>CM076574.1:554701828-555901828 GCA_034641835.2 Pinus albicaulis
TGGAGCATGGTTCGGGGATTCCAGTTTGAGATTCTTGAAGTATGTGTCATGTTGGTAAAAATAGATGAGACTCTATTTTTGAGGTCAAAGAGGTCGAAGTCTATTTTTAGACTGCCTCTCCTTAAAACCGGGAAGTCAAATATTATTTACCCTTAATAATATTTAGACTATAAACAACAGTTTACTCTCTTGGAGCACTTCAGTTCGAGCTACAGAAGTGGCTCATGCATCTGACAGAGGAATCACGTGGTTCCCAAGTGTTTGAGAACGCCATGCATGGTTGACTTCGGTTGGACTTCAGTGGCAGAAGTTTGGAGGAGTTAATGAGACAGCTAGTGGATGTGTTCTGTTTATTTTAGTTGAACTGATTGAGATTAGTTTAACTAGCTAATCAATTAGTTATGAGTGGAGTGAATTAAATATTATTTAATTCATTAATTAGTAACTCATTATTCAACTCAAGAACACATCAGTTCACTACAGTGCATGATCAGTTCAGTGGAAACCAGTGAAAGAGGTAGATGAAAGGGTGGAGTTAGCTATCAGTTGTGACTATACTGTTGCTATTTGCAACACATAGATAGGTGGAGTAAGCCCATGAGGATTGCGCAGTTCAGGCTGGTGGTTTATCTATATAAAGAGGCCATCCCATAGTATTGAAACATGCAATAGAGGCAAGGCAATTGGCGGTGAGTTTTGAACCAGTAACCTGTTCAAAACTGAGCTAGATTGTGGGTAACTTTATGAGAAAGTACTGAGTACTTGTGAGGAGTATTGTACTAAGTTTGTTACTTGATTTCTCCATTATAATATACACAATAGCTGCGGGGTTTTCAGCTATAAGCTTTCCCCATACATACTGTGTTAATGTGTATGATGATTTGATGTGTTATCGCTTGATTTTATTTCCGCATGTGTGACGATCTGAGATGATTTGAGTTGAGTTGAGTGGAAGAGATTATGTGTTGTGTATGAAGTTCAAATAGTATGTGACCAGGATAGTCTCGGTGGATAATTAATCATTATTCAGCAAATTTCTACAGTGTGAATGCAATGTGATCAAATTGATGTCTTAATTTTTTTGCATGCAAATATTTTCTAAACAAATGTGAATCTCGTACCTCAAAATCTCGGTTTAACTTCAAAACCACTAACTAGGAATCTAGGTAGATATGCAAGTAGAAAATTCCTTGATTGAAGGCGTTGCACATGAGCCCAATGACAGCTTCATATTCTGCCTGATTTTTTGTCGCTGATCCGATGCATACTTTGTTGGTGAAGAATAGTGATCGGTCAGGGTGGTAGATGACCCAGGAAGCTGCTGCTAAAATTTGAGACCATCATGATGCTCCATCAGCAAACCCAAAGTAATTATTGGGTTGAAAATCCATTTGTGACACTAGAGCGCCTTTTTTGACAAGTCCGTGATCAAAAATAAAGTTTTGGTGTGTGTACGCTAACTTTAGGGTTGATCCCTCTTGGGCCTTATGGGTAAAATTTCTTTAGGTAAAGACTGTTGATGGGGTTGCTCAGGCATGTTCCATCAGGCTCTGTCAAGATGTATGCCCCCTTTAGGAGACAATTTTTTATGATATAGGGTCCTTTCCACAACATTTCAAACATTTCTAGCCTTAAGGCTTATTTTGTGACATCGTAGCCAAGGACTAACTCTCCCTCAGTAAATTATCGAGGGGTGATGTTGCAATCGAACGATGCTTTCACCCACCTTTTATGGGCCTCATTGTGTTGGAGCGAATTTTGTCAACTTTCATCAACGAACTCTAGTTTTACTTAGCATTTCTCTAAAGGTTGGGTGTCATCAAGGAGTTTGATGGTGGCGTGTAAATTTGAAGCAACACCACTATATCCCCACTGGCACAGACTAATTGACATGGTGGATAGAAGTAGTTCACCTGAAGCAAGTGAATGATCAAGAAGTCATCAACTTCCTCAAACATAATATCATTTCCAAGTTTGGCATTCCTACTTCACTTGTTTTTGACAATGCAACATACTTTTCATCGTTAATATTATATGATTTTTCATTTGAAAATGGAATTGTATTGAAACATTCTACAAATTACTATCTACAAGGAAATGGTCTTGTTGATTCTACTAACAAGAACCTTATATGCATTATCAAGAATATCGTTTTTTAAAAACAAAGGAACTGGCACTCTGCTTTGGGTAATTCCTTATGGGATGACCGATTCATGCCAAAAAAGTCTCTAAATGTGTATCCTTACTTCCTTGTGTGTGGAAAGGAAGCCATCCTACCCCCAAACATCTACTTTCCTGCCCTTCAACTTTCACAATAATATTAGGGAACGCCTCACCTATTGGTTTAGAGTAGGATAGGCACCCTTCACAAGTTTCAGGAATAAAGACAAAAAGAAAGAGAAAAATGTAATCTTCTCCGAAGTCGTATCAAGAGGTGGTTTGACAAGACGTCTGCAGGGAAGAATCAATTCAGTGTGGGTGACCTAGTCTTGAAGTGGGACAAAGCCCATGAGGACAAAGTAAAAAATTTCCAATCCCTGTGGATCGAACCGTTCATTGTGCATGAAAATCTTGGAAAACACACATATCATCTTTAATATCTAGACAGGAATATTTACTCTCTTACTATAAATGGCCAAGAATTAAAAAATGTTTTCAGTAATGATCTGGGTATGTGCCCTGTGCTATGTGTTGAACCCTTAGTTAAACTGAGAGGGGGGGGGGGGTGAATCAGTTTAACACATTCATGGACTTTTAAAACTTTTCATTAACTTTATTAACACTTTCATTTCATGATCGACAAAATGTGTGAGCAATATTTATTTGTGAGCAGCAATTAGTAAGCATATTAGATAATGTACCAGTAGTCTTAATATGAGAGTAGCAAGTATTAGCAGAATAGATATATCATACCAACACATAGACACCAAATATAAGTGGAAACCCATAAATGGAGAAAACCACATCTTATTATTGTTGTGATGCAAAGGCAAGCTCCAACTCCCTCTCACCACTGATTTTCTATAGGCACCAACCTACAGGAGGCTCCTACCTCAATTCTGCAAGCTACAACTTGCACGGAGGCTCCAACTCCCATCAATTTTTTGCAGGCACCAACCTACATGAGGCTTCAACCTCAGTCAGCTACAACTGACATCTATAAAGCTACAACTTGATAGGGAAGCTCCAACTTCCTCATTCTTTCAAAAGAAAACATTTGCTAATTTACCTTGGATATCAGCTCTGTTCTGTACCTTCTTTTGTGCTGTCTGTTAGTCCTCATATCTGCCCTGCATCATCTCAGCATCTTCTCGGATTCTCTATCAAATCTTCCTTCTCCTCTACATTACTGCTTTATTTCTCCATTCTCTTACCTCACTCTCTAACCTCCTTATGCATATCAAGGTGATATCATTTATAGATATTTCCTTATGATTGTTAGCATTCCACAGCTAATTCGAAATGCACAGCCATACCTCTTAGCCTTCTACCTTCTCATTTCTTTTCTAGCTCACTCAAAAAAATATAACTGTATGTACTAATTTCGATACTACAGTGGGATTTTTGTTTTCTTCCGGAGACTTGCCAATGCATCACAATCAATAAAAATCAATTACAACATTTACATTCACATTTTCAGTTACATAAAGACAATTTTACTCAGCCCATTTTCTGGCCTTTGGCTTTGCTGGCTTTGTCTTTTCTGCTGCTGTCAGGTAACTGTTCTACCTTCTTCTGCTCACTTTATTCTGCATATTTTCCAGTTTTTTGTGCTTATACACCTGTCAAATTCATTCCTGTGCATATTTGTGTTCACTGTGATTGTGTGCCTGTTGTATATATATAACTGTTGATCTGGAAATCTAATTAAATACCCCAAATAAAATCAGAGTCTGTCAAATTCAATGATATATCTAGCTTCCTTAAAGTTTCAAATATGAGATTCAAATTAAAACTGTCTAATGGTCATAAGGAAGCAATCTCCACTATGCCTGAAAGTGGACGCACCCAACTATAATTTCTTATCTGACAACGTACTCATATAACTTTATAGCGGTAACCAACCTTCAACCTCTTTGTAAGCATGCGATATATATATATATATATATATATATATATATATATATATATATATATATATATATATATATATATACGTTCCCAAAACAAAGGTATAACATATTAATAAAGCGAAGCGTATCATTCCAATATTAATTTGATATATTAATACACAATCATATATATATTAGAGTTATTATCATATAATATATATCAGCATATATATATATATATATATATATATATATATATATATATATATATATATATATATATATATACCACCATATATGTATTCGCCAAAGCGATCATTATAAATTGTAAACTGGTAAACTACAGTCCGACCCTCAATCTTGATAGAAGTATCAATGTATTAACGCTTTGTGCAACCCACATGCGCAGCCCTCTAATCATATGGTTCAACCATAGCATAACCCTCTCACACATACATATCAAACCACCAACACTAACCTTTGAAAGTTTGGGGCCCCAAACCTTTATAAACCCTTCTTTTCTATTTTCCGATGTGATTAATCGCAACTGAATACTTCCGATTGCGATGATTCACTGTTCACTTCACTGTGCCGATGTGATGGTTCATTTTGATGCCAGAACTCAAACACGTATGAATTATGGTTCATAAACCCATCAGGTCCGCATCTCAATCGGAAATTTTTTCAACACGTTCCGTTGCCATACTTTTCTCCGATGTGATTCGTGACTCAAGTCCCACCTTACAAGACTTTGTTTGTTTTAAACCCGAATAATAGAACCTTTTGTATTTTTAATTGCGTGCCCATAATTATAATATATATATGCCTTGTATTTTAACCTTGGTCCCTTGTTTATGAAGTGCCTTACATATATTTGGAGCTTTTCCTTTGACTTATGTATTGAATGGTAATTAACCCGGTATACACAGCTCTTTAACCAACCCTCTAAGGAAAAATATAATAAACTGCATTCATCCTCCCGGATTTATTACTTAACATTATAACAATGGTTCGTGTCTTTAACCCAATACGCCAGCACTTATAATACTCCAACCAAGGCTTATACCATTAGCATGAGATTTTATGATGTATTGTATTCACGGGCCCACACATCCATTACATTAAACAACTATTCAAAAGTGTTAAACCGTTGATTCATACCTGGTCTATCCTCAGTGCAACTTGTTGCACGACTACCGTTCGATCAACCAGCCTCCAGATCGGACGACGCTCCTTAATATCGCGTTATTTCCCTCACCGAACTTTAACACTCCATACCAACGTGATATGGGTGGTATTTACGAGGTGATGTGTCCAAATATTGTTGGATCATGTTGGTAAAGGCAAAAACCGTCTTTGGCCCATATGCCGCGCGAAACCTGTGGTTTCCAAACTCCAATTTTTCCTGTTCATTAAGGTTCCGTGTTTCGCTCAAGGTTCCGCATTCCAAATTTCGCTTATTCGTTGGTTATAATACATTCTGACTTCCGTTCTATTCTTGTTCCTCGACCCCAGACTTCACTTCACCGTATGCCCACAACGGGTTAGGTGAATCCTCATTAGCGTGCTCATATGAAGTCTGAACCTATACTCAGTCACTCGGTAGTGAGTCCTCGGGTCTACTCGAATCAATCAACACATGGACTGTCACAGGGTTCTCATATAATTACTCATGGAATTCAACATCTTCACGTAGGGTTAAATCAATATTACTCATATGACTCAGAATTTACCCATCAATAAATCATTCAAAATTCACTTCAACAAGTAACGCTCCTTTAATAACCATCGGACCATCGACATGAATGTCTATTTTCTCCAATGACACACAGAATACATTTGACCCCAATTTCAGAGCATATATCACACTGTCTTTTGCGAAGTTGTCTATAAAGTGTAAGGCCATTCATACAATTTACTATAGAGGTCCAAAACAGTCTCATACATACCATGTAGGTCGAAACCTTATCACAGGGTTCTTATCACAGAACATATATGCAGGCTCGTAATACAAATTACAAGGTCTTCCTCCTATCCAACTTATGAAGATTCAAAGCCTTCTTCACTCACATACTCTTCCCCAATTTTAGTCACTGTTGCATCCCGTTCAATGTGTCACTACCAATTCACTGCTGCTCAATCCGAACTACTAAGATCACCTTTCTCTTTAAATGACAGAGGTTTACTCTACTATGCCAAATGAACAGAGTCGACCTCTTGAGATTCTATACAGAACCAGTTCTATTGATTTCTGCACAGCATGTACAAATCAATACACCACGAGATAGGTTTTTACTAAGGGATACATATATGGCCCAAACAGAACCCTGATAGACTCACATCTGTAATAAATCATCAATGCACAGATAATTGCACCACACCTCTTTCACATAGAATACTATCCATATAATATTGAAACAAATCCTTTTGTTTCATCTGCTGCCTTTGCTTAATGCTGCTACTTTGCCTTATTGTTGGTTCAGGTACTCTTCCTATGCCATCTCCTTTTCCATCAATGACAACATTTCCAACAGTCTCCCCCTTTGGCATTGATGGCAATACACTTCCTCTGCTTGCCTTTTAGAAGCCCCATTTTGCTTTCCCCCCCTCCCTTTGACATCAATGGCAAAGGGTTTCTCATTTCCTAGTGTGCATTCTATCTCTTCATTTCCTCTCTCTGAGTTATGTTTAGGCCTTCTTCTTCTGGCTTTGTACCATGTTGCTCTAAACTGTTGTACAATAGTTGTTGAGAGAACACTTTTGAGAATTATTAGAACTTGAATATACACAATAAATTGATACAATCCCAAAGCATAGACTCCCTGCACTTGTATGTAGTGTAGGTGATGACGGCCATTTATAATCAGACTTGTATAATCAGAGATGCATAGTTGGATCAACGCTTAAAGATCGTGAATGTTCCATTTGACATATCAAGCTTGCTTCAGCTATCCTTTTGTCTATATTATAATCTTCATCTACGATGCATATCTATTGAGGAAGGTTGTAGATGGAGTAAGTATTTTTTTGCAAAGCACATCTACAGTACACATGTGTTCAATTGTGATGAAGCAAATATATATTTTATTGCTGTGATACACCTTTCATGCCTGTTATTGGTGATATGTGCTAGACTGCTGATAGGGAAATTACTCCTAAATACTGAAAGGTCCTTGTTGCTGAAGTGAATCAATTAATCAAACCAGAGCCTACAGTTTATTGTGAGAATAGGCAATATCTTTCAATATGAAAGACCAAATATCTTTCCTGCTTGTTCAATGAATTTTCAAAACAAACCCTTGAGGCTAGATACATTCAGTGTATTGGTCAGTCTTACTTATCAACCATGCAATCTCCTTTATGTCATAAGGGATTATGTATGTCAATGATCAATCTCTCTTTAATGATGAAATATCAGCTAATATTTTCTACTAAAGTATGCTTGAGATGAATCAATAATAGACTTTTGAGCTTCAACTGTTAGATTAACACAACTATTCTGTCATGATGATTTACAACAAAAACATATTCAAGATATTTGATTGAACTCTCAACAAACAGACTTCACACGATGTTATGACTGATTTCAAGAGAAAGGCCTGATATATATATGTACTGACTTCATGAAGGCATGCAAATCTATAGAAAGAGATACTACTTCAATGCTCAAAACAATTTCTTCAATGGTAAACAAAATACTGATCCTTTAGCTCTGTTGTCGAATTTTTTCATGCTTGAATAGTGCAGAAACGTTGAGTATACTACCTTGATGTTCTTTTTTCTTAATCCTATGATCCTGAGGACCTGTACCATTCCACTGCTCCATTATGCTACTTGTATCAAATACCAATTTATACTTCTTTGATAAACCATGTAGAGATTTCACTTTAGTTTGCACATTTACCCATAATTTAAGATATCCTACATAAATGCCTCTATTGTGCTTTCCACTATTCACACCAACAGTCATCAATATCCTGAATTTGATCTTGGAATATTTAACCATTAGCTTATTCTGCCACTCTGTTCAAAGGAATGTCACTGCATTTTCCTTTCTAAGACTGCTCCAAAATCATTGTTTCTTTAAAATTCAATTCATTTGTTCCAATATAAAGATATTTGGGAAGGCATCTTCAATTTCTTTTCTATGAATCTTCATGGGCTGGTTACTCAAGGATTTAATACTCACTTTACTTCATTCCTCCAAGGGGACTTTTCATAGATGAAGTATGTAATGATATAATGATGATAGGCACTATTCTTACTCATCCTTCTTAATGTGATTCACTATTCATTCTAGCAGAATGATACACAATGTGATCATCACTTAATGTGCTGGTGATTTCTTGGCTTACATGTTCATGGCTGATGTTTTCTCTACCACAATGGCTGCTTTTTGTCCCTTTTTTTTCATCAATCTGTCAGCTATTTAATACTTCAGATCATCTTCTTCCTCAATAGTTCTCTGTTAGAGGGATTTCCCTTTTTCTTCCTGATCTTATAGTTGTCCTCATTCCAAGGAACTCTTCTTAGACTACTTTTGAGGGGATTATTTATGAATTTCTCTCCCCCTGGGATGTTGCTTCATATTTGTCACTGATTAGATATTTTCCTTGCTTCCTATAGTAGCTCCCCCTGAGAATATGATGGATTCATTATGTTATTAAGATAATAGGCTCCCCCTTTCTCTTTTCCTTCCATACTTTATTGGGGTTCTTCATAATGTCTGCACTCCTTTTTTATTCATAATTTTGTTTGATTGGGTTTGATTTCATCATCTGTTTGGAATTCTTTAATATATAAGGCAGTATACAGTTCTTTGCTTTGTGACCAAGCTTGAGGCATACATAAAATTTTACTTTTCCAAGGTATGTTTGAGCTGATGTATAAGATTTTGTTCCCCTTTTTTAATACAATTTAAAATCTACAAGTTTATGTCCAAAATTATTGCATGCATAACAATAGCCATGGAAGTGATTTGTGTACCTGGTGAAAGATTGTCTTTTCCCTTTTCTTACTTGAGGTATTCCTCTCATTTGCTGCATCTTTTGCTAGTTAACATTGATTCTCTTTGTCTTACAATGTGCTGCATCATGTCCTGGTTTGTGGCAGGAAAAATAAGTGATACTTCTCATAGGCGGAAAGAACCTTCTTTGACATCTTCCAAATTTATTCAATTCACATTCAGGAGTGTGAGAGCCCTTTCCAGCTGACTGTTTCATCCTTTCATTCTCTATAATACCATTTTTTTGCTTTATTCTATTTTTTTCTTCACAAATCCTGTTCTTGCTGGCTTCTATTTTTGTACGAATCTGCTGAGCTGCTTCACTGTTCTTTGCAGCTTTTACGAAAATGGCATTCCTGTTATCTTCAACCTTGGACTTGCTGGTTTCTCCTTCATATCCTATCCCAGCCTTTATATGAGGTGACCTTTGAGCATTGAGAATTTGGTCCAATTTTCCAGAGCTTTTCATTAGAGGTGTATTCATTAATAGTTCTCTTTGGGCTTTTTCTAAGTTATTTCTTAGGCTCACTACTTCTTCTTCCAATATTTCACATTCCAAACTTTTCTCTCTCATTTTTTCCAGCAGAGTGTCTTCTACTTTCTTTGCTTCTTCAACCTGTGTCTTCAGGCCAATAATTTCTTTCTTATCTTCATATTCTTTCTCATCAAATATTTGCACCAATGTCTTCAGGTCTTTGTTTTCATTCTTCAATATTTCTATTTCAGTCAAGGTTGAGTCAAGTTTGGCTTTTTCCTCAGCTACAATTTCTTCATGGTTCTTACTTCCATTCACACTAGCAGGTACCTCATTTGATTGAACATTTTCTTGTTGACATGAATTTTTCTTCTTCTTAAGTCTATTATCCTACTTGAAAATGCAGTTCTTAGAGTCTACTCCATGCATGAACTGCAATCTATCCCAGATTTCTTTGCAGAGGTTAAATCCATTATTACCTCAAGATCATTGTTATGAATATTGTTGTATATCACATATTTTGCCTTGGCATTATTCTGTTGTTCTTGCATCATGGGAGAGTCTATAGAGTAGCCATCACAAACAAGCTTCCATACCTCAGGTTCGTAAGCCAATAATCCTATTTTAACCTTATCTCTCCATTCATGAAAGTTTGTTGTATTTAAGAAAGGTACATTTTGATAGTCCATGACTCAACCATATCTCCTTCAAGCTATTAAGCTTACACCAAAGGAACCTGCTCTGATACCAATTGTTGAACCCTTAGTTAAACTGAGAGGGTGGGGGGGGGGGGGGGGGTGAATCAGTTTAACACATTCATGGAATTTTAAAACTTTTCATTAACTTTATTAACACCTTCATTTCATGATCGACATAATGTGTGAGCAATCTTTATTTTTGAGCAGAAATTAGTAAGCAGATTAGTTAATGTACCAGTAGTCTTAATATGAGAGCAGCAAGTATTAGCAGAATAGATATATCATACCAACACAAAGACATCATGCACATAGACACCAGATATAAGTGGAAACCCATAAAGGGAGAAAACCACATCTTATTATCGTTGTGATGCAAAGACAAGCTCCAACTCCCTCTCACCACTGATTTTCTGTAGGCACCAACCTACAAGAGGCTCCTACCTCAATTCTGCAAGCTACAACTTGCACGAAGGCTCCAACTCCCATAATTTTTTTGCAGGCACCAACCTACAGGAGGTTTCAACCTCAGTCAGCTACAACTGAAATCTATCAAGCTACAACTTGATAGGGAAGCTCCAACTTCCTCATTCTTTCAAAAGAAAACATTTGTTGATTTACCTTGGATATCAGCTCTGTTCTGTACCTTCTTTTTTGTTGTCTATCAGTCCTCATATCTGCCCTGCATCATCTCAGCATCTTCTTGGATTCTCTATCAACTCTTTCTTCTCCTCTACCTTACTACTTTCTTTCTTAATTCTCTTACCTCACTCTCTAACCTCCTTATGCATATCAAGGTGATATCATTTATAGAGATTTCCTTATGACTGTTAGCATTCCACACGTAATTCGAAATGGATAGCCATACCTCTTAGCCTTCTGCCTTCTCATTTATTTTCCATCTCACTTAGAAAAATATAACTGTATGTACTAATTTCGATACTACAGTGGGATTTTTGTTTTCTTCCGGACACTTGCCAATGTATCACAATCAATAAAAATCAATTACAACATTTACATTCACATTTTCAATTACATAAAGACAATTTTACTCAGCCCATTTTCTGGCCTTTGGCTTTGCTGGCTTTGTCTTTTCTGCTGCTGTTAGGTAACTATTCTACCTTCTTCTACTCACTGTCTTCTGCATATTTTCCAGTTTTTTGTGCTTATACACCTGTCAAATTCATTCCTGTGCATATTCATGTTCACTGTGATTGTGTGCCTGTTGTATATATATAACTATTGATCTGACAATCTAATTAAATACCCCAAATAAAATCAGATTCTGGCAAATTCAATGATATATCTAGCTTCCTTAAAGTTTCAAATCTGAGATTTAAATTAAAACTCTCTAATGGTCATAAGGCAGCAATCTCCACTATGTCTGAAAGTGGATGCACCCAACTATAATTTCTTATCTGAAAATGTACTCATATAACTTTATAAGCGAAATTTTTATGTGGCCTAACCTCTTTATGAAAACCCTGATATATATATATGTGTGTGTGTGTGTGTGTGTGTGTTTCCCAAAACAAAGGTTATAACATATTAATAAGCCAACGTATCATTCTGACCCATTTAATTTGAATATACGCCAATACACAATCCCTTTCATGCGAGGTTCAACTTATCATATAATATTTATCAACATATATATATATATATATATATATATATACCTCCATACATATGTATTCACCAAACGAGCATTATAAACATTAATAGACCGTGGCTTACGTTAGACCCCTCAATCTTCAATGACTAATTATCAATGTATTAATGCTTTGTGCAACCCACATGCGCAACCCTCTAATCATATGGTTCAACCATAGTATAACCCTCTCACACATAAATATCAAACCACCAATGCTAACCTTTGAAAGGTTCGGGCCCCACAGCTTTATAAACCCTTCTTTTCTATTTCCGATTTCGATGATTCACTGTTCACTTCACTGTGCCAATGCGATGAATCGCTCCAATGCGATGGTTCACTTTGATGCCGGAACTCAAACACGTATGAATCATGGTTCATAAACCCATCGGGTCCGCATCTCAATCGGAAATTTTGTCAACACATTCCGCTGCCATACTTTTCTCCGATGTGATTCGTGACTTGGGTCCCACCTTATAAGACTTTGTTTGTTTTAAAACCGAACAATAGAACCTTTTGTATTTTTAATTGCGCGCCCATAATTATAATATATATATGCCTTGTATTTTAACCTTGGTCCCTTGTTTATGAAGCTCCTTACATATATTTGGAGCTTTTCCTTTGACTTATGTATTGAATGGTAATTAACCCAGTATACACAGCTCTTTAACCAACCCTCTAAGGCAAAAGATAATAAAACACATTCATCCTCCCGGATTTATTACTTAACATTATAACAATGGTTCGTGTCTTTAACCCAATACGCCAGCGCTTATAATACTCCAACCAAGGCTTATACCATTAGCATGAGATTTTATGATGTATTGTATTCACGGGCCCACACATCCATTACATTAAACAACTATTCAAAAGTGTTAAACCATCAGTTCATACCTAGTCTATCCTCCGTGCAACTTGTTGCGTGACTACCGTTCAATCAACCAGCCTCCAGATCAGATGACGCTTGTTAATATCGCGTTATTTTCCTCACCAGACTTTAGCACTCCATACCAACGTGATATGGGTGGTATTTAAGAGGTGATGTGTCCAAATATTGTTGGATCGTGTTCGTAAAGGAAAAAACTATCTTTGGCCCATATGGCGTGCGAAACCTATGGTTTCCAAACTCCGGTTTTTCCTGTTCATTAAGGTTCCATGTTTCACTCAAGGTTTCGCATTCCAAATTTCGCTTATTCGCTGGTTATAATACATTCTGACTTCCATTTTATTCTAGTTCCTCAACCCCAGACTTCACTTCACCGTATGCCCACGATGGGTTAGGTGAATCCTCATTAGCGTGATCATATGAAGCCTAAACCTATAATCAGTCACTCAGTAGTGAGTCCTCGAGTCTACTCGAATCAATCAACACATGGACTGTCACAGGGTTCTCATATAATTACTCATGGAATTCAACATCTTCGCGCAGGGTTAAATCAATATTACTCATATGACTCAGAATTTACCCATCAATAAATCATTCAAACTTCACTTCAACAAGTTACTCTCCTTTCATAACCATCGGACCATTGACATGAATTTATATTTTCTCCAATGACACACATAATACATTTGACCCCAATTTTAGAACATATATCACATTGTCTTTTGCAAAGTTGTCTATAAAGTGTAAGGCCATTCATACAATTTACTACAGATGTCCAAAACAGTCTCATACATACCATGTAGGTCGAAACCTTATCACAGGGTTCTTATCACAGAACATATATGTAGGCTCTTAATACAAATTACAGGATCTTCCTCCTATCCAACTTACAAAGATTCAAAGCCTTCTTCACTCACATACTCTTCCCAAATTTTAGCCACTGTTGCATCCTGTTCAATGTATCACTACCAATTCACTGCTGCTCAATCCGAACTAATAAGATCACTTTTCTCTTTAAATGACAGAGGTTTACTCTGCTATGCCAAATGAACAGAGTCGACCTCTTGAGATTCTATACAAAACCAGTTCAATTGATTTCTGCACAGCATGTACAAATAAATACACCACGAGATATGATTTTACTAAGGGATACATATATGGCCCACACAGAACCCTGATAGACTCACATCTATAATAAATCATCAATGCACAAATAATTGCACCACACCTCTTTCACATAGAATACTATCCATATAATACTGAAACAAATCATTTTGTTTCATCTGCTGCCTTTGCTTAATGCTGCTACTTTTCCTTATTGCTGGTTTAGGTACTCTTCCTATGCCATCTCCATTTCCATCAATGACAACATTTCCAACACTATGTACATATTTTATTTTCTTGTTTGTTTGTTTATTAATTATTGTGTTTTTTATTTATTTATGTAAATAAGCGTCATGTGTGAACATGTTTTCTGGCCTCTTTTTGTGTGACCAAGTTAAATAGAGACTTATGACACCACAACATTTGGATAACTTTCAGTCCTCCTTCTTCTTTTTTTGTTACATATTTTGGTCAATGATTGTCTGATGAAAAATATGATCTTTCCGTCAGGAGAGTATTGTATTGAACCATGATACCTGTGTCTATTTTGGAAACCTTTCTCCCATAGTTTGTTCTTTATGTTTCAATTTTTTCATGCTTAACCAATCAATAGAAGAGGAAAAGGGAAAAAATCTAAATAAGAAAACCTAAATCAAAGGTATTTATATGCTTCTCTGAAGGAACAACCTCTTATGCTCTCAATAATTTGGGATCCCTCTTCCACCCATGAAATGAATAAGTGCTTATGCACAGTCCTATTAAAAAAAAAAAAAAAAAGGTGAAATAAGAGAAAGGCTTCTTGCACGGAGATGTGAATCAAGAAACTCCATTAGGGTATTGACCAGGCTTACTGGAGGTAGAGAAATACTTTTTTTCTTGTAGTGACACCTTTGGTGTATTGTCCAGGCCTGTTGGAAGTGGAGCAGCACCAAAGATGAAAAACTATACTCTGAAAATCTATAGCTCGTGAACTAAACTACCCTTTCCTAATTAGAAACATTGTGATATTGTTAATTCTATGTTTGTGTTCAATAGAGAAGGAACAAAAGTAACTATGCTTATTCATGGGGTAACTGGGGAAGCCAATTTAGTTATTTGCATGATGAATCAATACTTCCTGAAGAACAAAGACCTTGCACAAAATAATCAACCAAGAAAGAGAAGCTGGAATTCTACCAATTTGTCACTAGTGTTGTCGCTACTACAAAACCCTCCAAAATTTGGCCTACACCTAAATTTTTTAGCCTCCTTCAATCTTGCATACTATATTCACAAGCATTAAGACTTATTACATGTTTTTTCTCTAAGTTTTTTCGTCTTGTTTGCAAGAAAACCAAAGTGTTGTATTTTCACATGTTAAGTGTCACATGTTGTGTAAAAGCTAGTTTTGGTGTTTTTAAGAGGTTTTCTTTATGTAGTGAGTTTATGTTACCATGTAAACATCTGTCACACTCATTTCCAAAGTTCTATGCATTTTCGCACAAGTGTCGTCACTATCATCACAAAGTGTATCTTTGATGTCACACTTGTCGTACATTGTCACAAAGTTGTCGCACTGAGGAAAGTGTGTTTCTCATGTGTTCTGGATGATCTATGTTGTGTCATAAAGTGTTATAAGTGTGTGATCATATTCAATTCTTACCACTATTCACATCGACTTCATTGATCCCACACTTAGCCAAATATAAAAACTTCCCGACCAAGGAACTTAGCCTCATCCAACACTCTTGAACTACGCAATGCACAGTATCAACCCTCAAGCTACAAACCTTCCTTTTGGCACTACACAATGCACAGCTCCTGCCTCCTTGGACTGTGTAATACGCAATCAAAATTCTCAAGCTTATCCTCTGACCCAAAAAATTGTATGATTTCTCTTATGCCTAGTCAGTACTGTGCATTACACAATCACAAGGCTCAATCCTTAGTTCTGAGCTCTTAAGCGACACAATTTGGTAATAACCTATCCTCCTCTGCCTTCCGAAATTTCACAGTGGGAAACTTCAATAATCAAGCCCTCAACCTAACACCTTGAGCTCCCCAATTTCACAATAATCATGCTCAGTCCAACATGAACTACACATTACACAGTCTCAAGACTCAAGCTTGACCCCTGACTACCAGAACTATGCACTTGCATAGTCACTGAGCCACTCCCTTAGCCTGTCACTTGGTTCCAACTTAGTCAGTGGATCATTATGCAACATATTACACTATGTGTTTATCAAACTGATGTAATATTTTCATGACTGAATTACAGATGTAGGTATTCTATCATGCCATGATAGGATGATGATGATGGAGATGGAGAAGGAGAACAAGCTAGAAGACACCTTTATAGCTGAATATGCAAGTTATTCAATCAAGATAAATAAAAGAGACACCATTTTGCGACCGCAACTTGAGACCTAATATCACTGAATAATCCTTATCTCTAATCCATATAGATATGGACAAAAGAACATCTTCAAGAATACTCATTGCAAGAAGCAGCAATAATGACTTGACATTGTCATTTCATCATGCAGTCCATGTCATTAGTGTCATGTCCTATCATGTCATGAATCACCTTATGCCACATAATTTTTGTGGATTATGTAAATTCATATTAAAAAATGTATTGTAAAGTGAAAGTCAAAAGGACATGTACAGAATTTGAAGAGTCATGTAAAGTAAAAAATTCATAGGAAGTCAAACAGTCATGAGGGTAGTCAAATAGTCACAAGGGAGGTAAAGCATCACCTCATTGGCTATATATACACCCTCTTTGTATGATAAAGTACCTCTAACCTTAGCTCCTCCCACAAGGCATTAGAGAGACAAGCTAGTTCTTTTGGGGAGTAAGGAGTGGCTCCGACACTCCACCATCGGAGCTAGTGATGTTCATTGTATACATGTGTCCTGGGAATTTTACTTAATATCAAAAGCCTGATCGCAAACACGTTCTTCATGAAGGGATTATGAATATTTGTAGTATTTTTATGTGAATGTTTGTAATTCATGTTTGTTTTCACCTGTGTTAAAGTAGTTGAACTATTTTGGCTATTTTAGTTCTTATATTGTTGATAATGTGCTCTAATGGTTGTGATGATCATAACATCTTTGTGAAATATTTTGTTAGATGTTGAACAAATATTTCTTATTTTTGTTGGTTGCAATGACCATCGCATCTATGTGGACTATTCCACTAGATGTTAGACATATCCTTCTTATTTGTGTGTGTCTCTACTAGGGTGGTACTAGTACCTCTCTCTTAGGGGCTCACTTTTCTTCCCCCCTCTGTAGTAGAAGAACCTTGACACACCTACAACCAAACACTCACCATGCACACTCACTTGCTTTTAGAAGGCACACATGCATTCCTCTCTCTTGGTGACAGTTAGACACCCTGGAAAATCTTTAAGAAAACGATAATCAGGTTGTATTCTGGATGGGGCTCATATACAAAATGGTTTGAGGTATAATTGGGACCACATATCAAGGAGACCCTTTGAATTTTTGTAGGTCTAGAATTTTCAATAGGTCCATAGGAAATTAGAAGAATAGTTGGAGAAGTATCAGAAAAATGGTCTCAGGGGGGAATTTATCAGGTCCACAATAAAGTATAGGAAAATTGGAAGTATTGCTAAACAAAGTCTTAGGGGAGAAGCATTGGTAGGAACCACTTATTTCAAGACCAAGTTTCCACACATTCATGGAACCTTAGATGAAAACCATGTCCCTTTTCTAATGATTTTAAAGGGGGATATAACGCATACATTGAAGAAGGAAGACCAACAATGAATAATATCAAATAACATGTCAAAGGGAGATAGAATGCATATATGAAAGGAGAAATAAAAAGAAGAGAATTCTTAGAATCAAGTAAAAGTTCCCAAGAACATGTAAGGGTGTGTTTGTATTTTAGGACTCATTTCCATCAATGACTATCAATGTCTAGTGGAGTTTCCATAAATGAAAAAGGTGGAGATTATCTCACATAGTGTTTTCATTGATGACAACAAGTGTCATTTATGTCAAAGGTGATACTTAAGGAAGTAGCAGTATCATCCATAAAGTAGTATCACAACCTGATTTATTTCATTCTCCCATCTAGTGAAGTCAAATAGGCATGAATTTCATTGAGTTTTTGGAAAAGTTACGATGTCCTAATGAGCCTATGAATAGTATGGTTTGATATTCATTACTAACACATTCCTAATTATATATCACACTTTGAAAAAATCCTTCTGGATGAGAAGTTATGACCATTTGAAAATAAACATTATGTAAGGGCCTAAAACTATAAGGCAAAACCCACAATTTCCAAATTTTTTAGTCAATGCACAACTTATGGGTAGATCCATGGTATATTAATTAATTCAATGGTGGATATTTCCCAAACATACATGATATTTAATGGTGTTAAAATTCAAGCACCTTTATTCAAAATCGATGGATCAAATGAACAATTCAAAGATCAAATGACATATGTTGCACCAACATGCTCACTATTTAATCCAAGGTAGCCCTACTATGATAATTAATCACACTATTCCATGTGGCACACTTTTATTGGCCCAAACAACTGATCTGGAAATTTTGACACACAACAAAATATGATTGAGCAAAGAGGTTGGCATGACAACCCTAGTTATGGGGAAAAGAATGATTAGGCAATGAAAATGACATGGAAGGAAATGAGATTATTTTCCTAACACATCATTCAAGTGACATAAACAAGGTTATGTGGTGCCTCTAAATCCTGCCACATGGTAGTTACAGCTGGCACATTTTGACTAGCAAAAAATATAAAAAAGGGTGACATGTGGCACCCCTCATGGGCTACCATGTGGCATGATGACATCATTTTTATGTCATCATGCAGGAAACCATGGACCCACAAATTCAAGGCCACATGGCACGGTCATATGGCTATGAAAATGGGGTCGAGCGCAAATATAAATTCACATGGATGAGGTCACATGGCCGACGTCAAAAGGAAAACGAGCTAAGCCCTTATTACATGGGAAACATCATATAGAAAAATGGTTAGGTAAAAATAACCATGGGTCCACATAGTACGTATATATATAACCAAACAAAAGTCAAATAAAAACATCAATTAATTATGGTTCTACGTATACAACCAAGAATATATCCCGAAGGATGAGGTCTATGGTTTCAAGTGTTAGCTCTGTAGTTCGAGTATAAGTATGTTGGTGTATTGATTTGTTTATGTTGTGAGCTCTGCAGGGTATATTGTGGCTTTGCATTTACAGTCTCGGATGCTTGTATGTATATATGTGACTATGTGATGAGTAACGACTCATCCATCTGGTTGATTAGTTATGTGGCTTGGTTTGTACAATTTTGGTCATAGGTTTGAATTTTTTCAAGCTTGATATATTTTTTATCTATATAAAGAATTATTGGTCTTTGTTTTTTTTTTTCCATTTATCAGAAAACTTAGACATTCAGCGGTGAGAATTCAATAGAATTGTTGCCTAGAATTGGGTAGTTAGAAGAAGCATGCTGAGTAGGTTGTAGTTAGAGTTATGTATGTGGGCATAACAGGTTCCTAGAAGGGTTTTATGTGACCAAATTGATGAACAAGTAGGAATATAGTATGTACATGGTATTACAGGTTGATGATAATAGCATGATAGCATCATCATGATCAGTTTTGAAGTCCTGCATTGAAGTTAAGTGTATCTAGTTTGAAATATTTTTGAAAAGTGGTCCACAAGAAGTTAAAGAAGGAGGTGCATGCCTCCATTAAGGTTGGTGCCTCAATAAATTTGGAGCCTACAACAATTCAAATCTTTCATATGTCTTAGGTTGGTGCCTCAATTAGGTTGTAGCCTATAGTGAGTAGTTTCTTGCACATTTTTGAGGTTGGTTCCTCAATCAATTTGTATCCCATCACAAGTAGTTGCTTACATATCTTGGGGGTAGCTGCCTCTAGCAGGTCAATGCCTGAAAATATATGTAATGAATTGAATCTTAAAGAATAAATTTTTTTGGTTTTCACCAGTAAGTATTTCTGTGTAAAAACTTGTGTCCTCTTATGTTGATGTGGTGACTTTTTTATGCATTTGTAATGTTATGAGGGCTTCTAGATGCATTGTTCTATTTATTAATATGTTGAAATTTTTTATGGTACATTAATATATAATTTATTACTAATAAAAAGTGTTGAAGTGATAAAATTTCCACCACACTAATTCACACACCCCTCTCATTTCCATCATGTGGATTCACCCCTCTCCCCTCAATGTAATAGTTGGTCTAGCTCAAAGGTGGTAAATTCACCATTCCTGTCAAAGTTAACTCCAATCGACATATCCTTCTAACATAAATCAATCCTATAAAATAGTAAGAGAAGAGGACAAGGGGTATAATAAATAACTACTTGAATGTTGGATATGTTGAGGAAACCATAAGCAAAGGGATCATCCTCAAGCACAAAAGTAGAATTATAAATGGTTATACAACATACAAGAGGAAAATATGGTTAATGATGTGGCTCAGATTATGCTTTGAATTTAAGTAGCATTGGATAACTAACAAGAAAACCTTCAAGTCTCAGTCATCGAGGTGGAAATTATGATCATTAACCAACCAGTTTTGGTTTTAATAGATCCAAGTTCTGACCTTAGTTATATTAGCCCTGAAGTTTTTAAAGATGGTATCATGCAAAATAAAAAGCACACCAAGCCATGGCTAGTATAGCTAGCCACAAGAGCTAATAATAAAGTAACATAGTTAGTAGAATCATGCCACCTAGAACTAGATGGAATTATTAAAATAATGAACCTCAATGTTCTTATGTTGGGTTCGTATGATGCATGAAATGGATGGATTGGATAGAATCCCATAAAACCAAAGTGAAATATTACAAAAAATAATTAGATTTCCTTGATGATGAAGGAAAAGGAAGGACACTGCAAGGGAAGAAAAATCCAATTTCTTTTAATTAGATTTTCGCAATGTAGGAAAAGAGATGCAGTCATAAATGGTGTACTATTTTCATTATCTAGGTAAACAATGTAGCAAATGGAAGTAAGACAAAATTTGAGGATTTATCTATTGATCTAATTCCTAGTTTGGTGCTATTTTCTAAGACACCATATCGCATTATCACTCTCGAATTGGTGGAATTAAAGATGCATCTAAAGGAAATCTTAGATAAGCAGTTTATCATAATAAATGTATCACCTAGGCAGCACCAACTTTGTTTGTAAAAAAGTAGGTTGGAAAATTATGGTTATGCATCAATTACCAAAAATTGAACAAAACAAAAATAAAGAATAAATATACACTACCAAGAACTGATGATTTATTTGACCAACTAAGAGGAGCTATTGTTTTTTCAAATTTTGATTTAACGTCTGGTTATCACCAAGTCACGATTAGGGATGATGGCATTCAAAAGGTTGTGCTCATGATAATATAGGGAAATATCACTTCATGGCGGTACCATTTGGACTTAAAAATTCCCCATATATGTTCATGTGCCTGATGAACATTGTGTTTAGCCAATACTTGGATAAATTTGCGTTAGTATTTGTTGATGATATCCTAGTTTAGTAAAAAACCAGAGATGAACATGAAGGGAAATTGAAAGCGGTATTATATTTGCTGAGGGAACACATGTTATATGCTAAAATTAGTAAATTTGAATTCCTCAAGACACGTTTTCAAAATTTGGTCCATGTGATTTCAAAAGATGCGGTGGATATAGACCTTGAGAATATCAAATCCATCATGGAGTGGATCAGTCCTAGAAATGTCACCGAAGTCAAATATTTTATAGGGTTGGCTAGATACTAATGTCGTTTCATATGAGGCTTTTATAGAATTGGACATTAAATCATAACTTTGCAAAGGAAAGGGGTAAAATTTCAATTGACATCTGAATGCACAACTAGATTTTAGCAACTCAAGCATTTTCTCAGGCATGCACCTATCTTGAGGAAAGTTGATATAGAGAAAGATTTATTAGGTTTCATAAATATTTTTAAAGAATTATTAGGTAGATTAATAATGCAGGAATGTTATGTAATCTACTATGAATCAATAAATTTAAATGAACATGAAATAAAATATGTCACCCATGAACTAGAGCTGCAGAAATTGTTCATGCATTAAAAATGTGGAGACATTATTTGTTTGGAAGGAATTTGTGTTGATGTCAAACCATGGAGGGATGAAACATTTGTTTGATCATCCTAAATTGAATTCAAGATGCCCAAGTTGGTTATCCCTCATCAGTGAATTTTACTTCAAAATAAATCACATCAAGGGTAACAATAACCAGGTGGCAGATGCACTTAGCATAATTCTACAAGTGGCTCACTTAGAATCCATGAGATCTTGTAAATTTAACATCAAGGAAAATATCAAGGAATCATTAGTACAAGATGAACACTTTCAATATGTTAAATTATGTTTGTATAAAGATCCAAAAGGACTAATTAGTAAGAAATAAACACTCATAGATGATGGAATGCTAAAATTCAAAGACATGTGGTATATACGTTGCATAGGTAACTTGAAGAAGCTCATTTTCGACAAGTTTCAAAAAATACCTTGTTTTTTCATATTAGATATCAGAAGATTATAATAGCTATCAAGAAGATGTATTATTATTTGGGTATGAAAAATGAAGTCACAAAATACATTTCCAAGTGTTTGTAATGTTAAAAGGTTAAAGTGGGGTGCAGACTCCTAGCCAAACTATTACATTTGATCCCAATTCCTAAGTGGAAATGGGAAGCCATATCCATGGAATTCATCACGGGATTTCCAAAGATGCCAAGACAATATGACAGCAACATGGTTGAAATGGAAAAAATGAGCAAGGAATCTCACTTCACATATATCAAATCCACCCACAAGGCCATTGAGATTGCACATATCTTCATGAAGGATATATTTAGACTACATGGCATGCCCAAGAAGATAATCTCAAATTAGGATGTTGAATTCACATACAACTTTTAGAAAGCATTACTTACTATGTTTGGCACTCAAGTAGCATTCAATATAGCATATCATCCTCAAACTAATGGAAAATTTGAGAGAGTGAATATGGTGTTAGAAGACATGTTAAGAATATACATTATGCACCATAAAAAATAGTGGGATAAGTTTCTCCCCTTAGTTGAATTTGTATATAATAAAAACTATTAGGAATCACTAAATATGAGCCCATTCAAGGCTCTATATGGCAGAAGGTGTAATACATATATTAGTTGGGATGAATAAGTAAATGGGGTAACTCTTAGACCCAATATGTTGAAAAAGATGGACCAGGATGTCACTAGTTGTAACCACCCACTCCCATATTTACCCACTTTCACCAGCCTACCAGGGTAGACATGAGAGGAAGAGATACTAAGACATGACTCAGACTCCAAGATTGACTTATTGAAGTAGGTCTTACAACTAAACCTATAAACCACAAACTAACATCCTACATAACTTACAGGACACTTAGAGGCTAAACAACCACTCCCAGCGCCCAAATCCTGCACTTAATAGTTATTTCACTGACCTAGATTCCCAGGCACAAGTATAACACTGCATAAATTCAACTTTAGGCCTCCAATCACATGCATAATCTTACAAGGTAGTGATTGCAGTCCAAATTTCTCAGTTCTAAGCTTGTGTCCCTAGAATCAGTGCCACCTTTTTAGGGCTTGTCTCTAGACCACTACCCAGAACTTAATGAGACTTTCTAGAATTATAAATAACATCAAGAAAAATCTATCCATACAAAACTTGATCAAAAAATTGACCTATCCAAGCCTAATCATGGCATTCATTTCTTACAACATAATGAGAACATGTAATCTATAGGTCATGAATGCATATATGAACATAGGGGTATTATACTTATCTAAAAATCATCAAGAAGGTCTAATTCCCTTTCATAATAGCTTCAATAACATATATTAGCTCATGCATTCACTAACCATTCATCAACAAATAAAAACACATCAAGAACCATAGCCACCATACATCATATAACCAACATATAAATAGAAAATGAAAAACATATATACCATGATAAAACGTCAACCGTAAAATCCACATAATAACAAGTACAATTACTCATGGAAATAGAAGAGGGAAATAGCTCTTATTAACATAGGAAAATTTAGCCAAGTTAGGGACTTCCACGTACCACTCGACTAGAGATTGAGTTGAACCAAATCTCTCTTTCAGCCAGCCACCCCCGTTCCATATTCTAAGTGTGAAAGTGGGATCTCATGGAATAAACTAACCAAAACAAACCTAGGGCTTCCAGAGGCCAAACCACCTCAACCCTCAACTAGTGATTCCACCTCACAATCAAACATCACTAACATCATATATACCAGTATCTAACCAATTTTTCCAAAGATGCAGAGTGTTTGTCCCAACTACAGCTCTAGGAACTAATAACTCAACCCACAACCTTCCAAGACTCTAAATATTTTTTCCAAACAAGACTCCAGGACTATTAACTCAACCCACTAAGGGCTCTAGAGAATTTACCCAACCAAGGCTCCAGGACTAGTAACTCAACCCAAGTTGTTTCAAGGCTCCAGAGTATTTGCCCCAATCAACAGCTCCGGGAACTAGTAACTCAACCCACATCCATATGGAACCTAAGCACCGATCAAAAACAACAAGTGGAAAAACCTACAACATCATGGATATATAGGAAATTTCAAGTGTTTAGCCTCCACTTTGTCTAGATCTTTACATCTTTTGTCAATGATCTCTTATTCCTTAACTTGGTTTTTGTAGTTATTATCATCCTTTTTGTACTTTGTTGTAATATTATAGGGGAATTATGAGGCAACATGTTATTATTCTATGAATTTCCTTTGTTATCGTGATTTAAGGAAATTTCTATGAAATATCACTAATAATAAGTTATCGTTGTGAAAGGCGTACAGTTCATGTTCTAGCAGCACAGTTCATGTTCCAACAATGTAGTTCACGTTTGTGCAATAGAAATTTTGTGCTCATCTCAATTATTTTCATACATACAACTGCCATGATAAGAAACGAGCATATGGGTTTTGAGGAGAAGAGGCTCAAGATGGTGTTATGTTTCCCTAATCGCACCCAGGTCTTCAAGACAATGTGTAGAGTGAAGGTCAAAGCATGTGGTCAAATTTTTTTCTAGAAGTCACAAAGTTCATCAACAATGTGATATTCCCATGGATACTATAGCGAAGATTTCATGACTTGGTACTAGTCGTTGTGTTTATATGGAGCCTCGGGATTGATGGAGATCTATTCAAATAATCAAACTCCTTATTTTTGTATAGAAATCGGTTTACAAACCCTAAAATTGTATTTGTTTTTAACCTTCAATCTAGATAATTAGGAGACACTGTTGTCATAAATAGGGATACCGTGTACTGTAGGAGGAGATTAGACTTTTAGATCAGATTTTAATAGCCAGGGGACAATTTCAATAGGAAAGAAATGGAGGATATTGTGTGCCTAGTGGGATGATCCCTGGAGGGGGCCACTGTAGCCAAACTCTGCATTATTCGTTGTCTATGTAACAGGACTTCGTAATTAATAAAAGTTGGAATTTGATTCATGTTTACTGTTCTTTTCAACCTTCTCGGCTTGTGATTTAATCTTTACAAGGGAAACGAGGTGGGTGGTTTGGGCCCACCATCCAATCTGTTTCCCCATACCTCTTAGGATTTTATGAATTTTTATTTGATCAATGCATAAGTGTGAGAGTGTGATTAAGTAAGACTCTGTAATATTATTTCTGAGATCTCATTTATTCTTTGATGTTAAATTTCACAAGTTTTATTGAAGAGTGAAATGGTATGGTTACTTTCTTGGAATAAATTATTGTGTATGGATATTTAGCATATTAATATCTTATCTATCAACTAAGACAGAGAAGACAAAGTATAGTTAGTGAGTTTATTTTATTGCATTTATAATTTATATTAAAATATCATTGCATTATTTACTCTAATATTTTTTGTTACATAACGAAATCTACTTTTATTTTACAAGGATTCAATGATAAAGACAAAATTTTCTTATCACGAAGTAGGGGTATGATCATAAATATTTCTGATTTGATTTATTATATATATATTATTCAAGCACTCATCAACACTTTTAATTATTATGTGAAACTGATTATGGAGTCTTAAGATAACAACATTCATTCTTATAACTTAAATTCTGGGATTAGCATGAGGAGATTTTATCCTTGTTTCATTGGCATAGTAAAGTGTCCAACATAACTCTTTAAGAATAAATTTGGTTAAAGGTTATAATTGATGTCTTGAACTTTTGATTGAATGCTCCATTATTTTCATAGAAACAATGTACATGTAATCTAGTTTCCTTCTAAGTAGAAATACATATACATTAGGAAAGAAAGAATTTAATGATTTTCTCATATTAGGATAAGCTTTGAATCAGTTGGGAATGATTTTGTCTTATAATTATCAGTTTTATTTCATGCTTTCCTTCTTTGCAACATAGAAAGTAATTATTTAAGAGGTTTTGAAAGAAGAATTGAACCTTTTATTTCCATAATGTATTATGAGTTTGAATGAAACCTACATTCCCTTGTCCCCTAGAAAACTAAGGTATACTTTCTACAAGACCAGAAGAGGAGCCATAAGTAGGTTCATAGTGTGTTTTACTTACTTTGAAAAGTCTTGTTTCCTGAGTCATACCTTTGAATTTTTTGCAAGAGCTTGATTTATATTTCACAGATCCCCGAGGTCTTCTTCTAGAATTTACTATGTTGCGCCTCTAATTTTACGAAACCCGGATTGACATATTAAATTTTGTTATATAAATCTTGTATTTATACCGCTTGACAGTAAGGCTAGGAGAAACCAGTGCTAATCCAGGAAATCCTCCATGCAAATGACATATTATAACAAAATAACCACATTCATATACCTTGCATACCAAAACTTGCAAGGAAACCATACATGCAACTTGGTACCTTCAAAACAATCTCGTTGTAGTTGTCAATCTGGGTGTTTCGTTGTGCTTTCCTGCTTTCATTTTCCTTGTTTCTCCAAATCCAATCAAAACTATAGTACTCCAGGCATGCTCCAACAATGCTCCAAGATTTCTCTAAGTGTGCAAGAATGTAAGAGAGAGAGAATAGAATGAGAATTCAAAAGAATGAACTAACAAAAAGCTTTTGAATTGATCCTCATAAGCCATTTTATCATTAATGCCTCTATTTTCTTCATTTTCCTTCATTTCTCCTTATATTTCCCTCTCATGAAAATTTGTGTCTCTTCACCTTCCTTTTCTCATATTTTCCACTATTTCATAAATAAAATGTCAATTATTTCCACTTTTCCTTCTCCAATTTCCATAGCCATAATAAATTGAAAATGACACCCACTAGGATGTTTTTCCCAACATTCAGCTTGGAATACATGTCACATTACCTTGGTCTTATATTTTATTACATGGAGAATCAACTAGGGGCTGTTAGAAACCCCTCCCCCTTGGGGGAACACCATCCTCAGTGTTCTATCACACCTGTGACTAGAAAACCACTGAAAATAAAACAGACTTCCCATGGAGATTTATAACACAGTTCGTTGTAGTATTTATAATGACCATTGTTGAAAACATGACAAGCATATCGTTTACTATACCTTTATAACACATCTCGTTAAGGTATTTACAATAGAAACCACACATATACTCATACACATTTTCTTCAACCAACAAAAAATCATACTTTCTATGGAGATTTATAACCACAGATCGATAAAGTATTTACATTGACCACTACTGAAAACATGACAAACACGCCATTTACTGGATATTTATAACACAACTCGTTAAGGTATTTACAATAGCAACCGCATATATACTCATACACATTTTCTTCAACTATCAAATAATCATTCTATGTGTGGAGATTTATAACCACGACTCAATACAATATTTAGAATAATATACACATAAAAAAATTTCTCAACCATCAAATAAAAGGATATGATTCCCGCATCAGTAAAAAATGGAATCCAAAGGCTCACACCTCCACCCTCAAAAGGAGTACCAAGTTCACCTCCTTCCCAAGAAGTCCATAATCCACTTCCAAATTCAAGCTTGCATCCAATTTCCAGTGCTACGATCCTCACGATACTTGTCCTCTCATTGAACAATTACCAGCTCATTTTTCCTGGGCACACTCCCAATGTGTTTCTGATTCCATCTGGAAATTCTAATGACCAAAACAAAATTCCCTAACATTTCATTCTTTGCTACATATTCCCTCGAGAAATCTAGTCACCCCCTTTCGTGCAGTGACACACCTTCAAGTTTTGTTGGCATCCCCTTCTCTCCTAAGCAATCCCTCGAGCGATCCATCCCTTGGCAAGGTTTCCTCACATCAGAAGGTCCAAAAATCAAGCTATATCCCTGCCTCAAAACCATCATACCAGTCATATCATGCTCATGGAAATTAATGGAAACTATTGGGTACTAGTGTCCCATAATGGCCCTACTCCTAAATTCTTTATCATCACACTATTGCATGTTCCAATTCTTTTCATTTTTGCTGCTAACATCCTGGAAGACAGTTCCAACCACCCAAACTGGGCATTTTCCATGCTTTCCTGTACCAAGCAAATAATTTTCATTAAATTCAAAAAAAATTTAAATAAATTCAAATCATAGCTCATTGGTAGCTCATCAATAAGGTACACCTACAATTATGTTTACTTCCTGTCACAAAAAGTTAAAATAGTTCTTTGATCAAATCATCATGTATAAAAATATCACATATGGTTAGCTCAAAATGGAACCATCATAAATCAGAATCATAGAACACATGCGCAATAAAAATTTAAATAAAATACTAATACTTATCCTTCAATTGGTCCCTTGCTTCTACCTTTGTCATTTTTCCTTTCCGTACACACACCGGATTGGTTGCCACACCCAGCAAGAACCTAGTGCCTTCTTCTCTCTTAAATCATGTACACATACACACAGTGTACATCCCAATATGTACATCCACACATGGTCTATAACACCACACAATACATGCACCTACACCCAATGTACAACACAACACATACACTCACACCTGGTGTACAACATATCACAACACATAAACGTACACCTAGTGTACAATACAACACAATACATACACATATACCCAATGTATGACACAACACATACAACTACACCCGGTGTCGAAAATAAAACAATACATACGCCTACACTTGGTGTAAAACAAAACAAATATACCTACACCTGGTGTACAATACAATATGATACATATTCATATAAAAAGTACAACAAAATGAATACACATGTCATGATACAACAACTACACAATACATCTAACACAATAAAACATGTACAACATATACGCAATACCACATGTACAACATGTACATATTACCGCTTGTACACATTATCCATTCGTGTCCCAACATGCCACAGATCGTACTACTTTCATTCATATGATATATCCCTCCACATTACCTATCCATAACATAAACATAGGCATAGTATAAATACAAAATATCAATTCACTTCCACATGATACTAACCTCATAAATCTATCAGGGCTACTCTTCCCACTTGATTCCTCATAAACCACGAACCTGTTCATGCCATTCACTTGCATAAGTAATCATTCCTCCACAAGAATGACCTTTGACGACCCTATCAGATAGTGACATACATACATGCATATATACATATAAACATTAGCATAAAAAAATCATGATCCCTAACAACCATTTCAGACAACGAAATATGTACATACATATACATATATAGAAATTAGCATTATCATAATCATAACATAATTACTAGATATCATAAGGTCAATATTAAGAGAACTCCCTTTATCTATGCAAAACTTGCAAAACATTGAGAACAATAGTTCCCAACTCAGCTAAGGCATATGATTCCTTAAATCCATTTACTTTACCTTTCATGTTACCTTTCTCATGATTGTCTTTGCACCGTCCATTTACCTTAATGGACCCAACTAATCCAGTTGGATATCATATTCTTGCCTTCAATTGGCATTTACATGCACCAACTTGATCTGAGTCTTACATTACCTGTTGGGTTTCATTCAGCTCCCCTCGAGCTCCAGTAACTTTCCTCTTTCCCAACCAATTCTAATACCCTCAAAACATAAAATGAAAGTACAAGAAGAAAACAAGAATAAAACCATGAAACAAAATAATAATACTATGCCACAAACAAAGTGCCATGGCCATGCACCAGACATAAAAAAAAAATTGCAAAGCAAATATAAACAAATCACAAAGAACTAAAAGCACAAAAATTTCAACATACACCACGACTCAACCCCATGGGTTCCCAATACTTCCAAGGGAAATTTCAACTTGAGCCTTCTTCAACATTTCATGGCAGTCTCTTTTCCATGCAATCCCCCTCATCATACTACCATAAACACACAATTGTACATGTATAAATAAATATAAAAATATATCAGTTACCTTACCTTGTTGTACCCAGCATGTTGACCTGTAACTGAACACATCCATTCCATATCTCAAGGGACTCCAATTCCCTTGACGGATCTAGTTATAACAAAAAACTAGCTAGTATACCTATCAAAAACATGTTAATGAATATAGCACATACCCACCTAATGTCAGAGAATATCAAGGTTTAAGAAGACTTCATGTATTCATGCAAAGCATTCATTCATTTGGAATTTTTGTTTCCAAACCTAGCCAAAAGAATTATCACCCAATTCCATTATTTTACCTTTTTCCTTGTTGCAAATGAGTCTTATCATGCGCTATCACATCACCTAGTTGTTAGTTATATAAGCAAATAAATTGTTACCTTTTCATGTTAATACGTAACATGTTTCCCTATAATTGTTCACACATGTCAGTCATAGGTTCCAAATATCAAGACATCGTGTCTATTAATTTTAAATCAACCTTTACCAATACTAACATCCATGTCATAACCAACAATAAACTCACAATCATTAGTCATAATACTACAACTACCACCCACTTGCACTCAAGTGCATATAATTTTTCTCAACGCATAATGTGTTAGTACAACCATCTTAAAATAATATCATTCATTCATGCAATCTTATAGACACATACTCATATCATGCAATTAATCAAACATTAAAACAACCTGTAAACATACCGTGTGAGATAAACCAAATAGACGACATAATCAAACTCATACTTAGATGTATCTCAAGGGAGGATATCACATCTGTACAAGTCAATCCATATTATTACGACATAATATCATAAATATGTCGACTCATACCTGAATATGATAACCATAGCCATCTTCATAGGCCAATCCAAATTACCACGATACGTATAACATCAATATTTTAGCTACAATGACCATAATCATTATGCATATCATTGTAATGCAATCGACAAGTTAACTACCAAGCATGACTAATCGATGCATGTACAGATGACCGCACTAAAAAAATTAGCATCTCTCATGCATGTAACCATAACAACCATAGAATGACAGGAATATATGTAACCATAATGCATATAACAACAATTAACTAGCATACCTGCATGCCCAACATACAAACCTGTATGAAGATATGCTCTTACCATGAGGTCCAGTGTTGGAACCTTGCCTTGATAATTTGCTTCTCCTGCTCTATATCAGCCAACATATCAGCATCATGATGACAAAAACTGCAACAATGAATATAACAATGCATGCATAACAATCACATAGACAACTAACATGTAGGCATGACAATCACCTTGACAACGAACATGCATGCATGACGAACACATTTCACCCATCAAGTCCAAGTGTTTGACCCTAGGAGCTCTAATTCCTTTTTGCAACCACCCCCTCCCACATTTACCCACTTTCACTGGCCTGCTAGGGTAAACATGAGAGGAATATATACTAAGAAATGACCCAACCTCCAAACGTCACTTATGGAATTGGAACCGACAACTGAACCTATCAACCACAAACTAACATCCTACATGATTTACAAGACACTTAGATGCTAAAAAACCACTCCTAGTTCCAAAATCCTAAGATGAATAATTATTTCACTGACCTATACTCCTAATCACAGGCATAACACTACATACATGCGATTGCAGGCCTCTAGTCACATGCATAAGCCTAAAAGGTGTTGCCTCCCTGTGAATTATAAGATTGGAAAGAATAAACACTTCAGGGGCCACATCAAAACCACTTTGGAATCCTAGGACCTAGCCTTCCTAGATTCAGAGAGGAATGTCTCTATATAAGTGTTTTCAAAAGATATATCTTTGAAATTATTTTATGATATTAGGCTTGTTATGAAGCTCTTGAGAATTTTTTTGTTTTGGTTGGGTATTATCGACTGAGAAGGTCATTTGAAGGGTGAAGGTGAGAGTAAATTGAAATAATGTTTCAGCTAGATAGATAGGTCATGAGACAGTATTAATCCATTGGGTTATGGAGTTACAAAAGGATTTAATTGTACAACAATTCTTCAAGGGTTTCCATAGGGCAAGTCATCTAGATTAAAGGATATTTTTAGATTAAGTTGTGGAATGGAACATTAAAGTGTTGTGAAAGAAGAAAAGCAATAGTCAATTAAGAATCTCCTAGCTCCACTAATCAAGAAAAGCATTTCGAAGTAATTGTTTGAAGAAAGCCAAAGGATAGGGCAAACCATAGACTTCTTTGGGCAGAATCTTATTAAAGCAAACTTTTAAGACAACAATCTAGTAATCCTAAGACTACTTTCAGAAAGAAGAAAACATATAAGATAACAAAAAGAATAGCCTAAGATCAAACAGAAATAATTTAATATGCTTTTGGCATAATCTCAAGGGATCTTTCAAAGCAACTTTTGAAGGCAGACTAGAGGACAGGGCATACCATAGACTTCCCTAGTTTAGACTCTACTTAGCAAACTTTGAAGAAGATATTTAAAAAAACAATATCTCAAGTTGTATTCAGACAGACATGGGCTCACCAACATTTCTCCCTGGTTATACTCTATTGAATCATCTTTAAAACAACAAGCTGGATAAAACTGGAGGGCAATTAAGAATCCTCCAATCAGACCTTAGCAGAAGAAAACATAAAGATAAAGCTTTCAGACAGAAATAGGGTACTTTGACAGTAAATCCTAATCTAAATTTCATGGTATTTATAATAGAAAATGGAAAGCGTGTAAAACATAAGAAAAGACAAATACAGAGAGGAAAAACATCACCATTAACATAGACTAGGATCCTGTGAATGAGCTTGTTTTATTGATGTTCAAACTAGTTACATACTCCTAGTCCAACAGGTCTTTACAACTCAAAGCTTCTCTATCCAGCCTAGTATTCTTTAACTATTCAACAACTCTTCAACAATAATCAACGACAACCCAACACTCAATAATATTCCAACCCCTTACAATGAGTTCCTCATACAGTATTTATAGATAAATGAGGAGTTGGGATGAAAGAAGGGTTCTTTAAATGTTCATTTATGACAGAGTAAATGTTTTTGACCTTCGAGACCATGCAAGGCCCAAGGCAAAAATGTATTTAAGGGCCTAACACTACATAATGAATATTACATTAACTTTTGAACAACTTAGTTGCATTTGTTTACTTTTAGGCTTAAATGGTAGGCTTGTAATAACGTCTAAGCTGCTTCTTTGAAAATATCTCTAACTATAATAACTTATGTATGTCTTTACGGAAACTTAGGCTTAGTAGGTGGCATTTGATCCTTTGGAGAAGTGATTGCTTCGTTGGTCTTTGCATTCAAAGCTTTCCTTGTTGATTTGATCTGATTTATGCCTTTAAACTCTGATTAGGCCTTGATTTTGTCTTTAGGCCCTCTTTAATCATCTTGTTGTCTTTGACTGTGTCTTTATCCTTAAGTTTCAATTAAACTTTAATCTTCTATTTATGCTTCGGACCTTCTGTCTTCAATCTTCACTGTTCTTATCTTTTTTTCTATGTGCAGGTGGCTTCTTTGTTGTGGAGGGTTTCTTTGATTTTGATCAATGGTCATGAATCATTGATCATCCTTTATCTTTAAACCCTGTATTCCCTTTCCTTCATATTTATGGCCTTTTGGATCATCATCCAAAGACCCTTGGTTACTTATATTGACTATGGGGTGACCTTCCGGGCTCGGGCTGCCATTAAACCTACAATAAAAACAACGAATTAACTTAACAATTGCATTTTATGGTTTATACTGCTTTAGGGGTTTGGGGGCGTCAAAGCAATGTTCAGAGGAAGGGAAATGTGTAGAGAAGGGTTCCATAGACGAAACCAAGAAAAACAAAAATATAAATTGAATTTGGGCGCGAACAAGGGTAAGCGGTTTTGCAGAAAACCGGGTGGTTTTTGCACAAAGGTTGGGTGGTAAGTGGTTTCTTCCCAAATGGACGTGATACCATCTAGTGGATGACACGCGTCCCTAGGAAAATCGCCTATTTCGCGTGGAAATAAGGTTTTAACCCATTTGGGAAAATCGGGCGCGATATTGAAGGTGGACCGTTGGATCTGGGGGAGCTAGATCAACGGCGCAGGATAGACGCGATTGGGGACAGATGATCAGGCGAGGAGAATGGTGGAGGACAGGTGGCGGATGGGGATTGGGTTGCAGTGGAGGAATGGATGGTGGGCCAATGGGTGACGTCATCTGTTTTGTCGAAAGCGGAATGTTTATCGGGTGGGTTGGAAACTTAGGATCTGCGAGGGTCGTTACATTGATAAGATCTACGGCCTCGATCCGTTGCGGGGTGAATGAAAAGTTTTGTGATCAGGAGGATGGAGGGTGAGAGGGGAGAACGATCGTCGTTAGATCCAGATGATCAACGGTTGAGATTGATTCGAAAATAAATTAAGGGCGCAGGGTAAAAGGATAAGAAAAGGGGCTAAGAACAAAGGCGAGGGTATGGTCCTGTGGGGGTAGATAGGACATGGAGCTGAGATGAGAGGGGTTTAGGGATAGCGGTGGTCGCGCCCTCGGGTCATATGAGGAAAGGGTGGAGGGCTTAAGCTTGAAGGGGCTTAAGGCCTAATTTCTCAATTGATCAAAATTATAGGCCTAAAAAGGTGTTTTTAATCCTTTTTTTAGAGGTTCCGATAAGGTTAGAGAAGGGTTTAAGTAGGTTTTTCAAGGGACATGAAGATTGATGAAGGGGAAATGGGCTTTTTGAGAGGGGAAAAGGACTGTTGGGATAGGTGAAAATGAGTGAAAATGGGCAGTGGAACTATGGAGGTGAAAATGGGGGAAAGAACCTAAAGAAAGCATCCTTTTAAAGCAGCAGGGTGACTTGGGAAGATTTGAATGAAGATTTTAGTAAGTGGATAGCTTGAAGGATAAAGAACTAGTGAGATTTCCAAAACTCACAAGATTTTCATAAAATCTTGTTTTTTATAAATCTAAGGAACTATTTAGCCATCATTGGATATAAAAAATTTTATATATGGCTAACAGCGGCTCCACTTGGGGAAGGCAACTACTTGGAGGTGTCAAGAACCTCAAAAAATAAATCTCTGGAAATTAGACCAGTGCCTTGTTTTTCACCTTGACAATCCTCTTTGACTTGATGATTTTTCTGCTTGAAGGTCTTTCAACATCTGGATCATAACATGATTAGTCTTCAACCCAAACTTCTACCTACACAACATTTTTTTCTAACATTTTTTCTTCAGTGGGTGCATTTAGACTTGAAAACCGTTGTAACATCAATTTTTCTTTCTTTTTAAAAATAGGAAAACTATCTACTTCTATCCTTATATCATCCAGAGTTCAGATTAAACTAATGAACTCATTATTTCTCTACCTATTCTAGCTATCTATCAAGATTAGAATATTTGACAGATTTTCATTCTCTAGTCTAAAATAGGAAATTGAAACCTAAACAAATCAGGATTAGACAGTCTAATTTGTTATGGGGCTATGGCATTTTGTGCAAGTTGCACATAAACTTTATTTGCAGAAATTAAAAAAAAAAAACTGTGAAGGCTTAAGATCTGAATTTTTTAGACATCCTTCTTTGTTTCTTTGGTTCATATTTTGAGCCTTTAGAACCATTTCTATCTTCTCCTAATATTTTCTACTGATAAGCCAATCTTACATTGTTTGGCAGATTTTCATTCACTAACCTATCAGCAATAAATTTAAACTTATTCAATCATGAATAGGCTATATGATTGAATAACACTTCTTCTTTCAAAGTAGTGGCATTTAGACTTGCACACTTTCATATTTTTCTCTTTTTGGTATGGGGCTGTAGCTATTCTTTTTCTGCCCTCTTTTTCTCTTTTTCTTTTGTTTTTGTGTTTATTTTTCAAATTTTTCTTTGAGCAATGTTATTTACAATGGAAAAAGCTTTGAATTGAATTTTTAACAAAAATAATATTTGAGCATCCTGCCATTGACAGGACCTCCAAAAAGTTCTATTCCATCCATCTCTTGAAGGAAGAATGCATTATTACCTACAACCGAATGGATGAGATAAGGGCCTTTCCATAAATTTTCAAAATTTCCATGTTTTCTATTATCTTCTCTCCTAGAATCCCATTTGAGCACTTTGTCACCAATGTTAAAATCATTTGCCTTTGTTTGTTTATCAAACAGCTTCTTGATGTTTTCTTGTACTTGTGCTCTATTATAGACTTCCTCTCTGGTTTGCTGCAACTGGATAGTCTGATTTATTCTTCTTATCATATCATATTCTTCAGATTGTACCTCTTGGATCAACTTCGTGACTGGCACTCCTAATCTAGTTGGAAATATTGCATCTGTTCCATAAACTAGCTGATAAGGGGTCACCCCAATTGAATTTTTAGTGGTTAATCTGTCTGCCCAAAGTGCATGTACTGGCTTGTTGTGCCATGATTTCTTGTTTTCTTCCATAAACTTCTTGATGATGTTTACAAAACTCTTATTTGAGGATTCTACCAACCCATTACCTTGAGGGTAATAAGTTGTGGAATGACCCAATGTAATATGATATTTGTGGCAAAAATTAACCATCTTTTTGGATCCAAAGGCAGCAGCATTGTCAGTGATAATCTTCGTAGGATAGCCGAATCTAGATAGGCTATGGCCTTCAAGAAATTTAATGATGATTGAGTCTGTGGCATTCCTAGAAGGGATGGCCTCTATCCATTTGGTGAAGTAATTTGTTGCTGTGATGATCCATTTGTGTTGGGAATATGAAGCAGGATGGATTTCCCCAATGAAGTATAGACCCCATTGTTGAAAAGGAGATTAAAAAATGATAGGACGCATAGGTAAGGTAGCAATTTTCTTTTGCCTTCAAAGATTTGACACTTATGGTAGGCAATTATCATTTTATGAACATCTTGAAAGAGGGTAGGCCAGTAATAACAAACTCTACGGATTTTGTTGACAGTAGTTTTCCAATAGAGGTGGCCTCCACATTCTCCTTCATGAAACTCATGCTTGATCTTATCTGCATCATTCTTAGGCAAACATTTAAGAATTAATCCACTAGCATTTTACTAATATAAACATTTATCTAAAATGCAGTAATTAACAACTTTTAACTTCAGAAACCTTGCCTTTGTTTTAGACAAACCAAGAGGAACATTAAGATTAAGAAGCACATACAAAATATCAGCATACCAAGATGAATTCAGAAAATAATATTCAATAAGTGGAGTTGCCAACTCCTCTTGTTCATCTAATGCATTAAACATCTTTATATCAAGTGCTTGTAAGTTGGATTCAACCATAAGTTTTGCTAGTCCTTGACCTTTAATGAGCTTAGTGGATTTGATTTCTAAATCATATTCTAGTATAACAGCAATCCACTTTCCTCTTTTACCATAAGGATCTTGTGTCAAGATGTCTTTCACCACTGGGTGAGGCACAAATGCAATGATGTGTGAGTGCAAAATGTAAAATCTAAAACCTTTTAAGGCTTTGAGTAAGACAAAAGACTGTTTTTCCATTATGTTGTATTTCAGAGGTGCATTTCTTAATGCTTTTCTGAAAAATGCAATGGCCTGCTCTTGTCCCTTTATGCTTTTTTTGTAATAGGACAACAGCCACTATATGTTATGATGCAAAGGAGAAGATGAAAAAATCTTTCTTGAAATCATGGCTAATGAGAACTGGTGTTTGAGTGAGTGCTTGTTTAACCAGTTCAAAGGATTTCTTTGCTTCAATGGTTCATTTAACTCATGTTTCCCTTTTAAGCATGTTTGTTATGTTTCTAAGGAGTTCATCTAAGTTTGGTATGAACCTTCTCAAGAAATTAATCTTTCCAATGAAATATTGCAGTTCTTTGATGTTTCTAGGATGATTGATTTGCAATATTCCTTCAATCCTTTTTGGGTCTATTCTTATTCCCTCTTCATATATAATATGGCCTAGAAGTTTACCTTCTTGGAGGCCAAATAAAGTTTTCTTGGGGTTTAAGGATAGATCATACTTTCTGAATTTCTAAAAGACTTTTCTTAAGTGAGAAAGGTCTTCTTCATCTGTTTTGGAATAGACAGTGATGTCATCTAAATATATCACAATGAAGAAGCCTATCTCTTCTAAAAAATCAATATCCATGGCTCTTTGAAATCTGGCACCAACATTCATTAAACCAAAAGGAATTTTCACATACATGAAAGTGCCCCAAGGTGTATTGAAGGTTGTTTTAAGTTGATCATTAGGATGTACCAGCACTTGGTTGTATCCTAAAAAGCCATCTAGTAAAGAAATTATTTTAGAACCTACTACCCTTTGTAAAATATGATCCATTTTGGGAAAGGGCTAGTTTTCCTTTAAAGAGGCTTTGTTTAAGTTTCTAAAGTCTATGCAAAGCCTTATTTATCTTGTTTTCTTCCTCACAGATACAAGACTGGATACCCAGTCTGAATATCTTACTAGGACTATGATTCCAGCATCATACATTTTTTTGATTTCTTTCTCAACCAGGGGTAATTGCACAGGGTTTATTCTGCGCATTTTTTGTCTAAAAGGTTTCTGGTTTTCTTTAAGGGGTATCTTGTGCTGGATTATCTCTGTATCATATGATTTTAAATCCTCATAGCTCCAAGCAAAAACATCATAAAATTCTCTAAAAAGGTTAAGATATTTCAGTTTTATATCAGCTGGCAGTGTTTTGGATAGTTTGATCATTTTAGGCTTTTCTTCACTGCCTATATTACATTCTTCAACATCAGTTTCAGTGGGCTATATTTTTCTCTTTTTGGCAACATCATTAAAGTCAAACAATTCCTCAAGAGGCACTAGTCCTTTTGGCAAGTTTTCAATGTTAGACTGCAGCACTTATAGATCTTCTTTTTCTAAATTAGTGCATATTTCTATTTTATGTTTGCATCCTTCGGTTAATAGATTTATATCAGCAGTGTTAGCAGACTCTTCTTGGCAATATTTTTCCTCAGTAGGGTAGTCTTCTTCATATTCTGAATTTGAATTTGGCACTTCAAAATCATTTTCGGACTACAGGAAATATTCTATTTGTTTATCTCCTTCAAAACCTGTCAGTATCTTTCATTATCTAGGACTGCTGGTCTATATTTGACTTGGATTGAATATTGTTTGCTTTCATAGGCTTTCAGGCATGTACTAGTAGCAAAGGCTAAACCATTGGCAAGAATATTCGGGTTTCTAGGGACAAAGGTGAGTTCAAACTCTGCAAAGGTTTTTAGGAGGTCCATGGCATCATCTCTATAGGCTCTTAGTCTTGGATGTTTGGCAGTGTATTCTCCATTTACTTGCCTAATTATTAGTTCTGAATCTCCATGGACAGTTATCCTCTTGGATCCTAATTTCTTCAATAAATGTAGTCCTAAGAGGAGTGATTCATACTCTGTTATGTTATTAGTTCATTAGAAATTTAGTCTATATGAATGGCCTTCAGCATGGTTATTCTCTGTATTATGCACCCATATGCCTGCTCCTGCACCAGTCTTTCTACAAGACCCATCAAAACTCATACTCCAAAGAGGACTAGCTTCATATTTTTCATTAATTTTCTCTTTTTCCTCTCTGTTTTGTTTATCTTGATTTCCACTATGTTGTTTTTGAGGGTCTGTACTATGCCTGTTTCTGTCTTATTCCAAAAGGTTTTCAATGTGTTGAGGATTGTTTCTTTGATTATCATGCTTAGTACTAAGTAGATGGTTGTCTTGTTTCTTATGACCTTGACTCTGTTTGCTGTGATTTTCTGAATTAGCAAACTGTTTATGTAACTCCTCCTTCTTCTCCTCTCCTTCTATGGTAGCCACTATGTTGGCTGATCTTCCATCTTCTAACCCTTGCTCATTAGGAATTTCATCATTGTAAATAATGAATGAGTCAAGTTCTATATGTATAGAATAAAGAAGAGAGTTATTTGGTCTCTCTTGACTACTCACCATATATTTCATGTGGGTTTCCCTACAGAGTCTTCTAGGTTGATCGAAGACATGGATGGTGGCATAGGTCATGTCCATTTGCATGGTACCTTGAAGCTTGGCACCCCAAGATCTTGAAAGGAGCATGCCATAATTTAGAGGTATATCAGCCACTACTATATCCATCACTAAGCTTTTGGCTGGGATTTCTGCTAAGTTGACACAAATATCTTTTATTAGGCCTAGGAATTTGACTCTGCTGGAGTCAAAGGAGTATAAATATTTATAAGGTCTAGTCATCTCAAGGCCTAATCCCTCCATTATTACGTTGGGCATGAGGTTATGTGATGCTCCTGAGTCAAGCATGGCATTGTGCAAAATGTTATCATGGATGTTTAGACTGACACAGAATGGAGGAACACCTCCTTCTTAAAATTTCCCTTCCACTTCTGGTCCAAACAGAAGCTCAGGTTTGTCATCATTTAAATTGATAGAATCATTGTTGTCTCCTATGTTAAAAGCTCTTAACACTTGGGATTTATATACATCTTGTGTGACTAATTCAGTGAGAGGAATGGAGATTTTAATTTTGGCAATTTCACTCTCTATGCTAAAAGGAGTCTAATTTTTGGGAATGTTTAAATCAACCTTTTTAGTCAATTTTTTCTCAGCAAAATCATCTTGCTGGTTTTTATTATGGACAGCAGCTAGGATGGTTTTATCAGGAGCATTAGCTGAGGTGCTAGTGCTACTAGGGTCACCACTGTGTTTGCTATAATTTTGAGTGTTTTTTCCTTTGTTTTTATCAGAATTTTCAGCCACTATTTTATGGTTTTCTGTTGGGTTTTTGGAAGTGTTTATAGGGTTGTTTTTAGTAGAGATTTCAGAGGTATTTTTATTGGGAACTTCTTGATTATTTTTACTTCTCAAGTCATATTGTTTATGTACTTCTATTATGGCGTTTTCAAAGCCTTGTTGGTAGTCTGCAAACTCTAGGCTCTCTTCTTCATAATGTGTATATATGACTTGTTCTTTCCTAGTGAGGAAAAAAATATCCTCATCATTTTTTCCCAACATGTTCATGTAATTTTCCTCTGCTTCCTCTACTATTCCCTCCTCCTCATCAACATAGTTTTCTTGAAAGGGAGGTTTGATCTGCTGATCAGGGCCTCTTTGTCTTATTCGAGGGGGCTTTCTCCTAAAATTATGATTTTGATTTTGGGCTTGGTTCTTGTTTTGAGGAGCTGTTTGATTTTCTCTAGGATAATCTCTCTCATTTACATTCATCCTTTCCATCATCCTCTCTATATTTTTCACTAAATTATCAAGTTTTGTGTCAAATGTGGAAGGTCTAGCTTTATCTTTGTAGGTAACCTTTTTCTCTGCTTTCAATCTATCCCTTTGGCATTTAGGTTAGCCTCTACACTTACTACCCCTTTCTGCATATCTTCTAAAGTGAGGGGTTCTCTCTCCCTTCATTTATAACACATGTCTGGGTCAAATCCTTCGAGAAACTTTATTAAGGCTAAGCGTTGTGAGGGTTTCATTTGTGGAGGGAGTGCATTATAAACACTATTGAATCTAGTGCAATAATCTTGGACACTCTCTCCATCATTTCTTTAAGATCATTGTATTTTGAAGGGGGTTTCTCTTGACTTCCCATTTGTTTAGGAATAATTGATGGAAAGCAGGGAGGTCATTGATACTATTAGGGGTTAACCCTTTGAACCATTTTCTTGCTTCTCCCCCTAAACTTTGAGCAAACATTCTAATTTTACAATTTCATCATCTATCTCTTATCTGTCAAAGTAATCATTCATTCTATCCACATGTTGTTGAGCTGTAGTAGGACTAATAACATCATATAATGGAATCTTGGACTGATAATCCTGTGGTAGAGCAACTAAAGGTAAAGGAAGGACTAAAGGAGCATACCATGTTGCCATAATATGAGCTTGTGGAAATAATGGAGGATTAACAAGTGGAGGAAGGTGATGAAGTGGAGTGGTTTGAACAGTGGGTGTATGTATGGGTGTAGCTGAAGTACTTGGACCAGCCAAGTGATGTTGAGTAGATTTAGGATGAGAGAAGAAAAATTCATGGAGAAAATGGAGATCTGGAGGAGTGGAAGGAGAGGCTTACCTACTACTACTTTGTTATAAGTCTTCAAGCTCAAGGTTTACCTGGTCTATACCACTTTCTGACTTGGTTCTAGATAAGCTTCATATATGAGGCAAGTCAACTTGGGTACTCTGCAAGTTTATAAGTTTTTCAGGGACTGAACTTGCTCTTAGGATGGGTCTAACAATATTTGGGTTATATATCATTTTTGGGATTCAACTGCGTTAAGTAAGTCATTCATGTATGACCATTTTCATGAGAGGAAGTCGTAACTGACTAATTTCTCATGATTTTTTGAATAATCCACTTAGCACTCATTGCATCGGGTGATGCTCACAGGGGTGAAGAAGTGGGATTGAACTAGTGAAATGAATCACACAGCATCAATCATCACTTCCAGGGCTTGCACCCGGTAACCAAGACTTCCCGGGAGGTCACCCATCCCAGAACTCCTCTGGCTCAAGCGCGCTTAACTGTGGAGTTTTCCCCACAATCAAGGCAAAACAGCTTGCTACCCATTTACCAAAGCCTTAAGCAAGTATTGTGCCTCATGAATCATTCAAGAAGAGATCCCTTTACTCTTTGCACAAGTATTGGATCTCTTCTTGAATGATTTACAAATGGGTAACACTAAGTAGTATTGTGGAAAAATGCCTTGGCTAATGAGCAGAGATGGAAACCTCCGGAAAATCACAGTGCCGGGTCTGCTTCCGAAGACAATGTTGTGTGATTCATTTCACTAGTTTCAATCCCATAGCTACTTATTTACCGCGTCAGCGAAGTGCTAAGTTCAAAAAATCATGAGGAAATTAATCTACTCTCATAATGGTCATACATGAATGACTTACTTAACGCAGTTGAATCCCAAAAATGATATATAATATAATGCACTGCGGAAACCCCTCATACTTAATATTTGGGTTTTTAGATGAAGGATACTTCTTAAGAATGCTTTTAGGATTATCAACTATTGTAGGAGGATTTGGGTTAGGATGGGATCTAGTATGGATTCTTTTAAAAGCCAGGATTTTCGACCCAATAAGTTAGAAAGGTTTTTAGAGATATAACAGTCTTAAAAGACAAACCAAACTGAAAAAGAGATACTTAATCCAAAATATTGACTGGGTATTGTTGGATGTTTTGACGATAGGTTAAGTTTCCCAGTGGAGTCAATGGAAATTAGTGGAGTCACTAGGTGGAGGCTTTTTATTTGTCTTATAGGACTGGTTTTTGTCCACCAGCAACAATCAGGAACTGATCTTGGCTAACACTTGGTTCATTCTAAACTTAATGAGGTTTTATGAGTTTTGAGTGAATCTAAAATGTTTATTACTCAAATTTCCCCAGTATGGTCGCCACTATGTCGTCTCCCTGTGATTTATAAGATTGGAAATAATAAAAAATTCAGGGGCCACATCAGAACCACTTTGGAATCCTAGGACCTAGCCATCCTGGATTCAGAGAGGAACCTCTAAATATAAGTGTTTTCAAAAGATATATCTTTGAAATTTGTTTATGATATTAGGCTAGTTATGAAGCTCTTGAGAACTTGTTTGTTTTGGTTGGGTATTATCGACTGAGAAGGTCATTTGAAGGGTGAAGGTGAGAGTAGATTGAAAGAATGTTTCAGCTGGATAGATAGGTCATGAGACAATATTAATCCATTGGGATATGGAGTCACAAAAGGATTTAATTGTACAACTATTCTTCAAGGGTTTCCATGGGGAAAGTCATCTAGATTAAAGGATATTTTTAGATTAAGTTGTGGAATGGAACATTAAAGTGTTGTGAAAGAATCAAAGCTATAGTCAATTAAGAATATCCTAGCTCCACTAATCAAGAAAATCCTTTCGAAGTAACTGTTTGAAGAAATCCAAAGGACAGGGCAAACCATAAAATTCTTTGGGCAGACTCTTATTAAAGAAAACTTTTAAGACAACAATCCATTAATCCTAAGACTACTTTTAGAAAGAAGAAAACATATAAGATAACAAAAAAACAGCCTAATATCAAACATAAATAATCTAATCTGCTTTTGGCATACTCTCAAGGGATCTTTCAAAGAAACTTTTAAAGGTAGACTAGAGGATAGGGCATACCATAGACTTCCCTGATTTAGAATCTACTTAGAAAACTTTGAAGAATATCTTTAAAAAAACATATCTCAAGTTGTACTCAGACAGACATGGGCTCACCAACATTTCTCCCTGGTTATACTCTATTGAATCATCTTTAAAACAACAAGCTGGATAAAACTGGAGGGCAATTAAGAATCCTCCAATCAGACCTTAGCAAAAGAAAACATAAGGATAAATATTTCATTAAGAAATAGGGTACTTTGACAGTAAATCCTAATCTAAATTTCCTGTTCTTTATCATAGAAAATGGACAGCATGTAAAACATAAGAAAAGAAAAATACAGAGAGGAAAAACATCACCATTAACATAGACCAGGATCCTGTGAATCAACTTGTTTTATTGATGTTCAAACCAGTTACATACTCCAAGTCCAGCAGGTCTATATAGCTCAAAACTTCTCTATCCAGCCTAGTATTCTTTAACTATTCAACAACTCTTCAACAATAATCAACGACAACCCAACACTCAATAATATTCCAACCCCTTACAATGAGTTCCTCATACAGTATTTATAGATAAATGAGGAGGTGGGGTGAAAGAAGGGGTCCTTATATGTTCATTTATGACAGAGTAAATTTTTTTGACCTTCGAGATTATCCAAGGCCCAAGGAAAAAATGTATTTAAGGGACTAACTCTGCATAATGAATATTACATTAACTTTTGAACAACTTAGTTGCATTTGTTTACTTTTAGGCTTAAAAGGTAGGCTTGTAATAACTTCTGAGGTGCTTCTTTGAAAATATCTCTAACTATAATAGCTTCTTTATGTCTTTGAGGAAACTTAGGCTTAGTAGGTGGTGTTAGCCATCAATAAATTTTTGTCAGAGAAAATGATGGCTAAAACAGATCTTGAACCTTCAAGAGATTATTTTCACAGAAAATTTCTGATTCTTGAAGCCTTCTGATGCTTTGTAAACTAAAATAGTAATCTTCACTGCTGTTTCATTCAAAAAATCCACCAAGAAACCCTGCTGGTATAAAAAAAGACTATTATTTAGGGCATTTTCCATCATTTTTTAAGCCTATTACATTCTTTTCCTCCCTTTCATTTATCCTCCATTTTTCTCTGAAAATTCCCCTTTTTCCTTCTAATTTACCCTTCATTTCCCAAATAAACCTTCTAAAATCCCTTTTAAACCGATAAAACCCCTTTTTCTGGTTTAAAATTACCCTATTTTTCCTATCAGAATCTTTTTTAGGCCTAAAAACCCACCTTTTTTGGCCTATTTTTGACCTTTTTTATGCATAAGACTCTTAAAGCCCCTTATGGCTTAACCCCTAGCTCCTTCTCCATCATAAGACCTAGCACCCATAACGTGGCGCTAAAAACCTTAGCCCTCTAGCCTCTTTCTCCTCTGCCCCCGGTCCCCTACTCCTCCACAGGACCGCACTTCTACTTTACACCTAGCCCCCTTCCCTCACCTTTTATTTTCCCTGCTCCCCTTGTAAAATGCCTTCTCCTTTATATTTTCTCTGCCAAATTTGTAAAACCCCCTCCTAAATCATAGCCTTAGATCTGTATGATCCAACGAAGTTGATTTATCCCCCCCTTCTCCTTTTTCCCTTAAATCCCATTCCTTCGTTCCTTTTTTCTCCTCGCCTTACCACTCCACGAAACGATCCCCACCGTAGATCTATAGATATCAATGGCCATCGCACCTCCCCTCCCATCCTTTTATCATCCGACCATACCTATCCATTCATCCTCACAAACCCCTCTCAGTCGTTGATCGCTTTCATCCGACGGCTCGCATTCACCCAAGCTATTCCAATCATCGATCAACCATCGCGCTACGAAAGAAAATAGGTGATGTCACCTACCGGTCCCACCCCCCACTATGAAGCCATCTCCAAAACTCCACTTGACACCTGGCTTCCACTATTTCCCTCACTTGAGCACCTTTCCACCTATCGCGCTCTCCTATGGCCGTTGGATCTACACCCCCAGATCCAACGGCTCACGATCAATTTCGCATAACTTTGCCGGCAGGGTTTTAACAACCTAAATTCACGCGAAACCATTGGTTTTGCAAAAGCCACGTGTCTTATTTTGATTGTATCACGTTCGATATGCATAAAACCATTTACTGCCTAAATGTCGCGCGAAAACCACCGACAGTTTTCGCAAAACCGCCAATCCATTTTTCGCGCCCAAATGAACATTTGAACTCTTTTTTCATAGGTTTTCGCCTCTCCACCATGAAATCTCTTCTTCCACCTGCATATCTTTCTCCTCCGCATCTGCGAGCCTCCTAAGCAGTCAAAACCTTCCCTCGCAGGTTTTATTAACATTTTTATTTGTTTTTTGCAGGTTCTATGATGGTTTTAGGGCCGAAGACCCTCCTACAGTCCATAAAGGGACGGGGCCAAAAGGTGACGACCTTTGTGGTCCAAACAGAGGCTAAATCACAAAAAAGGAGTTACCAGGGGTTAATTCCATGGTTTGAACAGTGCTTTATTAGCACTGATTATACCATGAAATCCTCAGCATGCCGAAGACACTTGTTCACAACAGCAAAGGGAAAAAGATGGTTTAAGCATAAACATAAAGGATTAAAGTGAAAATTTGAATATCAAAAGAATTAATCCCACAGTTTAAAGGGATAAAGCATAGTTTGAAGATAAAGTTAGTTTAAAAGGTTAAAACAATCAGCAGAAAAGGTTAAAAGCCTGAAAGATGATAATGAAGGCCTTAAAGCTAAATCAATGGCCTAATTGAAGTTCAAAGCACCAAATCAGCACAAATCAATGAGGAAAGACTCCAAATGCCACATCAGTGAGGCAGTTAAAGCCAGAAATGCTACCTGCTAGACTTATTTTCTCAAAAGAATACACAGTTAATGCACAGTTAGAGATATTTTTCCAAAGATAGCTCAGAAGTAATTAAAAGCCTACCAAAAGCCTCCAAAGTCAACAAAAGTGACTAAAGTTGATGAAGTTAATGTAAAATTGATTAAAACAGAGATAAACGTCTGAAATTTTCTCCCTTAGGCCTCCCAAAGGCTGAGAAACAATTACTCTGTATTAATTGCACAAATAACTCTTCCTTTCACTCCACCTCCTCAAAATCACCTATATATATCATATGAGGAGTTCATTATTATTTTTGGTTGAATACTCATTGAATGTAAATAGCTATTGAGGCTTTTGAAGCTCTGTTTTGTAATTGAAGAAAGATAGGCTGACAAGAGTGTTTTGAAGCTGTAAAAGACCCACTAGACTTGAAGATTGTAACTGGTTTGAACATCAAATACACAAGCTGATTTATGGGATCCTGGTTTATGTCAATGGTGATGTTTTTCTTACTGTAATTTTCATTTTTCTCATGTTTTCAATACTGTCCACTTTCTCTGATAAAGAACAACAAATATAGTTTAGGATTTACTATCAAGTACCCTAAATCTCACTGATAAATATTTATCTTTATGTTTTCTTCCAAATGTTGTTTTGAGGATAATCCAATAGAGTATAACCAGTGAAGTGTTGGTAAGCCCATTTTTTCTGAGTACAACTTGAGATATTGTCTTTGAAAGTTCTTGAGAAGTCTACTAAGTAAATTTGAACTAGGGAAGTCTATGGTTATCCCTGTCCTCTAGTTTATCTCCAACAGTTGCTTTGAAAATATCCCTTAAGAGTATGTCAAAAGCAGGATAGGTTCAAAGTCCTTACCTGATCCTAGGCTACTTTTTATGTTCAATCTTTAATGTTTTTCCTTGAGAATATGTTGAAATTAGACTACGTTAAAAGTCCTTATTTCATCTTAAGCTATTCTTTGTTTTAAGTGTTTTTCCCTTGAGAATATGCTAAAAGAAGGCTAAGTTAAAAGTCTTTACTTGATCTTAAGCTATTCTTTGTTTTCCTTTGAGTATGTTGAAAGCAGGCTAGGTTAAAAGTCCTTACTTGATCTTAAGTTGCCCTTAGTTTTTCTTATATTTTTACTTCTTTCACTCACTTTGATGTTTCATACCATAACTCAATCTTAAAAGATCATTTGATATAGATGACTTGCCCCATAGACCATACTTGAAACTTTTTGTGCAATTAAATCTTCTTGTGACTCCATAGCCCAATGGATTGATCTTGTTTCATACCTATCCTATCAACTAAACCATTCTGTCAACCTGCTCACACCTTTACCCCTCAAAAAAGACTTCCTTCATTTTGATGATATTCATTCCAACCAAAAAAAAACAAAAACCCGTGTACTTCATAACTAGCCTAATATCATATCATTAGCCTTAAAGAAATATCTTTGAAAACACTTATATAGAGAGATCCCTCTCTGAATCTAGGAGGGCTAGATCCTAGGATTCCAAAGAGGTTTTGATGTAGGCTCTACAACATTTTCTCTTGCCAATCTTGCAAATTACAGAGGCCCTAACATACTGGCGACCATACTAGGGAGATTATTGAGTAATAGATAAATTCACAACTCAACTAACCCCTATTTATAAATGAATCAAGTGTCACCAAGATTGGTTATTATTGATTGTTGATGGTGAACAACAACCAAACCTTGAAAACAAGTAAAAATCCTTCACCTGTCGACTCCATTGGTATTCAGTAGGCCTACTGACCCCTTTGGTTTTTCTTAAGACTCCACTATGAAAAAATTTATCATAACATCATATAAACTCAGTTAAGAAGACTTTGAAGATTGAGTTTTCTTTGAAAAATATTAGTTAGCCTCATAAAGACTATCATATTTAGCTGAAATTTTCTCCTTATTGGGTCTAAAAACACCACATAGTGGCTTCTAGAAGAATTTACGCTAGAGCCTATCCTGACACAAATCCTCCTAATATATTTGATAATCCAAAAAGCATACTTAGGAAATCTCCTAAATCTAAGACTCCAACTGTTGTCAGACCAATTCATAGAGCTAACTCTGTCCCTAAAAATCTCTTAGCTCTGAAAAATACACAAGTTGACTTAAGAAACCCATTCAGAACTAGGTCACTTGATGATATAGATCAAATAGACTTTAAGTCTCCACACTCACCCCAACATAGTGGTGAACATCCTGGTAGTAGAGAAACCACCCCACCTAACCTTCATTTCATTCATAACTTTGGTTTTTCTCATCCTAGATCTTTTCAACAGTCTTTTACTGGTCCAAGCACTTATGTTATTCATACACCCAATGTTCAAACAACTCCATTCCATCCTCCCCCTCCTTTCATAAACTCTCCACTTGTAAACCCCCCATTTTTTCCACAACCTCCTATCATGGCAGCATGGTATGCTCCTCTAGTCCTTCCTTCACCTTTAGCCAATTTGCCACGGGACTATCAGTCCAAGATCCCATTATATGATGCTAGTGGTACTATTACTGCTCAAATACATGTGGACAAGATGAATGACTATTTTGATAGAAATGAGATAGATTATGAGACCATTAAACTCAGATTATTTGCTCAAAGTTTAGGGGGAGAAGCAAGAAAATGGTTCAAAGGCTTAACCCCTCATTGTATTAATAATCTCCAAGATTTCCATCAAAAATTCATAAACAAATTGCAAGTTAGGAAAAACCCTCTCCAAATACTTTCAGATTATAACAACCTCAAGAGAAATACTGGGGAAAGTGTTCAAGATTATTGCACTAGATTTAATAGTGTTTATAACGCACTGCCCCCAGATTTTAAACCTCCACAAGGCTCGGCTTTGGCCAAATTCCTTAAAGGATTTGATCCTAAAATGGCCTATCAGCTAAGAGAAAGAGATCCCTTAACTTTAGAAGATATGCAGAAGGGAGCTTTTAGTGTGGAAACAAATCTGATTGAGAAAAGAGCTAGAATGAAGACTGAGAAGAGGGTATCATATAGGGATGAAACTGCACCTTCCACATCTGAATCAAAATTGGAAAGGATGATGGAGAAGATGATGGAGAGAATGAATGTGTATGAGAGAGCTCAATCTAGAGAAAATCAAACAACTCCTCAAAACAGGAATCAAACCCAAAACCAAAATCAGAACTTTAGGAGAAATCAACCTCAAAACAGACAAAGATATGTTGATCAACAATTCAGACCTCCTTTTCAAGAAAATTATGTCAATGAGGATGAAGAAACAAATGAAAAAACAGTGGATGAGCACATAAACATGTTGGGAGTAAGAAATGAGGATTCTAATTTCATTTATGAAAGAAAACAAGGTCTGTATACACCCTATGATGATAGAAGACCAGAAACTGAATACTATGAACCAGACTTTGAAAATTCCATCATAGGATCACCTAAAAATATGACCTAAGGAGTAAGAAGGATCAAGAAACTCCTAAGAAGAAAACCTTTGAAAATTCTACCAAAAACAGCCCTAAAAATACTTATAAAAAGACAGCAGAAATTTGTAAAACAGTGGCTGAAAGTTCTGATCCAAACAAGGGAAAAAAACACCCAAATCAATGAAACACATAGTGGTGACCCTAGTAGCACTATCATTTCAGCTAATGCTCCTAAAAAAACCGTTTTAGCTGCTGTGAATAGTATAAATCAGCAAGTTGATTTTGCTGATGAAGCAGTGACTAAAAAGGTTGAATCAAACATTTTGAAAAATCAGATTCCCTTTAGCTTAGAGAGTGAAATTGCCAAAATTAAAATCATGTTCCCTCTCACTGAGTTAGTCACTCAGAATGTATATAGATGTCAAGTTTTGAAAGCTATAAACATAGAAAAAAATCATGATACTGTTAACTTGAATGATGATACACTAGAGCTCCTATTTGGTCCTAAAATTGAAGGAAAATTTCAAGAAGGAAATACCCCTCCATTCTACATCAGTTTGAACATCCACGATAATATTTTGCACAATGCCATGTTTGATTCAGGGGAATCACATAATCTCATGCCTAAAGTAATCATAGAAAAACTAGGCCTTGAGGTAACTAGACCTTATAAATATTTATATTCCTTTGATTCAAGTAGAGTAAGATGCCTAGGCCTGATAAAAAATCTATGTGCTAACTTAACTCAAATTCCAGCCAAAATTTTAGTGATGGACATTGTAGTGGCTGATATACCCCCCAAATATGGCATGCTCCTTTCAATATCATGGGGTGCTAAGTTACACGGTACTATGCAGATGGATATGACTTATGCCACCATCCATGTCTTCAGTCAACCTAGAAGACTTTATAGGGAAACACACATGAAATATATGGTGAGTAACCAAGAAAGACCAGAAAACTCTCCTCTTTATTCCATACACACTAACCTTGACTCATTCATTCTTTACAATGATGAGATTCCTAATGAGAAGGAATTAGTCAATGAAACATCGCCCAATCTAGTGTTCCCACCACATCCAAAAATAGTGGCAGCCATAGATGAAGAGGAAAACAAAGAGAAAACTAAAATCCAGTTTGCTAATTTGGAAAATTACAGCAAATAGATCACAAGTCTTGAGGTTCAAAACAGTTGTAAAAATAGTGCAGGTCATGAAAATCAAAGAATAAAACCTCAAAACATTGAAAATATTGAGGAAAAAAACAAAATTTAGCATATTGGATACCTGCAAGAACAACACAGTGACATACTAGGCAAGAAAAACAAAGAGGACAACAATGAAATAAATGACAAATCTGAAAACAGTCCTCTTTGGAGTATGAGTTTTGATGGGTCTTGCTCTAAAACTGGTGCAGGAGCAGGTATATGGGTAAATAACACTAAAAACAATCACGTTGAGGGTCATTCCTATAGATTAAACTTCCAATGCACCAATAACATAGCATAGTATGAAGCGCTCCATTTAGGCCTGCATTTATTGAAAAAATTAGGGGCCAAAAGAATAAAAGTTCATGGGGATTCAGAATTGATAATTAGACAAGTAAATGGGGAATATACTGCTAAAAATCCCAGACTTAGAGCCTATAGAGATGATGCCATGGACTTGTTGAATTCCAACTTACCTTTGTCCCAAGGAATTAAAACATTCTTGCTAATGGATTAGCTTTTGCTGCTAGAACTTGTCTTACACCTTATGAAACCAAGAAATGCACCACCCAAGTCAAATATAGACCAGTTGTCCCAGATAATGAAAAATACTAGCAAGTTTTTGATGGAGATAAACAAATAGAAGACTTCCTACAGTCCAAAAATGAATTTGAAATACCAAACTCGGATTCAGACTATGAACAAGACTGTCCTACTGAAGAAAATCCACTTTTTGAAGAAGAAAAATCTCCTGAGATTGCTGAAATAAATCTGTTAACCCATGAACCCAAACATAAAATAGAAAATAGCATAGATGTAGAAAATGAAGACTTAGAAGTGCTGCAATCTAAATATCAAAGCTTGCCAAAAGGACTGGTCCCATTAGAAGAATTTTTTGACTTGAATGATGTTGCCAAAAAGCCAAAAATGAAACCAATTGAATTTGAAGTGGAAGACTGCAACATAGGCAGTGAGGAAAAGTCAAAAATGATCAAATTATCCAAGACATTGCCAGCTCACATTCAACTGAAATACATTGAGCTTTTTAAATAATTTCCTGATGTATTTGCATGGAGTTATGAAGATCTGAAATCATATGATACAGAAATAATCCAGCATAAGATAACCCTCAAAGAAAACCAAAATCCTTTTAAACAAAAATTGCGCATAATTAACCCTGTTCAAATACCTCTGGTAGAGAAAGAAATTAGAAAAATGTATGATGCTGGAATTATAGTACCTGTTAGATACTCAGAGTGGGTGTCTAATCTTGTATCTGTTAGGAAGAAAACAGGAGAAATAAGGCTTTGTATTGACTTTAGAAACTTAAACAAATCCTCATTAAAGGACAACTACCCCTTGCCCAAAATGGATCATATCTTACAAAGGGTAGCTGGTTCAAAAATAATTTCTTTCCTAGATGGCTTCTCAGGTTACAATCAAATATTGGTACATCCTGATGATCAACTTAAAACAGCCTTTACTACTCCTTGGGGTACTTTCATGTATTTGAAAATGCCCTTTGGTTTAATGAATGTTGGTGCCACATTTCAGAGAGCCATGGATATAGCATTCTCAGAGGAAATAGGTTACTTCATAGTGATTTACTTAGATTATATCACTGTCTATTCAAAAACAGATGAAGAACACCTAATACACTTGAGAAAATTCTTTAAGAAATGCAGAAAATATGGGTTGTCCTTAAATCCAAAGAAAACATTTTTTGGTCTCCAAGAAGATAAAATTCTTGGAAATATCATATTTGAAGAAGGAATAAGGATAGACCCAAAGAGGATTGATGGTATATTGCAAATCAACCATCCCAGAAACATCAAGGAACTTCAATCTTTCATTGGGAAGATTAATTTCTTGAGAAGGTTCATACCCAATTTAGCTGAACTCCTTAGAAACATGACAAACATGCTTAAGAGAGAAGAAGGAGTTAAATGGACATTAGAAGCAAAGAAATCATTTGAGCTGGTAAAACAAGCACTTACCAAAACACCAGTTCTCATTAGTCTTGATTTTACAAAACATTTTTTCATTTTTTCATTTGCATCAGAACACACAGTAGCTATTGTCCTATTACAGAAAAACATGAATGAACAAGAGCAACCAATTGCATTTTTCAGTAAGGCATTAAGAGATGCACCTTTGAAGTAAAACATAATGGAAAAACAAGCCTTTGCCTTGGTCAAATCCTTAAAAGACTTCAGTTTTTACATTTTACATTCCCACATCATAGCATTTGTGCCTCATTCAGTTGTAAAAGACATATTGACCCAAGATCCAGATGGAAAAAGAGTAAAGTGGATTGCTGTAATTTTAGAATATGACTTAGAAATCAAGCCCACTAAGCTCATAAAAGGTCAAGGTCTAGCAAAACTTATGGCTGAATCCAACTTTCAAGCTCTTGATATAAAAATGTTTAATGCATTAGATGAACAATAGGATTTGACAGCTCTAATTATTGAAGATAATTTTTAGAATTCATCTTGGTATGCTAATATTTTGTATTTTTTGCTCAATCTAAATTTCCCTTCTGGTTTATCTAAAACAAAGGCAAGGTTTTTGAAGTTGAAATCTGTAAATTACTGCATTTTGGATAAATGTTTATATTGAAAAAATGCTAGTGGATTATTGCTTAAATGTTTTCCTGAGAATGATGTAGAAAAGATCAAGCATGAGTTTCATGAAGGAGAATGTGGAGGCCACCTCTACTGGAAGTCAATTGCTAACAAAATCCTTAGAGTTGGCTATTACTATCCCACCCTCTTTCAAGATGTCCATAAAATTATTATTGCCTGCAACAAATGCCAAATTTTTGAAGGCAAAAGAAAACTGCTTCCCTTATCTCTGCAACCAATCATTGTTGAAGCTCCTTTTCAACAATGGGGTCTAGACTTCATTGGGGAAATCCATCCTGCCTCACTTTCCCAACATAGATGGATCATCACAGCAACAGACTATTTTACCAAATGGATAGAAGCCATCCCATCTAGGAATGCCACAAATTTAGTTATCATTTCATTCCTTGAAAACCATATACTGTCTAGATTTGGTTGTCCTAGAAAGATCATAAATGACAATGCTGCTGAATTTGGATCTAAAAAGATGGTGGAATTTTTTCATAAATATCAGATTATATTGGGTCATTTTACATCTTATTACCATCAAGGTAATGGGTTGTCAGAATCATCAAATAAAAGTTTGTTAAACATTATCAAGAAGTTGTTGGAAGATAACAAGAATTCATGGCACAGTAAGCTAGTACATGCATTATGGGCAGATAGATTGAAAGTTAAAAATTCAATTGGGAAGTCTCCTTACCAGCTAGTTTATGGAACAGATGCAATATTTCCAACCAGTTTAGGAGTGCCAGTTATGAAGTTGATCCAAGAAATACAGTCTGAAGATGATGATATGACAAGAAGAATAAATTAGACTATACATCTACAACAAACCAGGGAGGAAGTATACATCAGAGCACAACAACTACAAGAAAACATCAAGAAGTTGTTTCAGAAAAGAACCAAGGCAAGTGATTTTAATATTGGTGATAAAGTCTTGAAATGGGATTCAAGGAGAGAAGATAAGGGCAAACATGGAAATTTTGATAATTCATAGCAAGGCCCTTATCTTATTCAATCTACTGTTGATGCAGGAGCATCAAGGCCATTTTTCATTTTTAAATATGTAATAAAGGGGGGTGTGACATTTTTATTATTTTATTAATTAATTTTTTATTTTTAAATAAAATAGGAGATAAATTATAAAAGTGAGGATTTTGTAAATATTCTTTTATTAATTAAAAGGATATGAGAGAAATAGAATTAGGAGCAAAATTAGGGAGTAGGAATTCTATGTATGGGACTTTGTTGAGTCCACACCTAAAATATATTTAAAATAGATTTAGTTGAGGATTAGGTGGAGAGATTTTTGGAGTGAATTAAATTCATTATTTATGTATAAATATGAGTGTTTTTTGTGAGGAAAATACAGTTGAATAGTTGAAGAGCTGAGGGGAGTGAGTGAGGAGTGGTTTAAAGGGAAAAGAGCCAAGAGGCCGCCCAATGTAATATTTGGCCATAGAATTTTAATATAGTCAAGGGAGTGATTTGTATGGCTCTTTTTCTCCTTCATGTTTAATTAAGTTAGATGTTTTCCATGATTTTATTGTAGAAAATTTGAGTATTTTTAGAGTTTAGTGAGCAGTCGTGTTCTTATATGCGAGATCTGCTTTCTAGCAGAATTCCTGCATCAGCTGTTGGAAACAATGCATTCTTTTTACAAGAGTTGGATTGAGCTGAAATTTTTGGAGGTCCTGTCAATGGCAAGATGCTCAAACATTACTTCTGTTAGCTGATATTTTAGTTTCAGAGCTTTTTTGTTTATTTTATATAACACTGCTTTGAATTAAAAAAAAAAAATACAAAAACAATAGAAAAAGAGAAAAGAGAGCAGAAATAAAACAAGAAAGGCACAACCCCATACCAAAAAAAAAAAGGAAAAATCTGAAAGTGTGCAAGCTTAAATTCCACTACCAAAAGTGAGCACTCTTATTTAGTCATACAACTAATCATGACTAGATAGATTTCAATTTACTGCTAATAGGTTAGTGAATCAGATTTTCCAAATTGTGTAATCTTGGCTTGGTAGTAGATTAGATTAGGATAGAGAGAAATGGCTCTAATTAGACCAAAATATGAGCCAAAGTAAAAGAAAATAATGGTTCTAATACACTGAAAACTTGAACCAAGAGAAAAGAAAAAATATGACTCAAAACATATCCAAATCTGAGTCATAAGAAGAATGAAGGATATTTTAAATTTCAGATCTTAAGCCTTCACAAATTTTGTTTTAAATTTCTGTTAAAAATTCAGTCTATGTGCAGCTTGTTTTTATGCCATAGCCTTACAACAAATCAGATAGTTTAATCCTGACTTTGCTGTGTTTAAATTTCTGTTTTAGAATTTAGAGAATAAAAATCTGTCAGACAGTTTAATCCTGGCAGATAGTAGCTTAGGTAGAGAATTTATGAGTTCAAATGTTTAAATTGAACTCATGGAAGAAATAAGGGTAGATTTAGATTAGTTTCTTTCTTTCAATAAAAGAATAAAATATTGATGACAAAGGTTTGCAAGTCCAAGTGCACCTTATGAAGAAAAAATGTTAGGAAAAGTAGGTTGTGTAGGTAGAATGTTTGGGAGAAATTTGTTTGCTGATACAAAGTTCTGATGATATTTTCAAGAAGCATGATCAAGGAAGAAAAGGTTTTCAATGGATAAGGCACAGGTCTACATCCCAGAGATAAATCTCTGAAATTCTTGACACCTCCAAGCAGCTGTTATCCCCAAGTGGAGCAACTGTTAGCCATCAGTAAATTTTTGTCAGAGCAAATGATGGCTAAAACAGATCTTGAGCTTTCAAGAGATTATTTTCATAGAGAATTTCTCATTCTTGAAGCCTTCTGATGCTTTGTAAACTCAAAGAGTAATCTTCACTACTGTTTCATTCAAAAAATCCACCAAGAAACCCTGCTGATATCAAAAAAGACTATTATTTAGGTCATTTTCCATCATTTTTTAAGCCTATTACATTCTTTTTTATCCCTTTCATTTATCCTCCATTTTTCTCTGAACATTCCACTTTTTCCTTCTCATTTACCCTTAATTTCCCAAACAAACCTTCTAAAATCCCTTTTAAATCGAGAAAACTCCTTTTTCTGGTTTAAAATTACCCTATTTTTCCTATCGGAATCTTTTTTAGGCCTAAAAACCCACCTTTTTTGGCCTATTTTCGACCTTTTTTATGCATAAGACTCTTAAATCCCCTTATGGCTTAACCCCCAGCTCCTTCTCCATCATATGACCTAACACCCATAACCTGGCGCTAAAAACCTTAGCCCTCTAGCCCCTTTCTCCTCCGCCCCCGGTCCCCTACTCCTCCAGAAGACTACACTTCTACTTTACCCCTAGCCCCCTTCCCTCACCTTTTATTTTCCCCACTCCCCTTGTAAAATTCCTTCTCCTTTATATTTTCTCTGCCACATTTGTAAAACCCTCACCTAAATCCTGGCCGTAGATCTGTATGATCCAACAGCGCTGATTCATCCCCCCTTTCTCCTTTTTCCCTTAAATCCCATTCCTTCGTTCCTTTTTTCTCCCCAACTTACCACTCCACGAAATGATCCCCACTGTAGATCTATAGAGATCAATGGCCATCACACCTCCCCTCCCGTCCTTTTATCATTTGACTATACCTATCCATTCATCCTCGCAAACCCCTCTTAGCCATCAATCGCTTTCATCCAACGGCTCGCATTCACCCAAGCCATTCCAATCGTCGATCAACCATCGTGCTACCAAAAAAAATAGGTGATGTCACCTACCGGTCCCACCCCCCACTACGAAGCCATCTCCCAATCTCTGCTTGACACCTGGTTTCCACTATTTCCCTCGCCCGAGCACCTTTCACTAGAAAATTTGGCCCAATTTTCGACGGCCAGTTCGTCGCTATTCCGACACATATTCGTCGTAAGAGCGATGGTCTGAGGCTGGAAAAAATGTGGTTAGCCATTACATCACAATTCCGACGCTTTTCCGAAGTGTCGCAATACTGACACTTTTTCCGACATTTTGCAAAGTGTCACTATTCTGACGTTTTATAAGCGTCGGTCTTCCGACGAACCATAACTGTCGATCTTCCGACGATCACAAACCATCGGTATTCCAACGCGTTTCAGGTTTTCAAAAAAATGTTGCAATTTCGACGTTATTGCTTCCCATGTTTAATTCTGATGTTTAAAACGTCGATATTCCGACGAACGATTGAAAATATTTAAAAACATGATCGTCTCTCTTCCGATGCTTTAGGTGTCGCTCTTCCGACGTTATTGCTTCCAATGTTTAATTCTGACGTTTAAAACATCGCTATTCCGACCCTTTCTGAAAATATTTAAAAATGTAATCATCGCCTTTCGACGCTTTAGTTGTTGCTCTTCCGACGTTGTGGAGCATCACTCTTCCGACGATGTGAAACGTCTCTCTTCCGACGCATTGAAGTGTCGCTATTCCGACGAAACGGAAAAAAAATATTTAAAAAAAAATTAAATGTCGCTCAACTGATGGTAAAACTTGGATATTCGCTCTTCTGAAATCAAAAACTATGCAAGAAATACGTATCATAAATGATATTGAAGTTGACAAAGATTTTTTTGGGTACAAAAAAATCTCATGTTTTTTTCTTGCAATGCCAAACATTTTAAAATTGGACCGATGTATTTCAACTGATGGTAAAACTTTGATAAATTAAATGGTTTTCTAATCATGAGAAAACCCTTGATTTTATAACTTAAATGATAAACCCTTATTTCCCAAATAGATTTATTCCCTAGAGTGACGAGTCTAGCTAACTTGGGCCCTGTCATGACTAGGCCACAATGGCATCCAGCCTAACAGGTGTTTTAAACCAAACAACATCTACACTGTCTATTGATACCAAATTTTTTGAGATCAAGGGGTTGACTACTTTTCTCCATGTAAATCATTGTGTCATTGTATGCATATATGTCCTCTGTTTTCTTTTCCCTCTCATTTTGCAGATTTCTTTCATTGCAATTCGAGATTAGAGGGAGGAAATTACACAGACAGTGAATTATGTGTAGACATGAGTGATAAAGCACCAATCATGAAATCGTGAGTGCTAAACAAAGAAAGCCAAATTTCCCTCACTGCAATTCAGATTGCAGACACCCTGAATATCTCTGTTTTTTTTTTAACTTCTGATTGGTCTGGTAAAATCCAAGTGCCCAAATATTCAAGCAGCCACTTGAATCTGTATTGCAAAAATGTTGCAGCAAGCACTACTAGTATGTTTTGTAGGCTCTATACAGCTGAAAGGGGAATATCATGTGACTGGCTTGTAGGTCTTTCATGGCTGAGTAACTCGTTGCTAGATGGTAAACAAGATGTATGTGCTTCGACAATCCTCAGTCCTACTACTCTTTCATCACAGGGAGTCAAGAAGACAATCAAAATATATTATTTGGTCATCAAGGGTGGACTAAGCTTCTAAAATGTCGAAGTGAGCACATCAAAGCTACTAGATCAATTGCATTGGAAAAAAGAGAGTCTCCTCTATATAGGAATGTTTTGTGGATCTCAATTCCAAGCCCTAGTGAGCTAGAGGAATTGCGAAAGTTTTAATTAACACTTGAAAGAAATCTATTAATATATTGGCCAAAAAAATTTTCTAAAACTATCGAGATACTTTTTTCCTTCTTACAAGAAGCAGCATAAGATAAATAGGAAAGAAAAAAGTGAACTTGAATCACCTATAATTTTGGAGGACATTCTTAGCTGAAATCTTGCGACATTTTGAGGCACCTCCATCAATCGCTCTGACGTGAGCCCCTAAAATTGTAAATGGAAACTTTCAAGTTTCCCAAATACTTTATTATTTTAACATTTATTGAAATTGATGTGCTCTATCAAAGAATGTCAAGCCTATTCCTATCGTTTATACGTTAACATAAAAAACTACAAATACACAACTTAACTTTTCCTGACACTAATAGAAAAAGAAAAGCAACTTACAGGAATGTAAGAAGTGCATGTTACAACATTCTATTTCAACCTTCAGGTATGGAGTATGAGATTATCACAGCCATTTTATTTTATGATTTTCTCCTACAAAAGTAACAAAAGAAAAATGAAGCAGTGTATGTTGCAATATTCTATTTCAACCTTCAGGATATGGAGGATGATTTCACGAGGAAAAGGAAATGGCCTTTCAATTTAAGTGGGCCATATTACAACAATGTTTCCCATAAATGAGAGAATAGCAATGAGTAACCTCTCTCAATTGAGTCGTGACTTGTTTTTTGTAGGTATGGGCTCCAAAATCCAAACCTTGCAAACAAGGAGAGAATGAATCACCATGGTTTCAAGAAACTAGAACTTAGCCTGAATATCCTAAAACTTAAGTTGGAAACATCGTCTGTCCAAGGTTGTTAATGTTGCAATCCTCTATTCAACATTGATACAAATGTCGAAAACAAGTTAAAATATGAACCAAATAATAGCATTCAAAGGAAAGACTAGGATGTCACCATTTCTACCTGCTATCCTTGAAAAGAAGGTGAGATTACTTACATGCTTTTGTGTTTGCAAGGTGGACTTGAAGACCATGTTCATCCTAGAATGAGCTCAAAATGTACTTTTGTTTTTGGATTCGTGAAATAGAAGGACAGTGTTGTCAAAAAATAGTGAAATGGAGATCCCACAGAGGGCCTCCACCTTTACCACCCATGGATTTTGAAATGAGAAACTCTCATCCATAAATATGAAGTCCAAAGAATGTGAGGTAGTCGACACCCTTGCTTGACTACTATGTTAATGTATATAATAGACCCCAGAGATGATCATTTGAATCTCATATAGGGTCATAATTATATAGATCACCAAGCATAGGAGAGGTATACCTTCAGCCTCTCAAATAGTAGGTTTCTTCCAACTATCTGAAAGGCTTAACAGGTGTCCATGGATCAACAATATACTTACTTTTGCTTCCTCAATAGCATTTGGGAGGATTGAAAAATAGTCAAAAGTGCGGTGATTCCATTTGTAATGACTAAACCTTAAACCTGCAATTTCTTCCTCTCTGCCCATATGGAGATGAATTTGTCTGCTCTTCTGGCAAAGAGTTTGAACATGGTGTATCCCAGCATGATAGTCTCGCAATTAATTGATTCATTTTGATCATCATATTTATAAAGATGATTGATTTAAGAAACTTCGTCGGGGGTAAGGCCAGAAGAGACTATCTAAAGCAAAAGGTCCGCAATATGAATAGGTAAGATGGTCAGAGTAATTTTAAGGAATTTGTCTTTCAAGTTTTTTAGCTTCTAAGCCTTATTAGAATGGAATTTGAAAATTGCTCTCATGATCATGCAATCAATGTAACAACAACCATACAATCTGGGATTGACGATGAAAGGTGGTTGGTTGCAGATGTCATATAATAAGGTGACATTATTTTGAGTGAGGTGTTAGAATCAGTAATGGTGCAAGCAGGCACTTCAGTAAGAATCTTTTGTACAAGGATTTAGTGTAGACACTAATTTGTTGAAGAATCGCTTTTCATTTGTAGAGGAGGTATTATCGTATTAGTGTTTTCCTCGGTATGCTTCAATAACAAAATTTGTCACATTTTATTGTTCTGAATTTGAAAAGGAGCCCAAAAAATTACCACAGCCAGGCAACTAAACACCCTTGTTTCCTACATCTTGAACTACACACTAGAAAAATTGAATTTGATGGGCTAATATTTGATCAGATTATTGTAACATATTAAACAATTAAATTTTTTTTGCAGTAGGACATGACTCTCTATACCTAGCTCAAACCACATTAGAAAAATTCATCATGGTTGTACGCAGAGCATAAATATTTCAAGTCACAATAATCCAATGTGAAAAAGCAAAAATGAAAAATCATGCACAGAAATCAACTCAATTAATATGCGATGGTTGTTGCATAGGAAACATTTCCAAGGATTCCATCTTTGAATGGAAATATGTCTGAACACTATTTCTGGAAATATTTTTTTGTCAAAATTTCTATATTCATTTGTTGTGAGTGTTTTGTGTATCCTATCCAAGCTTTATCTTGTCTCCACATAAAATAACAACTTTTTGACACTTATGAATAATAAATTATAACATTCAACCTTGCAAATTTTCTCAATCACAGAAGAAATTTAATATAAAACAGTAATGGGGAAATGATGTCTTGACTTGATAAAAAACCGCCTTTATAAAGAGGCTTTTCAAAGTTCAAAATGCAATCATTAAAGCCAAACATTGATGACGAGGCAAAGTCACATTCCAGTATCTCTAAAGCAGTTCATACAAACTATTGATAAAAAACTTTATGAGCATATACCTGAGCAATCAATTGTGCAAGCAGTGAACATCGCAAATCCCTGACCCCTGCACCATTAGCTTGCCTGTAGGTTTCAATTATACGAGTGAATGCCTCCTTTCTTAATAGAGTTTGTTGTTCCTAGGTCAGTGATACAAACTGTGGCACTATTGCCATTTATGGGGATTGATCTTCCGCAGATTGAGTCGTTTCTGGATCAAAGGAGATGATTATTTCTGGATCATAGGACATGATTGTATCTGGGTTAGAATTTACTTCCAACTGATTATGTGAAGTAGTTCAACAGTTTACTTCATGCATTAAAAAAAAAACATAAAGCATGAATGAGATCGTACCTCTGCAGCTTGAGATTGGGACTTGCAGAGACACAGATGAAAACACTCTGCGGCTTTAGATTGGGACTTTTTATGAAACCCTGTACACAACAAAAACCCACACAAAAAAAACCCTGTACACAACAAAAACCCACATCATTTTAGCAAATGAAATCCTACATTTCAAAAACACAAGGTCAAGGATTCGAATCTGAAAAAGACACATACCTTGCAGGCAATCACAGTTCTCAGTCTCCTTCCTAACGACATCAAGCACAAAATCAATGAGCTCGGCTCCTTTCGTGTAATGCCCCTTAGCCCAGTGGTTTCTAGCCCCAGATTAGCCAAAAACGAAGTTATCAGGTCTGAAGACCTGTCCATAACCCTTTCAAGCTGTAGATTTGAAGTGCCCTGATATCTCTTAGTAGGATCCATCCCGTGTTCTTCACAGACCACTTCCCAAAACTTGGAGCCGATCTGGTTGCCACATTGGCCCCCCTGAATGTGAAGGATCTCTGGCATTTTTGCTATCAACCCGACTCGGATTTGGATTTGATCCTCCCTCCTTCCCTGGACAAACCATGCAACCAGAGGGAAATGAAGGAGGGAAATTAAAACTTTTGATATTTCAAAATTTTTGACATCTTGAAATGAAACACGTGTGTTTTTTTTAAGGCCACTCAAATTAATTTAAAAATAAATATTTTTTAATAATTATAATCATTTTAAATAATTAAAATAATTTCTAAATAATTAAATGTTTGTTTATTTTGATTGTTTAAAAATATTTACAATAAAAAAATAAAACATATCTTTTTGAGAAGCAATTAAAGTTATATGAGTAAATAATGGACTGATTTTTGCATATAGTAATCCTTCTACCCTACTAAATCATCATGCTTTATTAAAAGGAGTTTTAAACTTTACACTATTAAATTATGTTGTATTTTAAATATTTGGAGTTTTAATCTCTTTTATATATATATATTTTTTCTTTATAATTTATGTATTATGTATATAGGGGCTTAAATGGGTTAGGCCAGTTGGGAAATAGGGTTTAAGGGGTTAGGGGTTAAGGGTTTAGAGGTTGAGGGTTTAGGGGGTTAACGGTTTATAGGTTTAGGGTTTAGGGGGTTAAATGGGTTAGGGGTTAAGGGACGTTTAGAGGTTTATGGTTTATGGGTTAAATGGGTTAGGGGTTAAATTATTTGCTTATTCTTTGCGTATCAATGTAACAATTTTGTAAGTATTGTTGCTTTTTGCCATGTCTTCTTTATTTATTAATTTATAGTATTTGTTAGCCATTGATTTACATTTATTGATGAAAATGTCTATTGAAATCAAACCAAATGTATATTCAATCTCAAGTTTCAAACTCAGCCACAGTGTTGTCACACAATTTAAGTTTGGAGAATGGCCATCTGATGAAGTCTTGATAACCAGACTGCACCTCATGTCTACTCTAGAAAATCTTAAGTTTGAGTGTCCCACAATTATGAGAAATTTGGCTCTTATACTCTTGCTCCACCTGACTGTGTCCTGGAAATACCCTTGTTTATTGCAAAAACATCCTAATGTTGTCGACCTTGTCCCTTAACAGACCAAGGAAACATATGTGATTGAGAGGAATGGAAAGCACTACAAAGTTGAAGAGAGTACAAAATACTAAGATGGTTTAAAGGATAAGCTTGAATTAGAATGTAGCAGTGTTGAAACAACTAAAATTTGTCCCAAACAAATAGTTGATAATGCGAAACCTTCTTCTGTACCAGTCAAGAAAGACTACATTCATGTGAGAGAAAGAAGAGGCCAAGTGACTGATAGGCATAGCCTGGAAGAATATAGGGTATGGTTCCCTCTTTTTGATGAAATATTTGATCTACATTTTGTCTATAGAATATTAACCATTTTAACCTTGCCAACAAGGCGGAATTAACCCAATCGTAGGTCCCAATATGTCATGATATATATTAACTCTCTATATATATGAGAAGGAATAATTATAAATACATAGATTGATAGAGGTGGAGAGACAAGGGGAGTCACAAGGGAAAGATGGAGATAAACTAAAGGAGAGGGGGGAGAAGGAATGGATTAGCTGAGAGAGAGAGAGGGAGAGGAGTGAGAGAGGTAGAGAAGGGTAAGAGAGGGAAATAGTGACACAAAGATGGAAGGGGGGTAGAAAGAAGGATAAAGGGAGGGATATAGCTATGAGAGGATTGGAGCGTAGAGAGAGATAGATAGAGAGAGAAGGAAGAAATTGGCAAAATTGAGATCAAAAGAAGTGGAGTTAGCTAAAAAGCAGCTTACCCCAGAGATGGATAAGATAAAACTTGACAACATATTGGTCAATTTAATCCTTGACCCTTTATTGGTTATTCAGAAGGAGTATGAATACACCACCGTTAATATCAAGGTAACCGGCCCCTAGCAGATCAAGGGGTTAAGGGGTTTAGGGGTTAGATGTTTGGGGTTAGGGGTTAAGGGTTTAGAGGTTTAGGGTTTAGGGGGTTAAATGGGTTAGGGGTTTAGGGGTTTAGGGGGTTAAATGGGTTAGGGGTTAAGGGTTTAAGGGTTAGTGGTTTAGGTTTTAGGGGTTAAATGGGTTAGGGGTTTACAGGTTTATGGTTTAGGGGGTTAAATGGGTTAGGGGTTGGGAATTAGGGTTTAATGGGTTAATATGGGTTAAGGGGTTATAGGTTTAGGGTTTATGGGGGTTAAATGGGTTAGGGGTTTAGGGGGTTAGGGGATTTAGCAGTTAAGGATTTTAGGGGTTAGAATGTGCAAAAGGAAAATGGAAAATGGGCCACCCGAACGTGCACAAGGCACCCGGGCGGTCACAACTTAACAAAACTTATACGGGCACCCTCGAACGAAACGGCTCAACCCGAATGCACCCGGTCAGGCAACCTCACACAGCGCGACACGGTGTGCTCGAATGAATGATGCCACAAGGGAGTAAACACGGGCCACCCGAATGTGCACAAGGCACCTGGGCGGTCACAACTTAGCAACACTGATACGAGCGCCCTCAAACAAAATGGCCCGACCCGACCCAAACGCGCCCGATCGGGCGACCTCACACAGCACGACACAGCGCGCCCGACCAAACGATGCCACAAGAGAGAAAATGGAAAACGGGCCGCCCGAATGTGTACAAGGCACCCAGGTGGTCACAACTTAGCAAAATTGATACAGGCGCCCTCGAACGAAACGACCCTACCCGACCCGAACGCGCCCGGTCGGGCGACCTCACACGGCTCGACACGGCGCACCCGACTGAACGATGCCACAAGGGAGAAAATGGAAAATGAGCCACCCGAACATGCATAAGGCACTCGGGCGGTCACAACTTAGCAAAACTGATACAGGCGCCCTCGAACAAAACGGCCCGACTCGACCCGAACGCGCCCGGTCGGGTGACCTCACACAGTGTGACACGGCACACCCGACCAAACGATGCCACAAGGGAGAAAATGGAAAATGGGCTGCCCGAACGTCCATAAGGCACCTGGGCGGTCACAACTTAGCAAAAATGATATGGGCGCCTTCGAACGAAACGGGCCGACCCGAACGCGCCTGGTCGGGCGACCTCACACGGCACACCCGACTAAACGATTCCATATGGGAGCAAATGGAAAACGGGCTGCCCGAACGTACACAAGGCACCCACGCGGTCACAACTTAGCAAAACTAATACAGACGCCCTCGAATGAAACGGTCTGACCCGAATGCACCTAGTCGGGCGACCTCACACGGCGCGCCCGACCGAACGATGCCGCAAGGAAGAAAATAGAAAACAGGTCACTTGAACGTGCACAAGGCACCCGGGTGGTCACAACTTAGAAAAATTGATACGAGCGCCCTCGAACGAAACAGCCTGACATGACCCGAACGTGCCCGGTCGGACAACCTCACACGGTGCAACACGGCGCGCCCGACCAAACGATGCCACAAGGGAGAAAATAGAAAACGGGTCGCTCGAATGTGCACAAGGCACCTGGGCGGTCACAACTTAGAAAAACTGATACGAGCACCCTCGAACGAAATGACCCTACTCGAACGCGCCCGGTCGGACGACCTGATCACAAGGCACGACACGGTGCGCACAACCCAACGATGCCACATGGGAGAAAATGGAAAACAGGCTGCCTAAACGTGCATAATGCACCCGGGCAGTTACAACTTAGCAAAACTGATACGGGTGCCCTTGAACGAAACGGGAAAACCTGAACGCGCCCGGTCGGGCGACCTCACATGGCGCGACATGGCACCCCCGACCGAACGATGCCACATGATATCAAATGGCAAATGGGCGGCCCGAACATGCACAAGGCACCCGGGTGGTCACAACTTAGCAAAAATGATACGGGCGCCCTCGAACGAAACGGTCCGACCCGAACGCGCATGGTCGGGCAACCTCACATGACGCGACAGAGCGCACCTAACCGAACGATGCCACAAGGGAGCAAACGGCAAACGGACCGCTTGAACGTGCACAAGGCACCCGGGCAGTCACAGCTTAGCAAAACTGATACGGGCGCCCTCGAACAAAACAACTCGACCCGACCGTACCTGGTCGAGCGACCTCAGATAGTGCAACACTGCACGCCCGGTCGAATGATGCCACAAGGTAACAAATGGAAAACAGGCCGCCCGAACGTGCACAAGGCACCCAGGCTGTCACAACTTAGCAGAGCTAATACGGGCGCCCTCGAACGAAACAGTCTGACCCGACCCGAACGTGCCCAGTCAGGCGACCTCACATGGCACAACATGGCGCGCCTGACCGAATGATGCCACAAGGGAGAAAACGGCAAATGGGCCGCTCGAACGTGCACCACAAGGCACCCGGGTGGTCACAACATAGCAAAACTAATATAGGCGCCCTCGAATGAAACGGCTCGACCTGACCTGAATGCGCAAGGTCGGGCGACCTCACACGGCGCGTCAAACCGAACGATGCCACAAGGGAGAAAATAGAAAACGAGCTACCCGAACATGCATAAGGTGCCCGGGCAGTCACAACTTAGCAAAACTGATACAGGCACCCTCAAACGAAATGGGCCGACCCGAACGCGCCCGGTCAAGCAACCTCACACGGTGCGTCCAACCAAATGATGCCACATGGGATCAAATGACAAACAGGCCGCCCGAACGTGCACAAGGCACCCGGGTGGTCACAACTTAGCAAAACTAATATGGGCGCCCTCGAACGAAATGGCCCGACCTGAACGCACCCAGTCGGGCGACCTCATATAGCGCAACATGGCGCACCCGAACGAACGATGCCACAAGGGAGAAAATGGCAAATGGGCCACTCGAACGTGCACAAGGCACCTGAGCGTTCATAACTTAGCAAAACTGATACGGGCACCCTCGAACGAAATGGCCCAACCCGACCCGAATGCGCCTGGTTGGGCAACCTCACACGACGCGCCTGGCCGAACGATGCCACAAGGGAGAAAATGAAAAACGGGCCACCCAAACGTGCACAAGGCACCCAGGCGGTCACAACTTAACAAAACTGATACGAGCGCCCTCGCACGAAATGGCCCGACCCGACCCGAATGTGCCTGGTCAGGCGACCTCACATGGCATGACACAGCGCGCCGAACCAAACGATGCCACAAGGAAGAAAACGGCAAACAGGCTGCCCAAACGTGCACAAGGCACCTGGGCAGTCACAACTTAGCAAAACTGATACGGGCACCCTCGAACGTAACAACCCAACCCGACTCGAACGTGCCTAGTCGGGTGACCTCACATGGCAAGACACGGCGTGCCTAACCGAACGATGCCACAAGGGAGAAAACGGCAAACGGGCCGCTCGAACGTGCACAAGGCACCCAGGCCATCACAACTTAGCAAAACTGATACGGGCACCCTTGAAAGAAACAACCCGACCCAAACGCGCCTGGTCAGGCGACCTCACATGGCACGACACGGCGCGCCCGACCGAACGATGCCACATCAGAGCAAATGGAAAACGGGCCACCCGAACGTGCATAAGGCATCCGGGAGGTCACAACTTAGCAAAACTGATACGGGCGCCCTCGAACAAAATGGTTCGACTCAAATGCACCCATTCAAGCGACCTCACACGATGCGACACGGCGCGCCCGATCGAATGATGCCACAAGGGAGAAAACGACAAACGGTCTGCTTGAACGTGCACAAGGCACCCGGGCAGTCACAACTTAGCAAAACTAATACGGGCGCCCTCGAAAAAAATAACCCAACCCGACTGCGCCTGGTCGGGCGACCTCAGACAGCGCGACATGGTGCGCTCGATCGAACGATGCCACAAGGGAGAAAATGACAAATGGGTCACCCAAACGTGCACAAGGTACCTTGGTGGTCACAACTTAACAAAACTGATACGGGCGCCCTCGAACGAAATGGCCCAACCCGAACGCACCCAGTCGGGTGACCTCACACAGTGCGACACGACGCGCCCAAACGAATGATGCCACAAGGAAGAAAACAACAAATGGGCCACCCGAACGTGCACAAGGCACCCAGGTGGTAACAACTTAGCAAAACTGATACGGGCACCCTCGAACAAAATGGCCTGACCTGACCCGAACGTGCCCAGTCGGGTGACCTCACACGGCATGACACGGTGCGCCCGACCGAACGATGCCACAAGGGATCAAACAACAAACGGGCTACCCGAACGTGCATAAGGTACCTGGGCGGTCACAACTTAGCAAAAATGATATGGGCGCCCTCGAATGAAATGGGCCGACCCAAACTTGGTCGGTCGGGCGACCTCACACGGCGCAACACAGCGCGCCCTACTGAACAATGCCACATGGGAGCAAATGACTAACGGGCTGCCCGAACATGCACAAGGCACCTAGGTGGTCACAACTTAGAAAAAATGATACGGGCACCCTCGAACAAAATGGTCCGACCCGAACGCGCCCGGTCAGGTGACCTCACACTGTGCGACACGGCGCGCCCGACCGAATAGTGCCACAAGGGAGCAAATGGAAAACGGGCTGCTCGAACGTGCACAAGGCACCCGGGTGGTCACAACTTAGCAAAATTGATACAGGCGCCCTCAAACGAAATGACCTAACCCGAACGCGCCCTGTCAGGCGACCTCACATGGCGCGACACAGTGCGCTCGACAAAACGATGCCACATGGGATCAAACAGAAAATGGACCGCTCGAAAATATGCTTATCATGTTTTTTGTTTCCACAAAATATTTCACCCAGGCTTAGCTCTTTTGGAAATACAATTTTTCTTTTGGTTTCTATTTCAATGCATACTCTACCTCTTATTCCAATGAGTGGCTTATTTATTCTAGTGCATATTATTATATGGTTAAGCATAAATGCAATTTTATTGCTTGTAATGATTTTAACACCAATTTTTTTTTCTGTTGTTGGTGATGTAGGGTCTATAACAACTAAGGAATATAACATACATTTCAATAATGTATTATGTGTTGCGAGTCTTTGTTGCAACCTTCAATTAAAATATTAAATCACTCATTCAAGTAAACGTAGAATAGTAGAGTTTTCATCTCACCAAGTTGTAATCAAGGATTTAAAAGATCCCAAGCATGTCCTAGCCTTCGGAATAATATAACAAAATGTGCAAGTTTTCATGTATAAGTGTAATGTAAATTTTTTTATGTATAAGCATGTTTTCCAACAAAAAAAAAACATTAATATCCAATAATGTAATACTCATTATATCCAAATAAATCATATTTATATAAACAAAATGTTAAATAATATAATGTTTTCATATTCAAATGTTGAACAATTGTTAATAAAGTAATACTCTACATTTCCACCCATGTAATTGTTTTTCATGTCCAAGTTTGTTGTCCAACCAAACAAATGTTTTCATATTAAAATGTTGTGTAATTTAAACGTCAGTCTTGTGACGCTTGGGAGAAACCGTCGGAATTGCAACGTTTCTCATATAGACGTCGTTTTTCCGATAGTTTCTCCCAAGCGTCGCAAGACCGACGAATGTGTAGGCGACGACGCAATTCCGATTTTTTGTCCCATAAACATCGTAACACCGACGAAATGTTTAAAACGTTGCAATTTCGACGACAAACATAAACATCGCAAAAGCAACGATATCCCTAAACATCTGTATAGTGACGGTTTGTGGCGGGATTTGAAAAATTGATAGAAATTGGGGAAATTTCTGACATTACGACAAAAGTGTCGGAACTAAAGTGTTGAAATTTCCGCCAAATGTACTAGTGTTTCCAACTGTCGCGCTCTCCTATGGCCGTTGGATCTACAACCCCAGATCCAACGGCTCACGATCAATTTCGCGTAACTTTTCCGTCAGGGTTTTAACAACCCAAATTCATGCGAAACCACTGGTTTTTCAAAATCCACGCATCATCTTACGATTTTATCACGTTCGATATGCATAAAACTATTTACCCCCTAAATGTCGCGCGAAAACCACCGATGGTTTTCGCAAAACTGCCAATCCATTTTTCGTGCCCAAATGCACATTTGAACCCTTTTTTCATAGGTTTTTTCCTCTCCACCATGAAATATCTTCTTCCACCTGCATATCCTGCTCCTCCACCTCCGCTAGCCTCCTCAACAGTCAAAACCTTCCCTCGCAGGTTTTATTAACATTTTTATTTGTTTTTTGCAGGTTCTATGATGGTTTTAGGGCCAAAAACCCTCCTACAGTCCATAAAGGGATGAGGCCAGTAGATGACGACCTTTGTGGTCCAAAAAGAGGCCAAATAAAAATAAAGTAGTTACCAGGGGTTAATTCCATGGTTTGAACGGTGCCTTATTAGCACTGATTATACCATGAAACCCTCAGCACGCCGAAGACACCTGTTCACAACAGCAAAGGGAAAAATATGGTTTAAGCGTAAACATAAAGGATTAAAGCTCAAATTTGAAGATCAAAAGACTTAATCCCACAGTTTAAAGGGATAAAGCACAGTTTGAAGATAAAGTTAGTTTAAAAGATTAAAACAGTCATCAGAAAAGGTTAAAAGCCCGAAAGATGATAATGAAGGCCTTAAAGCTAAATCAATGGCCTAATTGAAGTTCAAAGTGCCAAATCAGCACAAATCAATGAAGAAAGCCTCCAAATGCCACATCAGTGAGGAAATTAAAGTCAGAAATGCTACCTTCTAGACTTATTTTCTCAAAAGAATACATAGTTAATGCACAATCAGAGATATTTTTCCAAAGACAACTCAGAAGTAATTACAAGCCTACCAAAAGCCTCCAAAGTCAACAAAAGTGACTAAAGTTGATGAAGTTAATGTAAAATTGATTAAAACAGAGATAAACAAAAAATTTCTCCCTTAGGCCTCCCAAAGGCCGAGAAACAATTACTCTATATTAATTTCACAAATAACTCTTCCTTTCACTCCACCTTCTCAAAATAACCTATATATATCATATGAGGAATTCATTATTATTGTTGGTTGAATACTCATTGAATGTAAATAGCTATTGAGGCTGTTGAAGCTCTATTTTGTAATTGAAGAAAGATAGGCTGATAAGAGAGTTTTGAAGCTGTAAAAGACCCACTAGACTTAAAGATTGTAACTGGTTTGAACATCAAATACACAAGCTGATTTATGGGATCCTGGTTTATGTCAATGGTGATTTTTTTTCTTACTGTAATTGTAATTTTTCTCATGTTTTCCATACTGTCCACTTTCTCTGATAAAGAACAGCAAATATAGTTTATGATTTACTGTCAAGTACCCTAAATCTCGCTGATAAATCTTTATCTTTATGTTTTCTTCCAAATTTTGTTTTGAGGATAATCCAATAGAGTATAACCAGTGAAGTGTTGGTAAGCCCATGTTTCCTGAGTACAGCTTGAGATATTGTCTTTGAAAGTTCTTGAGAAGTCTGCTAAGTAAAGATGAACTAGGGAAGTCTATGGTTAGCCCTGTCCTCTAGTTTATCTCCAACAATTGCTTTGAAAATATCCCTTAAGAGTATGTCAAAAGCAGGATAGGTTCAAAGTCCTTACCTGATCTTAGGCTACTTTTTATGTTCAATCTTGAATGTTTTTCCTTGAGAATATGCTGAAAGCAAACTAGGTTAAAATTCCTTATTTGATCTTAAGCTATTCTTTGTTTTAAGTGTTTTTCCCTTGAGAATATGCTGAAAATAGGCTAAGTTAAAAGTCTTTACTTGATCTTAAGCTATTCTTTGTTTTCCTTTGAGTATGTTGAAAACAGGCTAGGTTAAAAGTCCTTACTTGATCTTAAGCTGCCCTTTGTTTTTCTTATATGTTTACTTCTTTCACTCACTTTGATGTTTCATACCATAACTCAATCTTAAAATATCCTTTGATATAGATGACTTGCCCCATAGATCATACTTGAAAATTGTTGTGCAATCAAATCCTCTTGTGACTCCATAACCCAATGGATTGATCCTGTTTCATACATATCCTATCAGCTGAACCATTCTATCACCCTGCTCACACCTTTACCCCCTCAAAAAGACTTCCTTCATTTTGATGATATTCATTCCAACCAAAACAAACAAAAACCCTTGTACTTCATAACTAGCCTAATATCATATCATAAGCCTTAAATAAATATCTTTGAAAACACTTATATAGAGAGATCCCTCTCTGAATCCAGGAGGGCTAGATCCTAGGATTAAAAAGTGGTTTTGATGTAGGCTCTGGAGCATTTGTTCTTTCCAATCTTGCAAATTACAAAGGCCCTAACAGGTGGCATTTGATCCTTTGGAGAAGTAATTGCTTCATTGGTATTTGCATTCGAATCTCTCCTTGTTGATTTGATATGATTTGTGCCTTTAAACGTTGATTAGGCCTTGATTTTGTCTTTAGGCCCTCTTTAATCATCTTTATGTCTTTGTGTGTGTCTTTATCCTTAAGCTGCAATTAAAATTTAATCTTATTTTTATGCTTCGGACCTTTTGTCTTCAATATTCACTATTCTTATATGTGTTTCTGTGTGCAGGTGGCTTCTTTGCTTTGGATGGTTTCTTTGATTTTAATCAATGGTCATGAATCATTGATCATCCTTTAGCTTTAAACCTTGTATTCCCTTTCCTTCATATTTCTGGCCTTTTGGATCGTCATCCAAAGACCCTTGGTTACTTATATTGACTATGGGGTGACCTTTCGGGCTCGGGCCACCATTAAACTTGCAAAAAACAAACAACGAATTAACTTAAAACCTACATTTTGTGGTTTAGATTGCTTCAGGGGTTCAGGCGCATTGGAGAAATGTTCAGAGGAAGGGAAATGTGCAGAGAAGGGTTCCATAGGCAGAATCAGGAAAAACAACAAAATAAATTGAATTTGGGCGCGAACAAGGGTAAGTAGTTTTGTGGCAAACAAGGTGGTTTTCGCATGAACGTTGGGCGGTAAGTGGTTTCTTCCAAAATGGATGCAATAACATCTAGTGGATGACATGCATCCCTGCGAAAACTTCCAATTTCGCATGGAAATAAGGAGTTGACCCATTTGGGAAAATCGGGCGTGATATTGAAGGTGGACCATTGGATCTGGGGGAGCCAAATCAACGGCACAGGATGGACACGATTGGGGACAAATGATCGGGTGAGGAGAATGGTGGATGACAAGTGGTGGATGGGGATTGGGTTGCGGTGGAGGAATGGATGGTGGGCCAGCGGGTTACATCATTTGTTTTGTCGAAAGTAGAATGTTTATCAGGCAAGTTGGAAACTTAGGATCTGTGAGGGCCATTAGATTGATAAGATCTATGGTCTAGATCCGTTGCAAGGTGAATGAAAAGGTTTGTGATCGGGAGGATGGAGGGTGAGAGGGGAGAACGATCATCGTTAGATCCAGATGATCAATGGTTGAGATTGATACGAAAAGAAAGGGCACGGGGTAAAAGGATAAGAGAAGGGGTGAAGAACAAAGGCGGGGGTATGGTCCTGTGGGGGTAGATAGGACCAGGAGCTAAGATGAGAGGGGTTTAGGGATAGCGGTGGTCACGCCCTCAGGTCATATGGGGAAAGGGGGATGGCTTAAGCCCGAATGGGCTTAAGGCCTAATTTCTAAATTGATCAAAATAGGCCTAAAAAGGTGTTTTTAAGCCTTTTTTAGAGGTTCCAATAAGGTTAGAGAAGGGGTTTTTAAACCAAATAAAGAGATTTTCATGGTTTAAATAGGTTTTTCAAGGGACATTAAGATTTATGAAGGGGAAATGGGCTTTTTGAGAGGGTAAAGGATTGTTGGGATAGGTGAAAATGAGTGAAAATGGGCAGAGGAACTATGGAGGTGAAAATGGGGGAAAGAACCTGAAGCAAGCATCCTTTTGAAACAGCAGGATGACTCGGGAAGATTTGAATGAAGATTTTAGTGAGTGGATAGCTTGAAGGATAAAGAACTCAGTGAGATTTCCAAAACTCACAAGATTTTCATAAAAGCTTGTTTTTTAGAAATCTAAGGAACTAATTAGCCATCACTGGATATAACAAATTTTATAGATGGCTAACACAAGGTAGAAATTGCAATCCCAATTTCTCAGTTCTGAGCCTGCGACCTCAGAAACAGTGCCACCTTTTCAATTCTTGTCTCTAGACCACTTCCCAAAAATTAATGTGACTTTATATAATGATAAATAACATCAAGATAAATCTATTCATACAAAACTTGATCAAATAATTGACCTAAGCAGGCTTAACCATGGAAGTCATTTCGTCAAACATAATGAGAACATGTAATCTACAAGTCATGAATGCATATATGAATATAAGGGTCTGATACTTATCTTAGAATCATCAATAAGGAATATTTTTGTCTCATAATAGTTGCAATAACATCTATTAGCTCATTCATTCATTAACCATTCATCAACAAATCAAAACACATCAAGATCCATAGCCACCATACATCATATAATCATCATATAACTAACAAATGAAAAGAATAAACACCATGATTAAACAATCATCAAAGCCACATAATAAAAAGTAAAATTACTCATGAAAATATAAGAGTTAAAGATATAATATTAACATAGGAAAATCCAACCAAGTCAAGGACTTCCACGTACCACCCAACCATAAATTGGGCTTAACCAAATCTCTCTTGAATCCAATCGCCCCCATGCCATATTCCAATCATGAAAGTAGGATCGCATGGAATAAACCAACCAAAACCAAACCAGGGCTTCCATAATCCAAACCACCTCAGCCCTCAACTAGTGATTCCACCTCATGGTTGGACATCACTAACACCAACTAGATCAGTCTCTAACCATGTTTTTCTGAGCTCTAGATTTTTTTTTCCAACTGTGGCTCTAGGAACTTAAAACTCAACCCAAATCCTTCCAGGTATCTAGATTTTTTTTCCAACCAAGGCTCCTAGATGGATAGTAACTTAACCCACGAAGGGATTCAAAGTGTTTTTCTGACAAGGCTCCAGGACTAGTAACTCAAACCAAGTTGTTCTAGGGCTCTAGAGTTTTTTTCCCAACCAACAGCTCAATGAACTAGTAACTCAACCCACAACCATAAGGAACCTAAGCATCAATTAGAAAGAACAAGTGGAGAAACCAACAACACCATGGTTATACTAAAAATGGAAAGGCTAGGAAAAACCAATGTCAATCTAGGAAATCCTTCATGCCAATGACATATGATAACCAAATAACCACATGCATGTACCATGCATTCCAAAAATAGCAAGGAAATCATACACGAAACTTGGTACCTGCAAATAAATTTCATTCTATTTGTTGATCTCGTTTCTTCCTTGCACTTTCCCGCTTTCCTTTTCCTTCGTTCTCCAAATACAATGAAACCTAGAGTGCTCCAAGCATGCTCCAACAATTCCCAAATATTTCTCCAAGTGTGAAAGATTGAGAGAGAGGGAGAGAGAATAGAATGAGAATGCCAAATCCTCAATTGACAAAAAACTTGTGAATTGATCCTAAATCTTTTTTATCATTCAGGCCTCTATTTTATTTATTTTCCTTCATTTTTCCTTAAATTTCACTCTCATGAAATTTTTTTTCTATTCACCTTCCTTTTCTCCTATTTTATACTATTTCATAAATAAAATTCCAAGTGTTTCCACTCTTATTTTTACAAATTCCATAGCCATAATAAACCGAAAGTGGCACCCACTAGGAATTTTTGCCCAACATTCAACTTGGAATATATGTTCCATGACCTTGGTCTTATATTTTTTTACATGGAGAATCAAGCAGAGGTTGTTACACAAGTAATAGAAAAAATCTAAAGGAATCCCAAGATAAACAAAAGAGATATGTAGAACTATAGAGAATGCATAGAGAATTTCTAGTGGGAGATCACATATATCTCTACATTAAACTAAGAAGGAGTTCACTAAAAGTGTGATCTTGTGCTAAGTTACCATCCATGTTTTGCATACCATTTCAAATTTTTGAGGGAGTGGGGCTAGTGGCTTATAGATTCGCCTTAAACCCCACCATAAAGTCTCATGGTGTATTTCACGTATCCTTGCTAAAAAATTATATGTATGACTCTAATCATGTGATCAATTGGTTGTGATACATGTGGATCCTGAGGAAGAGTTCCAACCCGAACCTTTATGCATCCTGGATAAGAGGAAAACCATGCTTCGTAACAAAGAAATAGAGAAATTTAAGGTGTAATGGAATCACTTTGGACCCGACCTAAGAGCATACAGATAAGATGAAAGTGTTGTACCCAGTTTTTTTCAATATGTGATAGATGTAAAAGATTTGTATCTGTAAAGCTCAAATTTTATCATATTTTTTTTCTTTGTAGTACATCGGGGATGGTTTTCCTTTAAGGGGGTGTTGTTTTTAACATCCCCTACGTTGACTATGACATTTTTAAACATTTTTTATAATTGTGTAGATGATTGTGATAATTGTTGTTGGCCAAAACTATGTTTAAAGTAATGGGATTATTTATGTTGAACTTAATTTACGCTCTAATTGTGGTACTGAGGTGAATTAATGATTTAATTAATATTTAAATGATTGATCATGTTTTTATGCTTGATTTAATATTAATTTGATAAATTATATATTAATGTTTAATTTAATAATGAAATTATAATTTTATTTAATCTTTTAATTTAAATTTTAAATTTGTTTGGAGAAGGATGATGGGCCAGAGTCTATGAAGGGCCTTATGTTTCATCCACTTGAAATAAACTTCCAAACCACGCCCTTTTAGAGTTAAATTTCATTCGTTCCATTTTTTGAGTGGGATAATTAATATGACTAGGAAAATATCTATTTAGTGGGTCAATCACTAATTTTTGGGCTTGTGAAGGGGAAATTCAACTCGGAATTTTCCATCGTTGGTCCCTCTACAACCCTGAAGAGTTAACATGTGGGCGAAGGCATCATGTGGGTGAAATGGGTGCACTCTCAATTATACCTAATGCGTATGGTTACAACCATACAATATGTTGGCTAATAAAGAAAGGGGGTTCGACTAATTTTCTAGAAAATGTTGTGGATAGATAGCACAAGTGTAAAGCTCACAAAGAGAATTCAACCTACACTAGACCACTAACCTGCCTTTTATTTTCACTTAGTGTTACTAGTTTGGACACAAAGGGATATCGAATTAGGAAACACTGGGTATTTGCTAAGACTATGAAACAATTTCTACTTGCTACGATTGTGAAACTACTAGTGCTTGTCTTGGACTATGAAACTACCCATACATTGAATCACTAGTGCTTGTGGTTGGTTGTGAAACCACTAGTGATTTTTTCGGTTGTGAAACCACTAGTACTTTCTAGGTTTTCTATTAACCGCCTACAAGTGACATCAATATCCCAATCCAACCTGTGTTACCCCTATGAATTTAGCTCCTCAGTGATCCATGTGGATATTGGTGGCCACCCACCTATTCCACTTGAGGCCCCACCATTGTCTCTTTTAGTTTCCTTAATTATAGCACAGTTTACTATTTTTAGAAATTTTTTGGGTCCTGAACTTCTAGAGCCGTTTTGAGGCCCTAAACGACATTTTTTGGAAAACCTGGGAGCAACAGTAGTACATGAAAATATATTTATCACTAAAAATTTGTAGTCCTTGGATAGATATTTTGAATGAGGAATGTTGTGTGTCAAACGGAGACCATATGCCAAAGTTAGGTCCCCAGGAATTTGATGTAACAATTTACCCAAACGGGGCCCATAGTTTTGGTGCTTCATCTCCTAGGGTTAGGTTTTCAGATGTTTAGGGTTTTCCATTGTTTCTTAATAATAAATAGGCCCTCGAGCCTCATTGTAACATATTTTAGAGGCTTGTAGTCACCACATCTCTTCTCATATATAAGCTATCAGCGTCCTAGCTAGTTTATTTCCATTTTTTCTCCAAGAAAATTTCACTTCTTTGATATTAATGAAATGAAGTGTTACTTCTGTTGCATCTTTGTACTTATGGTTATATGTGTATTATGTTGCGTTCCTGCATAAATATGGATCAGTGGTATCATAGGGGTTTACTTTTTATCGATCCTTCTTTTCATGTCCCCAACGAGGTCAGGGTATAAGGAGTTAGGGCTTGATCTGGTTGAACCTTTGCAATATCAACCTCGCAAACCCTGATGGTCGCCCATGGTGGACGAAAATAAATATGTGGGAGCAGGAGATCCTATCAAAATATTGCTCGAGGAGGCCCTCAAAAAACAAAGGAACGCGATGATGGATAACTTTTCCCAAATCCTTCAACAACTTCCCATCAACGTCGCATATGCATCCAGAAGCCACTCTGAAGGCGCGAATTCCTTTAAGGTACAAGTAAACTTTGACATTCCAATATTTGAGGGCCAAATAGATGAAGATGTCATAGATAGATGGTTGAATCTATTAGAAGTATTTTTCTCAATTCATGACTTTTCCGATAGGGAGAAGATTATTTTTTCACTCCTTAAAGCTACCCCCCATGTCAAGGACTAGTGGGAAACCTACTATGAGAAAAAGGATGAGATATAACCCTCTTTTTTCTCGGTCGTACCCACATGGAATTTTTTCTGAGACACTATCAAGGAACAATACTATCCCATGGGGAGCTATGAGGACAAGTGCATACAATGGACCACACTACAGTAGCAAAGGGATCAAGATGTGCATGAGCTGAAAAATTTGTTCCATACCTTGCGCAAAAATTTAGGTATCAAATATTTAGAGAAAAATTTGGTGCTAAAGTATCAAAGTTGTCTGAACATATAAATTTAGGAGGAAATGGAGTTCCTTGACATCTCCTCGCTTGGTACGACATACCCGTATGCTGCCAAGATTGAGCAAAACTTCAAACAGAAGAAGCAATACTTTGGAGCTGCGAATCAAAAGCAAGGGAAAGGTTCCCCTAAACCATAGAAAAAAGGAAAAATCCAAGGCATGGCGACCCAATACAACTTTCCAAAGCCGCAAGAAAATAACAACACCGCAAAGCCAAAGAAGGACACAGGAAAGTGGTGTGAGTTCCATAAGAGCTCCACTCACAACACAAGTGAGTGTTGGGCCAAGCAGTCACTGGTGGTTGAGATGAGGGATTTTTAATCAGATGCATGCTCCGACTCTAATTCAAACCCAAGGGGAATGAAAAAGGGAAGCAAATTATTGATTCGGAGCCCAACACCACCGTTGCCACTGCGAAGATCTAGAAGGAGGAACCGGAATATCCAGAGGAGGAGGAGTGTATCTTCCAATCCCAAATGTGGGTAAATGGTTCCCCACTAAAGTTCATTGTAGACAATGGGAGCCAAAAGAACATCATTGAAGCAGAGTTTATGAAGCGATTGGGCTTGCCGACCACAACACACCCACAACCATACACCATCGGGTGGCTTCACCAAGGATGTGATCTTCGCGTCAGCCAGTAGTGCCACCTTCCCTACAGCATCAAGATCTTCATGGATGAGGTATTATGTGACATTTATCCTCTTGATGTTTGTAATGTATTATTAGTCCAACAATACTTGGGAAGTGACATGTTGTATATGATTCCCGGCCTCGCATTGTTATTGTTACTTTGGGCAATAAGTTGCACAATATACCAGAGGTACCACCATCTGCCACTATCTCTTTGGTTACTGCAAAACAATGTAGTGAGCTCATTTCCAAAACCAATAAATTTTTTTTCCTAATGATCCACCCCTAGTGCAAGAATAATATTGTGGCAATGACCTCCATACAGGGCTCCTCCGCACGACAACAACAAATTGACAAGTTTTTGGAGGAGTAAGGGGACATCTTCACCTCACCCATAGGGGTGCCTCTGCAGTGTCAGGTCAAGCACCCCATTGATCTAACCCCAGGTGCATCGCTACCCAATGGACCGATCTATCGGCTCTCTGTTCTGAAGAACGATGAAATCAGGAATCAGATTCAGAAGCTACTGCAGAAAGGTCACATACGGCCAAGTTCATCGCCCTGTGGGAGCCCGATCATGTTGGTACAGAAGAAGTATGGGACTTGGAGAATATGTATTGACTATCATTCACTGAACAAGATCACTGTCTAAAATACATACCCTATCCCATAGATTTATGACCTTCTAGAGCAACTCAAAGGGGTGAAATATTTCAACAAGCTCGACTTGAAGTCTGGGTATCACCAAGTACCAATCGAACCCTCCAATGTGTGGAATACTGCCTTCAAATCCAAGGAGGGCCTTTTCAAATGGTTGGTCATGCCTTTCGGGTTGACGAATGCTCCCACAACCTTCATCAGGTTGATGGATGACATCTTGCGGCGATTCACAAGCTCATTTGTAGTGGTGTACTTGGATGACATTCTGATCTTTAGCCAGACTTGGGAAGAGCACCTCCAACACATCTGACAGGTCCTCTAAACATTACATGATCTGGATTTATCCAGGAATGCAATAATACACAGAAATAAACATAAACACAGAGATGCAACGGAAGTAATATTTCATTTCATTAATATCAAATAACATAATTATGCTTACAGACATAATGGAAATAAACTAGCTAGGGCGTTGGTAGCGTATCTTTGAGAAGAGATGTGGCGGCTACAGGCCTCTGAACTGTGTTACAATGAGGCTCGAAGGCCTATTTATTTTTTAGAAACAATATAAAACCCTAAACATCCAAAAACCTAACCGTAGGAGATGAAGCGCCAAAACTATGGGCCCCGTTTGAGTAAATTGGTGTTTCAAATTCCCGAGGATGTAACTTTGGCATATGATCTCCATTTGACAAGAACCATACCTCGTTAGAAATATCTATCCAAGGAATTAAACTTTTGATGTGAGAAACATCGGTCCATGGAACCATGTGGTTCCCAGTTTTCCCAAAAAACGTTTTTTAGGGCCTCAAAACGGCTCTGAAATTTCAGGACCCGAAAAACTGCTTAAAATAGTAAGCTATGTAAAAACTGAAAAACTGAAAGAACCGATGGTGGGATTCAAATGGAATAGGTGGGTGGACACCAATATCCCACTGGATCATTAGGGCCTCCAAACGACTCCAAAATTTCAAGACCCGAAAACCTACTAAAAATAGTAAGTTGTGCTGAAAGTGAAAAATTGAAAGAACTGATGGTATGGGTCCAAATGGAATTGGTGGGTGGCCACCAATATCCACCTAGATCATTCCTCCCTCCTTAGGAAGCAATGATCCCCATTGCATTAAGTTCCTCCATGAGAGGCAAATTCTTCTAAACTTGGTATCGTATTTGTCTAGGATGTCGTGGACCGACTGGTAGACCTATTGGAAAACATGCTAGATGTGTTCAATAAATATGGTTTCCTCATACAGTACATGTGTGGATTTTATCTGTGTAATCACATGAGGTATGGAAATATCAGAAGGTGGTGCGTCAGGGGTCAAATCGATGGAGTGCTTGTCCTGACACTGTAGAGGAACCTCTCTAGGTGAGGAGAAAATGTCATTGTATTCCTCCACGACCTTGTCCACCTGTTGTAGCCATGCAGGGGAGCCCTGTTTCGAGGTTATGGCCACAATATTCTTCTTTCCCTGCGAGCGAGTTGTAAGAAAAATAAATTTCCTGGTTTGGGAAACAATTTTACTGTGTTGTTTTGGAATAGTCTAGGAGATGACAGGAGGCAGTACTAGCTTTGGTCTCCTGTATAATTTATTTCCAAAAGTAATAACAACATAATGAGGCCTAGACTCATACACATCATGTCGCTTCCACAAGTATGGTTGGCCCAATAATACATTAGCTACATCAAGAGGAGCAACATCACACAATACCTCATCCGTGAATGGCTTGATGATGTATGGAAGGCAGCACTGCTGGCGGATGCAGAAATCTCTCCTTGGGTGAAGCCACCCGATGGTATATGGTTGTGAGTGTGTTATGGTTGGTAGGTCGAGCTGCTTCATGACCTCTTCTGAAATGAGGTTCTTTTAGCTTCCGCTATCAACAAGAAATTGCAGTGAAAAACCCTTCACCCACATCTGTGAATGAAAATGGCGCTCCCCCTCCTTTGGATCCTCAGGATCCTCCCTCTAGAGCTTGGTGGTGGAAAAAATGGCACTGGGTTCTGCATCAATGATCTTCTTCCCTTTGTCATCTCCCTTGTCTGGTTCTGGCTTAAGATTAGAACATGCATCTGATTCGGGTGCCTTCAGTTCAACCACCAACGACTATTTGGCCAGACACTCGTTTGTGTCATGAGTGGGGTTGTTGTAAAATTCACACCACTCCCCCCGTGTCCTTCTTTGGATTTGTGGTGGTGTTTTTAGTCACCCCGCTTTGGCTTTGCCCCATGTTTTGTGGTTCAAGGGCACAATTCCCTGGCTTCAGATTCGCAGATCGAAAGTCTCGCTCCTTCTTCTTAAATTTATGCTCGATCTTGGCAGCATAGCGATATGCCATGCCAAGCGAGGTAATGTCAAGGAACTCCATTTCCTCTTGAATGTGTCTATGTAGATAGTTGCGATACTTGAGCACAAAATGTCTCTCTAAATCTTTAATACCCAAATTTGTGCACAGGGTATGGAAAAAATTCGTTAGTTCGTGCACATCTTGATCCCTTTGTTGTCGCGGCATGGTCCATTGGATTTAATTGTCCTCATATCTCCCCATGGGGTAATATTTTTCCTTGATTCCATCTTGGAACGAATTCCAAGTGGGTGCGACTAAGAACAAAGAGGGTTCCCCCTCATCATTTTGCTCACAGTAGGTTTCCCAGCAGTATTTGACATGGGGGCAGCTTTAAGGAGTGCAAAAATAATCTTTTCTTGGTCGGAGGAATCAAGGACTGAGATATACCCTTCTCGAAAATTAAACCATCTATCTACAGCGTCTGCATCTATTTGGACTTCAAATATAGGAATTTCAAAGTTTACCTGTACCTTGAAGGGAGTGGCACCTCCAAAGTTGTTGTTGGATGCAGATGCGTCATAGGTGGGAAGTAGTTGAAGGATCTAAGTAAAGGCATCCATCATCATGTTCCTTTATTTCTCGAGGACCTCCCCGAGCAATATTTTGATAGGATCTCCTGCTCCCTCATCTTTCATTTCTTCCACTACGGGAGGTCGTCAGGGTTTGTGAGGTTGATCTTGCAAGGGTTCAACCAGATCAAGCCAGGCTAACTCCTTATACTCTGACCTTGTTGGGGACATGCAAAGAAAAATAGAGAAAGAGCAGACCGCTCTGATACCACTGATCCGGATTTATGCAAGAACACAATAATACACAGAAATAAACATAAACACAGAGATGCAGTGGAAATAAAATTTCATTTCATTAATATAAAATAACATAAATATGCTTACAGACATAATGGAAATAAAATAGCTAGGGCGCTAGTAATGTATCTCTGAGAATATATGTGGCGGCTAAAGGCCTTTTAAATGTGTTACAATGAGGCTTGAAGGCCTATTTATTGTTGAGAAATAATAGAAAACACTAAACATCCAAAAACCTAACCGTAGGAGATGAAGCGTCAAAACTATGGGCCCCGTTTGGGTAAATTGGTGTTTCAACTTCCTGGGGATGTGAATTTGGCATACGATCTTCTTTTGACATGCACCATACCTCATTAGAAATATCTATCCGAGGAATTCAACTTTTTATGTGAGCAACATCAATCCATGGAATTTCAGGACCCAAAAAACTTCTAAAATAGTAGGTTATGCCAAAACTAAAAAATTGAAAGAACCGATGGTGAGGTTTCAAATGGAATATGTGGGTGGTCACCAATATCCACCTAGATCATTAGGGCCTCCAAATGGCTCCAGAAGTTCAGGACCCGAAAACCTGCTAAAAATAGTAAGTTGTGCTAAAAGTGAAAAACTGAAAGAACTGATGGTGCGGGTCAAAATGGAATAGGTGGGTGACCACCAATATCCACCTAGATCATTGTAGCAACACAATTTGTGTGTCAATTTGGAGAATTTCACTTTTGGCATGACCCACGTTCAGTATTTGGGATACATTATTGACGAAAGGGGGGTCCATGTGGATCCAACCAAGATCCAAGTCATTCGAGATTGGCCAGCCCAAACCACTCTAACAAAGCTTCACATATTTCTGGCTCTTGCTAATTTATACCACGGGTTTGTGTTGGGATTCTCTCATATTACTTGGCCCTTGAGTCAAGTCACCAAGGGAGGAGCGAAAGAAAAATTATTTGGGTCAGAGTCTCAACAGAAGGCGTTCGTAGAATTGAAACATCACCTTTGTTCTGCCCCAATGCTCACATTACCAGACTTGCAACAACCATTTGAGATCGATACAGATGCCTCTGACTATGCTATTAGGGTAGTTCTTACTCAACAGGGACATCTAGTGGCATATCATAGTGAGAAATTGTCCGACACAGTCTGCAAGTATCTGAATTATGACAAAGAAATATATTCTATTGTGCAGGCTTGTCGAAAATGGAAGCATTACATTTTGGGGAAGGAAATAATCATCCACACAGACCATCGACCCCTGCAGTTCATACAAACACAAGGGAATTTGCAGAACGATCGCCATCAAAAGTGGTCCACATATCTGCAACAGTTTCCTTTGAACATCAAGTACAAGAAGGGTAGCACCAATAATGTTGCAAACTACCTCAGTCGACCACCGGTCGTGGCACTAACCACCGCTCTCAACTCTTATGGGCACGAGACTTCTGATTGGTCGCTTATTTACAAGTGCGATCCAGAATTCGGCCACACATGCAAGACACTCTTGGAGGGTACCCAAGTTCCAAATTTTCATCTCCAAGATGCACTACTATGTCACCTGGGACACCTTTTTGTTCCTTCAAGAGAGCGTGCCAAGATGATTTTGGAAGCACACTATAGTCAATTCGTTGGGCATTTTGGGTTCAAGAAAATAGTGGCAGTACAAAAAAAGTATTTCTATTGGCTGAACCTTCGATAGGATGTCGGGAATTACATCAGATCTTGCACTACTTGCATCATTGCCTAACCGACCATCAAGAAAAAAGGCCTCTATACTTCGACACCTACCCCTAGTCGACCTTGGGAATCCATATCCATGGATTACATGTCGGGCCTTCCTTCTACCAAGCATGGAAACGACAGTGTTTTCGTGGTCGTCGACAGATTCTCGAAGATGGCCATTATGGAGGCCTGCAAGAAGAATATCATAACAGAAGCCATTTTGAAACTCTTCTTTGAACAAGTGTGTGTACACTTTGGGATCCCACAGTCTATCATCTCAGATTAGGACAACAGGTTCCTCAGCAAATTTTGTTCTAGCCTCTGGTCAATGTTGGACACCAAGCTCACCAAGTCCACAACTTTCCATCCCCAAACTAATGGCCAGACATAGGTCATCAACAGGATGATTTTACACATTCTGCACATGTTCATTTCAAATCATCCCCTATGTAAAACATAGTTATAACTGGGCTCTCCATAGCTCAACTGGCCACAACCCCTTTCAGGTGGGCTTGGGATTCCAGCCACTATATCCCATTGATGTAGCCATGTCATTTGCGGCTACTCAGGCTTATTCGACTCATGTCCAGTCTGAAGTTGACAAAGCGAACAACTTCATCGAGCACATTCAACACATCTGCCAACAGGTTCATGACATATTGGATAGAGCCAATGCTAAGTACAAGCAACGACATGATCAACATTGGGTGCCACACAAATTCCAGGTGGGCGATAAAGTGTGGCTACATTTACAGAAGGAGCGCCTCACTAGACCCCACTGCAAGCTTTGCCCGCTCTGATATGGTTCGTACACCATCACCAAGGGTGTAGGGAAAAATGCCTTCAAGCTCAGTATTCCACCATTCCTTGGTCTGCACCCAGTATTTAATGTGGACCGCCTTCAGCCCTACTTCCCACCTCTACTGGACACCTCTGACATTGCAAAACAACTCACACCAATAGAGTTAAACCCAGACTACATGGAACAGACCACCACAGATCATATCATGGACATGCAAATAAATAACACTCGATAACAGAAGATTCAACTATATCGTATTTTCAAAGCTAGCCAAATACTCCACCAAGGCAAGTCGTTCACCAAGGACCAAGTTCAGTAGAATTTTCCTCATCTCATGGAGGACCTCAATGCAATGGGGACCATTGATTCCTAAGGGGGGAGGAATGATCTAGATGGATATTGGTGCCCACCCACCTATTCCACTTGGGGTCCCACCATTGTCTATTTCAGTTTTTCAGTTTCTTTAATTATAAAACATTTTACTATTTTTAGCAGTTTTTCGAGTCCTGAACTTCCAAAGCCATTTTGAGGCCCTAAACAACGTTTTTTGGAAAAACTGGGAGTGACATGGGTCCATGGACCAATTTTTATGACTCAAAAGTTGTATTCCTCATATAAATATTTCGAATGAGGAATGGTGTGTGTCAAATGAAGATTGTATGCTAAATTTACGTCCCCAAGAAGTTGAAGTACCAATTTACCCAAACGGGGCCCATAGTTTTCGCGCTTCATCTCCTCGGGTTAGTTTTTTGGATGTTTATGGTTTTCCATTGTTTCTCAATAATAGATAGGCCCTCAAGCCTCATTGTAACATAGTCAGAAGCTTGTAGCCACCACATCTCTTCTCAGAGATAAGCTACCAGCGCCCTAGCTAGTTTATTTCCATTTTGTGTGTAAGAAGATTTTATTTCTTTGATATTAATGAAATGAAGTGTTACTTCTGTTGCATCTTTGTATCTATGGTTATATGTGTATTCTATTGCGTTCCTACATAAATCCGGATCACTCAAGCTCTGGACCTGGCTCAAGGGTAATTGGTTACAAAACAAAGCTCAGTGTAACTGCCTATGGTTGGGAGGATGATGAGATTCCTTCTCCAATTGTCAGTTCAAATTGGATTAAATAGATAAGTAACCTGGTCTATACATGTTAACTATGAACGCGGAGTCATATCTCTTATGCGTATGCTTCTATGTAATTATGCTTAAACATTTATTCCTAAATCTATCTGCTTGGTGGATAATTGGTCGAGGTGTCTACATATGTCTCACTTTATATGATTATTTATTTATGATTGAATGTGTTTATGACTGTTTAACTATATGCATTATGATTATTTGTATGGTGCATTATTATTTCACAGTATAGAAATTATGGCTCCCATGTTAGTAAACACAAATCGGTTTATGTGTTGAATTAATATTGGAAACATATTATACTTATATATTGAGTTTTTGGGCTAGCTGGTCCATATTTCATTTATATACTAACTAGATGGCCTAGGAATTGTATTTGCTTTATAAAACATTCATATGCACCATGTTTTAAGATTAACGATTTATAGACTATCAGTCTGTGCATTCTTGGTTTCTCTCATTGTCTAATGGTCACAAATTATAAACATATATTGTGGTAGATTGGTCTCAACCAGATTGCAATAAATCCTATATTAAATTGACTTATGGTGCGCATTCCTTCTTTGGACAAAAATAGAAGTGGACTACATAAGTAACCACCACAACGTGGCAACATTTAATGGAAATATTACATAAATAACACGTGAAGATTGACATGTCTCAGTCTTTGGATAAAATTATTGGCATTCTTAATATAATTGGATGTATGGATGTATAGGCAAAGTATGAAAATGAGTTTGGGGGCTACACCCTATTTTTTTCTTTTTAACTTACATTGAAAATTGGGTGAATATTAATTCCAGGGTATCCTATTGAGATATTAATTTCACACCATTCCATAATGTGGAAATGGCCTCAATGCACCACACCACAATGTGTAAATGGCATTGACACCCACACCACGATTTTGGAATGGCCCTGATACTTCATGGCTTATCGAGCCCAAAAATTTCAACATGTCATGGCATGATTTGAGAATGGCCCCAATACACTATGGCCTATAGGGCCCAAAATTTTCAACACATTGCACCATGATTTGGGAACAACTCCAATACAAGTAGATATTGGGGATTTTGTCTTGGTTCCATTTGGTATGATAAATGTACCGACTATTTTCATGTGGGTACCACTGCACAGAGGATTTCATGATGTGCATATGTGTACACTCGCGTAATATGTCTATGACAAGAGTAAATTAACACATCATTCTCCAATGTAGGAGTTCTATCACTTAACGTGGCATTGCTATAGAGACTCTGACGCGATGCTACATGGATGCCATGTGGGTGCCATGTGGGTGTTATGTGGCACTTCAATAATGATGTGGTTGTTACTAATAAGAAAAAAAATGAGCCTAAATTTTTATTTGGGACTTAGATTGAGGAAAAAATTATATCATCGAAAAGCTCTCACTTACCTAGACGTGATGGAAACATCAGTTTCTAATTTTGCAAGTTTTTATAAATAGGCATGTTTATGAACCCATTTTCATGAACGCCTTTGAAAATTGGGTTAAGGCATCAGTAACACCCTTCACAGCTTGCAATGGTATAAGGGAGTGGGAGGGAGTGTTACAATTTAAGTGTCACACATACCAATTTTCTAAAAATGATTCGCCAATTTTATACTGTAAAATTATTTTATCTTAAAAATCGTTAAAATCATATAGAGACTATATAAAATCATTAGAAATATGAATATTTTTATGAAAATATCACCAAACATTTTACAATTTGTATATTAGAGACTAGTAAGATTGGCCAAATTTTCTAAAATTTAAGATAATTTTTCATCCTTAATAATTTTCTTGATATTAAGCATTTTACGATCATCTTCAATGGCTAAAATTTTTTATATTGCTGACTCACTACCCATCATTTACAACTTAGAAAACTTTAATTCAATATGTTTCCTTTGCAACTCTACAATTTCCTTTAAAGAGATAGCTTCACGATATTCCCATCATTCGTCATGAATATAAACAATTATAATTGAAATTTCACATGCTCCACATATAGCATCCATATAATTTTGTTTATATAACATCCATATAATTTTGTTTATTTTCTTTATATTTATTAAATAAACAATTATAATTGAAATTTCACATGCTCCACATACGGAATCCATATAATTTTGTTTATTTTCCTTATATTTGTTAAATATTTATATAAAGGAGAAACAATATTTATATAAAGGAGAAACAATAAAATCTCTTTGATGATTTTCTTCATCAACCCCTTCCCTCCACTAGTTCACATAAAATTAATATCAAAGAAATATATATATATATATATATATATATATATATATATATATATCAGAATTCGAAAGGGAAGGACTAATAAATGGTAGATCTGTTTTGTTCGTTTCAACATGGTTGGATGATCAACATTTTATATTCACTTTATGAAATAGGCTGGTGGAGGGCCTCATAACCGATGCAAGAAAACCTCAACTCTAGAAATATAAAAAACAAATCCTAATGCATCACATTTCACTTTCATTTGCAAACACTAAAAGGCTGAGAGCATTAACATTAGCATGTAATTGGAGAGAAACAACATTGTAGTGACACCAAGGTTTCTAAAGTAGTAATTGTAGTGACACCAAGGATTCTATAGTATAGAGACATATTTACATATCCAAAATATGCATTTAGGAATGGATTCACATAGAGACATTTTCAGTTGGCAAGTTAAAAACTCACATATAATTTATATATAGATTTTCTTAAGGGAATTGGTTTTATTTTATTTTTATTTTATGTTTTTTCTTTTCGTTTGTTTTAATTTTTTCAATCGTTTGGCTTATTTCATTTTTTTTCAACCTTTTACATTTATATATTTCTTTGACATTAATTTTATGTGAACTAGTGGAGGGAAGGGGTTTTTCACTACTAATTAAATATATAATTTTATTTTTTAATTAGAAAATTTTCAATGTGATTTGATATTTTCTTAATAGGGTGACTTTCGAGGTTAATTGTGGGATTGTCTCGACAATCCCACCATCCTGCCGTAGAGATATCAATAAATGTCGAGGGTGATGTGGCCATCCCCATGCATGCACAAGCATGTGACCAACTAATATGGAAGAGATTATGGAATATGGTACTCAGAGGTTTTCAATTTTGTGTATTTGATTGCCCTTTGCAAATGATAACCTACCAGGTCTATTTCTTCACAACCAATAGCCTTAAACACTAAGGCTATGCTACAAGTCTCAAGAAAGAGACTCCAACCCTTCCCTCTCTATAAATTTCATTAAAATTGCACTCGCATTATGATCTGAATGGAAAATGGCATCAACCCATGGTATTCATCTACCCATGTTATCCATCCACCCATGGAATTTACCCATGGTATTGTAAATGGCATCGACCCATGGTATTCATCCACCCATGATATTTATTCGCCCATGGTATTGTATGTGACCCACGGTATGTGTCCACCCATGGTATTGATCCACACATGGGATTTACCCATGGTATTGTAAGTGGTATCTACCCATGGTATTGGCCTATGGTATCTACACATGGTATTGTAACTCAAAAAAGGCTATAAATAACAAGCCTCAGTTTGTAAAAGGATAGATTGTCTGCCACAATATAGCTTCTACAGTTATTCTCAGTTTTAATAAAACAAGTTTCTTTGTGGTTTTATTTTCTTTGTGTTCTCTCTTTTTTCTGGCATTCTAATTTTTCAAATCTTGTCAGATCCATTTCAATTTTATTAGATCTTGGGGGCCTCCCCCCAAGATCTAGATCAGTGGTATCAGATTCAAGTTACGCCTCCATGGGAATGAGGGTTTGAAACATATTTCAGTTTCAATGTTTTGCAGCAATCTTCAGCAAAATCCATGAATTTTTTTGGGCGGCAAGTTTTCAGATCAGATATGAAACTTTTGGTAAAAAATTTGCAAAAAAAATACCATATCTATATTCCTTGTGAAAAAATACTCAAATTCAAAAAAACAATCGGCCAAATTGGAGTTCGGATGAGGGAGATATCGCTGATTCAAAATCCGAAATGTTGAACCAATTTTTCTGACGACAATTCATGGACGGTGGCTCTCTTGTCCTTTTTCACAGTTTTCAGTGCAAAATTTTAGAGAAATGGATATAGATCCGATCTCCTCTTGAAAAATCACCCAATTTCAGAAAAAAAAATCGATCGAATCGGAGTCCGGATGTGGGAGTTATCGTTGATTTAAAATCAACTATTTTTTTCAGAAATTTTGTGATGGCGAGACAGTTCCAGCACAATTCTGAGAGTCTAGAGTCTCCAGATAGTGGTTTCAAACACATGAGAAGATGCAGAATGATCATTCCATTTCCAAAAATAGGTTATAATAAATATTCTGAGTTATATTAACCGAGTTATGCTCATTTTAAATTTGGAGCAGCATTCGAAGTGGGTTCCCTTTGGAGACGTGCCCTCCCACCCCGCTTTAGTAGGCACCTGCTTCACATTCATTAGTTTCATCATAGAAGCGTTCGGCTTGGGTTATTTGGAGATGTGCCCTCCCACCCCAAGCTATGTAGGAACCTGTTGTTTCATCAACAATCAACATCATAGTTATGGGTCAACCGCACAAAATCATTTTCATCGAAGTCCATTTGCTAGGCCGCACACTGTTAGTAACACAATTGGTCACAAGCATTACAGGGTATCTCTATCCTTGGATCTTCGTTTTTCATGGTTTTGGTTCATCCACAAACCCACACGTCATCGAAGTCCATTTGCTAGGCCACACACTGTCAATATCACAGTTGGTCACAAGCATTACAGGGTATCTCTATCCTCGGATCTTCGTTCATCACAGTTATGGGTTAACTACACAAAACCCTTCTCTTCAGTGGCTCTTCATATTCAACAAAGGCTTCTCAGGAGGGAACGTCACGCAATGGGGGTCATTGCTTCTTGAGGAGGGAGGAATGATCCAAATGGAAAATGGCATCAACCCATGGTATTCATCTACCCATGTTATCCATCCACCCATGGAATTTACCCATGGTATTGTAAATGGCATCGAACCATGGTATTCATCCACCCATGATATTTATTCGCCCATGGTATTGTAAGTGACCCATGGTATGTATCCACCCATGGTATTCATCCACACATGGGATTTACCCATGGTATTGTAAGTGGTATCTACCCATGGTATTGGCCTATGGTATCTACACATGGTATTATAACTCAAAAAAGGCTATAAATAACAAGCCTCAGTTTGTAAAAGGACAGATTGTCTGCCACAATGTAGCTTCTACAATTATTCTTAGTTTTAATAAAACAAGTTTCTTTGTGGTTTTATTTTCTTTGTGTTCTCTCTTTTTTCTGGCATTCTAATTTTTCAAATCTTGTCAGATCCATTTCAATTTTCTTAGATCTTGGGAGCCTCCCCCCAAGATCTGGATCAAATTAGTATGCATAAACATGGAAGGATTAGTTTTCAGATTTTTGTGCTATCTGTGATACCTGAGCATGATAGAGTGAACACATGAGCATATCAACCCTTTAATCCTCAAAACCCATGTGCTTGTTTACCTTCATTATAGTTGGATGTATGAGTACGTTAGAGATGAGAACAAGAACCAAACTCTGGAACAGGAACGTATCTTCCGCGACAGGAACAGAACTGCTGGTTTAGGAACATAAACTAAACTGCGGAAACAAGAATCGAATTTCCCCAATAGGAAGTGAACACCCTTCAACGATTTCTTTTCAGGTAGCTACGCAGAGAATCATTGCTCCAGCATTACAGAATAGAATACGCAAAGTGTATTAACACGCAGGACTATGCAACGACCTTTAAATTTTGTGGCAACTAAATTTTGTTCCAATTAAACTCTACACAAAAGCTTTTGAATTACCTCACAACCTTGAACAGAGATTCGAACCACCTCAAATTCGATTTGCATCCTCACTAGTTATGGCATTGTCATCAACACCCAATCTCTGGATTTTAAAACCTGTTCTATTCAACTCATTCTTGGAGTGGTCGAACAATGTTCTTATCTTCGAACAGTGCCCTTAAAACTGAACCTCAACAAACTATAAATGAAATGGGAATGGCAACATAATTCCTTCAGGTGTTAAAAGCAGAACAACTCTCGTAACTCCACTATGACTCATCTCGTCCAAACAGAAATTTAATTTTCGATTGAACGACTTTAAATAAATTTTGAATTCCTCCAGTTTGGTTCGACTCCTCTGTGTGAAACAGAGTTCTACTACTCGTTGAGATCCAAATCTTTGACTATTTCATGCCAATTCATCCATTGTCAACATTCGATTTACTTAGAGGATAAAACAAGGCTTCAGAAATTGAAACACAGAGGCTAATCATTCCATTAATTGCCTACATAGATTATAACACAATTTCTGCAGAGATTTCATCTACTTTTTAAGCAAACCTCCAAACACGATTTCACAAGAGAAAACTTCATAATATTAGTAACAAATAATTTCATCAATATTTCTCAATGCATAGCAATCCTCTCACAAGAAAATTCACAATTTGATGCATTCTATACTCTTCTTTTTCCACGCAGTCACAAATACATTCACTTCACCACCTCCTAGATTCAGAGATTCACCAATTTATAATAATGTATCATGCAGAGGCACACACCATAACTTTATCAATATACATTAACAATAAACAGATACAATTTTCAGATCTATTTAAAAACAAACCAATGCTATCTATAACAAATTCAAATTTAAATGACCTTATATAAAAATATATGGGCATATCGAGCTCTTGGACTTCTACACATATCATCACTCTCACACACACTCACATCCACATATTCTTCCCATATGCGGGCTTACATTTATAGGAACAATTACATAGTTATGGATCATTCTAAATCCATGATCTTCTCCATAGATCTCTCAACTAATTCCTAAAATCTCTTAATCCACTTTTAACTCAACTAATTCCCTATTCTAGGATCTCCTGATCCCTAAGATATTCATGAGATCTTTACAAGTTTAATATCTCTTGTATTTTCACATATTTGAGAATATTTTTATTAAAAACCCCACAAACCTATTTCTCACTCAAATTATTAAAATATACAAATTTCCTATTAATAAATTAAATTCTTTAACAAACATTAGAACCCCTACGTCAACCAAAAATACAATGATTTTTCAAGTAGGATGCTCCTTCATCAGACTCTACGAGGTCTGTCACTTTTTTGTAGTAATGTGACAGCTACAAGTCTTAACTTTCTACCTCCAAGATCCCAAACTTTGTTCTGTTGCTAGTCCTTCAATCTTTCTTCTTCATGCTATTGTATTTTTGTTCCTGTCATCTTTCTTTCTTCTGGTCTCCAAATTTTATGTTGTAGCCTTCCTTTCATCTTGTTGATCAATTATGTTACCATCATTTTCTTTCTACTATTGTTTATCTCCTTCATATTCATATACCTTTTGTTGGGTACTTTCGTCATCAGCTTCTTTAATTTCCCAATTTCAACATTTAGATAATAATCATTTTGTTGAAAATTACTTATAAGAATTTCAAAATTCTTATTTTCCTCTTCATCATATTTAATTTCATAAAATTTTAAGACATTAAAATGTCTTCTTCCTTGCTGATTTAAAACAATTTTTAAAATTTTTCTCATCATAATTTTCTGCAAATTATCCTCATTTGTACCACTGCTGTGTGGTTTTGCTATCTGCTTCTTTTCCTTAACTGAGTCTTCCTCATCTGGATTTCTCTCTAAACATTCTTCTATAAATTTCATTTCATCTTCAAAATTATTAAATGTAAAACTTACATTGTTTACTTGAGGTTCTTTCTTTGACTCATATTCTTCCAACAACCTTTCCAACAAATCTATTTCAAAATCATACCTCTCAAGCATAACATCTGAATGATTTAATTCATTTGTGCTTAGAACAAAATTCATATTTTGTTCTTATTCCTTTGTCTTCATATCAGTTGTAGATATTTTTCCTGCACCTGTAACAAAATGTTTACACAAATTATCAGATTTTAAAATATAAGGCTTTCCGGCCTCATTTGATGTTTCAAGCATCAAATCTCTTCCAGCGTCTTTTCCATTCTCTCCAAAGATTCTTCTTTGCTCTGGTTCACATATGTGGTCATCCTTTACCTCTATTTCCTTCTCTAATTCAGCTGAAAACTCAACTTCATGGAATGAAAAACAAGCATCCAAATTTCCTTCATGTTCACAAAGAACTTCTTCTTGACCAGAATTTATTTCTGGATCTTTGCTATGGTCATTAGTTGACATATTTTTCTCCTCCTTCTTAGCAAAAAACTCATCATATGGTACTATGCCTGCATACATTAACAAGATATCAGTTTTAAAAATATAAGACCTTTCAACCTCGTTTGATGCTTCAAGCACCAATCTTTCACAATGGACTTTCTAGGTTTCAACAAATCCTCTTCGCTATGACTCAATTCCTTTGATTTTCTCCTTCTCCCACAAAGCAATATGTCTTTGTTCAAGTTCTCTGAACTTTTTTATCATCTTGGCATTCCATTTCTTTTGTAATAGGTTATATTTGACCCATTTATTCATTCTCCATCCATATCTTCAGTCTTCATTCGGTTTCACTTTTAGCCATTCCTTTATTATATCCAATTGTGATCTTATCACTGCAAGACTTATCTCACGCTCTTTGATCTAGGAGGATCTTTCATAGTCAAAGATCGACAAGAAATTCTAGTATAGCCTTCAGTTCTTCAATGATCCGAATGAAAAGGAAATATTCAATTGGTTCATGGTGCAAGTTGTTGCATTCAAATGGTGTAACAAAGGTGTATTAAACCTATGGTTAAAATCCTAAGTTTTAAACTATATGGTGAACCTAAGCTAAGGTGAAAATGTCATGGTGTTAACATGAAAGGACCTAAGTGGCAAGACTACATGGTGTTGTAAGTTAAAGGTACTGAACCTATGATGATAGCGCATACCAACCAATGTTAAAAATTATGTAATAACCATATCAGTCTTAACCGCGTAGGGGAATACTATAGGGCAGAGTTGACCGCAGGCATATGAACAAGAGGTTGACACTACGGAGTTTGGGAGCCGACCGCTAAACAACCCATAATTGTCAGTGCTTGATCGCCGATGTGGCAGTGAACCAAAGGACCACTAGTATTCAGCCTGTCACATGGAGCGGTTAGCCGCATGGTTAGAGCTCTCCACCATAACAAAACCATCAGGGGCTTATTTTTATAATGTGGTTTAAATTTTGGTTTTTTCATTTAAATATGTGCAACCACAATGTAACCTATTGCTAGGTGTTCCACTATTATATGACTGAGATTTCATACTCATTAAATATAAAACAATTTTCCATGTATAGGGAAAGAGGATCTACTTGAACATTGGCCTGAAATTTTTTAAACTTAACCAATGCACCATGATGGAGGAGAGTTATTTTTTATCCTTCTTCGGAATTTTGTGAAGAGAGGAGGCAGTTTTCTTTTAGGTGTATCTTGGTTGTCTGGAGGTGGGAATTGGGTGAAAAGACAGGCGTTGGAAAGCTAGGAGGGAGAGATTTCTGTTGACAGAGACTAGAGGTGCCTACAGGCATGTTTATTCTGGTAAATTTCTATGTAAAAACTTCCTTGGATCACTCCTTAATCAAATGAGTGCCCATCTTGAAAGCGGACCCGGAGACATAGTCCACTAGGGACGAACTCCGTAATCAATGTTTGTTGTCTTCTATCTCTTTTATTTGCTGAAAATTCATGTTTAATTGTGCTTCTTAAGTTCTGGATTAAGTCATAAAATCAATTTATTTCCTTCAGTCTTCCACACTAAACGATCAAGTTAACAATCAATTCACTTTGGTAAATATTCAGTCCTATTTCAGATTTATTTTAGATCATATTTTGGTATCAGAGTAGGTTTCATTTTGTAGATTTTTTTCTAGTGAATGTTAACCAAGTCTAGGTTGCGACGTGGAGAAGGAATGCTCGAGGCATTAGATCCATAATTTGGAAATCAGAAATCTGTTCAACAATTGAAAATGGGAGGATCTGATGTAGGTGAAACTCCTAAAGTGAAGGTCATGGGTGAGGAAAAAATTCAGAAAAATGGTTTTGAAAATGCAACAAAAGTTGGGAGAACTCTATGAAGATAAGAAGGTGAGAGACGCAGCTTCTTCTTAAAAGGTGACGCAGAAGGAAAAGGGAAAAGAAAAATCTGATAAACCTCCTTCTCCTCCATCGTCTTCTTCTTCTTCTTCCAGTTCAGATTATGAAATAGAAAAGAAACCTCAGAAATCATCTCGTTTGAAAATTGATGTAAAATTTTACCTATCTATTATGATGGCGAAATGGATCCTTAAAATTTAGATAACTGGATTAATCAGTTAGAAGTGTATTGTAGAATTCATAACATTTCTGATGAAAGAAAAAAAAATCAATTAGCTACACTTAGAATGGGGGGAACAGCTTTAATCTGGTGGGAAAGTAAAACTCAAGTATATTTAAAGCGGAAAGGTAAAGTCATCACTTCATGGTCTAAGTTTTTAAAATATCTCAAAAAAAAATTATATCCTTTGGGATACATGCAACAAGCTGTTATTGATTGGCAACATTTGAGGCAAGGTAAAGGGCAGAATGTTCAGGAGTTCAGGAAAAAGTCTTTGGCGCTTGGTATTCCATTGGATACACGTGAAAATTTATTAAAGTACATTGGCAGTTTACATTCTTATTTACAACATACTTTATTGATGTTTAATCCCACTGACTTTGATGAAGTGTGTGTTCAAGACAGTATGAATCAGGTGGAAAACCATTTAATTTTTCATAGAAAGCATCCAAACAATTGGAAATCAAGGATTCCAAAGACAGCAAGAGGAAGAGCAATTAGAAGGGAAAGAAAGCAGTGATAACTCAAAAGGAAGGTGAAATACCTACTTGTTCTCATTTCCATAGAATCAGACATGATGAAACCAGATGTTGGAAACTTCACCCAGAACTCAGACCAAATAAGTTCCAAAAAAAGAAAAGTGAAAAGAAGGCTAATACAACAATCCAACAAGATTTGGGCTCCAACTCAGGTGATGAAAGGAAAATAACTGCAATGGTTTCAACAAGTAAAAATTATGACGCTAGTTCAAGTTCTAGTACTTCTTCATATTCTTCAAACATAAATCATTTGGATAAGGATAAAAGAGTTGAATTATTTCAAATAAGGATAACTTCTAAGCACAAAAAAATACACACATTATTTGACAATGGATCATAGGAAAATTTAATATCTGAAGAATTAGTTAAGAAATTGGGTTTGGAGACATTGAATCATCCAAGACCATACCCATTAGGTTGGGTAAAAGAAAAGACTCAGATTAATGTCACAAAGCAGTGTCGTTTAAAATTTTCCATCACAACTAATTACATTGATGAAGTGGATTTAGATGTGATTCGATTAGACATGTGTGGAGTAGTGCTAGGAAATCCTTACCTCTATGATTGCGATGATGTGTTTCATAGGAAAGAGCATAAATATCACCTTAAGAAAGATGTGATTGAATACATTGTCATGGCACATAAAATCAAAACACACTTGGATTTAGTTATTGCTAATCAAATGAAGAGGCTAATAAGTTCAAGTAAAATATATGTACTCATGGTTGTAAAAGAACAACATAAGGATCAATATGATGCTTTTTCAGGTTGTGAATCTTAGTTTAAAGATAATTTGGTTAAAGTGGTAGATTATTTTCAAAGTTTATTTAAAGAACGAAAACATCTGCCTCCTAAATGGTAGAAACAACATGAGATACAATTGATGTCTGATGCCCCTCTTCCTAATGTCGGAATGTATCACATGTCAATCATAGAGAACGAAGAAATAAAGAAAAAAATCCAAGAGATGGTTGAAAAAGGATTCATTCAACCCAGTTCATCTCCATTTTGTTCACCCATAATTTTGATTCCTAAGAAAGATGGGACATGGAGAACGTGTGTCGACTTTAGGGCCTTAAAAAATCACAATCAAGAACAAGTATCTTCTTCCCATGATATATTATTTACTTGACCAATTGAAAAATGTTTTATATTTCACTAAGTTGGATTTTCATAGTGGATATCATCAAATTCATATTGCAGAAAATCACATCTGGAAAAATGCATTGGTGATTTGAATGGTTAGTGATGCCTTTTGGTTTGTGTAATTCTCCAGCAACTTTCAAGTGGGTTATGAATGATGTATTCATCCATACAATGATAAATTTATCATAAACTACTTATATGATATCATGATTTTCAGTTCTAGTATGGAAGAGCATGTTAGGCATGTTAAACAGGTCTTTGAAGTGTTGCAAAGGGAAAAATTCTACCTTAAAATATCCAAATGTGAGTTTGGAAAGATTTCGTTGATGTATCTTGGTTACATAGTTGGAGGTGGTCATTTGAAAATAGATCCAGCTAAAATCGATGCGATTATTAAGTGGCCAAGACCACAGAATGTGATTGAAGTTGGAGTTTCTTAGGTGCAGTTCAATATTGGAGAAAATTCATTTCTCAATTTTCTTTAATTGTATCACTCTTGCATTCTTTAACAGGTTCTAAATTTTCCTTTCAGTGGAGAGGGAAACAACAAAAATCTTTTGACACACTTATAGAAAATTTTCATAGCACCAGTCTTAGCTTTACCCTCACCTCTAGTTGGATAGGTTCATCATCATCATCATCAAAAAATTATTGTTCTGCCTACATTAAAACATCCTCATACTGTTACTTGTAATTGATAATTTATCAATAATTAATATGAAGACCATACCTCACTGTCCAATATCTGTTGCATATGTTGTTGTTGCAGTTTCCTCTTCTGTTGATTGTACTTTTACTGTTGCATTCATCAATACTCTTTATACCTCAGAACAATCTTTTCAATGTGTCTTTAAAGAAAATCTGATCTACTTTCTCTCAGAGTATATTTTCCTTCCATCTCTCTTCATTGTTTCTTCAAGCTTAAACCATGCAATCATCAGTCTTCCGAATTTGAATAAAAATAACAATATTCATCTTAATCAGATTTCAAATTTGATTCCTCTTATTTTCTGCTCTGCCTCTGTTACACCTCTGATTCTCTGAAAGCTTATTCCTACTCTGGCCTTTTCAAATGATGCAACCACAAAATCTCCATACGCAAGAATATTCTTTCTCTGATACCAAAAATTGATGACCTACCAGGTCTATTCCTCCACAACCAGTCACCTTAAACACTGAGGCCATGCTACAAATCTCAAGAAATATACTCCAACCCTTCCCTCTCTATCAGTTTCATTAAAACCTCACTCATATTAGTATGCATAAACATGGAAGGATTAATTTTCAGATTTTTGCGCTATCTGCAATACTTAAGCATGATAAAGTGAACACATGATCAAATCAACCCTTTAATCCTCAAAAACCATGTGCTCATTTACCTTTAGTATAGTTGGATGTATGCATGTTGGAGGTGAGAACAGGAATCAAACTCTGGAACAGGAACGTATCTTTCGGGACAAGAACATAATCGATGGTTTAGGAATAGAAACTGAACTTCTGAAATAGGAACCGAATTTCCCCAACAGGAACTGAACACCCTTCCACGATTTATTTTCAGGTAGCTACGTCACAGAAAATCGATGCTCCAACATTGCAGAAGAGAACACATAAAGTGTATTAACACGCAGGACTCTGAAAATACCTTTAAATTCCGTGGAAACTAAATTCCATTCCAATTAAACTCTTTTCAAAAGATTTTGACTTACCTCACAACCTTGAGGAGAGCTTCAATCCACCTCAAATTCAATCTGCATCCTAACTAGTTATGGCATTGTCATCGACACCCAATCTCTGGCTTTTAAAACATGTTCTATTCAACTCATTCCTGCAGTGGTCCAAAAATGTTCTTGTCTTTGAACAGTGCCCTTAAAACTGAACCTCAAAAAATTAGAAATAAAATCGAAATGTGAACATGCTTCCTTTAGGTGTTAAACACAGAACAACTCTTGTAACTCCACTGTGACTCATCTCATCCAAACAGAAATTTAATTGTCTATTGAACAACTTTCAATAAATGTCAAATTCCTCCAGTTTGGTTCGACTCCTTCTATGTGTGAAACAGAGTTCTATTTCTCATTCAGATCCAAATCATTATCTATTTCATGCCAATTCATCCACTATCAACATTCGATTTACTTGGATGACAGAACAAGGCTTTAGAAATTAAAACACAAAAGCTTAACATTCCATTAATTTCCCACACAGATTATAACAAAATTTCTGCACATATTTCATATACTTTTTAAGCAAACCTCCAAACATGATTTCACAAGAGAAAACTTTAGAATATTAGTAACAAACAATTTCATCAATATTGCTCAACGCATAGCAATACTCTCACAATAAAATCCACAATTCGATGTATTTTGTACTCTGCCTTTTCCATGCAGTCACAAATACATTCACTTCATCACCTCCTAGATTCAGAGATTCACAAAGTTCTAATCATTTATCACGCGGAGGCACACACCATATGATCAGAATTTGGATCAGGGCCTAAAATTAGCTAAAAATTAAAAGTGCTCAAAATTGTTTTAAATTTGAATGATCGGATAGAGTTCGTCGCCTGGATTCCGGCGCAACTCATTTCATCAAAATCCAATTTTGTATGAGAGAGTTATGGTCTATTGTTCACTTTCCAAAACATGTAAAAAATGAGCAGAATAAGTACATGGATGATGTGGCAGGTACAACCATCTTCTCAGAGAATACTCTTCAGGTTTCAGCCACTGAGGTTGTGATAAGTGGCATGTTATAATTCGCCAGTTTGGTTGTGAGAAGGTGAAACTATTAATGACCTTCAAGGATGAAATTATGTGGATTATGGTTAAATTTTGAAATGGTTATATATATATATATATATATTAAATATTGTATACCATAGTTCAAAGTTTAAAATGGGTTAATTTAAATCCGCAAATACAAATTTGCATGCAAATGTTTCAAAGACCACCGTAATGGTTCAATTGCCAAATGTCAAGGTTTAAATACCATATGCATTCTATCAAAATAAATGGGTGGAGGGTGGAGGTCGGGGTTCGACCTCGCGACCTCCCCCTCATCATCGCAACCTACAACCAATGCCCATCATATGTTCCTTGGAAAGGAAGCCAAGGCACGCCTATTTTAAGTTTAAAACACTGCTAAACGGAGGTCCGGAGGGGGCCAACCCCCTCCCCATATGCCTAAGTGTTGAAGACCAGGGACTCCGACAGTTTAATCTGGCGGAGTTTAATAAACTATGATTTATTACGTTTAAACATAATTAAACCATGTTAAGCACAAATTAGTGCTAAATGCGCTTAAATTAAAATCGGTGCTTATCTTATCCAAAATCTCACTTATCTTAGTGTTAAGTGCTAATTAACTTAGCAGGATTTTGGTGGAGCACGCCATACTTGGCGGACTTTCTATTTTTAGCAGTCTTAACTGGAGTTTTTCCAGTTTTGGTGGAGAAAATTGGGTAAAAATTGAGTGTGCTCTATCTTGAGCATCACTTAGCCAAATTTCAAAAATGAATAGTCATTTTTGACTTTATTGGACTTTTTCAAGCCAATGGAGTAGATTTCAGAGGCATTTGGACACTTCTAGGTGCAAAAAAATGCTACATGGAAGTTCCAAGGAGCCCAGGGCCACTAGGTGTTGGAGGCATAGCCAGAGGAGACATAGGCCATTCTGATAGAATGAACAGTGAATTTTGGATGATTAACATGTTCTGGAAATAGTGAGATAGGTTTCAAGAGCATATGAAGACTTCTACAGGTGTTATGGAAACAATGAGATATGTTTTCAAGAGCATATGAAGAGCTTAAGGCCACCAACATAAGAGATCATGCCCAAGGGAGCCATGGTCCATTTCCAGTGATTGAACAACCAATATAGGTGTATTTTGGCATTCTCAGCCCTTTGGTACAGTCTAAAAACCAATGGAATTGGGTATCATCTTTTGAAATAATTTGACCATTTTAATCCTAGAGAGCCTAGTCCATTGATGGAGGCTCAAGGAGACATAGCCCAAGTGTTGAGGGTGAACTCCTTTATTATTTTTCTGTTGTGAGTTGTTGGTTATTTTTCTAAAAATTATTTTTATTGTTCATGCCTTTAATCAACTTAAATAATTTTTAAATTTCTCACACATAAAGCACTTGAAAAACACATAAACTTGACACAAGAATTTTGTTGCACAATTGAATGTATGAGCATGATCCTTAAGTTGTTTAAATGGAATAGAAGGTGCTTGCAAAGAAAAATAAGTCAACCACCTATTTCAGATCAATTTGATATCAAATCTTAGATTATCTCATTGTAGCCAAGGATAGCTAGGGTTAGTTATTGGTTGTTGAATTGTGTAAGGAGAATTTAACAATTTTAAAGTTTATGTGTGAAGGAGAAGTTATATTGAGAGCTTGGTTCTCAAATCAAAATAAAGAAGTTTGTGAAGCTTTGTGAATTTTTGTGAAGTTTTTATTCATTACAATTGTGATGGCAAATTCATTAAGTGGTGATTCTAAACCATCCTCCTTTGCAGGACTCTTTGCTAAAAAGATGAAGCAATACTTATACATAGTGAAAGATATGGTGCAACAATTGTATGAAAATGTAAAGGAGAGCACTAAACTTCAAGAGCAGTTGGTTGCAATGAAGAAAGAGAAGCAATAAGTTCTTAAAAAGATGCATGAAATTGAGACTCAGCTCCATGATGCCAAAGAAGCCTTAGCCAAGCATGTGCTTGAAGAAGAGGTAAATAATTCAAGTTTGTCTTCAATTTCCTCCCAAGATAAGTGTGTATATTCTTTTGAAAAAAACACTAGAGGAATATGGTCCAAATTGATGATGAAAATGGGCTATGAAGGTGAAGGATTAGGAAAAAATTCACATGGCATAGTTGAGCCAATTATGGTTGAGGAAAGGCCTATGTATTTGGGTCTTGGCTATGGAAAATTTTATGGAGAAAATTATAAAGCCATGAAGGCACTTGAAATAGCTCCAAGAAGGACTTTTGTTGCAGGTTCAAACCCTAAAACATGTAAATTTTTTAATCAATATGAATGCCCATCTTGCAGCAAGATGCTTTTAGACATGCAGCTTATGGCGAACAAGAGAGTTGTGACAGCTCTAAGGACATGAACATTGTTGTTGGTCTTCAAAAGAGAGCTGGAACCTCTTCAAGTGCATCTCCTCAAGAAGGTGATAAAGATGAACATTCAAAGAATCATTCAAGGTATAATTCTTCCTATTACCATGTTATTTATGATTATGTTCAGCACTACAAATCTATATGCATGAATGGGAGAAAAAGTTTTTGTTCATATTGTGTTTGTATAACCATCAAGTTTCAAGATGTTGGAAGAGAAAAATAGCATACACGAAATAGTCAAAGCAAAGGCGACTTGAACAGAAGATGCAAAATATTTTCACTCATTGTTAGAAGAAGGGACATCTCATTGACCAATGTTGGACACTACATCCAACCACCCATCCAAAGCAATTGAAGCAAGTGGAGAAAAATATTGATGAGATTGGAACAGGAGATTCCATCATCGATGTGAGTCAAGATGATTCACAAGAAGAGGATGTTTTGCAGGAAAAATTGCCATTGAAGTGGTTTGGTAAGAAATTGATCGATTTCTTTACTAAGTAATGCATGCATTTCCTTTGTACATAGATGCAAATTTCAGCCTTATTTATGCATGAATTTCTGTTGAAAGTATGAAAAGTTGCAACATATTAGCACAACTTGTATGATGCAAGATTGCATGTGAATGTTGTTCGGTTGAAGTAATTTCTATTTATTCCAAAATTTCACCAAGATGGTGTAGAAGATGGGTTTGTCACTCATTTATGTTGCAAAAATTTATCATTCAATTCAACTTTCGTGATCACCCATATGTTTTGGGTTTTGTACTTGGTTTTACGTGAAAGAGAGAGTTGAAGAGTGTACATATGCATGAGATTTTGTATATGTAAATAGAGAACTTGTGATGGGTTCATTGTAAATAGATACAGGCATGAGTGTTGTCAATATGTATCATGGAATGTCGACTTGTGTCGATTGTAATGCACACATTTCATATTTATTTATGTCTATTTTGTTGTACATTTCATGTCGACTTGTGTTGTTGATGTCGCATGTTGTTTGTCGACTATGTTTGTCTATTATGTTGATTGAATTATGTTTTAGTCGATGTTGTTGTTGATTGTGAGTCGATATTGGATACACCAATGTGCAAGAAGATCGCCATGTACTTGATGTTATAGGAGGTGAAAGTCATTGCTTTGAAGGAGCAAAAAGGAGGTGGTTGTCATTTCAATTCTTGCATAATGTTTTATTTTCAAGATTGATTATGTGTTCTTGTGACAAGATGTCACAGGAATTTTGAGGTCCATTCAGTGAGAAGTGGACGAGATGCAAAGTGTTTTTCAGCCATTGCAGAAAAAGCTGGTCTTTTGTGTTGAAGCCAAGAGTTCACTCATATTGCAAGCTTAATTTGGATAAAAGGATTTCCGAGAAGAAGATTGTATGCATTTGTTGCAAGAGGGACTTCATTCTCAGTGGGAAGGCTAACAATTCTCCAAGCACATAGAGATCGATTTGGTACAAAAGGGTATGTATCAGTTTACATCAGCCAACAATGTTGAAGTGGGTCAGCAACATTCAGAGAGCAGTGGTTGAGAAACATGGCCAGTTGTGATGCAAGGCATGTCAATGTGATTTTCAAAGACTTGTCAAGTAAAATCAGTTGATATAACTTGAAATCATAAGAGTGCTGAAGCTCAAGCATATAGTTATTAGCTTTTGTGGGTCCAAAATCTTGTCAGTGGGAAGGAGTGATCAGAATTTGGATCAGGGCCTAAAATTAGCTAAAAATTCAAAGTGCTCAAAATTTTTTCAGACCTGAGCAATCAGATAGAGTTCGTCGCCAGGATTCTGGCGTAACTCGTTTCATCCAAATCCGAGTTCATATGAGTGAGTTATGGTTTGTTGTTCACTTTCCAAAACATGTAAAAAATGAGCAGAACATGTGCATGAATGATGTGGCAGGTACAGTCAGCTTCTTAGAGAATACTCTTCAGGTTTCAGCCAATGAGGCTATGACAAGTGGCATGTTCTAATTCGCCAGTTTGGTTGTGAGCGGGTGAAACTGCCAATGACCTTCAAGGATGAAATTATGTGGATTATGGTTAAATTTTGAAATGGTTATATGTGTGTGTGTGTGTGTGTGTGTTTAATTTATTATATATGGTATTTTATTGCCATATGTTATATTCTAAATGTTATATATATATATATATATATATATATATATATATATATATATATATATATATATATATATATATATATATATATATATATACACCATGGTTAAAAGTTTAAAATGGGTTAATTTAAAACCACAAATCCAAATTCGCATTCATATGTTTCAAAGTCCATCGTAATGGTTCAATTGCCAAATGCCAAGGTTTAAATACCATATGCATTGTATCAAAATACATGGGTGGAGGGTGGAGTCCGGGGTTCGACCCCGTGACTGATCCAGATTTATGCAGGAATGCAATAAAATACAGAAATAGAAATAAACACAGAGATGCAACGGAAATAATACTTCATTTCATTAATATCAAATAACAGAAATATGCTTACAGACATAATGGAAATAAACTAGCTAGGGAATTGGTAGCTTATCTCTTAGAAGAGATGTGGTGGCTACATGCCTCTGAACTGTGTTACAATGAGGCTCGAAGGCCCATTTATTGTTGAGATACAATAAAAACCCTAAACATCCAAAAACCTAACCGTAGGATATGAAGCGCCAAAACTATGGGCCCCATTTAAGTAAATTGGTGTTTCAACTTCCCGGGGGTGTAACTTTGGCATACGATCTTCGTTCGATGCACACCATACCTCGTTAGAAAGATCTATCTGAGGACTACAACTTTCAATGTGAGAAATATTGATCTATGGACCAATGTTGCTCCCGGTTTTCCCAAAAAATGTTGTTTAGGGCCTCAAAACAGCTCTGGAAGTTCAGAACCCAAAAAACTGCTTAAAATAGTAAGTTGTGTCGAAATTGAAAAACTGAAAGAAAATATGGTGGGGGTTCAAATGAAATAGGTGGGTGGCCACCAATATCCACCTGGACGATTAGGGCCTCCAAACAGCTCTGAAAGTTCAGGACCCAAAAGCCTGCTAAAAATAGTAATTTGTGGTAAAAGTGCAAAACTGAAAGAATCGATGCTGGGGGTCCAAATGGAATAGGTGGGTGGCTGCCAATATCCACCTGGATCATTCCTCCCCCCTTAGGAATAAATGGTCCCCATTGCGTTGACATCCTCCATGAGATGACACAAATTCTGATGAACTGGATATGAGATTTGTCGAAGATGTCATGGACCTGCGGGCGGACATCCTGGATGTGTTTAGTCAATTTGGTTTCTTTATCAACTTCAGACAATACATGTGTGGTTTTTATCTATGTAGTCGCATAAGGTATGGAAAAATTAGGCGGCAGTGTGTCGGGGGTCAGAACAATGGAGTGCTTGTCCTGACAATGTAGAGGAACCTCTGTGAGTGACGAGAAAATGTGTATTCCTCCATGATTTTTTCCATCTATTGCAGTCGTGCAGGGGAGCCCTGTTTTGCGGTTGTGGCCACAATATTCTTCTTTACCTGTGGGAGGGTTGTAAGGAAAATAAATTTCTTGGCTTGGGAAACAATCTTACTGCGTTGTTTTGCAGTAGTCAAAGATATGACAGGAGGCGGTACTACCTCCGGTATCCTGTACAAGTTATTTCTCAAAGTAATAATAACAGCATGAGGCCTAGACTCATACACAACATGTCGCCTCCACAAGTATGGTCAGCCCAATAATACATTAGAAAAATGAAGAGGAGCAACATCACACAGTACCTCATCCGTGAATGGCTTTGCTGGCGGATGCGAAGATCTCTTCCTTCATGAAGCCACCCAATGGTATACGTCTGTGGGTGTACTATGGTCGGTAGGCCAAGCCACTTCATGATCTCTGTTGAAATGAGGTTCTTTTGGATTTTTCTATCGACAAGGAATTGTAGTGGAGAACCCTTCACCCACATCTGCGAATGGAAGAGGCACTCTCCCTCCTCTGAATCCTCGGGATCCTCCCCCTGGAGCTTAGTGGTGGAAACAATGGCATTGGGATCCACATCAATGATCTGCTTCCCTTTTTCATTGCCTTTTTCTGGTTCTGACTCAGGATCAGAACATGCATCTGATTCGGGAGCCTTTAGTTCGGCCACCAACGACTGTTTGGCCCGACACTCATTTGTGTTTTGAGTGGGGCTATTATGAAATTCACACCACTTCCTAGTGTCTTTCTTTGGATTTGTGGTGTTGTTCTGAGTTTCCCGCTTTGGCCTTGCCCCTTGTTCTACGTTTCAAGGGTGCCTTTCCCTGGCTTCGGATTCGCGGATCCAAAGTCTTGCTTCTTCTGCTTAAATTTTTGCTCGATCTTGGTGGCATAGCGATATGCCATGCCAAGCGATGTAATGTCGAGGAACTCCATTTCCTCCTAAATGTATCTGTGCAGATAGCTATGGTTCTTGAGCACCAAATGTCTCTCTGAATCTTTAATACCCAGATTTTTTCCCAAGGTATGGAACAAATTCGTTAGTTCATGCACATCTTGATCCCTTTGCTGCTGCAGTGCGGTCCATTAGATGTACTTGTCCTCATAGCTCCCCACGAGATAATATTGTTCCTTGATTCCATCTTGAAATGAATTCCAAGTGGGTGTGGCCGAGAACAGAGAGGGTTCCCCCTCATCCTTTTCCTCACAGTAGGTTTCCCACCAGTCTTTGACATGGAGGGGCGGCTTTGAGCAATGCAAAATTAATCTTTTCTCGGTCGGAGAAATCATGGACCGAGAAATACCCTTCTAGAAAATTCAACCAACCATCGACGACGCCTGCATCTATCTAGCCTTCAAATACATAAATTTCAAAGTTCACTTGTACCTTGAAGGGAGTGGCGCCTTTAGAGTGGTTGTTGGATGCAGATGCATTTTAGGTGGGCAGTCGTTGAAGGATTTGAGCAAAGTTATCCATCATCACATTCCTTTGTTTCTCGAGGGCCTCCTCAAGCAATATTTTGATAGGATCTCCTGCTCCCTCGTCTTTCTTTTCTTTCACTATGGGAGGTCATCGGGGTTTGCGAGGTTGATCGTGCAAGGGTTCAACGAGATCAACCCCTAACTCCTTATACCCTGACCGCATTGGGGACATGCAAAGAAAAAGAGAGAAAGAGCAGACCGCTCTGATACCACTGATCTGGATTTATGCAGGAACACAATAAAATACATAAATAGAAATAAACACAGAGATGTAGTGGAAATAATACTTCATTTCATTAATATCAAATAACAGAAATATGTTTATAGACATAATGGAAATAAACTGGCTAGGACGTTGGTAGCTTATGTCTGAGAAGAGATGCGGCAGTTACATGCCTCTGAACTGTGTTAGAATGAGGCTCGAAGGCCTATTTATTATTGAGAAACAATATAAAACCCTAAACATCCAAAAACCTAACTATAGGAGATGAAGCGCCAAAACTATGGGCCCCATTTTGGTAAATTGGTGTTTCAACTTCCTGGGGATGTAACTTTGGCATATGATCTCTGTTTGACGTGCACCATACCTCGTTAGAAAGATCTATCTAAGGACTACAACTTTCGATGTGAACAACATCAATCCATGTACCCATGTTGCTACCTGTTTTCCCAAAAAACATCGTTTAGGGCCTCAAAACTGCTCTGGAAGTTCACAACCCGAAAAAATACTAAAAACAATAAGTTTTGCCGAAACTGAAAAAATGAAAGAACCGATGGTGGGGGTTCAAATGGAATAGGTGGGTGGCCACCAATATCCACCTAGATCATTAGAGCCTCCAAACAGCTCTGGAAGTTCAAGACTCGAAAACCTCCTAAAAATATTATGTTGTGCTAAAAGTGAAAAACTGAAAGAACTGATGGTGGGGGTCCAAATGGAATAGGTGGGTGGCCACCAATATCCACCTCGATTAGTGACCTCCCCCTCATCATCGCAGTCTACAACCAATGCACCATCCTATGTTCCTTGGAAAGGAAGCCAAGGTGCCCCTATTTGAAGTTTAAAACACCGCTAAACGGAGGTCTGGAGGGGGCCAACCCCACGGGCCAGCCCCCTCCCCATACGCCCAAGTGCTGAAGACCAGGGAATCTGACAGTTTAATCCAACGTAGCTTAAAAATTTGTGATTTATTACGTTTAAACGTAATTAAACCACGTTAAGCCCAAATTAGTGCTAAACGCGCTTAAATTAAAACTAGTGCTTGTACCTTATCCAAAATCGCACTTATCTTAGTGTTAAGCGTTAATTAACTTAGTGGTATTTTTGGTGGAGTGCTCCATACTTAGAAGACTTGCTATTTTAGCAGTCTTAATTGGATTTTTTCCAGTTTTGGTGGAGAAAATTGGGGAAAATTTTATTGTGCTTTATCTTGAGCATCACTCAGCCAAATTTCAAAAATGAATAGTTGTTTTTTACTGTATTGGAATTTCTGAAGCCAATGGAGTAGATTTCAAAGGAATTTGGAGACTTCTAGCTATGAAAATTCTACATGGAAGTTCCAAGGAGCCCAGGGCCACCAGTTGTTGGAGGCATAGCCAGAGGAGCTAGAGGCCATTTTGAGAGAATGAATAGTGCATTTTGGATGATTGACATGTTTTGGAAATTGTGAGATAGGTTTTAGGAGTATATGAAGAATTCTACAGGTGTTTTTGCCACAGGATAGCTCAGGGAAGCTTAAGGCCACTAGCAGAAGAGATCATGCCCAAAGGAGCCATGGTCCATTTCCATTGATTGAACAGTCAATCTAGGGGTATTTTGGTATTCTAAGCCCATTGGTATAGTCTAAAAAACAAATGGATTTGAGCATCATCTTGTAAAATAATTTTACCATTTTAATCCCAGAGAGCCTAGTCCACTGATGGAGGCTCAAGGAGACGTAGCCCAAGTGTTGAGGGTGAACTTCTTTATTATTTTTCTGTTGTGAGTTGCTGATTATTTTTCTGCAAACTATGTTTTTTGTTCATGCCTTTAATCAGCGTAAATAATTGTTAAATTCCTCACACATAAAGCACTTGAAAAATGCATAAACTTGACACAAGAATTATGTTAAACAATTGAATGTATGCACATGATCCTTAAGTTATTTAAATGGAATAGAAGATGCTTGTAGAGCAAAACATGTTAGCCACCTATTTCAGATCACCATAACATTATCAGTATACATTAATAATAAAGAGAGACAATTTTCACATCAATTTAAAAACAAACCAATGCTATCTATAACAGATTCAAATTTAAATGGCCTGATATACAAATATATGGGCATATCGAACCCTTAGCCTTCTACACATCTTATCACTCTCTCACACACTCACACCAACATATTCCTATCATATGTATGCTTACATTTATAGGAACAATTACATAGTTATGGCTCATTCTAAATCCATGATCTTCTCCATATATCTCTCAACTAATTCCTAAAATCTCTTAATCCACTTTTAACTTAGTAATTCCCTATTCTAAGAACTCCTAATCCCTAAGATACTCATGAGATATTTACAAGTCTAATATCTCTCGTATTCTCACATATTTGAGAATATTTACATTAAAAACCTCACACACCTATTTCTCACTCAAATTATTAAAAATATACAATTTTCCTATTAATAAATTGAATTATTTTACAAACATTAGACCCCCTGAGTCAACCAAAATTACAATAATTTTTCGAGCCGGATGTTTCTGCATCATCAAACTAGGTCCTTAATTTCAAGAGGAATGGTCTAAGGAAAGTGGGAGTAGTGTGAGGTTTTTTAACACCCTTTCACCATTTATTATGAGAGTCTTTGTAGTGTTTATTACTAGAGTGAATTCGGGGGGGGATGATATCATCTTGAATTTGTTCATAATATGTTTGGATGAGCACTCTGCGTTGGAGTGGAGGGGTCCTGGTCACCAGAAGGAAACAGGGATGGGAGGATACACTATTGAAATGGGTCATAATTCCTTAGGCAATCCTCATGCATTCAACGCGCCTAACTCTACTGCAACTTGCCTTCATTTGCATCAGGTGTTGAGCTCGATGAATTGGTCGTGGGTAGTTCACTTCATTTTAAATCTATGTAAATCTTTGTATCAACTTTTTTTCTAGCTTATGGTGTTGGTTTTGAGAGGAGAGGGTGAATTTTGTATGGTTTTGAGGTCTTTATCATCTTCTCAGTTTCATCAGTTATCTATTGTTTTCTCGTTGTGGCAAGTCTCTAGTTTTGATAACCTTCTACGACACCATCTGGTGTCGACTTTATGATTATTTGTTGATACACATAGTCATGTGTTCAATTTTTATCCACCTGGTTTCTCGACTCCCTTTCCTATAACTCATTTGGGCCTTATGCCATAGTCCCTCTCAGGCTTTTGCCACAAATAATTAGTGTGTATACCACTCATGTAATATCTCTTTGTTTAAATGAAACGATCTCTTTGTTTAAATGAAATGACAAATAATGCATAGTAGACATGGAGGGGTAAGTCGTAACCCTCAAGGACATAACCATGTCCAACAATAGGCCCATGAAGCTATTGAAACCTATCATTCGACCATCCCCCCTGAAACCTAGAACGATATTCACTAATTGGAATCCCTTGTTGCTAGATATAGACATGATTTCTCGGACTCTAAGATCTTAGAGAAAGTTTCTACCTGGGTTCCTGAACCTGGGCATACTAGGGAAGAAGGAATAAATACCTTAAATCCATATCACTGTAATGGTAGATGAAGACCATGTTGGGTGAGGTGTTAAAGGATAAGTAGGAAAAAAGATATAATATCTTTGCAAGTTTGGAAGACATCAAATGTGTCCAAAGAAACTAGTGGGTATGCTTAGAAAAAATGGACGTGAAGTTGGCTCATATTGCATACCACCTTCAGTGTGATCCTACTCCTTCAACTCCTCTTGGCTCTAGCGCCAAAGATCCAACACTTGTCACCTCCTCGGACTCTTGATTTTATGAACTTTATGTTGCAATTTTTTGTTTTACATTACTGTAGTTGATATGTTGATCATGTTAGAGTTGTTAAAACTACTAGAATTTTGGAAAAATTATTCAATTAGTAGGTGATCAAAAATATTTGGTTTCCCACTATGCAGATTGAGACTACCTACTAAGTGACATGTTTAAGTTGGTAGTTGTCTGATGTACTTGGTTTTCATGTTATTTTGAGGAAATATAATATTAACATATAAAAAAAAAGTGATTTAATATTATATTAATGAGTTATAAATTAATGGCTTTTGTAAAATCTTGTACTCGTCACATTTTAAGTTCAAATCTCATAAATAGAGGTTGAGAGTGGAAATAAATTATAAAGTTATAATATTTTGGAATAGGGCTTTCAAAATTTTAATTTAATTATCAATAATTATTAGGTGGATGATAGAGTTTAACCTCCATAAAAATTCTAAGATATTCTTAGTAGTATACACAAATTAAAAGTTGAGATTTATCTCCAAATTAATTATGTGTTTTTTTGTCTTTTTAATTAAATTGATTAATTAAAAAAATGTTACATGCTTTTTTTAATATATAAATGTTTAATTTATATTTTAATTGTTTTTATAATTAATAATAATAAAACTATAATTTAGTTAATTTTTATGATTTCTTTAAATTTTAGCAAAGTAAGAGTATTAAAAACGTGTATTTGGATACTTATCATAAATTAATGCCTATTATAATTTATTAACTATTTAATTTATATGACTCCATTAATTACGCTGTAAAGCGTCACTATTTGAAAACAACTTTCCTTTATGCATCGTGTCATAAATTGAAACCATTCGATTATATGTTAGATGATTAAAACATATTCAACCGTTGGATGAAAAGACAAAAGTAATTAGAAATATTTAGTTTACTTAGTTTACAATACAGTTATTAAAATGTTCAGTTATTAAAACGTTTTGCATCTTACAGACGAGCATCAAGTACCTTACTTGCGGGAGGATTAAAACATTTTGCATCTTGCAGACGAGCATCAAGTACCTTACTTGCGGGAAGATGCCGAGAAGAAAACAAATGGGCTTTCAACACCTCTGCAGGAGGATGCGGAGAAGAAAACAGATGCGCTTTCAGCACCTTTGCAGGAGGATACGAAGAAGAAAACAGATGGGCTTTCAGCAGATCATGATGATGGGGCTTAAATTCTCAAATTTTCCTTTGTTTCTATAATTCTTTAATAGTAATACTGTTATTAATTCTTTAATAGTGATATTGTTGTTCAGCATGGTTTCAAACCTGGTAAGAAATTCTCAATTTCTCCTCTTCTTTTATATAATTCTTTAATAGTATTAATGTTGTACAAGCAATTTCAGATCTTGTAAGAAATTTTCAAATTTTTCTCTGTTTCTATAGATCTTTAATAGTATTAACTTGTTCAGCATGGTTTGAGACCTTGTAATTAGAAATTCTCAAATTCTCTTTTGTTTTATGATTATTTAAAAGTATTAAGGCTTTTCAGCATGGTTTTTTTTTGCAGTGGACAATGCATCGGCTGTATAGCCTGAGTTGAATGCATTTTGCATTTTCTGTAGTCCAATATATTGGTACTACTAGTACAGAAGCACTAGATTTAAACCTTCAAACTGAATTTCATGCACTTCCTAATTACAACACGGGAAAAGAAGCACAAGAAAATGTATTGAATGAGCATGACGAAATAGAGAGAATTGAGTACAGCGATACCTTTGGTAACTCTCATCCACTTCCTGTTGGAAAGATGAAGCCAGCTATAATTGAAGAACCTGTTATGGAGAAACTGATTGAACGAGCTCGTGAAGTTTGTTGGTTCGATTCCAGCAAAGGGATATGGCCTCTGTGTCGGATCCGGGGATTCAACTGAAAAGGATTAGAACCCAAGTTCTACCCATGGAAATACTGAGGAATCATGGTCAAACGAGTTTACTTAATACTTTGGTACATATAAATCGATGTATGTTTTCTCAATTGAGGTTAGAAATAGCTGTTAAATTGCTAGTGTAAACCCAATTCATTGGAAAAGATATTAGTTGTCATGTTTCGACTTAAAATTTGCGTTCATGACGCTTGAAAATAAATTTATATTTTTATATAAATGTTAATATTTAAATAAAATATTAATTTTATATGTATATGTTATTTTTAAAAGTCAGATAAATAAAATAAAATAATTTATATTTATGTATTAATATTAATCTTTAAATAAAAAAATAATGTTATGTTTATATGTTAATGTTAAAAGTTAAATAAATAAAATAATTTGAACTTGGAAAGGTGACTCTAACTGGCTTATACAATTTTGAGATTTGCAATCATGTATTATATTCCCAGGAATTATGTTATTTGCAAAGAAAAATCCGATCTAATGGTTTCTATATGCAGAGTTGTGAGGCTTTCGGTCTTCAGATATGGTGGATTCGTAGAATTAGAATTAGATTTTAATAAATCAAATTAATACATGTCAAATTATTTAAACAAGCTCAAGGGTAAATCAAATTAATACATGGCACAGAATTAGATTTTAATAAATTGAATTAATACATGTCACACAAGCTTGCACTGTAACAACTCACATGGCTGGCTGGCCTTACTGAGTCTCTTCTTGTCTTTTATCTTTCAGAGTTCCTTATGTGAACCCATACATGAACCTACTTTCCTTTCACACATCTACGGCCTTCACACGACATCTCCTCGCCTCCTATGGCCTTGGCGTCCCTTCGGATTTGGCGAACCTCTAGCGAACTTTCAGTGAACTCGAAAGAGACAATACAACCTTAGTAGACAATAATATAACTCAGAGTAACAGTACTTAAATGAGAAACTTCAAAAACTGCTCTTTATTGATATTTCAAAATGATATTACATCAAATATTTCTGGACTCATAATTTCCTTCCAAATATCGATGTCTATCTAATCTGAGTGGTAGACAGATTATCAATATTCCATTCTTTATGACTACCCTCATAAAATGTTTCTCTTGCAGGGATCTTTCCTAGATCATTTAGATAAGGTGCAGCATATCTAGTAAACTGGGATTCAAGTGGTTCATACACAGGAAGAACTTGAGTCTCAGGGTCTGACTCTTGGAAAAGAGAAGCAATAGTGACTTTATATTTTGGTGATTCTAGTGCAGATTCTTTGGGGAAAAGGCTGGGAAATCTATCAACATTTTTATGGATTTGTACAGGTTTTCCCTTTTGAAGAAAATAAGTTGGAATAGGCTTATCTATATTTTTCTGATTTATCTTATCAACTTTATCAGACAGATTTGAAACAATTTTCCGAGTAGAGATAGACTGATCTATAATACAATTCTCTACTTCATCAATTTTCTTCAAAGACTGTAAATAAATATCTTTAGCTAATGAAGAATTGTACTGTACAGAATTTAATACTCTATTTACATCATTTATGGACACTTGGACTTTGTCAAACTGATCTTTAACTGTGACAGCTTTAGCAACGTTCTTTTCTAAACCAGTGAGAGTTGTATTGGTCCAATTGATTTGTTCACTAGTTTTTTGAATTCTACCCTCAACCCCAATAGCTGTATCATCCTTTTGGATTAAAGGATAGGATTTTTCCGAATGTTGTCCTTCTCCTAGGAAAATGCCTTTGAAGGGCGGATACGTGGTATATGTTTCAATTTTTCTACCATCAATAGTTGTCCATGAATGAGAGGAGGATGATGCAGAGTCAGTCATTAAAACCACATCTAACTCTTTAGCCTTCTTCCAGGAGTAAAAAGAAATCCAGACATTCCTTTCCTCCATATATTTTTTCCATTCATTGGCTATTCTAACTTTCTCCTCAGGAGTATGTGTAGAACCAAAAACATCAGCCTCTGGATGTGTATAAATATCCCAGTTCAGCATTTGTTTCATCCATTGTGCTGGGACAAGATGTTTCTGACATCCATCCATTAAGGTATAAAATTTTTGGATTTCCATAACTGATGGCTTTTTGGTGTCAGCTGGCAGATCTCTAAATCTGCACTCAGGGATCAGTTTATCTTTCTGTTCAAGATAGCCAATTCCATATTTTGGTGAATTTGTCGGTCTCATGTTACTAAACAAGGTTGTCAACCTTGGATCTTCATTTTCAAGTGTAGGCACTAAGTGCATCATCAGGACATGTTCATCTTCATGAGGGAATGGAATATCAGAACACTTGGGGTTTGGACAGGAATTAACAGAGGTGGATGCAGGAGCTTCACTGGTCCTTGTATTGTGGTTCTGATGGATGACCATGTAAGAGAGATGACTGATATTTACAAGACTGTTACATTGTGGGCATGAGACTTGAATAGTTTGGAAGTTTACCAACTGGGAAAATTCAGATAAAGCAATGTGTTGACATGAAGAATGTACAAGACTGGAACAAGCAGTATCAGAAATATTAGGAGATATATATATAGTGGTGATTTTTTACACATTTTTTCAATTCGACGCCTATCAATGGTAGATCTACGAGGAAATGACAAAGTGGTTGTGGATTGATTTTCAGAAATACTTGCAGAAGTGATATTACGTGCAGAGATGGGTTTTGATTTGGAACTACCCAGTGTTCAAGAAAATTAAGGTCTTCCCATATTATGGCTTGATGTTCGACCTTTTGATTCTTAGGGTCAGTTATGACAACGACACTGTTCTTTGAATCTCTGCTGGGGGCATGGAGGACTGCAGGGTAAAGAGTACTGGTGTGACGGAAACATCCCCTGGTTTGAATGGCGATATTATTTCTTTTCCTTTTCATGTCAAATCCTAAGGTTTGGATTTGAAGCTGAATAATATTGGACAAAGTTTCATCATAGACATACATAAGGAAATTAGGATAACAGTCAAACCAGATTGGTCCATCTGATAGAGGGGCAACAATACCTCCTATTAGGGAATCAATATATTTATTATGTGTTAGATCTCTGACAGTAGCTAACACATAAGTATTCAGACCTTTATGATTTAAGGCATGGATTCCTTCCCGTATGCATCCTAGATGCAAATATTTTGTCCCCAATTTAGCAGCTTCTGCTTGGAGTTGTTTCGGATCTAGAAAAGGAATACTTTGTACATAGTCATAATTTTCTTCTATTGAGCTTATGGATTCTTTTATGGTTATTCTAGTGGCAGCTTTAAGATGCCAGACTCCAAGATCTGAATATACTTCAGACGCGGAAGAACCCATTTGGCTTGAGGCTCAGCTTCCTAATACAAAAGTTCTGACTGATTTAAAATTCTATTAGAATAACTTGCAAACATTTCTCTGAGAGGGTCTTGCACAACCCTTTCTTGTTCTTATAATTCTTGGAAAGAAAATGACTTCTTTATTGAGTCCATTTATAAAGAGAGAGAATTTTAAGTACTGACCTTTTCACGAACCAGATCACACTCTTCTAGTGGCTCTGATACCAATTTTACGTAGGGGCTTCTCACACAAGCTTGCACTGCAACAGCTCACACGGCTGGTTGGCCTTACTGAGTCTCTTCTTGTCTTTTATCTTTCAGAGTTCCTTATGTGTGGTAGAAGATTCAGAATTAGAATCAGAAGAAAATTTTTCTTCTGCTTGTTGGATAGCTAACCGATGGCATTCTTCTGTGCTATGGAAAGAGGAACCACACTTAGCACATTTAGTTTCTGTTTTAGCAGAGGATTTTCCTTTGTGTTGTTTCTAAGATTTACTGCCACGGTTCTTTTTAGACTCTTTGGCATCAGGACAAAGATTTGATGTATGTCTTGTCTTACCACATAACCAACAAACTACTCCTTTCATTCTTTCAACTTTTTGGGAGCGAGGATGAATATCTGCTGGTTCATAGTAATGAGTCTTAGGGATATATTTAGAGTACCCCCCTCTGGATGGCCTTCTCTTTGGCTTAGAGGGCCTGAGTTCACTTCTCTTTTTAGAATTCAAATGATATGTATAAGCCTTATCTTTCCTTTGGATTTTCTTTGCCTTCTTTTTAGATTTTCTGCCAGTAACCAAAGGATCATCTATAGTAATTCCATATTTACTACAAAAAGACTTGGTACCAGGGAGTCTATTCAATTTATCTATAGACTTATTAATTTTGGAGATGGTACATAGAGTAATTAAGATTTTAGTAATAATGGAATATATTTCTCCCCACAAATATACTTCAAGGTGTAACTGAAATGCTTCTTGCAGCTTAAGGATATCAATTAATTTGGAAGGCAGAGTGACAAGATAGATCTGTCTCCATAACAGATTTTTTGGATCTTTAACCAGGAAGATTCTCTGCATCCAATCTCTGTGGAATTCTTTCATACTGGTTAATTTTTCTACATTTCAGATTCATGAGGATCATTTCTTTCTTGTCTGAAAGTATGGGCTCAGCACCACAAAAATGTTCTTGGATTAGTGCCGTGAGTGCCCAAATCATATTATTTATTGGTGTTCCATCAGGATGGAACTCAACATCGCCATTCTCATCCTTTACGACTTCTTTTTCCATTTTCTCTATTCAATCTGGAGATGACTCCAACTCCCACCACTGGGCCAATGTGCCAGTGAAACATTGAATCAAAGTTTTACTTGCTTCAACTTTTAATTTTCCATTTACACACATCAGCTTGTATTCTATGATCATCTGATCTAATGTCTGTCTAATATGAGCGGTAGACAGATTATCAATATTCCATTCTTTATGACTACCCTCATAAAATGTTTCTCTTGCAGGGATCTTTCCTAGACCATTTAGATCAGGTGCAACATATCTAGTAAATTGAGATTCAAGTGGTTCATACACAGGAATAACTTGAGTCTCAGGGTCTGACTCTTGGAAAAGAGAAGCAATAGTGACTTTATATTTTGGTGATTCTGGTGCAGCTTCTTTGGGGAAAAGGCTGGGAAATCTATCAACAGTTTTCTAGATTTGTACAGGTTTTCCCTTTTGAAGAAAAGAAGCTGGAATAGGCTTATCTGTCTTTTTCTGATTTATCTTTATCAACTTTATCAGACAGATTTGAAACAATTTGCCAAGTGGAGATAGACTGATCTATAATACAATTCTCAACTTCATCAATTTTCTTCAAAGAATGTAAAGAAATATCTTTAGCTAATGAAGAATTTTACTGTACAGAATTTAATACTCTATTTACATCATTTATGGAAACTTGGACTTTGTCAAACTAATCTTTAACTGTGACAGCTTTAGCAACGTTCTTTTCTAAACCAGTGAGGATGCTTTTTAACCGGAAAAGCCCTCGAGAAAATCCGGTCACTATAGCCCTCTTGCATGGATGGTGACAAATTGTTGTGTCAATGCGGATGATTTACCTCCGCAGAGGCGATCCCTACTAGCCCAGATCAGGTCTAGCAAAAATCAAACATGCTACAGTGCAGGTTTCTAATTGTAAATAAACCGACTTGCGAGGAAGGCTTACCTGGAATCCAACGTTGTCGTTTGTAGAAGAGGTGGTGCTCCTGTTCCTTTGACCTGGAAGATCACAATCCTCACGATCTCCATGATTAGACACCTGCACATGTAAGAAACAACACAAACGCAAGCATAAAATCTAATATATACAATTATATGTCAGTCGAAGAGGACATAACTCGTGAACATGATCAAGAACAAGAGTGGAACCATAACCAATAGTCGCTTAATATTAATGAGTCAAAAATAAGAATACAACCAAAGCTTCGACGCCGAATTCTCCTTTGGCAGGTCGTCAGCAAAACATGTCTCGATAAAGCCTGTCAAGGATGGGACAAGCCTCTCTCTCCGGATACTTGGAAATAGTCTCCTTGCTTGGATTTGGCCTTAAGGGAATCAAGAAGGCTCTTGCAGCATAAGGATATGAAAGCTCTTGGGAACTTGGAGATTAGCTTGCCATGGAGAAGAGCAAGCTTTTATAGAAGGAGGAAGGGGAGTTGGGGGATCCCTATAATTATGGGATTGGCCCTATCATCAAGGAAGCTTCCATGAGAGGTGGCAAACCACTTCCTCTCTATGGAAATCTGTAGCCAAACCTCCCAACTCAAGATAGATATCAGTCCAGGAATTTGTTAGGACGAAACTTCCGCCTTTTATTTTTTTTAAACACCTCTTAATATGGTTGGCGCGGGTGCGGCTCTATGACAGAGCGCCAATTGGCTCGCCCTCTTTGGGGGATTTTCCCCCTTGGCGCGAGGGTTGAACTATGGAACCGCGCCAATGGAAAAAGAGCTATTTTTAGGATTTTTTGCAGGAAGATGTCTTCAGGGCAATGAAAGCTCATCTTCAGAGGGATGCAATGAAATTATTTTCAAGTCTTGTCTCTGCTCACAGGTCACGAAATGAGCCCTCCAATGTGCGGGATGGGGATTGCAGGGATGGTGAAAAATTGCTGTGTAACAGATGCCCCCTAAAGCATGAGGCCCGAAAGAGAGAGAGAGGGGTGAAATGCTTTACGAGAACATGCCAACTGAAAACACTGCCATCGAAAAACCTGCGGAGAAAAGTACAACTGATGTCTCAGATACATGATATATATACGTGGTATGGGCGCAACCATCCATAACAGAGTTTACAATAATCTAGATCCAAGGCATGGACGCAGCCATCCAGTGAGGATTGATAAATAGACTCAGGTATGGTCGCAGCCATCCAATCAGTGAGTCATGTAAATAATCATAATAATCCACAAAATCGCAACCTGGATTACAACAGACACAATCCAGGGTCTTGCGCTCCATCTCGACCCGAACAAAGTACAAGTTCAAGCATGCAAATATGTGAGCTGAAGTCGAACATGCAAGAACATCGCCTGATTACCAGCCAATGATGAAAGCTGTTAACAGACGCGAGAGGAACCACCAATAATGACAATGGCTCTCAAGGTACTATAGGTACAATCTACGGCGTGCGAATCAATGAGCTGGTGTCGAACACCCGTAGAATCACTCGATCGGAGGCCAATGATGAAAACCTCATGTCGAATGCGACGAACCTGCCATTGAGGCATGCAGGCTCCAAGGTACCATAAGGGAGTCTCTAGATCAGCTTCCCGGATAATGAGCTGAAGTCGACGGGAAGTGACCTTGATCGAAGGTGGGCCATAATGTTTCCCACATGATCGACACGAGACATAGGAACATGATGTTTTTTGTGGATCAGAATCAAATGAGAATCAGAGGGAGGTTGATACTTTGCAGAGGTCAACTTCTCTTGAACATGTAAACGACACGACAGTGGACTTGGCAGTATTTGACATCAACAGATCAGAGGTCATGGTGATGAGGCAATGAGCAGATGAGAGGTCAAAAGGGATTATCTAAACCCACGGAGGCAAGTGAAGAACGAGATGAGATGTCCCCAACCCGACACGAATGCATACAAGTGCCATGTTCAAGAGCGACATACTGCCGACACGACAATGATGCTGGTTCCATTTTCCCCCACCATTTCTGGTGAGTACCCCAATTATTTTTTATAACAAGCGTGAAGGGGATAGCATATTCTTGTAATATAAGTCCGCCCTTTGGGCGAATCCATCCTAGTACATTTAACGAGCCCTAGGAAGGAGAAACTCAGAGAACGTCATTTCAACTAAATCCAATGTCATCAGGGTTTAACGAGTCTCACAAAGGGAGAAGTCGACGTCTTTTCATATTTAGAGAGTTTGAAAAGACAGCAGAAAAGTAAACTCCAGCGGTCCCTTTTCGTAGATAGTTCCTCGGACCCGAAAAGGTAGAAAACAATATCCGAGAAAACCTCCTAGTCGCGATAGGCTAGGGTATTCCTTTTTCGTAAATAATCTATCCCAGCCCGAAAAAGGGGTAAACGTATACTGGGTAGATGTCGTTTCGTAGCCACTTTAACGAGATCAAAACGACAAGGGACTCGGCAATCTTTTCATGTTTAGAGAGTCAGAAAAGAGCTAAAATATGACTCCTCCTGGAGGAATGAGTGGTATAAAGGGTAGCAACTGGTTTCGGTAATGGTGGAACTGCTCAGAACAAGTAAAGGTTAAGAGGCTGGCTAACAAGACCACTCATCGCAGCGGTTCCTCAGGAACAGGTAAAACAACCAAGTGAAGGCATATGATCGGCCCAACAGATAGTGACGATGGAGTGAAAAAACCAAGGCTCATCTGGAAAAAACAGGCTGATAAAATGGCAATCACAAGAGGTAAAATGGGAATGGTTTCATTTTTACACAAGCTTGAAATCAGGAAACTCTGCTTGAAGTTGGTTTCATTTTTACACAAGCTTGAAACAAAGATAAAATATGCTTGAAAGTAAGCATGCCCCCCAAAGATGGTGACTCAATTCGAGGTACATGCCCCCCAAGCTTCACCATATGAAAGGCGATGTGAGTGAAGGTTCAAATTATGAGATCAAGAGATACTCGACTAGGATACGAGATCTTATCAAAGACTCGAATTGAACGGAACGTGTTTCATTTTTTAAACGAGGTTGACACATTGCAAGAACCGGCCTCAGACACCCTTGCTTCATTTTTTAAGGAGTCGACAAGACAAGCAAACTATGCTCCGTGCCAGGACCTTGTTTCAATTTTTTAAGGGGGCTTGACACAAGAAAACGAACTATGCTCCGACAAGCTTGTTTCATTTTTTAAGGAGCTTGACACAAGAAAATGAACTCTGCTCCGACGACCTGGTTTCATTTTTTAAGGAGCTTGACACAGGAAAAGAACCATGCTCCGACCGACTTCATCATAATGAACAAGAAGTCATCGCTTCCAAGAGTTCCACTCCCGATGGAAGGAAAACATCCTGGAAATCAGGACCCAATGCCCCCGACACCATGCACGACGGAATCATCATCAATGTCGCACAGTGCACGGATAGGTAGTTACATAAAGCTGATCTAAGGCAGGGGCAGATACAACGGGTGGATAAAAACCAGGAAGGGATGATGGCGGGCCAGTTGCCACATCAGGACCAAAGAACGAAAGCTGATCAATGGTCACGATCCATCCTTCACGTGGAAAACATACCACACGAAAAAGGGAGGAGACAAGCGCTCCCATGGCATAGGTGTAATCGCGCCCAAAAAGTAGATTGAAATCCAAGGGGCCTGGAACAACCATCACGTCTATATGGACAGTTTTACCTCCCAAAGTAACAGGTAACCTTGGAAGGATCCCTAACTGTTGACTCGTCCTTCTATTAAACGCCAATAGATTCTGCGTAACAGGCGCAAGCGACGGCGAACCGAAAGCTTGCCAGGAAGTTGAGGATAAAATACTAACAGACGCGCCTTCATCTATAATGGTGTTGGGTACGACCAGACCAAAAGCCTGTACTGTGATCTCGAAAGGCACATAAGATGGGAGGCAGTATCCTGCGAATCGATTCCAATCAAAGGAAGCGACCAAACTACTCGGAGGGGCTACCATCGAATCGAGATGGTCTTCCCTTGGTGTTACGGAAGAAGAAGAAGCATCCTCCATGACCTCCATCTCGAAGGTGGGAGGGGAATCCTCCGGGACCCCCATTACGGGAAGCGGAGGAGTAGCTTCTTCAGGTATAGGGACAAAATAATCTTTCTCCAAGTCCAAGGAATCTGAAGAAACAAGAAGAACCTGAGGGGTGTGAGATCCACTCTCCATGGAAAAGACCTGGTGCACCGTAGAAGGGACCAGCTCAACCGATCCCACGACCAATGGTTGGTCGGGAATGTATTCCTGAATATGAATTTCCGGGGGAGCAGGATCGACCAAGGATGACTATTGACCAATCATAGGATCAGCTGGTGGAGGACTCAAAGAAAGCCGATTATAACCAGCTGGAAGGCATGGTGTAGAACCGGTTGGGTTGTCCAAAACTTGCTTGGCTTCATCCATATACAGACAAAGGTGAATGGCATGGTGCCCTTCACACAACTTACAGGGATTGGTAATCTTACCCTGCTTCTTAGGAGCTTTACCAGCAGCAGCTGAAGACGTGCCCCCAACCTGACTCCCGGAAGCCAAAGGTAACAGTGGGCGACTGTTGGACCATACTTCGAGCACTTTTGGAATGCCAGGGTAGTATTGAAGAAGATGGTCTCCCGTGCACAACATGCAAGGGAACTTGACTTTCCGTGGAGGGTTGGAAGGTTTATCAAGAGAAGGCTTCTTAGGCGCAATAGCCGCAGAGCTAGCCTCTCCTTTATCGGACTTCTTCTTCTTTGTCTTCTTCTTCTTCTTCTTAGCCACCCGGTTACTTGAATCCAGACTTTCACCAGGCGAAGTAGAAGAGGAGGACGCAGAAATAGGTGAAGAAGGGGAGAGGTCCACCTTGGAATCAACATGATGTTGTTCAGGCGGAGGAACTGATTGAACAGTAGCCGAGACATTCGGGACCACAGAGGTTGAAAACAACCAAACAGGCAACCCAACAGTTAACCCAGGAAGGGACAACGTTGCCATGTAAGGAGAACCAACATTCCCAAAAGGAGGAAAATGACCAGGATTCCCATCTGAGGGGATTCCTTGGTTGGTGAATTCTGGAAAATTTGCCATCGAAAACTGAAAACCGCACACGGGCTAAAAACCAAGGCACACAATCAAACGGCCAACAAGCAAAATCTAACAAGGCGTGTGATCGTGGGTGATTAATTTTTACCACATTGAAAAATAAGAAACTTCACTGTTTCATGTTTTAAGAGTCGAGAAACGGTCGAAAAGGTGACTCTATCTCTTTCAGATTTGACACAAGCGTGAAAGGACAAGCGCTTGGTGATCCTTTCAAATTTAGGGATTCAGATAGGATCAAAATGACTACTCAGGAATACTAGGCAAAAGGGTGTACCAAATAACCGTGAACTGCAATATACACCTTGGTTTTAATAATGAAAGAAAAATCAACCAAGGACTTTTCGTACGTGCAGGCAATCTCCCCGAATGCTGTGTTCGGTGTATCACGGGTATAGGGCGGCAGAATCGGCTTCCTATGGATAAAGGATTGAAACCTGGTGGGGTCTCCCTTTATATACGCGACGGTACGGGGAGCACAAGTCCATACTAGTGCTGTCTAAAGCCAAGAGGCGAACGACAGCTACTAGGTTTTAAGACGCCGGAACACGTCTCTAGCCTAGACCTCTAAATGTGTTTCTTTAGATTTCAATGTTTCCTTAGTGTAAATTGAGTAAATTTTAAAGTTTATCTTCAATTACGTTTCAGTTTTCAGGCCCTACCGAATGTTATATGACAATCTCCTATATGCAGCTATATGAGAAGAGAAATCTTTTCAATTCGATGAATGTTATCTAGTTAAGGGAAGAGCTTCAAACAGTGATGCAACAAACAGAAAAACTGAAAAATGAAATTTTTTCCAAACTAGATGACTTTCATTATCCGAAAGTAATTTCAAACATTCAACGATGCGAATTATGCAATGTAATCTATGCAAAATTCTTTCTTTCGAAAACTATGCAATTGTAATCTATGCACAATTTCCTGTTTCCTTTTCAAATTATAAGAATGCACTCAATGCATTTTTCGATGAAATGAGGATCTACTTAATGCATGCTTTCAATAAAAGAGAATGCAATCAAAGCGATTTCTAGTTTTCAATCACTAAACAATGTGATCTAAGTCCAATGATAAATCTCAAAAATACTTTTCGATGCAATGTGATCTAATGCATTTAAACGAAAAGCAAACTATGAGACGAAAACTAAAAAACGCAAATCTCCTTAATGAAGGATGAATGCAAAAGAGATGTAAACAAACATTAAGAATGCAATCGTTGTTTCAAACACTTTGTCACAAAATCCCTCAAAAGGCGACAAGACATATGAGATCAAACACAAAGAGGACTTCCAAAGCAAGAGATCAAAACAAGGCATTCATTCCCTTTTACATCAAGCAATCATAGCAAGAAGACATCCCAAAAAATGAGCAATGTAATCTATGCTCATATAAGGAAAAGACCGGAAGGGAAAGGACACACTGTTGAAGGATTCAGGGAAAAAATCTCAATTTTCACACACCCTGAAATTAGCTCGACTTGTACATTGACAACTAGCGCCAACTGGCGCGACTTGTACATTGACAACTAGCACCAATGGCCAATTGACGCGGGTTGCTAACTAACAACAAGCGCCAACGCCTAAAAATGAAAAAACAAAGAATTTCTCCCAACCAATACCAGACTCACCACTTCAAGCATAATCCAAAACAAACCCAGAAGCAAAGTACTGACCAAAAGAAGCTTCCGAACAAGGGTAAACCCTAGGACCTACAGGAAATGGCACGACTGTCTGGCTGTAATCCGCACCAGACAGGGAATGGCGCGAGTGATGAACTGGCCAACTGCGCCAACTGGCCCGGCTGTCAGGGCTAAACTCGCGCCAATCAAGCCAACTATGAAAAGGTTAAAATTCAGAAAAGCAGAGGTCAGATATGATCCTCTATGGCTGAACCAAAAGCCAAACACAAAAAAAAACCAGCCAAAAGATCCAATCAAGCAAGAAGAATTGAGAAACAACCGAAGAGACAAGACAATACTCCAAGTGTTCAGTTCAAAAACTAAACCGGAGATTGACTGAAGAAGCTTTGATCTACTTCGCAATTGTAGAGCAAAAGAATTTCGAAGGCTATCTGGCCAGCTTCAGGCTCCGTCTATAGCTTATAAAACGAACAAAATGTTGAGTCCCCAGTGGAGTCGCCAAATTGTTGAGGAGGTAAATCCCCTCTGCGGACAGAGGCGATCCCTACTAGCCCAGATCGGGTCTAGCAACAATCAAAAACGCTACAGTGCAGGTTCCTAATTGTAAATAAACCGACTTGCGAGGAAGGATTACCTGGAATCCAACGCTGTCGTTTGTAGAAGAGGTGGTGCTCCCGTTCCTTTGCCTTGGCAGATCACAATCCTCACAATCTCCGTGATCAGACACCTGCACATGCAAGAAACAACACAAACGCAAGCATAAAATCCAGTATATAAAATTATATGTCAGTCAAAGAGGACATAACTCGTGAACATGATCAAGAACAAGAGTGGAACCATAACCAATAGTCGCTTAATATTAATGAGTCAAAAAGAAGAATACAACCAAAGCTTCGACGCCGAATTCTCCTTTGGCGGGTCGTCAGCAGAACATGTCTCGATAAAGCTTGTCAAGGATGGGACAAGCCTCTCTCTCCGAATACTTGGCAATAGTCTCCTTGCTTGGATTTGGCCTTAGGGAATCAAGAAGGCTCTTGCAGCATAAGGATATGAAAGCTCTTGGGAACTTGGAGATTCTGGAACTAGCTTGCAAGGGAAATGGGCAAGATTTTATAGAAGGAGGAAGGGAAGTTGGGATCCCTATAATTATGGGATTGGCCCTATCATCAAGGAAGCTTCCATGAGAGGTGGAAAACCACTTCCTCTCTATGGAAATCTGTAGCCAAACCTCCCAACTCAAGATAGATATCAGTCCAGTAATTTGTTAGGACGAAACTTCCGCCTTTTATTTTTTAAAAACACCTCTTAATATGGTTGGTGCAGGTGCGGCTCTATGATAGAGCACCAATTGGCGCGCCCTCTTTGGAGGATTTGCCCCCTTGGCGTGAGGGCTGAACTATGGAACCGCGCCAATGGAAAAAGAGCTATTTTTAGGATTTTTTGCAGGGAGATGTCTTCAAGGCAATGAAAGCTCATCTTCAGAGGGATGCAATGAAAGTATTTTCAAGTCTTGTCTCTGCTCACAGGTCACGAAATGAGCCCTCCAATGTGCGGGATGGGGATTACAGGGATGGTGACAAATTGTTGTGTAACAACTGGGTATCATGACAAAGAGGAGACTTCTGATTAGTGAAGCCCTCATGAACCACTTGTACTGCTTTCTGCAGGATCTTCTAATATTTTGATTGCGGGAAATATTAATCTTGGATAAGTGGCATCATCCCAAGCTTTTGTATAAATCCGACGTACAATCATGGGTCTATTGAGAATGAATTGGTGCTTTATTTTGGTCATGAATAACCATTGGTTATGCATTCGCATGTACATTTATAAAATAGGATTATCCCTCATGTAAATCACTCCTAATTGATTAAGTTCTCGGACAATTTGACATAGGGTATGGAAGCATTCACATCTACCTTCGTCTATGCACCAGTTACATTGGCTTTGAAAATAGGACTCATAGAACTGTGGGTCCATGCTGTAACTACTTAACCCATAATCTTTCCACCATTCTGTCAACCATGGTGGTTGATGGTTTTCTTGGGTAATCCAGGTGGAACCAAATTTTATTTTGGTGTAATGTGTTTCATTTCTACCATCCTTGTTCATCAGATTCCACCACAAATTTTTGTATCCTTTGAAATCCTATATAGTATCTGACAAAATTAGGATTGTCTCATGAATGAGAGGAGGATGATGCAAAGTCAGTCATTAAAACCACATCTGACTCTTTAGCCTTCTTCCAGGAGTAAAAATAAATCCAGACATTCTTTTCCTCCATATATTTTTTCCATTCATTGGCTATTCTAACTTTCTCCTCACGAGTATGTGTAGAACCAAAAACATCAGCCTTGGGATGTGTATAAATATCCCAGTTCAGCATCTGTTTCATCCATTGTGCTGGGACAAGATGTTTCTGACATCCATCCATTAAGGTATAAAATTTTTGGATTTCCATAACAGATGGCTTTTTGGTGTCAGCTGGTAGATCTCTGAATCTACACTCAGGGATCAATTTATCTTTCTGTTCAAGATAGCCAATTCCATATTTTGGCGAATTTGAAGTCTATTTGTGGGGAGAAATATATTCTATTATTACTAAAATCTTAATTACTCTGTGTACCAGCTCCAAAATGAATAAGTCTATAGATAAATTGAATAGACTCCCTGGTACCAAGTCTTTTTGTGGTAAATATGGAATTACTATAGATGATCCTTTGGTTACTCGCAGAAAATCTAAAAATAAGGCAAAGAAAATCCAAAGGAAAGATAAGGCTTATACATATCATTTGAGTTCTAAAAAGAGAAATGAACTCAGGCCCTCTAAGCCAAAGAGAAGGCCATCCAGAAGGGGATACTCTAAATATATCCCTAAGACTCATTACTATGAACCAGCAGATATTCATCCTCGCTCCCAAAAAGTTGAAATAATGAAAGGAGTAGTTTGTTGGTTATGTGGTAAGACAGGACATACATCAAATCTTTGTCCTGATGCCAAAGAGTCTAAAAAGAACCATGGCAGTAAATCTCAGCAACAACACAAAGGAAAATCCTCTGCTAAAACAGAAACCAAATATTCTAAGTGTGGTTCCTCTTTCCATAGCACAGAATAATGTCGTCGGTTAGCTATCCAACAAGCAGAAGAAAAATTTTCTTCTGATTCTGATTCTGAATCTTCATCCTCTTCTTCTCCCGAAGAAGTCAATGCCTATTGTCATTGTTCTGATTCAGAAAATTGTAATTGTCATTGTTCCTCTTGTGATTCAGATTTTTCCTCTAACAGTCCTCTTCATGAAGAATTTTTAGGGAAACTTAAAGTCCTTATGGCTCAAATCGTTGAAGATGAGATGAAATTTTTTTCACAAATTAGAGCCATGGATGAATGTGAGTTAAAGACACGCCTGCTAGAAACTTTCATGCAGACCAGCTGCACTTCTTCCAGCACCAAATCCTCTAAGAAGTCGATCTTTTTTTATGCTTCTTATGAGAAAAACACCAAAAGTTATCTCCGCCAGCAATAGGCAAGCAAAGTTCGTGCACTCACTTTGGGGGAGGTGAGTAAGGAGATACACCTGATGAAATCCGAAATTTCCGCTCTCAAATTGCAAGTCTCGAGACTTGAGAAAGCAAAATAGGAAGTAGCCTCTCCTGTTTCAGGCAGAAATACTAGATATATTATACATACTGCTCCTGTCTAGTCTAAAATAGAAATTGCAGAAGGAAAAATTTATCCTACTATAGGGTTCAGAGAAATGCAGATACTCGCAATTGAGTATCAACAACACCATGTGAAAATTAATGTCTATATTAAAAATGAAATGTTCTCCTTGACTTCATTACTTGATTCAGGTGCAGATGTTAACATTTTCTCTAAGAAGTTTGTTCCCTCTAAATTCTAGGTCTCTGCTACCATAAAAGTTGTAGGGTTGGGAAATAAGACCCTAGAATATGAAGTTCCAAAAGCTGCTGTATGTTTTGATTCTCATTGCATTAAGCTCAAATTTGCAGTAGGAGACATTCCAGTTGATTGTATTTTAGGGAATGTATTTTTAGCAGTAGTTGAACCCCATGGATCTATCATACTTCCATATAATAAAGCAGGGTATTTTATCACTGTACCGACATCTGATAAAAGGGGGAAAAGGATAGAATTGCCTTATATCTCTAATCCTCGAGTTTCTACTATGGTACAAGCGATGCAAGAACTTCATAAAGCAGAAAATAGACTGACAGAACTCAAAGATCACAAAAGTCTTATTCATGTTGAAGATCAATTGAGTTCTCCAGGTATTCAGAGACAAGTATCTAAATTACAGAAATAATTTGAAGACACATGCTGCTCAGAAGAACCAAATGCATTCTGGCATCGCAAACAGCACTGTGTTGAGTTGCCTTATAAAGAAGGATATAAAGGCAGACCATGCAAGTCCAGAGCTATACCCATGAGAAAAGAATACAAACAGCTCTGTGAAAAAGAAATCAATCAGCTTCTAGAAAGAAAGTTGATTCGGGAGTCTAGTAGCCCTTGGAACTGCTATGGCTTCTATGTGAACAAAAGAAGTGAACAGATAAGAGGTATACCCAGACTTGTAATAAATTACAAACCTCAAAATTCTGTATTAGCTGATGATACATATCCTATCCCTCACAAAGGAGATCTTCTGGGTAGAATATCAGGAGCTAAAATATTTTCCAAGTTTGATTTAAAATCAGGATTTTGGCAAGTGGCAATTGCAGAACATGATAAGTTCAAAACTGCATTTAGCATTCCTGCAGGCCACTATGAGTGGAATGTAATACCATTTGGTTTGAAACATGCACCTTCGAAGTTCCAGAAGGTAATGGATTCTATTTTCAAACCCTATGCGGAATGGCTATTAGCCTATATTGATGATCTCCTGATTTTCTCAAAAAATCTACAAGACCACTTCAGACATCTGAAAATTTTTATGAATTTGGTAAACTAGGGGCAAAAAATATTGGGTAGCTCACATTGATTAATGGAATACATATCGAAATTCCTGGTGGTTATTGCATAGGTGTTAAACTTTGCAACTTGAAGCATTCAATAGTTTCAGGGATGACTGTAAAATTCATTTAGAGTGGATCAATTCTAAACGTGCACTGCAGCTCAAGTGATTCAGCACTGAAATGGCAGATGGGGGATCTCGTCATGATGGGTGGTGTCACCACCGTCAAGGAGAGGTCGTGGATAGTGGAGGAAGCACGAGGTGGGGTGGGTGGACAGGGGTCTAAGGATAAAAGGTTGGGATGAGAAGCAGCATGGTTAGTGGGTTTTTCCTTTTTATTTTTAATAATTTTTTATAATTTAATTTAATTTAAGTGTTGCAATATTTATGAATATTTAATTGATTTTAGATATTTTAATTTGTTCCTAACAAATTTTATAATTTTTTATATTTTATTATGTATGATTTCATTGTAAAATTAATATTAATATTATTGATTTTAATAAGGAAATTATAAAATAAAATGAAGTTGAAATGATAACAAATTATTCATAGAATTGTGGAAAAAATTTATTCGAGAAAAACTCATGTGGAAGGTAAAGCAATTTAATATGAACAAAACTCAACTATAAGGTGAAGTTTATGCTCTTTTCTTTTTCTCCTTAGTTTTGAAATGTGAATACAAAGAAAATTTTAATCATTATGGAAATATCATGGATATTATGGCCAACATGGTCGTTTTGCCTTATTGTGTTTTATTATCACTCTTTTAATGGTTTAATATTCAATACAATAATATTGGAACACCTTCCTTTTTTAATATTTTGTGTATTATGTTTTAATACCTCACTCTTAATTATTTTTATCAATAACCTTATTATGTTTTATTATCATTTTTTTAATGGTTTAATATTCAATAGAATAAGAATGGAACACCACCTTTTTTTAATATTCTGTGTATTATGCTTTAATATCTCACTATCTCACTCTTAATTATTACAGCATTTCCTTTGCAACATTTCGTGATGGTGCAATTGCTAGTTAATATCATATTAAAATAAATAAATATTAAATAAAATATATAAATAATAATAATTACGCCGTAAGGCGTTATTATTTGAAAACAACTTTGCTGGTGTGCATCGTGTCATAATGTGAAACCCTTAGATTATATGTTAGACGATTCAAACATTTTCAACCCTTGATCCAAAAGTTAGTTTACAATGCAGTTATGAAGGTAGGGCATTGGGCGACCTGAACATTCTCGAATTTCAAAGAGGCATCGCTGAAGCCTCACACCAACCAGTTGCAAGGAGTCGACGCCGGAGTTCATGGCGAGTCGCGAGTGACGATGAGAAAGTCGGCCGCCAAAAAATCGTTCGCTTCAGCGAGCCCATTGCCATGGTATGGGCCGGATCGGGTTCTGTACTTGGGGCCTTTTTCCGGAGAGCCGCCATCCTACTTGACTGGTGAGTTCCCGGGTGACTACGGGTGGGACACGGTGGGGCTTTCGGCGGATCCGGAGAAATTTGCGAAGAACAGAGAACTGGAAGTGATCCACTGCTGGTGGGCAATGCTGGGCGCTCTGGGTTGCGTTTTCCCGGAGCTTCTAGTGAGAAATGGAGTAAAGTTCGGAGTAGAGAAATCTTTGTCGGAATGGCTCTGTTTTATGTTGTTCGCAGGGCTGCCTCATCTGTTGCACCAGTGGCCTTCAGAGCCCTAAAGCAGCAGAGATTAATTCATTCAGCCGTTGGGGTTGCATTTCAAAACCGCTGCAGGAGAGAAATAATGAAAGGAACATCATGGGTTCCAAGCCGAGCGGCTACTTCAACAGCAGCCAAGTCGAAATACGAAGGAAACCTCTTGGCAGTGCTCGATGAGGAGATTCAGTGTGCAGTTGAATCAGACCCTCCCACGCAGGTAAAGCAGAAGCAAAGTCTTTATGAATCTGCAATCTCGCTCTGGAAAGTTTCCTGTAGTCATGATTACGTTATGTTGTATGTATTCGCAGGATGTCAAACCCGAGGGAAAAATACCCTTCGAGATAGAAGATTTCCCAGGCGTTCAGATGATTACAATCCGGAGGAAATACGGCAACGAGGAGATAAAGGTTGAAGTTCTCTCTGGGGATGTTGGCGACGATAACGATGAAGAAGGCAGTGGCAGTGATACCACGTCAGGGGGAATCCAAGTGAATTTAACGGTCACTATTGCCAAAGGAGGAGGTCCTTTCCTTGAGTTTATTTGCACTGGGTATTCCGACGAGGTTTCAATTGAGGGCATGGCTGTCAAGGATAAGCAGCCAACAGAAGCAGAAGCAGTTGATCCAATTCCGTATGAAGGACCTCCCTTCAAGTGAGTATCTGTTATTCATCATTTTAGTTTTATTAGGGTTTGAAGGACCTTTAGTGTCCGCAATTTGATAATTTTGTGGCTTAAAGGTTATATTGTTTATATTTTATGTTTATTTGGATTCAATGTTCTCAAAGTTTTGATTTTAGGTCTATGGGGTTTATAGAGTTTTAGTGGTTTGGGGGCATGAGGGGTTTAAAGGGTGTGAATTTTCGAGCATCTGGGGTTTCGCTGGTTTTAATTTTTAGGGGTGTTTCAGGCTTCTGGGATTTTGGGGATTTATGAGTTTGGATTTTAGGCTTTTAGGGGTTTTATGGCCTTTCAGGGTTGGCTTAAATTTACCAAAGTTGGATTATTGACGGATTCGCTCTCTCTCTTTTTCTTTTTGGCTTGTAGCGACCTGGATGAGAATTTGCAGAAGGGCTTTCATAAATACCTGGAAGTGCGAGGCATCACACCTATTCTATCAAATTACTTGTGCGAGTACATGATAAATAAGGAGAGCAAGGAGTATACCAATTGGTTGAAGAATGTTAAAGAATTTGTTGAGAGGTAGAGCTTAAAGACATTTTTGTTTTGGTAGCTAGTTATGGATTAATGATTAACCAAGGAAAGGGCCTGATAAATGTTTTAGTGAAGAGGAGGAAAGTGGTACCATTATTCCTGGTATTGTTTAATTTATATGGGTGTTGCAAACTTCCCTGCCAATTTTTGGAGAAAATTTTGTTTTTTTTCTAAGTTTTTTGATATCCCGTGTTATATGCCAAAGAGAGCAAGGAGTATATTAATTACAACGTGAATGACAATTTTTGTTGGGTAGCTAATTATGCATCAGCCAATAAAAGGGACTGGTCAGTATCAAAGTTTAGAGAAGATGAGAATGGTGTATTTATTCATGGTACAATTTAATTAAATGGTGTCTGTGAACTCCCCTGAAGTTCAGTTACAATGTTGTGGTTTTGTAATTTTAGCTGAAAATATATTTTCTATAATTTTTTGTGCATTATTCATGGTACAGTTTACTTCATTGGTGTCTTCTAACTTCCCTGAAAGTCAGTTACAATGTTGTGGTTTGCAAGTTTAGCTGCCATGTTTTCTAGAATTTTGTTGAAAAGTAAAATGCAAATAGCATTTTTGTTTTGGTATCTAGTTATGTATTAACGAGTAAAAGGACTGATCTATATTTGAGCGTAGAGAAGAGGTGTTGTTATTCATCCCACTGTTTAATTCATCAGTGTTGCTTTCTTGAAGTTTAGAGTTTCAACAATGTGGTTTGCTGTTTTAACTGTTAATATTTCTAGGACACTGTGTTGTGCTTCAATTTTTTTGATGATGTTATCGTTCCACTTATCAATTTGATTTTACTTGCAATGATTCAACTTCATTTTACAAACAATATTGTAGGATATATTGATAGCTGCCTTTCAGTCATAGTTCTTGAAAGGGTCGTCCCAAATTTTTTTTACATGCCAAAGTTGCTGATTATCTAGTATATAATTGGCTATAGATTGGTTTTTGTAGCACATTACTTCATTTTTTTAAAATATTTTCAGAAAGGCTTTGTGATATTGGAGCCATCTCGTGGTTCATAGAATACCTTTATAAGACAGGGACTTAGAAGCCTGACGCATTATCATATGAACTCTCACCTACATCTTGTTAAACTTTTCCACTGAGATGGAAGAGTACATTGTTTGGGAAAGTAAAATATAGGATGCAAAGTGCTAGAGCTTGGGGTGTTGTTTGAAGCTTTCATGCAAGTTGATTAGTGAGTTACAGCTAAGCCCTCATTAGTTATAACTTTGTGGATTGGATCACCAAACCATCACATGGAATAGAATGAAGAATAAATGGAGCCAAGCTAGTCTTTAAAAACACCCAGATCTATAAGTTTGCCCTCAGGGTGGCACCATCATAGTATATTCCTATCATAATACGGATGCAGGTTTTCTTAATAAAGGCATGCCATCTGAAGAATGAAAACGACTAGTGGGTGCAGTGGCAGCAGGCTTACCTCAGGGTTGCACGACAATGGCAGCGACTGAAGAGACACCCATTTTACCAGTTTCTGTATCAAGAGTTAACCAATTTGATGATGCAGAGTTAACCAATTTGATGATGCGAGGTTGGATATATAATTGTCAGATATGTTTCTCAGAGGTTGGATATAGAAATGTCAGCGATGTTGAAGGATTAGGGTGTTAAGGTCTTCCGCCGTGATGAAGAATATGCTCACAATGGTCTTTGTGAGGAGTCGCTGAAATTGTTCAATTAGATGCATCAGACTCGGATGACAGTGGATAATTTCACCTTTTCCACTGCTTTTGCAGCATGTGCTAGTTTAGGATGCAGGTCCATATAATCATCATTGAAGTGAGGTTGGACTAAGATATCTTGGTGGAGAATAATCTTGTTGGCCTGTATGCCAAATGTGGCAGCATAGAAGAGGTGTGCTTGGTCTTTGATAATATGTTTGAACAGAGAATTTTTTAGAAATTCAATGATTAGTGGATATGCTGAACATGCTTATGGTGAGGAAGCACTGAAACTCTTTATTAAACGCAACAGGCATGTACGGAAATCAAACATTCCACTTTTGTTCGAGTACTTTCAGTATGTAGGCCTAGTAGGTGAAGGTTGCCGCTATTTTACACCTAGACTAGAATATTATACCTGTATGATTAATATTTTCGGTCAGGCTGGGAACCTGGATGAAGCAGAAGACCTAATTCATAAAATTCCACTGCAACATAATGGTGTGGTATGGCAGAACTTACTTGATACCTGCCTAATCTATGGTAATCTGGATAAAGGAAAATGCGCAGCAGAATTACTTGACAGTGTTCCATGGGGATGCATCCCCAGGGCGGGGTGGAGAAACCTGGGTGTGTTCTCCACGTTCACGTTTCCCATGCTCTTGGGATGGGGGAAGGCTTGGGGAAACATTTCCACATGTCTCCCTTTTGGGGAAACTCGGGGCGACACATGGAAATATGTTTCTGCAATGTGGGGATGTGTTTCCCCAAAGCGGGTGCTTATGGGCACCCCTCTCAAAAAGCGCTGGGCACCCCTCTGAATTATGCTTGAAAACAATAATTTATGGGTGTGGAAGCCTAATATTCAACCCTAGGGCTCTACTAATGCTATGCAATTAATGGTAATGTTAAATTCTTATTTAGGATATTTGATAGCGATTCTGATCTCGTTAGATTTCATAAGGAGAAAGTGAATTTTTAGATCCCACTCAAAATCCATTAGACTTAACAGTTTTTAGGATTTCAGGATTGGGGGGTATTGTAATGTTTCCATTGCATTCTTTCATGTATGAGGGTATGGAACTAGGGTTTCTTGGTGGCACTGCTTATTGAACTCCTCTATCATGACCCTAATAAAATTGTATCTATCATTGAAACAAAATGTTGACACGTTAACCTTTTTCTATCTTATTTTAATATTGATTATGAGTATCCCAATATACACAATGATTTTGATGATATGTAGGTATTTGTTGTAGCATGAATTTTTTTTGGACTCTAGAGGTCATCTAGAGCTTCTAAGTTGTATTTTTGGTTCAAATATAGATTGCAGTTGGTGCGATTTTGGTTATACACACACTCTCTCTATATATACATATGAGAAACTTCACATATTTGTATATAATGTTTTGGATTCATATGGATGTATATGAATATTTAGTATTTTTTTCAAAATATGAATATTTATGTATTTTTTGGTTGACCTTCTTATTTTTATTTTTTATTTTAATAATTCCTTCAGTTCTTAGTTTTGGGGTTGAATAGTTTGATCAACACATTGGTTCATTGTACATTGTTCATAATGGCTAGATACTAAAGTCACATTGGTTCATAGCAATGTTGCAAACATCGGCATCGGGATAAAATATATTGGCAAACATCGGCTAGGCCAAAAAATCGTGATTTCGAGATAAAATCGGGATGTTATCGAGATGCTCGCAAAACTGGTTCATAGTCCATTGTTCATAATGACTAGATACTGAAGTCTTTCTCTTGTCACTTTTTACTAATTTTTAGTTCGAGGAATTTCAATTTAGTATTCTAGTCTTTAGACTTTAGTATTTACTATTTTTCTTAGTACTAATCAGATTCTAGAAGACTTTAGTATTTACTATTTTTCTTAGTATTTAACAGATGTGAATTTAAATCAATGTATATTATATTTTACTATTTCTATTTCATTTAATCCCAAGTTGCACGAAATGCCTGGAAGTTTCTGAAATGGGTATGGCTAGAAACGCTAACACCTAACACATCTTACAAGAAAAAAAAGAATGAGACACATAAATGACATTTACAAGGAAAACCTAGTTTATGTTAACTTGCATAAATGATTACATTATTCAAAATCCAAAATTATCCTTTATAAATGAGGCTGTACATCCAAGATTAAAAAATTAGCCTTTATAAATGAGGCTATACTTCCAAAATCATCCTTTATACATTGCTATATATGCTGTAAATGAAATAGAACATGAGTTAATAATAAATACAATTACATATCTTATAATCCTAATTCACATTTTCATTAACAAAAATAGAACAAGCTGCCTTTTTAGCAGAACTATAGCATGGATTGATTAGAGATAAATTACTTTGTATAGTGATTAGAGATAAAATTTAGTGTTATACTAAATTTATTTTGGCCATAGAAGGGCCCCGTAGCCTTCTTGGGTGCATCACTGAGCCTGCAAAAGTAAAAAAGTCACACAAACGAGGAAAAATTGGGTGGAAACAGGGCATATTTGGCTCGAAACACCCCTGAAAAGTTTCGAGGGGGGGGGGGGGTGTTTCCAAATTAGGAAACACCATCAAGGTGTTTCAATGGCATTTCAGTCACGTTTCAGCGGCATTTAGAGCACGATTATGCCACCTTAGGGGCCGTTTTCTGCAACATAGATTTAATCATGATGTATGAATCAATGTATTTCATTATATATATACATACATACACCCCAATGTCACTCCCCCTTAATTTTCTTTAAAATTTGGGGGTGCTCCCATACGTTATCCCTCTGCATTTCCTGCCCCCTATGTTATCCCTGTGCATTTCCTGCCCCCTATTGGAAACATGGTGGAACATTGTTACTTGAGCTGGAACCAACCACAAAATACTGCAACTCGTGCTTTCAAATTTATATGTAGTAGCAACTAAAAGCTTAACGACCTGTTCAGTTTGTAGATGTTTTCAAGCATATTGTTTCCTGTAATTAAAAGTTGTCTAAACGATATAAAGGCGTTGTTTTCTTTAATCAGGGAGAGGTATATAGATGCCTAGGAATTTTAGAGTGACGAAGAGCATTTGAAAATGTTTACTTCTACTGAGGCTGCTATTTATCTCGATCAACTTGATAATGGAGAACAAATGATCCCAGTCACTTATGTACCTACCCTTTCAATGGGCTTTGGCTGCCTACCGCCATCCTGCACAAGCGTTTTTCTTATAGCATTTGCAGTATGGGCATACAACTATATGAGAGGGTGGGTGTATACTTATACCTGTTTCGCCAGCTACAATTTTACTTTGCTTTCTCTGCATGGATATTCTCTCACATGTTGGACTTGAGAAAAACCGTGGTGCTGCATGAGAAACTGGACTCGAGCACATTAAACAAATAGAAAAGTACATATTATTCAAATGGTTTTGGTTGATCGTACCTCTGCAAATGCATTTCATCCCTAGATTGTCTTCCTGGCAACTGTCAACAACACAATGTTTAATATTGCATTCCTATTCCCACGGACATTCAACAACACATTAATGTTTATTATTGTATTCCTATACCCGCGGTCATTTATTTACTATTTAGTATTGACAAATTGTCACGACCTTTGCTTTTGTTGTTGACCGCATATGTCACGGTCATCTTACTTTCTCCCTATATACTAATGGTTATCAGGGCGTCTCTGTTGGTTGAAACTTGAATCTTTCTCTATTTTCTTTACAGGTATCTTAGGATAATTTTCATAGGTACCTAAAATTCATTTCTGAGTTAAAAAGGCGTCCAGATGCATTATGCTTTTTTCAATAGCGTTGTAAGTAAATAGTATTGTGAAAATTTTTATTCATACGCTTATGTCAATGAAGCGCTCGTCTCCATCGTGAATCTTTCCTCGATTTTTATAAGGAATAACCAGGATTCCTTTCAGTATTAAAATATCTCGGAGGTGCCGACGGTTTACACTTTATTCCAGTACACTTTCTTCCCATCAACTTTTTATTATAAGGTGCATGATTTTATTACACGCTCCATAGTGGACATAATAGGCCATCTTTTGCATTTTATATTTCCAAATCGTATTAACATTAGATACATAAAATTTCGTATTAGCCGAAGCAGAGAGGACAGCTCTTTAATCATTTGAAATTGGACAGCTCTTTAATCATTTGAAATTTTACTGCTAATTCTTCATGTGATGAAGGAGAAGCAAGTGCTTAGGCTAATTTTTTTTTAGAAATCTGAGTTATATTGTGTTAACAGTTGTCAAGCTTCAAGATTTTGGATGTTTTGGCAGTTTTTTATTATGTGGAATCTATTTCCACCATAAATAAAAAAAATCAAACACTCCTATCATTAAATTTCTTTAGGAAAAATGTGGCCCCCACTCCCTACACAATCATTGCTATAAAATTCCTTATGAAATAGTTTGATCATCTCCTTCATAGTTGTTTATATACATTTTTTTATTTAATGAAGAATATGGTAGATTTATATTTGATAATTATGTGTATGGGTAATCTTTATTTTCTTTTCTCACAAACAAAGAAGTCTTTTACAAAAAATTGACTTTTGGATTCGTGGTGACTTTAAAGTAATCATTCTTATTAACAACGAGGTCTTATACAAAAATTTGACATTTGACATTGGATTGGTAGTGAATTTAGAGTTATTATTATTATTATTATGAATGATGTAATTTTAATAACTAAACTTCGAGTTGAGTGATAAAATACTTGTTTTTGAGTGATATTACTTGCTTCAAATTTAGTGATTGTAGTCCTTATTTCCATTTTTGTTTTCCCTTATTCCTTCCACTTATATCTTTGTCTCTCTTGTTTAATGTTTTTTTGTGTTTTCAATATTTTCCTTTCATTTCTTGGTTATTTAATTTCTAAGTGACAAATGGAGAGAGATAGAGACTTACATGGAGGGGATCAATAAAGGGAATATTAGAGAGAAATATACATATTTATACATATATCAACATAGAGAGAGTGTGAGGAGGAGTGAGATTTGGAAGAAGACATAGAAAGATAGAGTTATGGGAAGAGAGAAATAGAGAGAAGGAGAGGAAGGGGGAGAGAGATGTAGTTTTCATTCTCATTCTTTTAGGGCCACTTTGCTAAGGATTCAATTTATGGTAAGTATGTCACTTAACAAGTTGTTACAAGGAAAAAGAAAAATATGTGTACATGTGTAGTTTCGAGAAACTAGATGTAGTTTTCATTCTCATTCTTTTAGGGCCATTCCTCTCCCAAGGATTCAATTTATGGCAAGTATGTCATTTAACAAGTTACTACAAGGAAAAAGAAGTTTCACATTTCTAAGAAAATAACTGACAAAATCTTATTGAGGTGTTATTATTTCTAATACATATTTTATTAATGATGAGTAAAACCCTGTCTTGAATGCAAAACACAATTTTATTCTTAATGCAAGTTCCATATTATGTTATCAAATGCAAGTTCCATATTATGTTATCTACTTACGACGTTTCCTTTGCAACATCTGGTGCAATTTCTAGTTTATTTGGTTGTTGAAGGTGTAGTTAACCTACCTGTCCTTTCCATTTTAATTTGTGCAATCACATACTCTAAATCATCAAACCCACTTTTTTTTTTTACCTTTTTTAACAGAATAGATAATTCTTTAGAGTAAAATTTAAAGAAACCCAAAATCAAAAATCAATCTTCATGATCACCAATATAACACCAGGAACCAATCTTTTGAATTTCACTCAAAAAAAAAAAAAAAAACCTTTCAATCAAACCACACATCACTATAATCAAACCCACCCAATAATCATTTAATCCATAACAATTCCAAGGAACCCAAAGTCGTGAAGAACTAGACCTACCCCTTTCATGAAAATGAAAACGACAGCAAACGACGGGGGAACATTGAGAAAGGTGGCAGGTTGTCGCTTGAGGTTACCGCTCACCAATCTAAACAGACCTTGCAGGAGTCACCAAATTGAGGCAATCCTGGAGCACCTTGGTAGTTGTAATAATCGAAAAGAACACCATGAATGAAAGCATTGAAATTTGACATCTGAAATTGGCACGTCGGAAGCCAAGCCAAGCCTCTCCTCTTCTCGCACTTGTTACATTATAATGTCCTCCCAAGCGTTTGTCATGTGATTCATGTAAAAGCATGCCCCATCCCCACCTGCCTAATTTTCATCAAACTGTAGAAGTATTTACTGATCAACGTCATTGTAACTAAGAGCAACAATTTTTATTATGCACGATGATATTGTGAAGAAATTCATCATTGGTTGAACGGGTCAGAGTAGTCTGCTAGTTCTCTTGATGACGCATGACGGAATTAGATGCCCATAAAATAATTTGATTATCAATTCTGGAATATATTAGAAATGTGATTGATAATAGAGTTAAACAGTTGAGTTTACTAGACAATGGAGTTGTTTATGGACATAACAGAATAGTTTAGGTGGTAATTTTTTGTTAGAATTTGGTAATGTTTTTTTTTCAAAATATCAGGTAGTTGGAGTGTTTGAATTGCATTTTTTTTTATGATGGAAATGGATTCAGTATCATCAAAAACCTTTTAAGACACCCAAAATATTGAAATTTAACTATTGTAACCCAAATTTTCAAAAATCTTTACCTGAAATTTTCATAATCTTATAGAAATTTCTAAATTATTCTGTAAATTTTTTTAAACTAGAACAATAATCTAAGTTAAATAGTTGAGTTCTATTCCTCAAATTGTTCACTCTTATTCTTCACAATATTTCACAAATTTCCAAAATTCTCAAACTGATGATTATTTGTTTAGTATAGTAGTTAAATTGTAGTCCATTTGGAATATTAATGCTGGACTGCCTGCAACCTAGCACTAGTCATAATATTGTGTGTGAGAGTTCTCCAGTGTTCACAGAGAGGCAGAGCTCAAGCTCCTGACAACAACATAACTCTTGAAATTCCAGCCCGCCATGTAATTGAGAAAAGAGTCACATGTATCTTGTGACAGCGTTACACGCGCCAAGTGTCACGTTTGACAGGTACGCCACAGCGCTGCATGTAACACGAGTTCCCTGAGTCGTCGATCAACCACCAGCTTATGTGACATGCATACGCATTCCCATCAAGAATTGGAACCTGAACAGAGATGGGCCTGGAGTATAAAGTGCAGCGAGGATAGTAGCTTCTGAACCAGCCATAAATGGTGCAGTGAGGGTACTAGCCATTCCAGTTCTGGCTTCTTGGCTGGTCCTGGCTCCCTGAGGGTACTGGTTGAGTTTATTTGAATTTATTACTCTTTATATTGGTTTTTAGTTTGGTGTTAAATATATATATATATACACACTTTAGTTCATTGAATGTCATCATTGTTATTACAAAACAAAATTTTAGGTTCATGGTTTTCAATAAGAATTTGTATATAAAAAATGGTGAGCAGTATATTATGTTGTGCAAACACTATAATAACAATAACGATTATTATTAAAGTTTATTTAAGTATTTCTATGTCATTATATTTTGAGAGTTGTTTACAAACACTATAAAATAGTTTTCATTATTTTAAGAAGAAATCTTTCGGTAAAAATCACATTATCTTGAACAAAGTCGAGGCTTTTCGAACCACACTGGTTGGTTCGAAACGCGTCGACTTTGTTCAAGATAATGTGATTTTTACAGAAAGATTTCTTCTTAATTTATTGATGGATCACAGAAGCCAAAAATCTAGTAAGTTTTCATTATCCAAAACCTGTGGGCACTCAAAGTCTTGAAGTTGGACAGCTAGAATTCATATTTTCAAAAATTTCTGCAAGAATTTTTCATAATCTTGCTGAAATTTCTTAGTTATTTTGTGGGTTTTTTAGACTAAGCACTACATTTTGTGTTATAACTTTTTTTAAATACTTTTTTAACCACAAATTCTATAGAGTTCATCAGCTATATAAAAACAATAATTTTGATATCAATTTACTTTCAAGATATCATTTATAAAAATAAACACATCCACAATAATTATAATATATTATTTTCATATATACATAAAAAAAATAGATAATGAATATTGAAAATCTTTTTTTTACAATATTTGTAGAAAAATAAAAATTAAGCTTAAACAATATATCAAGTATATTTATATACAAGTAACATGAAATTTAAATAAGTACATTTAGCCTTCACGGGTGTTGGATAGATGGTGATAGGGTGTTATGTTAAGACACTCCTTGATGTGAAGTCATTGGTTCAATTTCCCACCCGGTGTTGAAGATGTAGTCGTGCCAAGCTTACAAAAAAAATTACACTTAACAAAACAAGAATTAAATAAGCACACTTTATGTTCTCTTCAACACTTTAATAAGTATGAGTAAAAAAATCCACTATTATTTATGTTCTCTTCAACACTTTAATAAGTATGAGTAAATATGTATATGGGCAGATTTAATTATATAATTTTACTTAATATCAATAACAAATCAATAATAAATTAAAATGTTTATCAAATAACAAATAACTATATAATTAAAGTAACTCCATTTTTAATATTTATATTTTTCATTGTTAAAAGCATTTGTTTATATACAATAAATTTAGTTTTTTATTATTTTACTTTAATTTAGTTATCAATTTTTTTTTATAAGAAGCATGTACTAAGGAGCAACATTGCATATTACACTTGTTAACACATAATTTTGTGTTGCCTACTTTAATGTTATTTTGTGAGAAACAATTGACTAAATCAAAATTGTTGTGAAAAATAATTATACTATTTTTTTATCTAAATATTTTTTTTAAAATAATGCATTTTAAAGTTATAAAACCAAGGAGATCCATCCACAGTGCAAAACTTTAAAAAGTGGATTAGTTAACCCAACTCCATGTTTTAGACATATTTGGTGGCTAAAAGCAAATATGTTCAATACATTTCCGCAATTTAGTGCTATGTACACTTCGAATTAATTAATAAATGAAACTAAATAGTTTACTTGGAAATTTTCGATATTTGAAATCCAAAATAACATGAATTATACTTAAGTAGATATTTTCCTTCTACATAATTTTCAAATCATTTCACCACTGATTCAACTTATAAAATAGTAGAGATGCCAATGGAGATGTGGTTCATTAGTGCGATTGAGGAATAAACCATCCACTAAGGATCCATTCTTTTCGAGTTGTGCCACTCATATGTGGCTTGTTACGCCATAAGGCATATTTATTTGAAAACAACTTTCCTAAATGCCTTTCTGTCTTAATATTTTCCATCTGATCTCTTGTTAGACGATTGAGTCAAAATGAATCGTTGATTGAAATATAACTACAATAGCGACAGTTACGACACTTACTACTCTTCTCTAGAGGATTTGAAACTAGCATAGACATGCCATGGCTTCCATGCATCCTGCAGCACTGGGCTCGACTCTGGTAGATGCATGCCATGGATTCCAATGAAGAGAAAAGAACCAACCACCATTTAGAGCAGCTTCATTGAAACGGAAAGGAACTCTAGAGGGTTTCACTGACAGTTTCAATTTCAGGCGCTTATTGGTTCAATTGTAGAGAAACATTGGGGAGATACGCGGAAGCTCGGCTGTGCAAAAGTTAAATTTTAAATTAGGGAGATATCAGTAAATTTTAAACTTAACAGCATATTGTCCGCCACAGAGGTAATAGCAGTCTATTCACGTTATAATCGTTCTCAGAATATAACTTTGATCTGAAGCACTGGAAACTTCTATCGGAAGGACATGCTTGGCAAAGGAGGATTCGGTGAAGTTTATAAGGTATAATATCAAAGGTGATTTTGATGGTTTTGTCCATTATATGGTTTGTTCATATATTAATTGTATTGAATCTGGTGATCTGCAGGGAAGACTTCCTGATGGTAGGGACGTCGTCGTTAAGAAACTGAATGGAAAGCAGACTACTCAAGCTTCCGCGGAATTTCTGACAGAAGTGAAGCTTATCAGTGGCATCCGTCACCATAATCTGGTTTGTTTACTTGAACGTTGCAAGCCAGGGCAGAAACACCTGCTGGTTTACGAACTCATGTCAAATAATAGTCTTGACAAGCATTTGTTTGGTAGGTCATTGTTCCCAATGGCACTGTTTTCAGAAATCGTGAACCTACTTTTGAGGCTTTGAAATACTATTGCTGGAAGTCTGCAGGTGAGATAAGAAATGCTTTCAGCTGGGAAATCTGTTTAAACATCATAGCGGGCACAGCTTGAGGCCTTGCATATCTACATGGGGAATCCATCATTCGCATTATACATAGAGACATCAAATGCGCAAGTACACTTTTCGATGACATACTTCATCCTTAAATTGCAGATTTTGGATTAGATATATTTTTCCCAGAAATCCAAATGCATGTTTCTAGCAAATGGTGAGTGGGAGAAAGTGTGTGGATGTAACACTACCAGCCCCTCTTCAACTTCTTCTCGAATGGCCAGTGAGTGCCTGTTTCAATTAAGTTCTTTATAACTTCACTTTTCATAAATTATAACATGATCATTTATCACATTATATAACATGAATATTCAAATGATATTGATTCATACAGTCGTCCTCATCCTCGTTATGGGTGAAGCATGCCCACATATATCTGGCTCTGCACAGTAGATGGTGGAGGCAGAAGAATTTTGCAATTGCAGGATCTCTGTATAGAAGGCTTCTAGCTATTAGGGTTTATTCCCTTACAGTATCAAACCAATGGTGAAGAAGCTTATCCCCTTTCTTAACAGGGTATTGATAGAGAAATTTGTTGCTCCGAGCAAGACCGCCAGTGGCATTTTGCTTCCGGAGAGAACTGGAAAGTTGAACTCAGGAAAGGTCATAGCAGTTGGGCCTTTCTATAAAAAATAAGACAATGGTACATTTAGATTTATAATTGGCAGATAATTTTTTTTTATCTGGATATAATTTATGTTGTAGATTTATTTTTTTTTTAATCTGGATATAATTTATGTTGTGGATTTAGCAGATAATTTTTTCTAGTTTGGATATAATTTATGTTGTATGTTTAATCAAATGAGATCAATTGATGATTTCTTTTTTATTACATCAGAGAATTTCGTGGAGGATCTACATAGCAATTTTGAATACGAAATATATCTCCCTTATTTACTCTATTGAAATGCAAACCAAGATGTGGGTAGAATATGATTTTATGATCCAAGAGATTGTGATGAGGTCGAAAAGTTTTTTTCTAGGTTGAAGAGGATCGGTTGTTTCTATTTTGCATGGGTGCAGACAGGTTGCATATCAACCCTTTATGTTTCTGTTTTGCATGGGTATAGACAGGTTAGATCTCAACCCTTTATAAATTGTTTCTGTTTATGCATGAAAAGACAAAGACAAGGATTCAATATTATTAAAACATTATGAGAAAAAAAAAAGTGAGAACAGATATTTTCCAAATATTGGCTGGTATAAAGATATCAACTGTATGAAGTGTCTTGAATCCCATATGGTTCATGTGATAAATTTACAGCTTTGCTTAATCTTATCCATCTACATGCTAGTTTCTCATTTTATTTCGATTAACTCATTGAATATAATTTAATCATTTATGAAAATACGATAATTTTTTACTGTTTCTAAATTTTGAGATCGAAAATTATGTTGCATTCCATTCTTCGGTCTTTCCTGTTCAATTCAAATTCACGTTTGTTGGTATTAGTTGGAAGTTTTATGAACTTCACCAAGATAAATGAGCCACACAATCTCATACCTATGGTTCATTGCAACCATAGATATATTCTGTGAGTTGTTGTAATTTTTTTCTTGTGGCTACAACTTAGTTTTGGTTTTCACCTAGTTATGATGATTCAAAAATTTGTTATCATCTTAGATCCTTATAGCATTATATATATTATGTGAGCTAATGTGATTTTTTGTTTGTCACAATGATTTAAAAATCAGTTATTATACTACAATATTGACTTTCTTGTTGTCTGTTTTGTTTATGAACCGCTTAAAAAAACCAGAGGGACATTTGATTTTATAGCGTGATCTCCCCAGCATGGGTGGGGGTTTCAAAAATTGGAGAGTAAATTGAGTGGTTATTGTTAGAAATTTTTGTATAATATGGGAAATTTGGATGGTTTGTAGACAATATGGTTGTCATAACATATATATCTCCCTTATTTACTCTATTGAAATGCAAACCAGGATGTGGTTAGAATTTGGTTTTACGATCCAAGAGATTGTGATGAGGTTGAAAAGTTTTTTTTCCAGGTTGAAGAGGATCGGTTGTTTCTATTTTTCATGGGTGCAGACAGGTTGCATGTCAACCCTTTATGTTTCTATTTTGCATGGGTGCAGATAGGTTAGATCTCAACCCTTTATAAACTGTTTATGTTTATGCATGAAAAGACAAAGACAAGGATTCAATATTATTAAAACATTATGAGAAAAAAAAAAGTGAGAACAGATATTTTCCAAATATCGGCCAGTATAAAGATATCAACTGTATGAAGTGTCTTGAATCCCATATGGTTCATGTCATAAATTTACAGCTTTGCTTAATCTTATCCATCTACATGCTAGTTTCTCATTTTATTTCGATTAACTCATTGAATATAATTTAATCATTTATGAAAATAAGATAATTTTTTACTGTTTCTGAATTTTGAGATCGAAAATTATGTTGCATTCCATTCTTCGGTCTTGCTTGTTCAATTCAACTTCATGTTTGCTGGTATTAATTGGAAGTTTTATGAACTTCACCAATAGAAATAAACCACACAATCTCATACCTATGGGCCCACCAAGAGCAATGAGCCACACAATCTCATACCTATGGACACAATGGGCCCAAGTTTTACACCGTAATCTTGTTGTATTTTCAAAATATTGACAAACTACTTGTATTAACTAATCAACCCCTTGTACCAACTATCAAATATATTATAATGTCTAATGAAAAATTTTATAATGTGTAATGAGTGGGTCCATATTACTCATGCCTAATGATTTCATTTCTTCCAGACTGCCACAAGATACAATGTAGGTTAGCAGGGTAGGTAGATTTAACGCAATAATACATAATTAGTTATTCCAATAGTACCCATAATCTAATATGCATGATGGACTAGTATGAAACCAATAAAATAAACCAAATTGAACCAATGCTTTCACTGCTCTAGCAAGCTTCTCAGAAGGATCGTGAAGGCTTTTTATCGGCAGGTATACCATTGCCCTGCAGCCTTGTTTTGTTAAACAAATTGATAGAGTATTTGGAGATGGCATGGAAATTTAGATGTTGATGTCATGCCAATGTTTTGATAGTTTGGATTAGTCAATATAAACTTACAAAAAGTCTCAACTTGCAAACAGTCTCAGTTTGACTCCAACTTGAAGCTGGAGTGCAGTGAAGTATTGTTTGCTTCAAATAAGTTGCAGCTATATCTTTTTCAATGATATAGGAAATGATGCATTGATATATATATATATATATATATATATATATATATATATATATATATATATATATATATATATGGCTCTGCACTCTCTTTAATCAGCTATTTGCTCTATTTTATTTTTACATCATAGATGTCTAAAACCATTGGGTTACTGTCTTTTCACCCTATGTATTATATCATTTTATTTTCGTCTAACAAACAGATAAGATGTAAAATAAATATACCCAGAAACTAGAATCTCTAAGATGTAAAATATATATACCCAGAAACTAGAATCTCAGAGATGTGAAATATATATACCCAGAAACTAGAATCTCCAAAGGTGAAAAAAAAAGCAAAATTGTTGAAAATGAGGTATGCATATTTTAAAATTTAAAATATATATAATAAAAAGGAAACTATGGTTTTATAAATGGCACTAAGAATAGTTTGAGTATGATAGTAATAAAAGTGTTTAGAAAAAGTTTGAATACTTTAAAAATAATAATAGTTTAGTTTTAAAGTTATAAGTAAATTATACTTTAAAGGTAAGAGAGTTTATTAAATGTATAAGAGTTTACTAGTTGTAAAATAAGAAAGGATTTGCTTATAATTATTTTATTTTTAAAATTAATATATAATTTTGAGGGAACTATATACATTTATATAGTTTTAGAAGAATTAGTATCATGTCTTATACATGTAGTCGTTAGTAATTTTTTCTCTATAAATTACTCATGATTATAAGTTTCCTACAAAGTTATCTTACTTTATTTCCAACATGCAAACTATTAATCATTGCCCAAAAAAGCATGCTCCATACATGGCAAAGGGAGTTTAAAAAGTGGAATGTTAACATTTTCGTTTATATTTTGAGCCCATTAAGAGACTTCACAAAAATGGAGTCCCCTTTTAGAGGATCTATAATGTTTATGTCATGTAAAGTACCCATCAGTATTTATCTTGGGCAATGCAACCAGAAGGATGGAGCAGTTGATTTGTTCATAGGAATCCAACATTTTGTTCATAGAATTTCTGGATGATATTATACATTCTTCAAAATTGTTAGAGAATAATATTACAGAGACTTCAAGGGAAAAAATTGTACACTCTCCACTACATTTAGCCATATTATTAAATAAACTTTGCTATAGGTTGATATGAAAAAGGGCATGCTTCCCTTGCTTATGTTGGGTGCAGTACCTCTGTAGCCACTCTCTTTAGCATAATATATCATTTTAGATGCATTTAGAACATTGAAGATTTATTTTTTAGGTGATGCGCTCAAATTTGCGACATGGCTACTTACTAAAACAACACAATCTAACTAAACAACCTTTTTGTTTCCAAATAAACCTAATAAGCATCATATTTTAGTTGTCTCATTATTTTTATATCATATTTTAGTTGTCTCATTATTTTTAACACTTCATAGATATGCCACTCGCAATGGATGCTTTCAAAGATTTAATATCTCACATGAAATTGTTGCTTGTGATTTAAGACAGTTGAATAACATTTTGTTTATTATTTGAATTTATACCTTATGGTGTTTCCTTTGCAACATCTGGTGCAATTGCTAGTTATAATAAAAGGATAATATTGGGTTGAAAATCCCAAGTGAATATTAGTGGAATAAAGACTCTCATAGGGTTAGCAATTAAGTGAAAGATATAAAATTTCACGTAATATTACCATTAGAGTGTGCTTTATAAAACAACTTTTAACATATGAATAATCTACTTGAGGGATGAAGAAGCGGAGTTTTGTGATGGATGGTGAAGTATAGGGTTTTACAAGCATGTCAAGGTGAAGGTTTAAAGTTTAAATGCTACGAAGACTAAGACTCATTTTAGTAGATTCATTGATTGTGTAGTGGACTATGGAGAGAGGGGAAACCTCTATCTTTAATTTAATCTTATATTTTAGAGAATCTAATTTTTAGAAATATGGTACTATCTCTAACTTAATCATATATTTTAGAGAATCTAATTTTTAGAAATATGGTAAAGTGCTAAAGCTTATGATGAAGATATTTTCCTAGGCCAAGGCTTTAATGTGTCAAGGGTGCATGATATGATACAAGGAAATCTAGTGGCAGAGGGTATCTATGTCAAGCAAGGGAATATTTTAGAGATGATGATCGATAGCTACAATTAAAATTACATTTAAGTCAAAACACTCTATTGGATGTCCCACTAAAGGAGCTCATATAGGATATTAACTCCAAAAATTATAGAAATCTTGGGGTATATGCAAAGTAACTTTAAAGAAGCAAAATCAAGGATCAATGTCCTTGTTGCAAACAATCCCTATTCTAGGATTTTGGCTCCTCTGAATTTTTAAATATCCATAGAAAGAGGGGAAGGCTAGGAGATATTCCCTAGAGACAAAACTCTTGTGAGGAAAGAGGATTTAAAGGAAAAAAATACAAGCAATAATAATTGAAAACAATAAGTTATTAGACATGAGAATAAGAAGAAAAAAAATTGGTTTTAGGTGGTGGTATTGGCATGGAGGAAGTAAAAAGATTGAAAAAGAAAGTGGTAATTAGGCATTTTATGGGAAAGGAGGTGAAAGGTAGTTGTTTGATAAATTGGTTGGAAGAATATTCGAAAATGATGATAGGATATTCTCCAAATTTGTATATTCTCCTTCCGGATTTGATCTCTTTTGAATTAAGGAATGAAAAACACATGAAGGCAATTCCTAATCAACACTAGTTGTGGGAGGCATTGGACATGTACTTAAAGAGATGGAGGCCAAGATTTAATCCCATAAGTGAGCCCATGTGTATTCAACAAGTGTGGGCACCGCTTCCAAGACTCTCAACTAAACTATGAAGGAAATATTAGAGAAATTGGGGAATTCACTAGGGAAGTTCATAACCATGGGAAAAGAAATGGAGTATGGAATATAAGAGGATCGTTAAGATTTGAGTGAACCCTGATAAGTGAGAAAGGATCCTTGCAAATATTGAAATTGAATTGAGTTCTTGGAAATATTTTCAAAATATATATTATTGGAAGTTGCACTTCCTTTGTGAAGTTTTCCATGTGGTTGGCCCCCTATGGAAAGAATGTAAAAAAAATAAATGGAGGGATGATCTTGTTGGGGGGAGGATAGTATGGGTGAAAAAAGAAACATGAGACTCCCCATGGTATAATGGCTTCAAAAAATTAGAGGAATTTGGGGTAGAAAGTAACTCAATATGTCACATTTTTGGAGGTAGCACGACTTCTAAGGAAGAATCCAATGACCCTAAAAAGGTGGTTGAATCTCACAAACCTTTAGATACTCCATATAATAATGTACCAAAGGACACAAAAATCACTCCTCTATGCACTTTACAAGTTGCTTAAAATCAAGGTATTCTCTCACATGTTCTTGAAATTAACTATATCTCTATTAGAAATGAAAATATTCCCAATTCTAATTTCCAATGTCTGGGTTATCTTATTATTTTGGAAGGATTATATGTAGAAAATATCTATATTCCTTAAGTCCAAAGCAAACTATATTCATACACATGTTACCCAACATAATCCAGAAGCTAGGGAACACTCAATTGAAATGCCATTGAAGGAGAAGGTGAAAAAGGCTCAAAAACATATTTATAGGTCTAATTATTTGCTAATACCAAAATAATAATAATAACAATAATAAAATAAAAATCCTGAATGGAATAGGGATAATAAATAGGATGAGGCCTAACTCTATACATAGGCTATATTTCCTCTATTGGAACAAGTTATCTAATGTCAATGCCAAAAAATCAGAATCTAAAGATATAATTGCAGAGTCAAAAGAATAGGGTCCTTAAAGTATGAAATACCCAAGAGAAGGTAACAAAATGAGCATATACTCTTTGAATTTTAGAGGGGTCAAGGATTCCCATAAATAACTATGCATGAAGAGATTAAGATATATTTATAAACCAAATATAATGTTACTCCAAGTAACGATATGTATGAGAAGCTGAGAAATAGATGGTGTATCCTCTTGATTGAAAGATTGGACCTTCTATTCTCTAGATGCAGAGGGTCTTTTAGAGACTTCATTACAAACTAGATTTATAACAATGACCCCTTTTTCAGTGCTCTCTTGAATAAAGGAATTCAATTGAAATGCAAGTCTAAGGGGATATGAAAGGAGTTTAAGGTAATAAACATGCATAGTAAAAATGAGGAGAGGAAGCCATTATGGAAAATGCTAATATGCCAAGGTTCTCTGGAAGTTGACAATGTAATAATATGGGGGTCTTAAGTTAACTATGGAAGTTAAAGAGACATGGGAATGAATTTCCAAGCTAAATCAGTTAGAAAATTACGTCAATCATATTTTTAAAACTTTGAAGGTAATAGGTGTTGAGTCAAAATAAGTGGTTCTTACTTAGAGAAAGGAAAAGTTGAAAATTCCAAAAAGCTAGATAAATTATTTGGGTGGAAAAGGAAATTATAGAGATATTAATAATGAAATTTGTAAAAGAGAACTATAAATTTAATCTTTTCTGCAGCATTCATGAATAATTTAAAAATATAGTGTTGCATAATTGGAAATTTTTTTGTAGTAGTTTAGAATATTCTGAAATAATTTGCGAGTAATTTGAAAAGTTAATTAAAAAAAATACTAGTGGAATGGGCTACGATAAAATCCAAAGATACTAAAAAGTGTCTAAGGAAATTGGGTATGAAATTTCAAGGATGTTTGAAAATAATGTTGAAGGTGTTTTTGGAGATGAGAAATTTCGAAGGTTGAGATCTACTAAAGACAAAAAGAAATATTGTTTGGGAATGGAGAAGATAAAATGGCGATTTAAGCACAAAGGCATATAACTAATAAAGGGGTTAATAATAACAAGCTTTTTTTCTAAAAATATGACTAAGGTTTTCTATAATTAGGAAAAAAAAACCAAAAGAATGTTAATATTATGTGAGAAATTAAGCTATAAGATGGTACAAAGGTAAATTCTTTCCGAAAAATAGTTTAGGCAAAAGACATTTCAAAGCATTGTTTTAATATTCTAAGAGGGATAATATAGGAGAGATATTGAACGTAACAAGGTTGTTCCCCATTAGTATTGATGATAAAATGAATGATGAATTGGAAGAAAAAAAAGAGAGTCAAAAGTAGTGTTGAATTCATCTAGACAAAGAGTCCAAGGCCATACACTTGGACATTGAAATTCTACATTTTGTGATATGATTGAGGAAGCATGATTGTGTCTAGTAGAAAAATCCATAGTTTATGGAAATATTTTTGGGATCTAAATTCCATTTGCATAGTTATAATCTCTAAAAATAATGTGACAGGAAATTTTAATATTATAAGCATATATTATTATTGAAATATAATTTACAAAATTATTTAAAGGTTATAGCTAATAGATTGAAACTTATTTAGTAATATCAATGTCAAAAGGATAGTCTCATTTCTTAGTCAATAGATAAATACATGAGGTAGTGGGGATAGGGAAAGAAGGCATGCACAATACAAAAGACAAGAAAATTCTAGTAGTGGTAAAAAAAATTAACTAGAAAAAGCTTATAAAAAGGTAAATTCAATGTATTTAAGATTGTTATTGATTTCAATTGGCATGTATTAGGGTTAAATTGTGAATTGGATAATTGGTTGTTTCATTTAAGTTTCTTTTGTTGTTCTATTTTTTCCTATTTGGCGTATTTCAGTGTTCAACGGCATTTAGGAAAAGATTCCCACAGAATTAGGCAAGCTATAAGTTTTGGAGATTCAAAGCTCACTAATGGAAAGTGTCAAATTGATAAGTTGTCCTAAATCCAATTATGAATAGAGTGCTTGAATTAAAGAACACATTTTTTGATATCTTAGTGATGCATATTTATAATGTAACACTCTTGATGCTTGGTTTGAGGATTTTAGTTGACTAATAGGAAATGGTGCTATGGACTCATCATCCCCTTCTTATTTTCTTAAATTGATGGTTCATTATGATAGACATGGGCATCTATGTTATGGTTTAGATTGTGATGAGCATTGATATTTCCTTGTGATGATTTGTATTACACTAATGTTCTTAATATTGGCTAACTGAAACTAGTGATCTTGATGATGATTTCACATGTTCAGTCCTTGTAATGATGTGGTTACTATTAAATACACTTGTTTAATAGAATTTGTATTGGTGTAATTCATAATATGATGCTCTTGATTTATGATCATGATTATACATGCACATTGATATTTTGAAATGATTGATCTATTACAGTTCAAAGCACTAATGGAAAGATGATGAAATACACTCAAGGGAAGGGCTCATGATTCAATGAGGATGGCCACCATATTCTAGAGCTTAGGAAGCCTTGGGAAAGGGGAAACTTAATAAATTGAATTTTAAATTTTACAATAGTAAAAGGGAAAAAGGGAAAGTGTTGTAACTTACTTCTACCTTATTATAGACACTTGCAATTTCACCCTCTAACCCAATTTTTCCCTTGCATGAGAAGGGGGGAGTCCAAGAGTGAAATATTGGAAAGGATGTTATACTTGGGAAGGATTAAAAGGAAGCTTCCTACCTTGTAAAGGGGTTCATTGGCTCTCTTGGTTCCAATATCTCGCTTAGGAGACCACAAGCGTTTCAAAAAAAAATTATCGAGTGACAATGGTGTGACGTTTTGGGTCATGTGACATCACCCATATGTCCTCATATGGTCACACATATTGCAGATGTATGCGTATTATTTTCACAGTCCTAGATCCAATGAACTATGGCAAGTGCAGATCGACAACACAAATTTCACCACATTGTTGACCTGTGTGGCATTTAACTCCCGCAAGTGGTGTGGTCGATACATTCGGGGACACTTGGTGGGCCACCTTTGGTTGTGCACCCCGAGAGGTGGTGTACCAAACCTCCCTCTCCACCATGCGAAAACCATTTAGCAAAGGAGGTGGTAGGGGGTCCACCGTGAATGCCACCATGTCGCCCACTATGCCTCTATGCCATCTTTCCCACCATGTCAATTGTCCCACATCATCCCACTAATCCACGTCACTACCCAACATCAACACCATACATCCCTCGTACGATGATGTCACCACCATATGGTGACATCATCATGATTACATTACAACCAACCATAAAATGACATGTGGTGGCACAAAATTCGAAACATTTTTTTTAAATACCCGATAGGGTGTTTTTCCAGTCATTGTCACCATGAAATTCACTAAATCGGACAACCTTAACCATGGCATATAGTTTTCTTCACATCCAATCGACAACTATATTACACCTCTCCGAAACCCCTCATTAGCCTAAGCTTGCTAAGACACCCACATCCACTGGTACATTGTTCCCTAACTGTGGAAGCCAAGGTATCCCACACTGACCAAAAATTGTCTCAATTACGTATTTGAGTTTATTGTTCCCCCCCCACACAAACGATAATCTACCTCATTCCTGTGTCTCCATCCAAATCCAACCCCGGTCTTTTCCTCCCATAGTAAATATTCAACCCAAGTCAACACAATCAAATTTTGGATGTCACATAGCTTAGCCTCAATTAATTATTTAGCAATGGAAAAGCTACATGAGGAAGAGATCATAGATGCCCATGTTGAAATTCATGATCTTGTTCTCATCACTAAATACATCTATGCAGTTATTCATAAAATATGTTCAAATGTGCAAGAAATATTATATTTGGACAATATGTTCAGGAGCAACCTAGTGGAGGGAGTAGTACCCCAAGTCTATGATTTCCCAGAAGTCATCACCTAGATTTCTCCACATTATAATTTTGATAGCAAGACTATTTTTTCTACTACAGGATCCAAGGTGGTATTTTTAGTGACTCTAAAAGTAGTAGCAACAATGTTATGTTTCTCAGACCGGATTGGACTACAGAAGTTGGACGAGACCACATTGTCAGGATATTGGAAGGCCCTCATTATGGAAAAAAGGACAAATGTATTGAAAAAACATGTACCTGAAGGAGTAGTACCTCCAACAAGACCTCCATCTTATTCCAAGTAAATTTCTCTGAATGGACTAAAATAAATATCTCCATGATTGGTCAAATCCTGGGAATGGACAAATATGCTAAGTTTGTTGAGTTTATCTTAGGTTTCCTAGTAGCCTTGTGTCATCCAGACATCCGAACTTATTCATTATTTAACTACCCCCAATAAATATAAAATTCTATACATCATCACTTCAAAAACTTTCGGTCTACTATTGAATTCAAATATTAATTCTACATAAACTACCTTTTCGTGCACCAGAGTTATAGCTCCCTGAAACACCTAACCCCAAGGCTATTCGATTATTCAAAAAAATTGTTACCCGCTATTGAATGGATACCCTCTATGAGAAGAAACTTGGATAACATGGGGATTTTATATTATCTTCAATATTTTGTGTCCATATTTTACCTTCTTATGCGTGAAAAACCTTTACCTAAGGTCGTCCTTGGAATGAAATAAATTAATGTCATATGGAAGATAAGAGACCGGTACCTTTTGGAAGACTACACTATAATAAAATTTCATGGTTTCAAAGAGAAGCCATACTTACTGCCAAGGATATTTTCACTAGATTTTATCAGACAAAGATTTACCAATGATTGGCTACACTTTACATCAAGGAAGCAGGAAATAACATTTCACCTTCCACAAGAAGTTGGGCCATTCATAGAAAAAACTAGAAAACCTCAAGAGACACTACAAAATATGTTTAACGAACTACATTTTTCTCAGGGGGTATAATGGGTGTATGATCCTTTAGAAAAAAATTACAATCAAAGGAAAGACAAAGACAGAGATATGCACATAGACCATTCAAGGCCTCTCCTAGAACAAGAAGAAAACAAAATGAATTTTGAATAATTGAAGGAAGTACTCCTGCCACAATAATAACAATATTCATATTTGTTTGGTACTAAGAGGAGAAACACTGATGACATGGAAATATATCAAGAGAGAGAGCATAGTTCCAAAAGGCTCAAAGTAACACAGATAGAGGATGACGATGATGATGAAGAGGGTATCGATAAATCCTTGCCATTGATTTCAGTTAGTACTATAGGTCCACCAAGAAGGCCTGTGATACCTAAAGGCTCGCCAATTATAGTGCAGTGCATATCAATAGCCTTAACTTCCTCAGAATCCATTGACCCCTCTGACATCCGAACTGGCAAGGAGCCATCACCTGTCATTGTAGAATTTTAAAGTACAACAAAGAAGTCTAAATAAGAAATAAAGAGATATCTTCAACTCATTAGGACTGGAAATATGTTAGACACTCGATTTCTCAGTGTCCTAGATTATAAGGGAGACAAGTTGAATTTTTAAGTCCTAAAGGCCAAGGGCAAGGAACTTCACTCTGCTGAAGACTAAGAGGCCACTTATATCACCTTTAATCTGACCCAAATAAATTTTCCTAACACCTACAAATTTTCTAAGGCCATGAATGATATTATATACAATGAATCCCAGAAAGCTCATTCATCGTTGAAGAGATTAAGAGAGGACTAGAATAGAGAAAAGAAAAATGTGGAGGAGAAAGTGGAAATCAGGGAAAGAATGTTCAAAATTGAAGCCTTGGAAAAGGTTATTCTAAAAAAGTATGTTGCTAAAAATCATTTCCAATAATACAAGAATATTTTGGATGAAAAGAAAAAATAAATCAAGCTCCTTAAAAGACAAGGAAAATGGGAGGTCCATCTAGTTCAGGAAATCCAGATGATGGAATTTGAGAAATAGAAAGAGGATATAGTAAATAAATTGTATGAAGTCACTCAAGAGGCTTAGCAGTACAAAGATCAAGTCTTATTATTAAAATGAGAAGTAGTTGATTTGAAAGCCAAAGGAAATGGAGAAATTGTCTTCATACAAACTCTAGCATAAAATTTGGCTACAACCGTGGAGAGCTTGTCAATGAATGAAGAATTTAATAGGTTGAGGACTTTATTAGCCACAAGAGATGAATTATTGAAAATCAGAGGAAGTCAAAGAATTAAAAAAACTTGAGCTAAAGAGTGAGAGAGTTAATATAACCAAGTCAAGTGGAAGTTGGACACCATTAGAAAAAAGGATTCCTCTTGAGCCAATCTTAAGGGACCTAAAATAATTTTTTGGATAAGACCATTGAGAATGTGCTAAATGATGAGAATTGGGAACAACTTGTTATGTTACAAGAAAAATGGGCACTGGTCCTAGCGGCCAGAAGGGAATCAAGATGCTCAAAAATAATACTAGAGGCAAAGCCAAAATAGTGTCAGATATTGATGCAATTTACACCTACAAAGACCAGGTAGGATTTATCACTCTGTGACAATACCCACAAGTACCAGGTATGATTTTCTATCCTACCTATTTTGAGGATAACAAATCCAAAAAAGGACTTCCTGGTCTACATATATGCCTGTAAGGAAGGACTAGGTGGAGTCCTAATGCAACAGGGGCATGTGATCTGTTATGAGTCAAGAAAATTAAATGAGTATGAGAAGAACTATGTCACTCATGACCTAGAGTTGGCAACAATTTTTCATGCCTCGAAGATGTGGAGACACTACTTACTTGGAAGAAGATTTGTATTGGTGTCAGATCAAGGAGGACTAAGATATTTGTTTGATCATCCTAAGTTAAATTCTAGACATTCTAGATGGTTGGCTTTAATCAGTGAATTTCATTTTGAAATAAAACATAATAAGGGTAAGGATAATTAGGTAGTAAATGCACTTAGTAGAAGTCTACAAATAGTGCACTTGGTAGCTATAAGAACTTGTGAGTCTGACACCAAGGAAACATAGTTACCCATCAAACGATAAAATTATCGATTACAGTTTTTTTGAGGTAGCAAAGAAATCAGCAGATTTTGAAAAGTGGTTATTCAAAATACACCCTTTTTTAGCATATTTTTGACACTTTAAATTTTCTTATGTATCTAGTATGAACATTTTTTTTTAAATTTTCATACTGATTTTGAGAAGTGTTGATACAACATCAACCCATTTTTTCAAAGGGCTCATTTTTTATACTTTAAATTTTTTTATGTATCAAGTATGAACATTTCTTTTTTAAATGTTAGTGTTTTCATGTTGATTTTTAAAAGTGTTTATGCAGCATCAACCCCTTTTGTTTAAAGGACTTATTTTTTACACTTTAAATTTTCTAATGTATTAAGTGCGGTTAATTTTTTTTTAAGGTTGGTGATTTTCATGTTGGTATAAAAAAATAAAAAAACAAATCATGACCTAAAAAAAATATAAAAAACACAAAAAACGTTAAAAAAAAAAAAAACAATTAATTTAAGAAATACAATTAACCAATATATATATATATATATATATATATATATATAATTTTAAAAAAATTTAAAAAAAAATATGTGCACTAGATGGCTTATAGCTCGATTCCCAAAATCGACCTAGCTGCAGTCGTGGGCGGTCAGGTCGATTCTAGGAATAGACTTGTAGCCCAAGGCCATGGGGCCTCGGTCCTGGTTGGGGTAGCGCTACCCAACCAGGACCGAGGCCCCGCGGCCTTGGGCGGCCATGGCAGCTTGGGGCACATTATTTTTTATTTTTTTTAATTTATTTATTTTTTAATTTATTTTAAATTGTGGTTTTTTAAATTTTTAATTTGAAATTTTTTTTTAATTCTTTTTTTTTTTACTTTTCTTTTTTTTTCTTAAATTATGTCTTTTTTTACAATATTTTATATTTTTTTTGGTTTAATTTTTTAGATTTTACAAATCAATTTTGCTTCTTCTTCTTTTTTTTACATTTTTATGTTTGTTTTTTTTCAATTTTAATAAAAAAATTTATGTTTTATTACTTATTATTATTATTATTATTATTATTATTATTTCAATGTTTGATTTTTTGTTTTCTTTTATTTTTTTCATTTTTATTTATTTATTTATTATTATTTTTGTCGGGTTCGTGTTGATGTTCGACTAGCAATCCGATCTCATTATGTGCAATTTGATAGTTGGTTTTAAAGTTTTCGTTATAATAAATCGAATCGACACCTACAATGTGTCGATTTCATGGCTGATCTTTAATTTTTCATTACAATGGGTCGAGTTCACCTATAGTGTGATTCAATTTGATGGTTGATTTTTAAATTTTTGTTGCAATGTGTCAAGTTGTCTTATGCTAAGATTTTAAAATCATTATACATTTAGAATTTAAAAAAGAAATTACCCTTGGTATAATGAATCTTTCATTCAAGTGTTCATTTTCAAGTTTTTTTAGTCATAAAATTTTTCCATAATGTCATGCTTGAAATATTTTGAAAACTTATGGATTTTTTCTAGTCATAATCTTTAGTTTTGATTCCATGGTTGAAAAATTGTCAAGATTTTAATATTTTTCTAAGTCATGATATTTTATCTTTAATGCTATGGTTGAAAACAATTATAAGTATTTTTTCTTTAGCACCATGACTTAAAATTGTTGGAATTTTAAGGTTTTTCAAAGACGTGATATTTATATTTAATTTCATGCCTAAAAATCATTGGAATTTAAAGGCTTTTCAAAGACGTGATATTTTGTCTTTAATGTCATGCTCGAAAATCATTGGAACTTTAAATTTTTCGTAGTTATGATATTTTATCTTTAATGTCATTATTAAAAAATGTTGAAAAATTATCTCGAAAAAAAATGATGTTATTCCAACGTCAACACTTTTCGTTTTCAGTGTCTCTTTTGCACAAAAAAAATGATTTTTATTGTCATTTTTAAAAAATGTTGAAAATTTACCCCGAAAAAAAAAAAAAAAATTTATTCCAACATCAACACTTTTTGTTTGCAACCTATTTTTTCAAATTTTTATGGGGGTTTTTTGGCTGGAGTTATCGTTTTGAGGTAATAGTTCTTGTTTGATCAGTATCTTTGTTAGGAAAGGATCAAAGATGTAATGACAAAGGACAATCATTTCTATCATGTGAGGAAATGCTTACAACAAGAACTAGAGGGGTCAATGAGCAAGAGCTACAAGTTAAGTGATGATGGTATGTTATTGTTCAAAGTTAGGCAGTATGTTCTTAGTTTGAATGACTTGAAAAAACTCAAAATGAATAAGTTCCATTAAAGAAGGCCATCTTGATGGGTGTGGGGCCTAATTATTGTAGTGATTCAAAGGTCATGTTTCAGCTATGTTTGGATCTTAGTCCCTAACAAGGGGTTGTGGGAAGGCTCCCGTCCCCCTGCCCACCCCCAAAACTAGTGTTGTATATGGATCTAAGAGGGAGAGAGGGGGACATGCTTTTGAGCCCCCCCTTGGTGGGGGTTTGGGGGCAGCGCTCCCAAAAGAAAATTTTAAGATAAAATTTCCTTGTAAAATATTGTGATTTCGTAGTTAATATGGGCCATTAATTAGGCGAAAGATATGACGGTAGAAGTTATCTTAATTTAGGGGGTTTTTTTCTCTATAAGGCAACTCTCGGTTTATATGAGGGAATCGTATTGTGAATTGTCTTTATTCTGTGTGAAAAAGAGAGGAGATTGTGTGAGAGTGGAGAGAAAGTTACAATGAATGTATTGTAGATTGTATCCCTTCAATTTGTTGGATAATATAAAGGAAGGACTAGTTGTTTATCCATGGGCGTAGCTCAAATTATATGAACCATGTATATATGTTTCTCTCTTGAAACAAATCTTTTAAGTTTCACTCAAAAAAAATACTTTCTATCAAACCACACACACATCACCACACACACATCAGTGTAATCAAACCCACCCAATAATCATTTAACCCATAACAATTCCAAGGAACCCAAAGTCGGGAAGAACTAGACCTACCCCTTTCATGAAAATGGAAACGACAGCAAACGACGGGGGAACATTGAGAAAGGTGGCAGGTTGTCGCTTGAGGTTACCGCTCACCAATGTAAACAGACCTTGCAGGAGTCACCAAATTGAGGCAATCCTGGAGCACCTTGGTAGTTGTAATAATCGAAAAAAACACCATGAATGAAAGCATTGAAATTTGACATCTGAAATTGGCACGTCGGAAGCCAAGCCAAACCACTCCTCTTCTCGCACTTGTTACATTATAATGTCCTCCCAAGCGTTTGTCATGTGATTCATGTAAAAGCATGCCCCATCCCCACCTGCCTAATTTTCATCAAACTGTAGAAGTATTTACTGATCAACGTCATTGTAACTAAGAACATTTTTTATTATGCAGGATGATATTGTGAAGAAATTCATCATTGGTTGAACGGGTCACAATAGTCTGCTAGTTCTCTTGATGACGCATGACGGAATTAGATGCCTATAAAATAATTTGATTATCAATTCTGGAATATATTAGAAATGTGATTGATGATAGAGTTAAACAGTTGAGTTCACTGGACAATGGAGTTGTTTATGGACGTAACATAATAGTTTAGGTGGTAATTTTTTGTTAGAATTTGGTAATGTTTTTTTTTCAAAATATCAAGTAGTTGGAGTGTTTGAATTGCATTTTTTGTATGATGGAAATGGATTAAGTATCATCAAAAATCTTTTATTTAACTATTGTAAACCAAATTTTCAAAAATCTTTACCTGAATTTTTCATAATCTTACAGAAATTTCTAAATTATTCTGTAAATTTTTTTAAACTACAACCTGCAATAATCTAAGTTAAATACCTGCAATAATCTAAGTTAAATAGTTGAGTTCTATTCCTCAAATTGTTCACTCTTATTCTTCACAATATTTCACAAATTTCCAAAATTCTCAAACTGATGATTATTTGTTTAGTATAGTAGTTAAATTGTAGTCCATTTGGAATATTAATGCTGGACTGCCTGCAACCTAGCACTAGTCATAATATTGTGTGTGAGAGTTCTCCAGTGTTCACAGAGAGGCAGAGCTCAAGCTCCTGACAACAACATAACTCTTGAAATTCCAGCCCGCCATGTAATTGAGAAAAGAGTCACATGTATCTTGTGACAGCGTTACACGCGCCAAGTGTCACGTTTGACAGGTACGCCACAGCGCTGCATGTAACACGAGTTCCCTGAGTCGTCGATCAACCACCAGCTTATGTGACATGCATACGCATTCCCATCAAGAATTGGAACCTGAACAGAGATGGGCCTGGAGTATAAAGTGCAGCGAGGATAGTAGCTTCTGAACCAGCCATAAATGGTGCAGTGAGGGTACTAGCCATTCCAGTTCTGGCTTCTTGGCTGGTCCTGGCTCCCTGAGGGTACTGGTTGAGTTTATTTGAATTTATTACTCTTTATATTGGTTTTTAGTTTGGTGTTAAATATATATATATATACACACTTTAGTTCATTGAATGTCATCATTGTTATTACAAAACAAAATTTTAGGTTCATGGTTTTCAATAAGAATTTGTATATAAAAAATGGTGAGCAGTATATTATGTTGTGCAAACACTATAATAACAATAACGATTATTATTAAAGTTTATTTAAGTATTTCTATGTCATTATATTTTGAGAGTTGTTTACAAACACTATAAAATAGTTTTCATTATTCAATCCAAAACCTGTGGGCACTCAAAGTCTTGAAGTTGGACAGCTAGAATCCATATTTTCAAAAATTTCTGCAAGAATTTTTCATAATCTTGCTGAAATTTCTGAGTTATTTTGTGGGTTTTTTAGACTAAGCATTACATTTTGTGTTATAACTTTTTTTAAATACTTTTTTAACCACAAATTCTATAGAGTTCATCAAGTATATAAAAACAATAATTTTGATATCAATTTACTTTCAAGATATCATTTATAAAAATAAACACATCCACAATAATTATAATATATTATTTTCATATATACATCAAAAAAATATATAATGAATATTGAAAATCTTTTTTTTACAATATTTGTAGAAAAATAAAAATTAAGTTTAAACAATATATCAAGTATATTTATATACAAGTAACATGAAATTTAAATAAGTACACTTAGCCTTCACGGGTGTTGGATAGATGGTGATAGGGTGTTATGTTAAGACACTCCTTGATGTGAAGTCATCGGTTCAATTTCCCACCCGGTGTTGAAGATGTAGTCGTGCCAAGCTTACAAAAAAAATTACACTTAACAAAACAAGAATTAAATAAGTACACTTTATGTTCTCTTCAACACTTTAATAAGTATGAGTAAAAAAATCCACTATTATTTATGTTCTCTTCAACACTTTAATAAGTATGAGTAAATATGTATATGAGCAGATTTAATTATATAATTTTACTTAATATCAATAACAAATCAATAATAAATTAAAATGTTTATCAAATAACAAATAACTATATAATTAAAGTAACTCCATTTTTAATATTTATATTTTTCATTGTTAAAAGCATTTGTTTATATACAATAAATTTAATCTTTTATTATTTTACTTTAATTTAGTTATCAATTTTTTTTTATAAGAAGCATGTACTAAGGAGCAACATTGCATATTACACTTGTTAACACATAATTTCGTGTTGCCTACTTTAATGTTATTTTGTGAGAAACAATTGACTAAATCAAAATTGTTGTGAAAAATAATTATACTATTTTTTTATCTAAATATTTTTTTTTAAATAATACATTTTAAAGTATAAATCCAAGGAGATCCATCCACATTGCAAAACTTTAAAAAGTGGATTAGTTAACCCAACTCCATGTTTTAGACATATTTGGTGGCTAAAAGCAAATATGTTCAATACATTACCGCAATTTAGTGCTATGTACACTTCGAATTAATTAATAAATGAAACTAAATAGTTTACTTGGAAATTTTCGATATTTGTAATCCAAAATAACATGAATTATACTTAAGTAGATATTTTCCTTCTACATAATTTTCAAATCATTTCACCACTTATTCAACTTATAAAATAGTAGAGATGCCAATGGAGATGTGGTTCATTAGTGCGGTTGAGGAATAAACCATTCACTAAGGATCCATTCTTTTCGAGTTGTGCCACTCATATGTGGCTTGTTACGCCGTAAGGCGTATTTATTTGAAAACAACTTTCCTAAATTCCTTTCTGTCTTAATAGTTTCCATCCGATCTCTTGTTAGACAATTGAGTCAAAATGAATCGTTGATTGAAATATAACTACAACAGCGACAGTTACGACAGTTACTACTCTTCTCTAGAGGATTTGAAACTAGCATAGACATGCCATGGCTTCCGTGCGTCCTGCAGCACTGGGCTCGACTCTAGTAAATGCATGCCATGGATTCCAACGAAGAGAAAAGAACCAACCACCATTAGAGCAGCTTCATTGAAACGAAAAGGAACTCTAGAGGGTTTCACTGACAGTTTCAATTTCAGGCGCTTATTGGTTCAATTGCAGAGAAACATTGGGGAGATACGCGGAAGCTCGGCTGTGCAAAAGTTAAATTTTAAATTGGGGAGATATCAGTAAATTTTAAACTTAACAGCATACTATCCACCACAGAGGTAACAACAGTCTGTTCGCGTTATAATCGTTCTCAGAATATAACTTTGATCTGAAGCACTGGAAACTTCTATCGGAAGGACATGCTTCGTAAAGGAGGATTCGGTGAAGTTTATAAGGTATAATATCAAAGGTGATTTTGATGGTTTTGTCCATTATATGGTTTTTTCATATATTAATTGTATTGAATCTGGTGATCTGCAGGGAAGACTTCCTGATGGTAGGGACGTCGTCGTTAAGAAACTGAATGGAAAGTAGACTACTCAAGCTTCCGCAGAATTTCTAATGGAAGTGAAGCTTATCAATGGCGCCCGTCACCATAATCTAGTTTGTTTACTTGAACGTTGCAAGCCAGGGCAGAAACACCTGCTGGTTTACGAACTCGTGTCAAATAATAGTCTTGACAAGAATTTTTTTGGTAGGTCATTGTTCCCAATGGCACTGTTTTCAGAAATCGTGAACCTACTTTTGAGGCTTTGAAATACTATTGTTGGAAGTCTGCAGGTGAGATAAGAAATGCTTTGAGCTGGGAAATCTGTTTAAACATTATAGCGGGCACAGCTCGAGGCCTTGCATATCTGCACAGGGAATCCATCGTTCGCATTATACATAGAGACATCAAATGTGCAAGTACACTTTTCGATGACAAACTTCATCCTTAAATTGCAGATTTTGGATTAGATATAGTTTTCCCGGAAATCCAAATGCATGTTTATAGCAAATGGTGAGTGGGAGAAAGTGCGTGGATGTAACACTACCAGCCCCTCTTCAACTTCTTCTCGAATGGCCGATGAGTGCCTGTTTCAATTAAGTTCTTTATAACTTCACTTTTCATAAATTATAACATGATCATTTATCACGTTGTATAACATGAATATTCAAATGATATTGATTCATCCAGTCGTCCTCATCCTCGTTATGGGTGAAGCATGCCCACATATATCTAGCTCTGCACAATAGATGGTGGAGGCAGAAGGATTTTGCAATTGCAGGATCTCTGTATAGGAGGCTTCTGGCTATTAGGGTTTATTCCCTAACAATATCAAACCAATGGTGAAGAAGCTTATCCCCTTTCTTAACAGGGTATTGAAAGAGAAATTTGTTGCTCCGAGCAAGACCGCCAGTGGCATTTTGCTTCTGGAGAGCACTGGAAAGTTGAACTCAAGAAAGGTCATAGCAGTTGGGCCTTTCTATAAAAAATAAGACAATGGTACATTTAGATTTATAATTGGCAGATAATTTTTTTTAATCTGGATATAATTTATGTTGTAGATTAATTTTTTTTTAATCTGGATATAATTTATGTTGTGGATTTAGCAGATAATTTTTTTTAGTCTGGATATAATTTATGTTGTATGTTTAATCAACTGAGATCAATTGATGGTTTCTTTTGTATTACATCACAGAATTATGTGGAGGATCTACATAGTAATTTTGAATACGAAATATATCTCCCTTATTTACTCTATTGAAATGCAAACCAGGATGTGGGTAGAATATGGTTTTATGCTCCAAGAGATTGTGATGAGGTCGAAAAGTTTTTTTCCAGGTTGAAGAGGATCGGTTGTTTCTATTTTTCATGGGTGTAGACAGGTTGCATATCAACCCTTTATGTTTCTTTTTTGCATGGGTGCAGACAGGTTAGATCTCAACCCTTTATAAACCATTTCTGTTTATGCATGAAAAGACAAAGACAAGGATTCAATATTATTAAAACATTATGAGAAAAAAAAAGTGAGAACAGATATTTTCCAAATATCGGCTGGTATAAAAATATCAACTGTATGAAGTGTCTTGAATCCCATATGGTTCATGTGATAAATTTATAGCTTTGCTTAATCTTATCCATCTACATGCTAGTTGCTCATTTTATTTCGATTAACTCATTGAATATAATTTAATCATTTATGAAAATACGATAATTTTTTACTGTTTCTGAATTTTGAGATCGAAAATTATGTTGCATTCCATTCTTAGGTCTTTCCTGTTCAATTCAACTTCACGTTTGCTGGTATTAATTGGAAGTTTTATGAACTTCACCAAGATAAATGAGCCACACAATCTCATACCTATGGTTCATTGCAACCTTGGATATATTCTGTGAGTTGTTGTGATTTTTTTCTTGTGGCTACAACTTAGTTTTGGTTTTCACCTAGTTATGATGATTCAAAACTTTGTTATCATCTTAGATCCTTATAGCATTATATATATTATGTGAGATAATGTGATGTTTTGTTTGTCACAATGATTTAAAAATCAGTTATTATACCACAATATTGACTTTCTTGTTGTCGGTTTTGTTTATGAACCCCTTAAAAAAACCAGAGGAACATTTGATTTTACAGCGTGATCTCCCCAACAGGGGTGGGGGTTTCAAAAATTGGAGAGTAAATTGAGTGGTTATTGTTAGAAATTTTTGTATAAGATGGGAAATTTGGATGGTTTGTAGACAATATGGATGTCATAACATATATATCTCCCTTATTTACTCTATTGAAATGCAAACTAGGATGTGGTTAGAATTTGGTTTTACGATCCAAGAGATTGTGATGAGGTCGAAAAGTTTTTTTTCCAGGTTGAAGAGGATCGGTTGTTTCTATTTTGCATGGGTGCAGACAAGTTGCATATCAACCCTTTATGTTTCTACTTTGCATGGGTGCATACAGGTTAGATCTCAACCCTTTATAAACTGTTTCTGTTTATGCATGAAAAGACAAAGACAAGGATTCAATATTATTAAAACATTATGAGAAAAAAAGAAGTGAGAACAAATATTTTCCAAATATCGGCCGGTATAAACTGTATGAAGTGTCTTGAATCCCATATGGTTCATGTGATAAATTTATAGCTTTGCTTAATGTTATCCATCTACATGCTAGTTGCTCATTTTATTTCGATTAACTCATTGAATATAATTTAATCATTTATGAAAATAAGATAATTTTTTACTGTTTCTGAATTTTGAGATCGAAAATTATATTGCATTCCATTCTTCGGTCTTGCTTGTTCAATTCAACTTCATGTTTGCTGGTATTAATTGGAAGTTTTATGAACTTCACCAATATAAATCAACCACACAATGTCATACCTATGGGCCCACCAAGAGAAATGAGCCACACAATCTCATACTTATGGACACAACGGGCCCAAGTTTTACACCGTAATCTTGTTGTATTTTCAAAATATTGACAAACTATTTGTATTAACTAATCAACCCCTTGTACCAACTATCAAATATATTATAATGTCTAATGAAATATTTTATAATGTGTAATGAGTGGGTCCATATTACTCATGCCTAATGATTTTATTTCTTCCAGACTGCCACAAGATACAATGTGATTTTATTTCTTCCAGACTGCCACAAGATACAATGTAGGCTAGCAGGGTAGGTAGATTTAACGCAATAATACATAATTAGTTATTCCAGTAGTACCCATAATCTAATATGCATGATGGACTAGTATGAAACCAATAAAATAAACCAAATTGAACCAATGCTTTCACTGCTCTAGCAAGCTTCTCAGAAGGATCGTGACGGTTTTTTATCGGCATGTATACCACTGCCCTGCAGCCTTGTTTTGTTAAACAAATTGATAGAGTATTTGGAGATGGCATGGCAATTTAGATGTTGATGTCATGCCAATGTTTTGATAGTTTGGATAAGTCAATATAAACTTACAAAAAGTCTCAACTTGCAAACAGTCTCAATTTGACTCCAACTTGAAGCTGGAGTGCAGTGAAGTATTGTTTGCTTCAAATAAGTTGTAGCTATATCTTTTTCAATGATATAGGAAATGATGCATTGATTGTAAGCACAGAAAGTTTCAAGGAAAATATATATATATATATATATATATATATATATATATATATATATATAGAGAGAGAGAGAGAGATAGAGATATAGATATAGATATAGATATAGATATAGATATATATATATATATATATATATATATATATATATATATATCTGGCTCTGCACTCTCTTTAATCTGCTATTTGCTCTATTTTATTTTTACATCATAGATGTCTAAAACCATTGGGTTACTATCTTTTCACCCTATGTATTATATCATTTTATTTTCGTCTAACAAACAGATAAGATGTAAAAGAAATATACCCAGAAACTAGAATCTCTAAGATGTAAAATATATATACCCAGAAACTAGAATCTCAGAGATGTAAAATATATATACCCAGAAACTAGAATCTCTAAAGGTGAAAAAAAAAAAGCAAAATTGTTGAAAATGAGGTATGCATATTTTAAAATTTAAAATATATATAATAAAAAGGAAACTATGGTTTTATAAATGGCACTAAGAATAGTTTGAGTATGATAGTAATAAAAGTGTTAAGAAAAAGTTTGAATACTTTAAAAATAATAATAGTTTAGTTTTAAAGTTATAAGTAAATTATACTTTAAAGGTAAGAGAGTTTATTAAATGTATAAGAGTTTACTAGTTGTAGAATAAGAAAGGATTTGTTTATAATTATTTTATTTTTAAAATTAATATATAATTTTGAGGGAACTATATACATTTATATAGTTTTAGAAGAATTAGTATCATGTCTTATACATGTAGTCGTTAGTAATTTGTTCTCTATAAATTACTCATGATTATAAGTTTCCTACAAAGTTATCTTACTTTATTTCCGGCATGCAAACTATTAATCATTGCCCAAAAAAGCATGCTCCATACATGGCAAAGGGTTTTTAAAAAGTGGAATGTTAACATTTTCGTTTATATTTTGAGCCCATTAAGAGACTTCACAAAAATGGAGTCCCATTTTATAGGATCTATAATGTTTATGCCATGTAAAGTACCCATCAGTATTTATCTTGGGCAATGCAACCAGAAGGATGGAGCAGTTGATTTGTTCATAGGAATCCAACATTTTGTTCATAGAATTTCTCAATGATATTATACATTCTTCAAAATTGGCAGAGAATAATATTACAGAGACTTCAAGGGAAAAAATTGTACACTCTCCACTACATTTAGCCATATTATGAAATAAACTTTGCTATAGGTCGATATGAAAAAGGGCATGCTTCCCTTGCCTATGTTGGGTGCAGTACCTCTATAGCCACTCTCTTTAGCATAATATATCATTTTAGATGCATTTAGAACAGTGAAGATTTATTTTTTAGGTGATGAGCTCAAATTTGCAACATGGATACTTACTAAAACAACACAATCTAACTAAACAACCTTTTTGTTTCCAAATAAACCTAATAAGCGTCATATTTTAGTTGTCTCATTATTTTTATATCATATTTTAGTTGTCTCATTATTTTTAACACTTCATAGATATGCCACTCGCAATGGATGCTTTCAAAGATTTAATATCTAACATGAAATTGTTGCTTATGATTTAAGACAGTTGAATAACATTTTGTTTATTAATTTGAATTTATACCTTACGGTGTTTCCTTTGCAACATCTGGTGCAATTGCTAGTTATAATAAAAGGATAATATTGGGATGAAAATACCAAGTAATATTAGTGGAATAAAGACTCTCATAGGGTTAGCAATTAAGTGCAAGATATAAAATTTCACGTAATATTACCATTGGAGTGTGTTTTATAAAACAACTTTTAACATACAAATAATCTACTTGAGGGATGAAGAAGCAGAGTTTTGTGATGGATGGTGAAGTATAGGGTTTTACAAGCATGTCAAGGTGAAGGTTTAAAGTTTAAATGCTACGAAGAATAAGACTCATTTTAATAGATTCATTCATTGTGTAGTGGACTATGGAGAGAAGGGAAACCTCTATCTTTAATTTAACCTTATATTTTAGAGAATCTAATTTTTAGAAATATGGTACTATCTCTAACTTAATCATATATTTTAGAGAATCTAATTTTTAGAAATATGGTAAAGTGCTAAATCTTATGATGAATATATTTTCCTAGGCCAAGGCTTTAATGTGTCAAGGGTGCATGTTATGATACAAGGAAATTTAGTGGCAGAGGGTATCTATGTCAAGCAAGGGAATATTTTAGAGATGATGATCGATAGCTACGATTAAAAGTACATTTAAGTCAAAACACTCTATTGGATGTCCCACTAAAGGAGCTCAGATAGGATATTAACTCCAAAAATTATAGAACTCTTGGGGTATATGCAAAGGAACTTTAAATAAGAAAAATTAAGGATCAATGTCTTTGTTGCAAACAATCCCTATTCTAGGATTTTGGCTCCTTTGATAATGTCCCAAGAATTGTTAAATATCCACAGAAAGAGGGGAAGGCTAGGAGATATTCCCTAGAGACAAAACTCTTGTGAGGAAATAGGATTTAAAGGAAAAAAATACAAGCAATAATAATTGAAAACAATAAGTTATTAGACATGAGAATAAGAAGAAAAAAAATTGGTTTTAGGTGGTGGTATTGGCATGGAGGAAGTAAAAAGATTGAAAAAGAAAGCGGTAATTAGGAATTTTATGGGAAAGGAGGTGAAAGGTAGTTGTTTGATAAATTGGTTGGAAGAATACTCGAAAATGATGATAGGATATTCTCCAAATTTGTATATTCTCCTTCCGGATTTGATCTCTTTTGAATTAAGGAATGAAAAACACATGAAGGAAATTCCTAATCAACACTAGTTGTGGGAGGCATTGGTCATGTACTTAAAGTGATGGAGGCCAAGATTTAATCCCATAAGTGAGCCCATGTGTATTCAACAAGTGTGGGCACCGCTTCCAAGACTCTCAACTAAACTATGAAGGAAATATTAGAGAAATTGGGGAATTCACTAGGTAAGTTCATAACCATGGGAAAAGAAATGGAGTATGGAATATAAGAGGATCGTTAAGATTTGAGTGAACCCTGATAAGTGAGAAAGGATCCTTGAAAATATTGAAATTGAATTGAGTTCTTGGAAATATTTTCAAAATATATATTATTGGAAGTTGCACTTCCTTTATGAATTTTTCCATGTGGTTGGCCCCCTAAGGAAAGAATGTAAAAAAAAAATGGAGGGATGATCTTGTTGGGGGGAGGATAGTATGGGTGCAAAAAGAAACATGAGACTCCCCATGGTATAATGGTTTCAAAAAAGTATAGGACTTTGGGGTAGAAAGTAACTCAATATGTCACATTTTTGGAGGTAGCACGGCTTCTAAGGAAGAATCCAATGACCCTAAAAAGGTGGTTGAATCTCACAAACCTTTAGATACTCCATATAATAATGTACCAAAGGACACAAAAATCACTCCTCTATGCACTTTACAAGTTGTTTGAAATCAAGGTATTCTCTCACATGTTCTTGAAATTAACTATATCTCTATTAGAAATGAAAATATTCCCAATTCTAATTTCCAATGTCTAGGTTATCTTATTATTTTGGAAGGATTATATGTATAAAATATCTATTTTCCTTAAGTCCAAAGCAAACTATATTCATACACATGTTACCCAACATAATCCAGAAGCTAGGGAACACTCAATTGAAATGCCATTGAAGGAGAAGGTGAAAAAGGCTTAAAACAATATTTGTAGGTCTAATTATTTCCCAATACCCAAATAATAATAATAATAAAATAAAAATCCTCAATGGAATAGGGATGATAAACAGGATGAGGCCTAACTCTATACATAGGCTATATTTCCTCTATTGGAACAAGTTATCTAATGTCAATACCAAAAAATCAGAATCTAAAGATATAATTGCAGAGTCAGAAGAATAGGGTCCTTAAAGTATGAAATACCCAAGAGAAGGTAACAAAATGAGCATATTCTCTTTGAATTTTAGAGGGGTCAAGGATTCCCATAAATAACTATGCATGAAGAGATTAAGATATATTTATAAACCAAATATAATGTTACTCCAAGTAACGATATGTATGAGAAGCTAAGAAATAGATGGTGTATCCTCTTGATTGAAAGATTGGACCTTCTATTCTCTAGATGCAGAGGGTCTTTTAGAGATCTCATTACAAACTAGAGTTATAACATTGACCCCTTTTTCAGTTCTCTCTTGAATAAAGGAATTCAATTGAAATGCAAGTCTAAGGGGATATGAAAGGAGTTTAAGGTAATAAACATGCATAGTAAAAATGAGGATAGGAAGCCATTATGAAAAATGCTAATATGCCAAGGTTCTTTGGAAGTTGACAATGTAATAATATGGGGGTCTTAAGTTAACTATGGAAGTTAAAGAGACATGGGAATGAATTTCCAAGCTAAATTAGTTAGAAAATTACTTCAATCATATTTTTAAAACTTTGAAGGTAATAGGTGTTGAGTCAAAATAAGTGGTTCTTACTTAGAGAAAGGAAAAGTTGAAAATTCCAAAAAGCTAGATAAATTATTTTGGTGGAAAAGAAAATTATAGAGATATTAATAATGAAATTTGTAAAAGAGAACTATAAATTTAATCTTTTCTGTAGCGTTCGTGAATAATTTAAAAATACAGTGTTGCAGAATTGGAAATTTTTTTATAGTAGTTTAGAATATTGTGAAATAATTTGCAAGTAATTTGAAAAGTTAATTAAAAAAAATACTAGTGGAATGGGCTAGGATAAAATCCAAAGATACTAAAAAGTGTCTAAGGAAATTGGGTATGAAATTGAAAGGATGTTTGAAAATAATGTTGAAGGTGTTTTTGGAGATAAGAAATTTCGAAGGTTGAGATCTACTAAAGACAAAAAGAAATATTGTTTGGGAATGGAGAAGATAAAATGGCGATTTAAGAACAAAGGCATATAACTAACAAAGGGGTTAATAATAACAAGCTTTTTTTCTAAAAATATGACTAAGGTTTTCAATAATTAGGAAAAAAAAAACCAAAATAATGTTAATATTATGTGAGAAATTAAGCTATAAGATGGTACAAAGGTAAATTATTTCCGAAAAATAGTTTAAGCAAAAGACATTTCAAAGCATTGTTTTAGATAAAATATCACACTGCAAACTCTAATCAAATTCTGTATTATGAATCAAGGAAATTACACACATATTTATACAAGCAGTAGTCTCAAGATAGGAATTCTATCTTGGACGTACAGTAATGTGGTTGAGAGATTCTCTCAACCACACACTAAACTAGCAGAAACTATATTCTAGCTACTTCCTATTATGTAGGAACAAACTCCTCAAATGGAGAATTACAACCATAGACAAGTAGGAATTAAATATTTCTCAACTCCCCCCCTTAATGACTACTTGTCATGATGTTAATTCACAAAGTTTGGTTTTGGTCAAACATAACAAATAATATGTCGACGTCCATATAAAAGAGCAACCATCCACCGGAATGCATGGGTACCAACCGCTGCAACCGCTAGTCCTGTAGGATGTCCTTCGCATACATTATTCTGTCGACCATTATCACTGCATATATGTACCTACAAATCCACCACCATCGGGCGAATTGCATGCGCAGAATCTCCAAAAACACAATCTGCCTCTCCCGGACAGACCCGCAACTTCTCAGATCTTCCAGCGAAGGTGAGGCTTCTCACGGATCTTCCACTTAAGGTGAGGTGGCATCTTCCCAAACAAAAAAAAAAATCCGCACCCAGAATAAAAATCCTGGCGCGAGTTTATCGTGCGCTTCCGCGCCAATCCCGTGATTTGGCGCGTTGGCCGAGTATGTACTGAATAGTCACGCCAATTGCACTTCTCAGCATGACTGTCAGCTAAGAAAGCGCGCCAACCCCCTTCTGCTCAGAGATTAATGAATCATCTGAGACCGTGAGCCAGGTGTTACTGCAGTCCACCTCCTCGATCGAGCACAAAGCTCTGTGAGCACATAGTTCTTCATGTACATGCGGCCACTCGTGTACATGCGGCCACAAAGGCACTTTTAGCCACGAAGGCGATCCAGCCACAAAGGCTCTATAGGTGGTTTCTGGCTCACCACAAACCATTACAAAGTGGTTTTAAGATCACCACGAACTTTCAAATGCCTTCACAAGGCTTACATTCCATACTTCAACATTTTGGAGTTTCTGGGTACATATAATGACCATTACAACAACCAACTAGACTTGCTTATATCATGCTAGGGAGTCTATTCCACAAACCACACTAACTCAAAACAAACATCACACTGACTCAAACAAACATCTACTTTGTTGTCCACCATAAACGTTATTGTTGCTCCTTTACCTCATCTTTTCATTGTTCACATCTTGGGCATCTTTGTTGTTATCAAGTAAATTCTTGGAACTCCACGTTTCACCTGTCATTTGTTAGAGTAGCTAATTCTAACAAAATAACTTTACCTACATTGAGTTAGCTAGGCTCAATAAGGCTCAATAATCTTTAAGCATGATTCCAAGAAACTAAATAAAAGCATAAACTCTTCAGATTTTAATTTCTCTATCTCTGCCCAAGGATAACTATTTCCCATGCCATCAAATTCACCAAAATAAAACTTCAATATGCAAATTCACTGAAGCTATCTTTCTCTTCAATATGAGATGCTTACACCTCACCTCGGCACAGCTTCGATCCACGGCCACTTCTCCATTCCAGGCCACAATCCTACCACGGCTTCATCGAACGCTGCTAAACGCAGCAAACGATGCAAATTTAATCGCTGTGATCAAACCAATACAGGCACGTCATCATGATAGCAAGGATTAATGCTGCAAAAATATATAAGCCTGGAACCTTTCCCATATCCTAAAGAAATGTCCACGTTTTTCGAGCTTCATGAGACCATGCAAGCGGACTTTGTAACCTTTTTGGGACCAGCGGTTGGTATATGTCTAGCAGCTGAGTAGGAAACGCCAGTCCATGCGATTACCATAACTGGGACATCATAATCTGCTATAAAGCTTCGCAACCAAGCTATACCATACCACCATGAACGAGTTGATATACTTTTCAGTGATGTCAAGAGGAGACCAAAAGCTAAGATTAATGATGGATCGCCTTTGTGATGTTTCCCAGCGACCGTTCCATTTATGCAAGAACTCGACCTCTTATTACTGGTACTTGATTTACAATAATCGTCGTTGACAATGTTCAGAAACATTGCCTTTAATTCATCAAGGTTCTCTGAAGCATCATCCTGCTGTTTGAGCCTGCCATCCTTGTAGAAATTTCTCCTACAAAGAAGCTCATTCATAATTCATCGTCATCATCATCATAGACTCCTGCATCGTACATTAGGCGTTTGTTGTTGTCAGAGAGGACAAAATACGCCTCCTGAATAGACTGAAATCGACTCTTTGCGGCCTCTGACGCTGTCCCAAAATCCGTTGCTGCAGAGTCCTTGGCATTGAGCTTGTCCGGATGCCATTTCTTAGCCAATTTCCTATAAGCGCATCGGACATCCAAGGTCGAGTAGGTCTTCTCCAGACCCAAAATTGAGTAAAAACAATCCTCTTTAGCGTCCTTTATTTTCACATTTAAATCTTCACTGGAGCGCAACCCCCACCTGGCCACAAGAAACATCAATACCTTCAAGGCTTGCTGACGTCAACTGGTCAACATGGAAAACGACATTATTTCATCATTTGCTAACAAGGCATCTCAATCCTGCGGCCAATCTCCTCGCCTTATTATATATCACACAACCTGACTCACCACGTATGCAATCCTCTGGAATTCTACAGCACCAGAACCAAAGTCTCGCCTCACAACACCTTGCCACCTGTCACTTTACAATTTCTGCATAATCCACAAAATCCGCCCCCTTTCTTCTCTGAGGGCTTTCAAGCGATTCCCGTGAAATCCAAAATCCGCACCAAAAGAAAATTTTCATTTACTAAAGCTTCCGAACTCGTAACCCAGGCCTGCTGACTGAATTTAGATCCTCAATCACAGATCCAACGCAAAGCCCTTCAGTTCTCTAACAAGCTGCCCTTCAATTCCATTAACTATTTCTCCGAGTTGCCATTGGTGTCGTCATGCTCTGCTGCCCTGCGCCACGATGAGGTCGATTGGTTGTAGCTATCGATGCTTCTGTCCAGCAACCGATTTATTGGCAGGCGCATGCAAGCCATAAAAAAAACACGTGACTCCTCTGACCAGATAAATTCCACAGTCGGGTAAAATAACAATGCCACATCTGTCAGTGTACCCATTGTTTCACTACTTTGACGCTCTGCAGCCATCTGAGCATGAAGTCTATCAAGAAAATTTCTGCAATATGCTCATGGTACACTCTCTCAGCCTCAACCATTGCAATAAGTCATTGCAAAGTAAGTCGTTGTTGCTGAGCTTCAACAGCCATCATAGCAGAAGAAGCCTTATCACAGGCCTTCCAAATGAAACCAGTAGATCAAGCCATAGTCACACCATCCGCTCCACTTCTTGACGCAACAATGATCACGCAGATCTGATCAGATCCGATTAGATTTAGGCTCAGCCTTCTGTCTCCTTCAACCACGAGAGAAAAAAAACAAGAATGCCTCTGCCGAATGCCTCTGCACTTTCCACACAGCTGCACTTTCGCCTTTTATTCACGGTCCAGCTCCACGCATACACAAATGTATACTCACGCACTTGTTTTAATACGCAGCCGTTGAGCTCACGCCAGAGCTCCTCTCCACGCACACACAGACTCACGTAACTTCAGACGACAGCATCCAACGAGTCTCAACAGGCATGCTTCGATCTGCAGTAACGCAACAACAACATAGGATGGAAAACACACAAAATACTAATCGAACTCTTTATTTCCCTCAACCCAGGAGGGGCTTAGGCCCACGCCCTTACGAGCTCTGAAGCTCTGATACCAAGATAAAATATCACACTGCAAACTCTAATCAAATTCTGTATTATGAATCAAGGAAATTACACACATATTTATACAAGAAATAGTCTCGAGATAGGAATTATATCTTGGACGTACAGTAATGTGGTTGAGAGATTCTCTCAACCACACACTAAACTAGGAGAAACTATATTCTAGCTACTTCCTATTATGTAGGAACAAACTCCTCAAATGGAGAATTACAACCATAGACAAGTAGGAATTAAATATTTCTCAATTGTTTTAAGATTCTAAGAGGGATAATATAGGAGAGATATTGAACGTAACAAGGTTTTTCCCCATTAGTATTGATGATCAAATGAATGACAAATTGGAAGAAAAAAAGAGAGTCAAAAGTAGTGTTGAATTCATCTAGACAAAGAGTCCAAGGACATACACTTGGACATTGAAATTCTACATTTTGTGATACGATTGAGGAAGCATGATTGTGTCTAGTAGAAAAATCCATAGTTTATGGAAATATTTTGGGGATCTAAATTCCATTTGCATAGTTATAATCTCTAAAAATAATGTGACAGGAAATTTTAATATTATAAGCATATATCATTATTGAAATATAATTTACAAAATTATTTAAAGGTTATAGCTTATAGATTGAAACTTATTTAGTGATATCAATCTCAGAAGGATAGTCTCGTTTCTTAGTCAATAGATAAATACATGAGGTAGTGGGGATAGGGATAGAAGGCATGCACAATACAAAAGACAAGAAAATTTTAGTAGTGGTAAAAAAAATTAACATAGAAAAAGCTTATAAAAAGGTAAATTCAATGTATTTAAGATTGTTATTGATTTCAATTGGCATGTATTAGGGTTAAATTACGAATTGGATAATTGGTTGTTTCATTTAAGTTTCTTTTGTTGTTCTATTTTTTCCTATTTGGCGTATTTCAGTGTTCAACGGGATTTAGGAAAAGATTCCCACGGAATTAGGCAAGCTATAAGTTTTGGAGATTCAAAGCTCACTAATGGAAAGTGTCAAATTGATAAGTTGTTCTAAATCCAATTATGAATAGAGTGCTTGAAGTAAAGAACACATTTTTTGATATCTTAGTGATGCATATTTATAATGTAACACTCTTGATGCTTGGTTTGATGATTTTAGTTGACTAATAGGAAATGGTGCTATGGACTCATCATCCCCTTCTTATTTTCTTAAATTGATGGTTCATTATGATAGACATGGGCATCTATGTTATGGCTTAGATTGTGATTAGCATTGATATTTCCTTGTGATGATTTGTATTACACTAATATTCTTAATATTGGCTAACTGAAACTAGTGATCTTGATGATGATTTCACATGTTCAATCCTTGTAATGATGTGGTTACTATTAAATACACTTGTTTAATAGAATTTTTATATTCATGATATGATGCTCTTGATTTATGATCATGATTATACATGCACATTGATATTTTGAAATGATTGATCTATTACAGTTCAAAGCACTAATGGAAAGATGATGAAATACACTCAAGGGAAGGGCTCATGATTCAATGAGGATGGCCACCATATCCTATAGCTTAGGAAGCCTTGGGAAAGGGGAAACTTAATAAATTGAATTTTAAATTTTACAATAGTAAAAGGGAAAAAGGGAAAGTGTTGTAACTTACTTCTACCTTATTATAGACACTTGCAATTTCACCCTCTAACCCAGTTTTTACCTTGCATGAGAAGGGGGGAGTCCAAGAGTGAAATGTTGGAAAGGATGTTATACTTGGGAAGGATTAAAAGGAAGCTTCCTACCTTGTAAAGGGGTTCATTGGCTCTATTGGTTCCAATATCTCGCTTAGGAGACCACAAGCATTTCAAAAAAAAATTATCGAGTGACAATGGTGTGACGTTTTGGGTCATGTGACATCACCCATATGTCCTCATATGGTTACACATTTTGTAGATGTAGGCGTATTATTTTCACAATCCTAGATCCAATGAACTATGGCAAGTGTAGATCGACAACACAAATTTCACCACATTTTTGACCTGTGTGGCATTTAACGTCCGCAAGCGGTGTGGTCGATACATTCGGGGACACTTGGTGGGCCACCTTTGGTTGTGCACCCCAAGAGGTGGTGTACCAAACCTCCCTCCCCACCATGCGAAAACCACTTAGCAAAGGAGGTGGTAGGGGGTCCACCATGAATGCCACCATGTCGCCCACTATGCCTCTATGCCATCTTTCACACCATGTCAATTGTCCCACATCATCCCACTAATCCACGTCACTACCCAAAATCAACACCATACATCCCTCGTACGATGATTTCACCACCATATGGTGACATCATCATGATTACATTACAACCAACCATAAAATGACATGTGGTGGCACAAAATTCGAAACATTTTTTTTAAATACCCGATAGGGTGTTTTTCCAGTCATTGTCACCATGAAATTCACTAAATCGGACAACCTTAACCATGGCATATAGTTTTCTTCACATCCAATCGACAACTATCTTACACCTCTCTGAACCCCCTCATTAGCCTAAGCTTGCTAAGACACCCACATCCACTGCTACATTGTTCCCTAACTGTGGAAGCCAAGGTATCCCGCACTGACCAAAAATTGTCTCAATTACGTATTTGAGTTTCTTGTTCCCCCCCACACAAACGATAATCTACCTCATTCCTGTGTCTCCATCCAAATCCAACCCCGGTCTTTTCCTCCCATAGTAAATATTCAACCCAAGTCAACACAATCAGATTTGGGAAATTACATAGATTAGCCTCAATTAATTCTTTAGCAATGGAAAAGCTACATGAGGAAGAGATCATAGATGCCCATGTTGAAATTCATGATCTTGTTCTCATCACTAAATGCATCTATGCAGTTATTCATAAAATATGTTCAAATGTGCAAGAAAGATTATATTTGGACAATACGTTCAGGAGCAACCTAGTGGAGGGAGTAGTACCCCAAGTCTATGATTTCCCAGAAGTCATCACCTAGATTTCTCCACATTATAATTTTGATAGCAAGACTATTTTTTCTACTACAGGATCCAAGGTGGTATTTTTAGTGACTCTAAAAGTAGTAGCAACAATGTTATGTTTCTCAGACCGGATTGGACTACAAAAGTTGGACGAGACCACATTGTCAGGATACTGGAAGGCCCTCATTAAGGAACAAAGGACAAATGTATTGAAAAAACATGTACCTGAAGGAGTAGTACCTCCAACAAGACCTCCATCTTATTCCAAGTAAATTTCTCTGAATGGACTAAAATAACTATCTCCATGATTGGTCAAATCCTGGGAATAGACAAATATGCTAAGTTTGTTGAGTTCATCTTAGGTTTTCTAGTAGCCTTGTGTCATCTAGACATATGAACTTATTCATTATTTGACTACCCCCAATAAATATAAAATTCTATATATCATCACTTCAAAAACTTTCGTTCTACTATTGAATTCAAATATTATTTCTACATAAACTACCTTTTCATGCACGAGAGTTATAGCTCCCTGGAACACCTAACCCCAAGGCTAGTCGATTATTCAAACAATTTGTTACCCGCTATTGAATGGATACCCTCTATGAGAAGAAGCTTGGATAACATGGGGATTTTATATTATCTTCGATATTTTGTGTCCATATTTTACCTTCTTATGCGTGAAAAACCTTTACCTAAGTTCATCCTTGGAATGAAGAAATTAATGCCATATGGAAGACAAAAGACTGGTACCTCTTGGAAGATTGCACTGTAATAAAATTTTATGGTTTCAAAGAGAAGCCATACTTACTGCCAAGGATATTTTCACTAGATTTTATCAGACAAATATTTACCAATGATTGGCTACACTTTACATCAAGGAAGCAAGAAATAACATTTCACCTTCCACAAGAAGTTGGGCCATTCATAGCAAAAACTAGAAAACCTCATGAGACACTACAAAATATGTTTAATGAACTATTTTTTTCTCAGGGGGTATAATGGGTGTATGATCCTTTAGAAAAAAATTACAATCAAAGGAAAGACAAAGACAGAGATATGCACATAGACCATTCAAGGCCTCTCCTAGAACAAGAAGAAAACAAAATGAATTTTGAATAAGTGAAGGAGGTACTCCTGCCACAATAATCACAATATTCATATTTGTTTGGTACTAAGAGGAGAAACACTGATGACATGGAAATATATCAAGAGAGAGAGCATAGTTCCAAAAGGCTCAAAGTAACACAGATAGAGGATTACGATGATGATGAAGAGGGTATCGATAAATCCTTGCCATTGATTGCAGTTAGTACTATAGGTCCACCAAGAAGGCCTGTGATACGTAAAAGCTCGCCAATTATAGTGCAATGCATATCAATAGCCTTAACTTCCTCAGAATCCATTGACCCCTCTGACATCCGAGCTGGCAGGGAGCCATCACCTATCATTGTAGAATTTGAGTACAACAAATAAGTCTAAATAAGAAATAAAGAGAGACCTTCAACTCATTAGGACTGGAAATATGTTAGACACTCGATTGCTCATTGTCCTAGATTATAAGGGAGACAAGTTGAATTTTTAAGTCCTAAAGGCCAAGGGCAAGGAACCTCACTCTGCTGAAGACTAAGAGGCCACTTATATCACCTTTAATCTGACCCAAATAAATTTTCCTAACACCTACAAATTTTCTAAGGCGATGAATGATATTATATACAATGAATCCTAGAAATCTCATTCATCGTTGAAGAGGTTAAGAGAGGACTAGAATAGAGAAAAGAAAAATGTGGAGGAGAAAGTGGAAATCAGGGAAAGAATGTTGAAAATTGAAGCTTTGGAAAAGGTTATTCTGAAAAATTATGTTGCTAAAAATCATTTCCAGTAATACAAGAATATTTTGGATGAAAAGAAAAAATAAGTCAAGCTCCTTAAAAGACAAGGAAAATGGGAAGTCCGTCTAGTTCAGGCAATCGAGTTGATGGAATTTGAGAAATAGAAAGAGGATATAGTAAATAAATTGTATGAAGTCACTCAAGAGGCTTAGCAGTACAAAGATCAAGTCTTATTATTAAAATGAGAAGTAGTTGATTTGAAAGCCAAAGGAAATGGAGAAATTGTCTTCATACAAACTCTAGCATAAAATTTGGCTACAACTGTGGAGAGCTTGTCAATGAATGAAGAATTTAATAGGTTGAGGACTTTATTAGCCACAAGAGATGAAGAATTATTGAAAATCAGATGAAGTCAAAGAATTAAAAAAACTTGAGCTAAAGAGTGAGAGAGTTAATATGACCAAGTCAAGTGGAAGTTGGACACCATTAGAAAAAAGGATTCCTCTCGAGCCAATCTTAAGGGACCTAAAATACTTTTTGGGATAAGACCATTGAGAATGTGCTAAATGATGAGAATTGGGAACAACTTATTATGTTACAAGAAAAATGGGCACTGGTCCTAGCAGCCAGAAGGGAAGCAGGATGCTCAAAAATAATACTAGAGGCAAAGCCAAAATAGTGTCAGATATTGATGCAATTTACACCTACAAGGACCAAGTAGGATTTATCACTCTGTGATAAGGATAAATCTTACCTTATACCCACAAGTACCAGGTAGGATTTTCTATCCTACCTATTTTGAGGATAACAAATCCAAAAAAGGACTTCCTGGTCTACATATATGCCTGTAAGGAAGGACTAGGTAGAGTCCTAATGCAACAGGGGCATGTGATCTGTTATGAGTCAAGAAAATTAAATGAGTATGAGAAGAACTATGTCACTCATGACCTAGAGTTGGCAACAATTTTTCATGCCTCGAAGATGTGAAGACACTACTTACTTGGAAGAAGATTTGTATTGGTGTCAGATCAAGGAGGACTAAGATATTTGTTTGATCATCCTAAGTTAAACTCTAGACATTCTAGATGGTTGGCTTTAATCAGTGAATTTCATTTTTAAATAAAACATAATAAGGGTAAGGATAATTAGGTAGTAAATGCACTTAGTAGAAGTCTACAAATAGTGCACTTGGTAGCTATAAGAACTTGTGAGTCTGACACCAAGGAAACATAGTTACCCATCAAATAATAAAATTATCGATTACCATTTTTTTGAGGTAGCAAAGAAATCAGCGGATTTTGAAAAGTGGTTATTCAAATTACACCCTTTTTTTAGCATATTTTTGACACTTTAAATTTTCTTATGTATCTAGTATGAACATTTTTTTAAAATTTTCATACTGATTTTGAGAAGTGTTGATATAACATGAACCCATTTTTTCAAAGGGCTCATTTTTTATACTTTAAATTTTTTTATGTATCAAGTATGAACATTTCTTTTTTAAATGTTAGTGTTTTCATGTTGATTTTTAAAAGTGTTGATGCAGCATCAACCCCTTTTGTTTAAAGGACTTATTTTTTACACTTTAAATTTTCTAATGTATTAAGTGTGCTTAATTTTTTTTTAAAGGTTGGTGATTTTCATGTTGGTATAAAAAAAATAAAAACAAAACATGACCCAAAAAAAATCAAATATAAAAAAAGACAAAAAACACAAAAACGTATTAAAAAAAAAACCAATTAATTTAAGAAATACAAGTAACCAATCTATATATATATATATATATATAATTTAAAAAAAAAAAAAAAAAAAATGTGCACTAGATGGCTTATAGCTCGATTCCCAAAATCGACCTAGCTGCAGTCGTGGGCGGTCAGGTCGATTCTAGGAATAGACTTGTAGCCCAAGGCCATGGGGCCTCGGTCCTGGTTGGGGTAGCGCTACCGAACCAGGACCGAGGCCCCGTGGCCTTGGGCAGCCATGGCAGCTCGGGGCACATTATTTTTTAATTTTTTTTAATTTATTTATTTTTTAATTTATTTTAAATTGTGGTTTTTTTTTTAATTTTTAATTTGATTTTTTTTTTTAATTCTTTTTCTTTTCTACTTTTCTTTTTTTTCTTTTTTTTTTGCTTAAATTATGTCTTTTTTTGCAATATTTTTTTTTTAACTTTTTAGATTTTACAAATTAATTTTGCTTCTTCTTTTTTTACATTTTTATGTTTTTTTTTTTTTTTAGTTTAATAATTTTTTTTATGTTTTATTACTTATTATTTTTTTGAATTTTTTTTGTATTTTTTTCAATGTTTGATTTTTTGTTTTCTTTTATTTTTTTCATTTTTATTTATTTATTTATTATTATTTTTGCCGGGTTCGTGTTGATGTTCGACTAGCAATCCGATCTCATTATGTGCAATTTGATAGTTGGTTTTAAAGTTTTATTTATAATAAATCGAGTCTACACCTACAATGTGCCAATTTCATGGTTGATCTTTAAGTTTTCATTACAATGGGTCGAGTTCACCTACAGTGTGATTCAATTTAATGGTTGATTTTTAAATTTTTGTTGCAATGTGTCAAGTTGTCTTAGGCTAACATTTTAAAATTGTTATACATTTAGCATTTAAAAATGAAATTACCCTTGGTATAATGACTCTTTCATTCAAGTGTTCATTGTCAAGTTTTTTTAGTCATAAAATTTTTCCATAATGTCATGCTTGAAATATTTTGAAAACTTAAGGATTTTTTCTAGTCATAATCTTTGGCTTTAATTCCATGGTTGAAAAATTGTCAAGATTTTAATATTTTTCTAAGTCATGATATTTTATTTTTAATGCTATGGTTGAAAACAATTATAAGTATTTTTTCTTTAGCATTATGACTTAAAATTGTTGGAATTTTAAGGTTTTTCAAAGACGTGATATTTTATATTTAATTTCATGCCTAAAAATCGTTGGAATTTAAAGGTTTTTCAAAGACGTGATATTTTGTCTTTAATGTCATGCTCGAAAATCATTGGAACTTTAAATTTTTCATAGTTATGATATTTTATCTTTAATGTCATTATTAAAAAATGTTGAAAAATTATCTCGAAAAAAAATGACGTTATTCCAACATCAACACTTTTTGTTTTCAACCTATTTTTTCAAATTTTTATGGGGGTTTTTTGGCTGGAGTTCTCGTTTTGAGGTAATAGTTCTTGTTTGATCAGTATCTTTGTTAGGAAAGGATCAAAGATGTAATGACAAAGGACAATCATTTCTAGCATGTGAGGAAATGCTTACAACAAGAACTAGAGGGGTCAATGAGCAAGAACTACAAGTTAAGTGATGATGGTATGTTATTGTTCAAAGTTAGGCGGTATGTTATTAGTTTGAATGACTTGAAAAAACTCAAAATGAATAAGTTCCATTAAAGAAGGCCATCTTGATGGGTGTGGGGCCTAATTATTGTCGTGATTCAAAGGTCATGTTTCAGCTCTGTTTGGATCTTAGTCCCTAACAAGGGGTTGTGGGAAGGCTCCCCTACCCCCCCCCCCCCCCAACTAGTTTTTCAGATGGATCTAAGAGGGAGGGAGGGGGACATGCTTTTCAGCCCCCCCTTGATGGGGGTTTGGGGGCAACGCTACCAAAATAAAAATTTAAGATAAAATTTCCTTGTAAAATATTGTGATTTTGTAGTTAATATGGGCCATTAATTAGGCGAAAGATATGACGGTAGAAGTTATCTTAATTTAGGGGGTTTTTTTCCCTATAAGGCAACCCTTGGTTTATATGAGGGAATCGTATTGTGAATTGTCTTTATTCTGTGTGAAAAAGAGAAGAGATTGTGTGAGAGTGGAGAGGAAGTTACAATGAATGTATTGTAGATTGTATCCTTTCAATTTGTTGGATAATATTAAAGGAAGGACTAGTTGTTTATCCATGGACGTAGCTCAAATTATGTGAACCATGTATATATGTTTCTCTCTTGTTTTATTTTTTTATGTGTTTCCAATCTTTTTCTTTCATTGCTATATTATTTAATTTCTAATACATCATATCTATCAAAAAAAGATAATAGCCATAAAAAAACAATGTTATTGGCTAGGGATGAATAAGGAAGTTGTTGAGTACATTTAAGGGTTCTTAGAACAACAAGTCAAAGTAAAATGTAGACACCGAACAAGGCTGCTACATCCAATCCCAATCCCTGAGTGGAAATGGGAATTCATAGCTATTGACTTCATTATGAGATTACCAAAGACAACAAAATATCATGATTCCATCATGGTGGTAGTAGAAAAATTGAGTAAGCCAACTTAATTTATAGTTTTTAAATCACGAGGGCTTCACTGTGGAAGAATACCATACCACACGCATTCATATTGAGGAAAAATGGTATAATATATTGAGAATATAATAGGGGGTAAATGGTTTTTATATTAGCATGTACAAAAATGGAGCTCAAAGTTAATAAAAAATATAAATAGGTATAAAAATGTTAATGAAAAAATGGATACCTACAATATCAAGTGAAAACAGTGGTTTTTAAAATTGGAAAGGCGTATTGGGTTCATATTGGTAGGGGGTTAAATAATGGGATTTTTAGAGGTATTTTCCAATATGTAGTCAAATTAAGGGTATTGTTTAGTATGGCACAAACGCACATGATATGTCAAGCCCCCATGTGCCAAGTCCACCCACTAAGCCAACGACATAGTTTATATTTTCATGAAGGAAATATTTAGATTGTGTGACTTGCCTAAGAAAATAATCTCAAATCGAGCTGCCAAGTTCACTTCCAATTTTCAGAAAGCATTGTTTGTTGGTTTTGGAACCCAACTAGTTTTTATTACAACATATCGTCCTCAGATGGATGGTAAAACAGAAAGGGTAAATTGAATTTTAGAGGAAATGTTGAAGATGTATGTCATGCATCATCCAAAGAAGTGGGAATAATTCCTACAACTAGTGGAATTTTCATACAACAATGGGTATCAAGAGTCATTTAACATGAGTCTTTTTGAGGCATTATATGGCTGAAAATGGAACACTCACATTAGTTGGGATGAACTAGTTAATGAAGTGGCTCTTGGACAAGACATCCTAAAAGAAATGGACCAAGAAGTGCTCAATATCATGTAGAAACTTAATACTTCCCAGGATAGGCAAAATATTTATGCATATCAGCAGAGAATGCGCAAATAATTCCAAGTGGGAGAGAACGTATATATATGCATCAACCAAGGAATATCTCATTGAAAGTGGGGCCTTGTACTAAATTAGCAGCCAAATTTTCATAGATTTTTTAAATATTGAAAAGAGTGGGATGAGTAGCTTACAATTTGGCCTTACCACCTATAGTAAAAGTGCACGATGTAATTTATATTTATTTTGTTAAATAATATGTACATGAAAATAATCATGTAATTGATAGGTCTATTATATATGTGGAATATGAGGTATAATTCCAACTAGAACCACTGTACATCCTGGACCAAAGGAAAATCCCACTCTAGAATCATGTAATAGAGCGGGTCAAACTATAATGAAATAACTTTTTGATGAACCTCAGTATCGCAACAAGAGTGTTGCAACCTCCAAGGCTCCCAACTTTAATTTATCAATTCAGGATTCATACAAACTTAAGAGGTGAAATTGTTGTATGCACAAAAAGTTGAGTTCTACTTAAGTTGCTTTGAGGTAGTGAATCAAGTCAATGTGTGTAGTGACCATTTGGCACACTGAGTCTAAATTTTGCAGGAAAGGATATTCTAATATACTTGCAAGAAATTTCAATGATGCATAAATCAAATGCTAATTTATTTGCATGAATTGTATATGTTGCATAAAAATAAATGCTATTTTACTTTGTAGGGAATGTAAATGTGCATAGGATGAAATTCTAGTCTTAATTGTAGGAAATGAAAAAGTTTGAAATGAAAATCCTAATCTATTGCAAAAAATTAACCTAATCTAGTTGCACAAATTAATAACATGATATAAATTATAATCTATTGCATTGAAAGGAGATTCTATGCTAATGAAAATGTTCAATAACTTATTCAAGAAGTGAGAAGGTAAACTATTTTAGTGCCATCAAATTCATAAACTCAATAATAAACCCTAATTGCATAAATAAATTGTAGTGTTGAAAATGCAAATCCTAAGTGGCCTATGATCTTCCTCAAGCTTGGTTTCAAAGCCTAGGAATGCTTTAAAGATATAAAAGGAAAAAATCAAGCTTAAAGGGAATTTTTGGTTAAGTTTTTACGAGTTATGCGCAGTGCTACAAGATGATACAAGGTTGCTACAGGATGTTACATGATTTCCATGTTTTGCTACAGGATTGAATCTGAGAGCATTATGTGGGCTTGAAAGGTGATATAAAGGTGAGGAGAGGTAGGATAGGTTAGAGGAAGGGTATGTGAGGTCCTTACCAAGCTTAATACCCCTCAGGAGCCCATATTCCACAAGGAGGAATGAAAACGGTGGCCTCTAAAAAATCTTATATGAGTTTTCTGTGGACATCCTACTTAAAGAACTTGTTGAGAATAGAGGGAGGGGGTTGTTGATAGGATTATGAATGAGAATGATAGTGATCAGTCTTGTAAATCAATAGTATGACCTACACACCATGAATATTACTTAACTTACAAGACATCTAAAACATGCTAACAATATTAATTGTCAAAAATTAAACTAGAAAGGGAAGGATGAGTTGAATTAATTCAAGATCTGACTATTGCATCAAAATAAAACATATTTATTTGTGTTTTCCAATACAAGGACTACAATCACACTTTCTAAGAGAGATGATTGAAAAATCTACAAAGGTGACCTTTTTATGTCAACAAAACTTGCAGAAAGGAATGTTACTCAAATAAGTACAGAAAGGATAGATGCATAAAAAAAATGTACAAAGAAGAGAGACTAGGGTTCTGGGGTTGGACCCTAACCCAAGGGTACTCAGAAAGATAAAACACACTTCTATATTGAAAATGAAAAAATTATTTGCATTGAGATCAAACAATGCTCAAGTTCATAATAAGAGAATTGAAATGACAAGTATGAGCTCCTAGTTCTAGCAGTCTCTATCCCTCTCTAAAAATTTGAATCCCATTAATCCCTTGGTCTTCTTTATTTATACAAATATGGTTGAGGGGGAAGCCTCCTTCGAAGGAGGGTTTATTCCCTCCAAAATACCTCTCAAGGTGGATTTAGCATAATGGATTCTCGTTGGATGTGGAATTTAATTCCGCATCTAACGAGTGTCTACACTTAAATTTTGAGTAAACATATTAGGAGATAAGCGAAAAATACAATTTAAAAAAAAAGAGTCTTATTTTCCCTCCAAAATATTTACATGTACCTCTTTTTAAATTTAAAAGATTTTTATAGGTTTACATATTATGACATGGAAATTACATGAAAATTTCATGGGCACTTTTAGGTTGAAATTTCCTTCAATGCAACCCTTGAGAAAACGCCCACTCGAAGTACCATGCCCACAATATGCACACATAGCATACTAAATGTATGCCATAAGGCTTCACTAATGTTTTTCCCATAGGCACAAAAATGTATTCCCAAGGCACAAAATACATGTCAAAGGCATTCTAGAAATGCACACCAACCCTATAAAAAATGCCCACTGGGATTACCATAGCCACAATATGCATGCCTAACGTATTAAATGCATGCCACAAGGCTTCTACCAATGCACATCCATATACACAAATGCACGCCCAAACCTTAAGAAAACTCTCATTAGGATTACCATGCCCACAATATGCATCCCTAGAATACTAAATGCATGCCACAAGGTTTCCACCAATGCATGCCCATAAGCACATGAATGCATGCCCAGTGCATAAAATGTGCCTGAAGCATAAAATGCATGCAAAATGTGTGTTTGAAATGCACTCTCAACCATTAGGAAAATCGCCACTAGGATCACCGTGCCCACAATATGCATGCCAGAAGGATTCCACCAATGCTTTCCCATGGGCATAAAAATACACACCCAAGGCATAAAATATGTGCCCAACCCTTAAATAAATACCCACTAGGATTGTCATGGTTACAATATGCACCCCTAGTATACTAAATGCATGGCATAAGGCTTCCACCAATGCACATCCTTATGAACAAAAATGCACAACCAAGATACAAGATCCATGCCAAAGGAATTTTGAAAATGCATGCCCAGCGTTATTCATTCAAAGAATAATAAGAGAGAAATAAATACACATAGCAACAACATTAAAACCATGTACACTATGATTTATTTGGAAAACCCTAGTTGGGGAAAAAACCAACCAACAATAGATCTATTATTGTCCTTGGCTAAAACACAGCAAAGTCGGCCAACACCCTGAGCTTTCACCGCTCAACCATGGCTCAATACAATGGAGAATACACAAGCCTTTTAAGGGCTTCAACTATATGTAATACCATGAGCTCAATACCATGAGTCACCAAAACTATGTGCTCAAAACCACAAGTGTTAACTATAACTGTTGACACAACCTCACTCTATCACAAGGTCAAGTTTATCTAACAATCCTCTCTTTAAACTTGACTTTGGTTTATCTAGCCAAACCGCCAAGTGAGCTAGCCACCACCACTCACCTCTAGGCCCTACCAGGTCAATGTCAAGGTATTTTGGAATTTCACATGTTATCCTAGCTCAACATGTTTCCACATGCACCCCTATATCACTTAGGTCTATATCCAAACTTTAAGATACACATGCCTTATCAAGATCTATATTCAAACTTTACCAGTGATTATTTACTGAAGTATATATGCCTTATCAGGCCTTACAGTAATATGCCCATTTACATGAAAATTTCCAACCCCAATATTTTTTTGCATCCTCCATGGGCAGTAGCTCTTCCTTTATTTTTATTTTTATTTTTATTTTGTGGTTTCTTTTAACTCCCCCTGTCGTTTCTTTTAACTCGTTAACTTTGTTGCCGCTTCCGCCGCGTCCTCCATGGGAAATTTTTTTAATTATCTGGAAGAACTCACTTGCTTTCTCGTCGTCGCCTTTCGACCTGTTGAAACAACGATGGCACTGTGATGGTAAGTCGCCAATGTCGGCCTTTATCTTCTGTTTCAGCCGCTTTCTCTCTACCGACCTCCCCCTCGCTTCTCTCTACTCGTATAGATTTTTCTGCCTCCGCACGTCCCGTACTACTAAACAAGCATCAACAACACACACACAGGAACAGGCTTTTCTCACACACGCAGCAACAGGCTTTCCTCGCGACCTCAATTTGCATTTATATATATATATATATATATATATATATATATATATATATATATATATATATATATATATATATATATATATATATATATATATATATATATATATATATATATATATATATATATAATTAGTTATAATAAATAAATAAATAAATGCGATTCCTGTGCATTCGTCACCACTCCAAGATAATCGATTGTTGGGCATTCGTGACCATTCCAAGATAATCCTTGCCAATGGTGCAACGTAAGAAACATTTGTGGTGTCGAAACATGCGCCCACAACGGCCACTCTCACCTCCGCTCCAGCAATCCGATCCCTTCAATACTCGGCGTCTACGAAATGGAACTCTCCGTCGTGGCCCCGTAGACCCTTTCAGCTTCATCGACTCTTTTTCATCAACTACAATTTTTGTTTTAAATCATTTCCCCAAGATGCACACAAATCCCAATTATCTAACGACTCAGAAAAAAAAAAAATATTCGATAAATCAATTTAATAGTTATACCATTGCTTAATCTGAAATAACATGCCCAGGCAGTCGTGTCTTCTGTGGGTAACTTGGGGTTAATTAAAAAAAAATCAATAATGCAACTTAACAATTATACCATTGCTTAATCTGAAATAGCATGCCCAGGCAGTCGTGTCTTCTGTGGGTACTTGGGGTTAATTAAAAAACAATCAATAATGCAACTTAACAATTATACCATTGCTTAATCTGAAATTGTTGGAATTTTCAGAATTCCAAAACAATAAAAAACTTCCCTTCTTTAACACAGAGAAACTATTTAAAATTCATTCACAGACAGAGTTTTCAACTCAGAAAAATTTCTATTCATAAAAAAGAAACTGCTGTAACAATTCTTCTATCTTTCCACTGCTGGGAGATTACAAAATATGGTACTGCTTCACACACAGTGACCAAAATACTCTTCTCTGTCTCACACAGAGAAATACTCTGTTTCTGCTGTTCTGTGTAATTAAAAATTACAACTCTGTCTTTTACAAAATGCACTCTGTTGTGCATAAAAACTCTGCTCTATCTCTGTTCTTTTCAACGCTGCTGCGTATTAAAAAATTACAATACAAAACAGCTCTGTCTCTACATATTACAAAACAGAAAATATCTGTGTCATTAAAATGATTCAACCACTAAGTTCACCGCTTCAGAAATCTTTAATGGTCTCAATAACTTCTGTCAGCACCGCTTGGAAATGCATTGAAGTTTAATTGACTTTCTGGCACTGCTGTTCTTTCTTCCCCGCACTGCTGTGCATTCATTTCTGTGTAATAAAACATTCTGCTGTCTTTTTTTTTTATTCCTGCACTGCTGTGCCTTTTATATAAAAACATTACTGTGCTGTGTAAATACAAATAATACAACAGTTAAAAATGCCGTGCTAAAAAAAAAATTAACCCGCAATCCTTTTAACATATAACATATGGGCTGTATAAAATATATGTGGGCCCCCAGCTGATGACATCAGCATTTCGAGGGGGTAAACTCCACCGCCCACATTACTACATTGACCCCCGCGGACAGACATTACGGCTGTATGGTGTGGGCCCGGTTTCGATGGGGTATGATACTCCCCTGGCCAGTCTTGCCGGACCCCCTCGGACCGTCTTGCCGCTTGGTCTCTTCGCTGTTTGGTTAAACAGCAGTTGGAAATTAATTCCAACACTCCCCCTTAATTTCAACTGCTGGGTTTTCCTGCATACCCATGCATCTTCTGAAATGTTCAAAGCTTTTCTGCTGTAGTGGCTTTGTGAGGATATCTGCAAATTGATCCTCCGTTCTGCAATGTTGCAAAACAATCTCGCCATTGCTAACCAATTCCCGTGTGAAATGAAACTTGGTGTCAATGTGTTTTGTCCTTTTATGAAAAAATTGCAATTTTTAGACAATGCACAGCCGAAGCATTATCATCACCGTCCATTTTACCCGTTCTTGACATAAGATTCTCAACATTTTCCGCATCCAAACTGCTTGACACGCTGCTGCTGTAGCTGCCACATATTCTGCTTCTGCTGTAGACAACGCTACAATGGGCTGTTTCTTAGAAGCCCATGAAATGGCTCCTGAACCCATGTGAAAAACATAACCGGAAGTGCTCTTCCGATCATCTACACTTCCAGCCCAATCACTGTCCGTGTATCCAACTAAATCTGAACATTCTGAAGTAGTATAAAAAATACCAAACTGTTTTGTACCTTTAACATACCTCAAAATCCTTTTTGCTGCTTGCCAATGTGCATCCTTTGGCTTTTCCATGAACCTGGAAATCAAACTAACAGCATGCATTATGTCCGGCCTAGTTGCAGTCAAGTACATAAGGCTGCCAACTATGCTCTTGTATAAACTAGGATCAAAATCCTTACTGCTGTCCTCTCTGCTGAGCTTTAATCCCATCACCGTGGGAGTGATAGCTGCTTTGCTCTCCTGCATGTTAAATCTTTCAAGCACCTCATTAACATACTTAGCCTGTGAGATAAAAATCCCATTTTTATCTTGCTCTACTTCTATTCCCAAGAAGTATCTCAACAAACCCATGTCAGTCATTTCAAATTCATCCTTCATGACTGTTTTAAAATGTTCAATAAGGCAATCATCATTACCTGTAAAAATAACATCATCAACATACAAGACTACAATCAAAATTTTACCATCTTGTTCTTTGATGTAGAGGTTGGGTTCTCCCTCACACTTTTCAAAACCATTTTCCAGTAGATATGAATCTATCCTACTGTACCACGCTCTTGGCGCTTGCTTCAGCCCATAAAGAGCTTTCTTCAACTTACATACTTTGTGCTCTTGGCCTTTCTTTTCATAGCCGAGAGGTTGTTCAATATAAACCTCTTCCATTAACACTCCATTTAGGAATGCTGACTTCACGTCCATTTGGTAAACTTTCCATTTATTTTGTGCTGCTATAGACAACACTGCTCTCACGGTTTCCATTCTTGCAACCGGTGCGAAAGTTTCCTCATAATCAATGCCATGCTTCTGCTTATAGCCTTTGACAACAAGCCTTGCCTTGTGTCTCTCTATCTTGCCTTCAGCATTACTCTTGGTCTTGTAGACCCATTTAACACCTATGACATCTTTACCTTTTGGGAGTTCAACCAAATCCCAAGTTTTGTTCCTCTCTATGGCATTTATGTCCTCATCCATAGCTTCTATCCATTTCCTATCCTTGATAGCTTCTTCGAAATGAACAGGATCATCAACATGACAATATAAAGCAAACAAAGAATTGATACCTTCATTTGTTATATCTTGTTCATAAATCTCTTTCAAACTTCTAAATTTATTACCTCTTTCAGTAGGTGTACAAGTACTTGAAGAAGCACTTGAATTTCCTCCTTGTGGTGTGCTTGGAGAAGCACTGTCATTTCTCCTCAAGGGTGTGCTTTGCGGTGTTGATGCTGCTGTTTGGGGATGTATTTCAGCCACCTCATCATCATTCTCATCATGAGATAAACAGTGTTTAACATTCACTATTTTCTCTATGCTTCCATCCCAAGCTTCCTCTTCAATGAACTGAACATCCCTGCTCACAAGAAACTTCTTGCTGGATGGGTTATATAATCTGTATGCCTTGGATTCCTCACTGTATCCAATGAAAATACATTTCTCCCCCTTGCTGTCCAACTTCTTCCTTAGCTGATCCGGAATGTGTGCATAAGCCACACATCCGAAAACCTTCATATGTGTGACACCTTGCTTTGCGCCACTCCATGCCTCTTCCGGCACTTTGTTCATAACTGCTTTTGTAGGGCACCTGTTCAAAATATACGCTGCACAATGTACAGCTTCGGCCCAATAATCATTCGGCAAATGCTTTGCCTTAAGCATACTCCTCGCCATGTCCATTATGGTTCGGTTCTTCCTTTCGGCTACTCCATTTTGCTGCGGAGTATATCTAGTTGTAAACTGCTTATGAATACCATTTTCTCTACAAAAACGTAGAAAAACTTTAGATATATACTCACCTCCTCTATCAGTCCTTAAGACTTTGATATGCAGCCCACTCTGGTTCTCAACAAGTGCTTTGAAATTGCAAAAATTTTCAAACACTTCACTTTTCTTTTTCAAAAAGTAAACCCAAGTTTTTCTTGTAAAATCATCTATGAATGTTAAGATATAGTGGCTGCTAGCAAGTGATGGAGTTTGCATCGGTCCACATACATCCGAGTGGACAATCTCTAAGGGTGCTTTCGCCCTTATGCTTTTCCCGGAAGGAAAACTTTCTCTGTGTTGTTTCCCAAGAATACAACCTTCACAAAGGCTGTCCGGTTTTTCTATCAATGGTAAACCACTTACCATCCCTTTTCTGTTCAACAAATTAAGACCTCCAAAGTTGAGATGTCCAAATCTCAAGTGCCATAACCAATTATCATCCTTTGGTTCGCTTTGGTAAGTCTCCTGTGCAACTGCTGCTTTCTCTTCGCCATTCTTCAAGTCTGCTCTCATTCTGAGAGGGAACATCCTGTTCCTTGTCATCTTCACTTCAGCAATACACTGTTTGCTGGGTGGTTTATCCATGATGGTACAAACATTATTATCAAAGAAAACATTATACCCCTTATGGACAAGCTGTCCAACACTTAAGAGGTTACATTTCATTCCTGGAACATAATAAACATCTGCTATGGTTTTATTTGCACCTAATCTTGTTAAAACATTTACATCTCCTTTTCCCATAACAGAAACTTTGCTATCAGTTCCTAGTGTGACTTGTGACTGCACACTCTCATCTAACATAGAAAACATTGCTAAGTTTCCTGTCATATGGTTACTACAACCTGAGTCTAGAAACCATAAGTCTTCACTCTTTTCTTCAGCCATATTACAAGCTAAGAACAAATTACTTTGACTGTTGTTTTCTTTTGTGAAATTTTCACTAGTTTCACTTCTCATATCATTCTGCTTCTTCTTTCTACATTCATTAGCATAATGACCATATTTTTTACAATTGTAACATTGGACATTGGACTTATCATACCTTTGACCTTGAGCATTCTGCTGACCATTTTGTTGGCTGCTGCCTTGGCCTTGATGCTGATTTGGATTGCTGCCCCTTCCTTGAGCATTTGCTGGACTGTTCCTTCCACCTCTGTTTTGGCTTCTGCCTCCTCCTCTCTTATTTCCTCTACCTTGCCCTCTTCCTCTTCCGAAAGACATTTGGGTCTTAAAGGTTTGCTCAAGAGATGAGTTTTCACTCCTACCCAATCTCTGTTCATGGGTAATCAGTGATGCATGTAATTCATCCACTGAAAACTTTGTGAGATCCCTTGTCTCTTCTATGGTGGTGACAATCACATCGAATCTTGAGGGTAAACTTCTCAAGAGTTTTTCAACAATCCTCTTGTCTTCAAGAGTCTCTCCATGAGATCTGATTTGTGTGACTATTCCAATCACATGAGTGAAGAATGAGTCAATGTTATCTGACTCTTTCATACAGAGAGTCTCAAAGTCTCTCCTCAGCAACTGAAGTTTTGTTGTCTTCACTCTCTCCATACCCTGATAGGCTGTCTTGAGAGTTTCCCATGCTTCACTGGATTTCTTAGCTGCTGCTATCCTTGGAAACACACTCTCATGCACTGCTTGATATAAGAAGAAAAGAGCCTTGGCATCTTTCTTCTTATTGTTCTTCAACTGTTCTCTTCCTGCTTGATTTAACATTAAAAACTCTGCTTCATCTGCTGGCTCTTCAAAGCCATCCTCAACTAATTCCCATAATTCTTGTGAGGTAAATAAAGCTTTCATAGTTATTGACCAGTAATCATAATTCTTTCCATTGAATTGTGGGAGATGGATACTTCCCAAACTCATACCTGTGCTAGAGCCAGCCATTCTGCACTTCTAACTATGATTTAAAAACACTTGACTGTGTATTAAAATAGCTCACTGTACTGCAACAGTAACACAACAAATTTTATAGAGAAATACCTTTGGATTCCTTTGGCTGAGTCTTCACACTGCTGGAGAAGCTGCTGCAACTAAGAACCCCTTTCCTTCAGCTTATTTGACCTTCAAATACCCTGGATTGGCTCCGATACCATGTTGGAATTTTCAGAATTCCAAAACAATAAAAACTGCCTTCCTTAAACACAGAGAAAAATTCTAAAATTCACTCACAGACAGAGTTTTCAATTCAGAAAAAAATTTCTATTTCAACTTCCCAAACTCGTAACAATTCTTCTCCCTTTCCACCGTCGTGGGAGATTTACAAACAAAATGCTTCACACACGTTGACCAAAATACTTTCTTCGTCTTCACACAGAGAAATTGTCCTTTGTTCGTGTAATAAAAATTACAACTCGTTCTTTACAAAAATGCACTGTCAAGGCATAGTTAAATCCCGTTTCTATCTCTCGTTTTTCAACGTCGTCGGGCAGATAAAAACATTACAATACAAAACGCCTCCGTTTCTACATATTACAAAAAAAAATGAAAGAGTCTCAGGCTATTAAAATGATTCAAACCACTAAATTTCACCGCTTTAGAAATCTTTAATGGTCTCAATAACTTCTGTGAGCACCGCTTGGAAACGCATTGAAGTTTAATTGACTTTCTGGCACTGCTGTTCTTTCTTCCCCGCACTGCTGTGCATTCATTTCTGTGTAATAAAACATTCTGCTGTCTTTTTTTTTATTTATGCACTGCTGTGCCTTTTATATAAAAACATTACTGTGCTGTGTAAATACAAATAATACAACAGTTAAAAATGCCGTGCTAAAAAAAAAATTAACCCGCAATCCTTTTAACATATAACATATGGGCTGTATAAAATATATGTGGGCCCCCAGCTGATGACATCAGCATTCCGAGGGGGTAAACTCCACCGCCCACATAACTACATTGACCCCCGCGGACAGACATTACGGCTGTATGGTGTGGGCCCGGTTCCGATGGGGTATGATACTCCCCTGGCCAGTCTTGCCGGACCCCCTCGGACCGTCTTGCCGCTTGGTCTCTTCGCTGTTTGGTTAAACAGCAGTTGGAAATTAATTCCAACAGAAATAACATGCCCACGCAGTCGTGTCTTCTTCTGTGGGTACTTAGGGTTAATTTTTACTGTGGCTCCGGGGACTTGGTCACAGATTTATTTCTCTCGCAACAAAAAACAATGAATGGGATCACACCAATCCCATGCACTCGCATCATGCGTCCCATCGAACTATTTCTCAATCGATCTTGTTGTTTTGTGCAACAGCCATTGCTTCAATCAGCGCTGCTAGTTTGTGCAATAAATTTCATTCATGGGATAGTCCATCTATAGAAACAATTCCATGAGAAGGGATTTGCAGTGCTTTCATACTTTGTTAACCAAGCTTTGATATCACTTGTTATCAGAATTAAGGAAAATGCATGTTCAACACTAAAGAAATGTATACTTGGCTTAAGTAAAATGCACATCCAACACCCAAGAGAAATGCTTGTTTACGACCATTGGACTAATTGCTTTGTCGATCTTTAGTGTTCCTTCTACATTTTTAAAAGGTGGAACTCCTCTTTAATACTATACAATAAATACACAAAGAAATGCATACCTAAGATAGAACCAAAGATACTCAGAATAAATATTTACAATAACATTCACATAGGTTATTATCATAGAAGATTCAAAAGAATAAAATGAGGAATCTCACATAAATTCCCACTAACCATCATTGGACTCATCATTGTGTTGATCATTTTTTTTCAATTGAAGAAGTTGTGACTAATTGCTTTGTTGATCTTTAAGATCATTCAAAGTCTTGGAGATAACATTACAAGGAGTGATCCTTCTACATTTTTAAGAGGTGGAACTCCTCTTTAATATTATACAATAAATACACAAAGAAATGCATACCTAAGATAGAACTAGGGATCCTGAGAATAAATATTTACAATAAAATTCACATAGGTTATTATCATAGAAGATTCAAAAGAATAGAATGAGGAATCTCACATAAATTCGATCATTTTTTTTCAATTGAAGAAATCCTGTCTGGAGAAGCTCTCAGGCATATGTAGTCTAGCTAGGGATTGGAGCACATGACTTGTGGGACCAAACCTACCCACCTAACCATTGGACCACATCCTGGGGACTAAAATCCTTGGAGACAACATTACAAGAAATAATCCTTCTATGTTTCTAAAATCCTTGGAGACAACATTACAAGAAATAATCCTTCTATGTTTCTAAAATCCTTGGAGACAACATTACAAGAAATAATCCTTCTATGTTTCTAAAATCCTTGGAGACAACATTACAAGAAATAATCCTTCTATGTTTTTAGAGAGCTGGTACTCCTCTTTAATATGATACAATAAATGCCTAAGAAAATACTAAGGTTGTTCAAAATAAATATTCACAATATCATTCATTGGGATTACAATATACAAAACTCAAAATAATAGAATAAGGAATCTCATAGAAATGCCCACTAAACACCATTAGACTCTAATTTTTGATGACCTGTGAAGATCAAATCTACCTACCTAATCATTAGATCACATCCTCGAGACTAAAATCCTTAGAGACAACATTACAAGAAATAATCCTCCTATATTTTTAAAAAGATAATACCCCTCTTTAATATGATACATATGATACAATAAATGACCAAAAAAAAATACTAAAATTGTTCAAAATACTATTTAAAACTTTAGAAATAACATTACAATAAATGATCCTTTGTTTTTTTAACTGTGGTACTCTTCTTCTTTAATATGATATCATAAATAAATAAACTCCTCTTCTTTAATATAATACCATAAATAAATATTAAGACGAGCAAGATTATTCAAAATAAATATTCACACTAACATGTGTAAGACTACTAATAGGCTCAAAATAACAAAATGAAGAATCTCACGTCATAGTGTTTCTAAAATAGAATGAAGTAAAGTAAAACATATTATTGGACAAGTTGAAAGTTAAAAGACCTATATGAAAAAAAAAAAAAAAAACATGATATTTCATTTAAATCATAAAGGAATTAAGAGAACCTGGCTTGAAATCTCATGTTTTAATCTCCAGCTCTTAAAATAACACTAACCATGTGTTCCCATAGTTATGTGGGAGTAGTTTTTTTATAAATATACAAATGTTTTAAATAAAGGTATTTAATATCTTAAAAAAAAAAGTAAATGTGTTCATCCTTACGAAATGGAATGGAGCTCCCATGGACTATATATACAAAAAGGCCGGGAAGAATTTAGGAAACACAATTAGGAATTGACCTATGATATTTGACTTTGAAAAGAAAAGGTTGAATAATTGCTAAATAAAAATAAATTGAAAATATTAATGCTTATTAAAATAATTGTTCTACTTACTATGTTGGAACTCTCTTTCTTTCGTTTGCTCGTTGAAGTTCTCTTTATATTATGATTTGTTAAAGGTGGTCTAATTGTTGTAACTGCCACTGGAGACTCGAGTTGAGACACTCTAACCAAAGCTTTATTTAACCATAGTTCAATGTAAACTCATTGTGCCACTGTCAACTCGTGCTTGATTTTAACTTTAAACAACTCATCATCGATATCTTTCAATTCAAAGCCTAATTGATGGATTATATCCACTCGGTCTTCATTTTTTGTTGGCAAAGTGGATTAACCACTTTTCAACTTCTTAAGAAAAAACAATTAGATGATTAAAATCATTAGCCCATGAGATATTGGGAGCATCCAATTGTTGTTGCATTTGGTTCTTAGTGAGTAGTATAATGTCCATTACTAAATGGGATCCTTCTCATTCTTTAGTTATATTACATAAATTACTTTGAATTAATAGTATCACATTCTTTAATCATGTTTATTAAACATTTGATTTATCTTGATAAACAAGTCTCTATTTGTTTTATGGAAAATTGGAAAATTCTATTTCCTTATGAGGACAGCATTCATGTTTATAACCCTTGCATTGAAAGCACTGGCAACTTCTTTGCATAAACTTTCATCATTTTCTTAATTTTTGCAGAAACACTATTAGAATTATTAGTTACTCCCTAGTGTTTAAGGATAAAAGAAATCCTCTTACTACAAACAATATATTTTGAGATAGTTTTCAATAAAATTAAATTTCCTTTTAACCTTGAACATGATTCAAATGTGTCTTTAAAAACATTAGTTAGTTATGATAATTGATATGGACTCAAAAAATAGTGGTTTAAGAGATAATGCTTCTTCTAATTCTTTCACTCTTTTTTTTTAAATTTATATTTTATTTTATTTTATCACTTATAGAATATCTAAGCGTATCTCTTGTAGTTAAATGGAATTCTAAGACCTTTGAAGGTTTTACCCTTGTCATGTCAATTTCGAAGTTCTATTTTTTCCTTTATCTTCTTATTATTTAAATTAATTTTTGTAATCTATAAAATTCTAAGGTTTGGTTTAAATGCAATATGATGTAGTGTTTTAATAAGCAACATGCAATAACCCAATGATTGGATTATTGCCCTTTCCATTGTGTTCATTAGATAGGAATAATGTACAGTGTTTAGCGAACATGTTGGAAAGACAATAAGCCAATCATTTACTCATTGCATGGTACTTATTATTTTCCAATTACAAATAGAAAATGATCGAGAGTGGATCCACATTGGATCCCAATGTATTCAAATACAATCCACAAATGTAGAGATCCTGGATTTTAACAAGGCAAATAAGATAACATAGTTGACCACAATCATTAATATAATGTATTTGGATATCATGTAATGTAATTTATAAAATTTATGGAGTAAATTTATATGTGAACAAATTCAATTTTTGTTATGAATGTACTCTTTTTGGTAGAGTAAAGTTTTGGTTTATTTTATCCATTTTTTTTAATTTTTTATGATTTGGATCATTTTTAAAACACTTAAATTCTTACCAACACATTTATATCAATAAGGTCTATCACTTCCTAAAATTGTTTTACTAAAATTGAAAAAGAAATTTCATATATATATACACATTAATTAATTAAGGTAATCTAAAAGTTATAGATTTAGTGTTCTTTTCATTATAAATACTCATATACTAATTATGTTCTTTATTAATATTAAATTATTATTAATAGTAAATATTTCAAGTTTATAATATAATATAATATGTAAAATGTACTGATTTAAAGTACTTTTGACATTTCTTCATTTTTTAGGGCTTGTATTTTCAATATTGCTTCTATGATTGCACACCAAATGAGAATGCTGACCAAAGTTGAAATGTAGCAAACAGTATCTAAGTTGGGTCAAGTATCTGCCCGAAAAAATAAATATCCATGCAAGGTTATTGAAAGAATGATGGATGAAGATGATTGCCTTACCAACACCAAGAGCGTGGGATAAGTGGTATTGAATTCATGGAAAAGCTTGCCAATAGATCATTATGGCACATTGTAATTTCATGGATGACAACAAGATGTCATCGATGTCAAAGAGGGTGTCTGAGACAGTGGTAGTATCATTCACGATGCCTAAAAAATCATCAAGACTCTCTATGAAGCAGTATGACAACTAGATCCCTTACAGGATCTCAATAAGTGGAGTTAAAGGAGCTTGAAATTATTTGATTTTTTGATATGGTTATGGTGCCCTAATGGTTCTAAAAATAGCATGGTTTCGTAGGTCTCATCGATATCTTTCCATCAGTATATCCTACTCTGAAAAACTCCTCTTGGATGAGAAGTTATGGAAATTTGAAAATCAACGTTAGTTGAAGGCCCAAATTTTAGGGAAAAAAACCCAAAATATTAATGTGTTAAATAGTGTGCACCTTTTGGGCACATCCATAGTACATTGACTAGTTCAATCATGGATATGGGTAGAACTTTCATGACCTTTAAACTATTAAAGAGTGTGCATATTTCATCTGATCAGCTAATTCCTTGAGAAATCAAATAGTATATGATGTCAAAACTACATGAAAATTAACCTATCTTGTCGACCCAATAGAATGAGGACACGTGGCATACGTTATTTGGAAATATCTGATGACATAGAAATGCAGTCATAGTAGACACCACATGGAAACACATGATTGGGTGATGTGGCCTCAAGCATATGACATTATCAAGTGACATCAGCATGATGATGTGGCATCACTTGGGGCGACCACATGGTAGGATTATTTGGCGCACTTTTACAGGTAAAAGGATCAGAAAAATATGGCATGTCACACCCCTCATGGGCTACCACATGGCTCGATGACGTTATAATGATTTCGTCAAGAAAATGAAGAGTTCCCGCCAGGATAAGGTCACATGAGTCGATCAGACGGTGGCAGGGGCTAAGAATTATGTGGTATAGTCATATGGACATGGTCACATGGAAAAACGAAGGATACAACTCATTAGTTTTTGGTTATGAACAAGGCCATATGATGGTGGAAAATTTTGGTAACATGGTTTGATTTCCATATTTATGGGCATAAAAAATGGCCTATGATCGACCCTCATTTTCCATAGGACCACTAGTTAATCATACATATGTGAATAATATGTTGCTTTGCTCAGACAAGAAACTCGTGAATGGATAGCCACATTGGTGACAGGTAGTCTGTGGTGAATGTAACGAAGAATTATTCATCTGGTTCAAAGTTAACAGTATTTCTCTTTGGCTTCACTCTTTTTGTTATGGTTATGATTTTTTTTGGATTGGATTTCTTCGCAAAGGTAGTGTTATATGGTCTGGAACTTTGGCGGAAGTTTGCGACAATGTAGCCCAAGCCTAGTTATATTTTTGGCAGAAGCATAGCCCAAACTGAGTTGGGCACACTAGTTAATTGTTTCAAGAAAGATAATTTGTAGAGGTACATATTGGAAGAAATTTGTGCCAAGTTTGTCAAGGGGTTCAAGTTTTGGTAAATGAATTGATGGAGGTTTGATATACACATTGGCAGAACTCTATGCCAAGTCTGTCATAGAGTATGTGTTATTGGCAAGAGTTATCTATATATATATATATATATAATAGGTCTGATACACAATAGAGATGTATGACGTGACATTACACGTCATTTTGTCACCATGAAATTTGACTTTCATTATGGGTCTATCACCATCCATATCATGTTCCCTTAGAGGTCAAAAATACTCATGTTCCTGAACCAAGTCTTGGAAAATGGAGAAAAGCTCTTTAAAACCTTTAAAATATTACCTGTGCGCTTTTTGTGACAATTAATTGTGCATGCGCTGATACTTATTCTATTAGTCGTGGCGATTGCTGCTTTGTTCGCCACTAAAACCTGCATACCCCCCTAAAAAGGAAATAAATATAAAAAGTAACTTCTAGAAGCCTAGTTGGTGGAATATTCTCCCAACTCGAAGCCTTTAGACTCGCGCCAGTTTGAGCTTTATTCCTCTACTCATGGAGCTTATCCCTTGACCAAAGGAACCCAAATCCCTTCATGGGAGGAACTCATCCCTCTCTTAATGGATCTAAAACTACCTCAATCTTTCTATAAATTGAGCTGAGATTTCAGGTTGAAGGGTAGATACTGACTTGTATAGATTCTAAGTTGGAGAGAATTCATAGAGTTCATAGATGATGAATTAGTAAGTTGTTGTTTGCACATTGAATATTACACCTTTGTGTACATGACTTCATTCTAGTCATTCTAGAGATGAAGGCTTATCAAACCGAAGGATATGATTGCATAAACATATGGGAGAAATCCATACAACATCAAGGCTCAGGTTGTAAGATTCCTCTTTTTAATTTCTGATAATACATATGGATCTCTTTTTCTCATCGTCTTATTTCTGAATTCATGGAAATTATGTCAATACTTAGACTCCTTGATCTCTAAGTTAAACTAGTATTTATGATTATTATATATTGCAGGTGCTTTGATCTTTTGCATTGTTTGTGATTGCAGGTTCTTCTCATCATTGAAGAATTGTTTTGTAGCGAAAGGAAAAAGGCTACATCGAATGTCTTGGTTGAAAGGTAGGATCATAACCTCCTTATTTCAAGGTTGTAATAATATAAAATACAAATAGTTTAGGGAAAAATGAATTCAATGGATCTTTGTATATAGCTACTTGTTGGAGTACTAGGGAGATCGCTCTTGTCTGCAAGAGGGATTAATCCACACAAAAAATTGGCGACCATACTGGGGAAGAAAAGTTTAGTTTTTTTTTGTTCTGTTTAGTTTGAAATTCTAGATTTCTTGGTTTGACTTCTCTGAGTGTGGTTGGGTATATAACATTTTAGTTTCTCTGAGATAGAAAATCGTAAATTTATTTTTTCAAACTTTTCTCTGCCCTGCGTGATCTTCTGTGGAAAACAAAGCGGTAACATGTGCAACTTGCTAGTATAGTTCAGTGCACATGCACACTGTTTTGCACTGAGAAGTTGTGCACCCCCTGGGAAATTTTGAAAAAAATAGAATTTTCTCTTTCAGAGTCAAAGAACCAAATTCTTAAGGTTTAAACTTATCTATACTAGTTGTCACAGTATGTGTATGAACTCCTCCTCAACACCTTAGAGTCTTGTTTGATAAATCATCCTTTTGCATAATTCAGTTAGGGTTTTCCCTGGTTTTTTGTTGCCCCTTTTGGAAGATAAATTCATTTGATAAAGATCACTGGTTTTATGTTATTGTCTCCCTTATCCACCAAGATTATTTCTAGCCTTACCTAATTGAATGTTTTTTTCTTATTTGATTGCAAAATGGAAAAGATTTTATGTTATTGTCTCTAAAGTTTGATTTATCTCAAGCTATTATTTTATGATTTCATTTCTGCTAAGCCAAGTGGAAACATTTTTATTTTTCTTAAAACTAAGAGAAATAATTATAAGGCACTCATAGGTATCTTAGTTAGGATTAATAATTAGAAATTTTATTTTCTTTAAGTTTTTTATACTTTTTAGAGTATTTAGAAGTTGCTTTCTTTTGAGATTTGTTTGTTCATCAAAGTTGTATTTTTTGGCTTTGTAATCAACAAAATTTTCTTCACAAAAGATGCATTGGTCATGCTTGGAAATTTTCTTCTTAATGAAATTGTTTTCTTGACAAAAAAGGAATTTTATTTGAAGTTTTAGGAAGCTTGTACTTTTTTAGTTCAAAAGTCCTTCAACTTTCTCTTAAATAGAATTCATCAAAATAAAGGAGTTGCATTTTCATATTGATGCATTTATAGTATTTTGAGTCAGATCACAATATCATCAAGCTTCATCTCCACACCCCTTTGCGTAAATAACAGCTGAATCAATACAGTGCTTAATAAAATCAATCTAGATTCTTTTTGCATTTTCTAGGGCTGATTCCAACAATTTATCTTAGGCTAGTGCTTTGGAATAGGTTGTAGTTAACGTTCCAAAGCAGTTCAAACAAACAAGTAGCATCTTGCGGTAGGGAAATCCAATTATTGTGTTTGTACTGGGAAGCTCTTCTTAAAAGAGTCAAGAATGAGTTCATGTCAGACCTAGTGAGGTAATCATACCTACTTCATTGGTGAAGATAGAAGATGTGCACGTAATACAAAAGGTGAACCTCATATTAACCATTGTCGAGGAGCCTGGGGTCACTTGTTAGCAAACCTTGTATTTACAATGTCAAGGATATTTCAAGGGGATTGAGCTTGATACTCTACCCTTGCGTGTATATCATATCGTAGATTGTTCCCCAGGTGAAATTGTCTCAGTTGGTGACCTTATAGGCCATAATATTGTAGAAATTTGCTGAATAATGATTAATTATCCACCGAGACTATCCTGATCACATACAATTCGAATTTATATGCAACACATAATCTCTTCCACTCGGATCATCACACATGCGGAAATAAAACAAGCGATAACACATCAAATCATCATACACATTAACACAGTATGTATGGGGAAAGCTTATAGCTGAAAACCCCGCAGCTATTGTGTATATTATAATGGAGAAAACATGTAACAAAATCAGTACAATACTCCTCACAAGTACTCAGTACTGTCTCATGAAGTTACACACAAACTAGCTTGGTTTTGAACAAGTCACAGGTTCAAAACACATCCACTAATTGCCTGCCTCTATTGCGCAATCATGGCTTGTCTAAATAGAGATCCAAGGTTCGAATCTCCTTGGCTTGACAGCGCAATCATCATGGGAAATTTCCTCCAAGTGTGGTGCAAATCTCATGCACAACTGATGTCACAACTGATAGCTGTACTCACCCTTTCATCTACCTCTTCCACTGGTCTCCACTGAACTGTCCATGCACTGTAGTGAACTGATGTGTTCTTGAGTTGAATAATGAGTTACTAATTAATGAATTAAATAGTATTTAATTCACTCCACTCATTACTAGTTGATTAGCTAGTTAAACTAATCTCAACTAGTTCAACTAAGTTAAACCGAACACAACTCCACCAACTGTCTCATCAACTCCACCAAACTTCTGCCACTGAAGTCCTAACTAAATTCAACCATGCATGAGCTCACCAAACCCCTAGGAATAGCGTAATTCCTCTGTCAGATGCATGAGCCACTTCCAAGGCTCGAACTGAAGTGCTCCAAGAGAGTAAACTGAAGTTTAGAGTCCAAATATTATTAAGGGTAAATAATATTTGACTTCCCTATTTTTAGGATAGGCGGTCTAAAAATAGACTTCGACCTATAGGTCCAAAAATAGAGGTCCATCTATTTTTACCAACATGACCAATACTCCAAGAATAACATACTGCAATCCCCGGACCATGCTCCATATGTCTAAAAATAGACATAGTCTAAAAATAGATTTTGCGCCAGAATTTGCTTGCGGGCCCACTTAGTGAAGGCGACTTCATTTCACTAAGCTCCATCATCTTGCTACATTTTCAACACTCCCTCTCAGCAAGATATGGATTATCTGCAACCCCTATTCTGCCTCTGTGGAATTCGAACTTGCTCTTGGTGAGCGCCTTCGTCAGGATGTTGGCATCCTGATCCTCCGTGGGAACATATGAAAGCATCATGATTCTCCGCTGAACACAATCTCTGATATGATGGTACCTGATGTCGATATGTTTGGACCTATCATGAAATACTGGATTAGCCGAGAGCTTGATGCAGCTCTGGTTATCACAGTAGATCACCGTAGGCTCCAAATGCAACCTGAACAAACCTGCGAGGATCTTCCTCATCCAAATAGCCTCACATGCAGCCAAGCTTGCTGCCATGTACTCGGCCTCTGCTGAACTGAGTGCCACGGATCTCTGCTTCCTGCTGTACCAGGAAACTGCTGTCGACCCAATGTTGAAAACTCCTCCAGATGTGCTCTTCCAGTCCGTTGGGCTCCCTGCCCAATCTGCATCAGTGAAGCCGGAAAGCTTCGCTCCATCCTCATGTCTGTACCATAGACCATATCCCGATGTGCCACTAAGATAATGCAATACATGCTTGCCTGCCTTCCAGAAGAGCTTGGTAGGCTTAACCATAGCTTGCGAAAGCTGGTTAACAGCATAGCATATATCGGGTCGTGTATTGACTAGATACATAAGCGACCCCACCAACTGTCGATAGACAGTGGCATCCACTACCTTCGCTGAAGTAGCATCCTCCTTCCTCCAACCACCAGGAAGAGGAGTGTCAACAGGCTTGCAGCCTTGCATGTTGAACCTCTCCAGAATCTCCCGGGCATACTTGCCCTGAGAAACAAACAGTCCTCCACTGCGCTGCCAAATCTCCAATCCCAGGAAATAATGAAGGATGCCCAAGTCCTTCATCTCAAACTCTCGTGCAAGATCTTCCTTACATGAAACTATCAACTGCTCATCTCCCATCAAAATCAGATCATCTACATATAGTACGATGATCAACAGCTTCCCCTCCACCACAATCTGGTACAGGTTAGGATCCGCCTCACTCTTGGAGAATCCAAGCCCGGTGAAGTAGCTGTCTATGCGAATGTACCAAGCACGAGGTGCTTGCTTCAGCCCGTAAAGTGCTCTCTTGAGTCGGCACACATGCGACTCACTGCTGAAGATCTCGAAACCTTCAGGCTGCTCTATGTACACCTCCTCCTCAATAACTCCATTGAGGAACGCAGTCTTCACATCCATCTGATGAATGTGCCACCCCATCTGCGTTGAGAGAGCAAGGATCATCCGTATGGAAGAGTACCTTGCGACAGGTGCAAAAGTCTCCTCATAGTCAATCCCCTCGATCTGTGAGAAGCCACGGGCGACAAATCTCGCCTTGTACTTCTCCACACTCCCGTCAGCCGCCTGCTTCACTTTGTAGATCCATCGCGAACCCACCACTGATTTCCCCTCCAGTCTTGGGACAATCTCCCATGCACTGTTCCTGACGATCGAATCATATTCTTCGATCATGGCATCAACCCATGCGGGTTCCTCCACAGCTTCCTCAAAAGAGGATAGCTCCGTCACAACACATTGACTCACAAGAGCCATGTATCCAGTGTACCGATCCGGTGACTGCCTCTGTCTGCGCTGTGCTGTAGGTGGTCCTACAACCTTCTTTGCATCTCGAGCCAATCGCTTAGCTTCTGTAGTGCGCTTGCGCCCTCTGATGGTTGGCGCTGCATGGGTGGTTTCTTCCACCTCCTGAACTTCCTCTTGTGGCTAATCCACATCCGGAAGCTCCTCCTTAGGAACTAACAGCTCCTCATTTGCATGCAAGTGTAGCTCCCTCTCAAGCGAACACTGCATGGCTTTCTCCTCCTAAAATTTTATATCCCGTCGCACAACAATCTTGCGACTGTCTAACAAATACACCCGATAGTTTTGAGGTGTATCAGTGTACCCCACAAATATTCCAACCTCAGTGGTTGGATCCAGTTTCCTTCTTGCATCCTTCGTCACATGCATGTAGACAGGAGAGCCAAAGATCCGCAAATGGGAAATTTCAGGCCTCTTGCCAGAATAAGCCTCCTCCGGTGTACTCATGCCAAGAACCTTGTGAGGACAACGGTTCTGCACATACACTACTGTATTGCATGCCTTAGCCCACAAGTGAAGGGGTAGGCCCTGATCATGCAACATCGCCCATGTAGCACCCACGATCGTTTTGTTCTTCCGCTCAGCCACCCCGTTCTGTTGTGGGTTATGAGGTGCGATGAGCTCTCTCTGAATCCCTTCTGTGCTGCAGAACTCCTTGAATTCAGCCGAGATGAATTCACCACCATTGTCGCTCCTTAGAGCAATCACCTTCTTCCCCGACTCCTTCTCGACCAGTGCTTTAAACTCACATAACTTCGCGAATGTATCGCTCTTCTTCTGCATGAAGAAGATCCAGCACTTTCGAGAGAAATCATCAACAAAGATCATGTAATACTTGTGCTTTGCTGTCGAAGCAACTGAGAAAAGACCACACACATCTGTGTGAACGCTCTCAAGGATCGTCGTGGTGCTACTATCCTTCTCATGAAAGGTGGCTTTCACATACTTCCCTAAATTACACCCCTTGCACTGATCTGACTGCACAAGAGTGCCCTTAGGAAGCCCAGTAGAAATCTGCTACAGGATCTTCAAAGCTCCATGGTGAAGGTGGCCCAATCTCCTGTGCCACAGTTCGCCCTCATCATCCCGGCTCACCACTTCTCCCGCCTTGCATGCCATTGCTGCGTAGCCATCTACCTGCAACTGATAAAGGTTCTTGGTTCGAACCCCTATCTTCCGGGTCTCTCCAGTAGTCTTACTGCGCAGGAAGGCTTTTCCTTCGCTGAAGACCACATCATACCCCTTATCCTACAACATCGCCACAGAGATCAAGTTCTTCTTCAATCCAGGTACATGCATGACATCCTTCAACACGAAGGGTTTACCAGACTCCCTCTGAAAGGATATGGTACCGATACCAGTCGCACTGTATCTACCATCATCGCCCTTCTCGATGTGCACACCCAAATCTTTGTCCTCCAGATCTGAGAACAAATCCCGATCTCCCGTCATATGAAATGACGCACCGCTGTCCAAGAACCAAACCGATCCCATCACACTTGAAACCAAGCATGCGATCGGTGAAAATTCAAGCTCGAACTGTGAAGCCAAAGCTTCTCCATCTGCAGATCTTCCCGCTTGCTTGTTCTTCTTCTTCTTTGGACAATTGGTAGCATAATGTCCGTGATCATGGCAGTGAAAACACTTCACTTTCGCCATATCCTTCTTCTTGCCCTTTGCACCGGAATGAGAAGTTTTCTTACCCTTCCCCTTCTTTGCTTTGGCAGCCAAAGCGCAATTTTCTTCATCAGCTCCCTTTGATGAAGATCCGTCCCTGGTAGTCCTCCTTATCTCCTCCTGCATGAGATCTGCCCAAAGGCACTCCCATCCCGGCAACTTCTCCCGACCATTGACACTATCCTGATATGAATGCCAAGCCTTCGGAAGACCAAGGAGAGCCAGGTCCACCATGTCCTCATCTTCGACAATCACCCCCACACTTCCCAGCTCATCTCTGCATTGAGTGAACTTCGTGAGGTATTTGGCAATACTGTTGCCTTTCTCAATCTTGATGTTTCTGAGCTTATCTTTGAGAGCCATCTTCCTTTGGTCGCTCTTACTCTGGAATAGATCCGTCAAAGCTTTCCACATTAAATATGGAGAAGCCTTTCCATGCAGGCTGGATACAATATGATCCTTGACGCCCTCCAACAGGATCCTTCGACATTTCGCCATCTTCTTTTTCCAAGCTTCGACTTCAGCAGGATCAGTGGGCTTTTGGATATCTGTATCTATGAACTCCTTCAGTCCATTATCTTCTAATACTGCCTCCATGCGATCCTTCCATGCAACATAATTTGAACTACCTTCAAGAGCATATTCGAGTCGCAAACCGTTGAAAGACATTTTCAACTCCGGCACCAAGAAAACAAAACTGCTGCAAAATTTTAATTCCAACTCAAAGCTCAACCGCCCTTGATCTGTGAGAACAAATGATTTCTAGCACAGAGATCGACTGCAGGGGCATTTACTGGATATATCACCTTTCAAAGGAAATGATGGATCCAGAGGCTACCTGGCCCACATGCAAACTCTGTCTACCGAAATAAGTTTGTAATCACTGTGATGATCAATCTCTGCTTTAATAGCTCCGATACCATGTAGAAATTTGCTGAATAATGATCAATTATCCATCGAGACTATCCTGATCACATATCAATTCGAATTCATATGCAACACATAATCTCTTCCACTCAGATCATCACACATGCGGAAATAAAACAAGCGATAGCACATCAAATCATCATACACATTAACACGGTATGTATGGGGAAAGCTTATAGCTGAAAACCCCGCAGCTATTGTGTATATTATAATGGAGAAAACATGTAACAAACTCAGTACAATACTCCTCACAAGTACTCAGTACTGTCTCATGAAGTTACACACAAACTAGCTTGGTTTTGAACAAGTCACAGGTTCAAAACACATCCACTAATTGCCTGCCTCTATTGCGCAATCATGGCCTGTCTAAATAGAGATCCAAGGTTCTAATCTCCTTGGCTTGACAGCGCAATCATCATGGGAAATTGCCTCCAAGTGTGGTGCAAATCTCATGCACAACTGATGTCACAACTGATAGTTGTACTCACCCTTTCATCTACCTCTTTCACTAGTCTCCACTGAACTGTCCATGCACTGTAGTGAACTGATGTGTTCTTGAGTTGAATAATGAGTTACTAATTAATGAATTAAATAATATTTAATTCACTCCACTCATTACTAGTTGATTATCTAGTTAAACTAATCTCAACTAGTTCAACTAAGTTAAACCGAACACAACTCCACCAACTGTCTCATCAACTCCACCAAACTTCTGCCACTGAAGTCCTAACTGCAGTCAACCATGCATGAGCTCAACAAACCCCTAGGAATAACATTCTCTGCATCCGAACAGTCCTACATAGCAGCTCTAACTAAAGGGCTCGAGTAAGCCAAGTTTAGAGTCCAAATATTAATGGGTAAATAATATTTGACTTCCCTATTACAGGATAGGCCAGGTCTAAAAAACAGACTTGAGCTTCTATAGGTCCAAAAATAGACGTCCATCTATTTTTACCAACATGACCAATACTCCAAGAATAACATACTGCAACCCCTAGACCATGCTCCATATGTATAAAAATAGACATAGTCTAAAAATAGACTTTGCGCCAGAATTTTCCTGCGGGCCCACTTAGTGAAGGCGACTTCATTTCACTAAGCTCCATCATCTTGCTGCATTTTCAAAAAATATTTAGGATTTTTCCCAAGGTGACTGTTGGTGAAAAAAAAGGTCTCTGGGAAAGACCTAGGTTCAGGGTAGAGGCCAACAAGGTTTCCGCAATAGTCTAGCACAACACCGGAATTTTCACCCTACTCCAGAGAGTAGAGCATCTCACCCGAGGCATGCCGCAACCTTAGTAAGATTAGAAGTTAAATTAGGTAGAAGACAAATGCAACTGTAGAGAATAGCTATAGAGACTTGAAAGAAACAACCATATCTCAACTCTCTGTATAAACTATCACTCATCAAAGCATGTTCAAAATGCTGAATTAAAATTTAAATTGGGTATACATTCATCGTAAGCAAATAACTATCAATCAACTCATAAAATTACACACAGCAACAACTAGATTTCATTACCAATAAAATAATAGCATACATCTACTCTGCAAAGTCTATTACAATTTGATTTAGTACAACAGAGTTCCCACAAAGCTCTCCTAAGGTTCTGCTCTTTCCTACCGGCCTCTCGCCGCACTGACTAACTAACTCTCCTCCACTGGCTAACTTCCTATTTGTTCCTCTACCAGCGTGACTGTCAGTCCTTCCTCTTTTACTGCTCCGCTGCTTCCCGCTTCTTCTTTATTACTGGGAGTTCTACTGATTATTCTTGACTCCCATATCTGCCATCTACACTATTCTCTGCAACTGTCGCGCCACCTATCTTCCGAATTTTCGCAACCGTGACAGCTCCCTGTCTACCTTGATTGCATTCTGCCACCTATCTTCCAACCCTCCACAACTCAAAATTGTTCTTTTCCAAAATAAAGGCCCCAACAGGCCCTGAACACATGCTATTGACTCGTCCCGAATCAATCTTTCCCTGTTGTTGTGGCTTTTGGTGGTCTGTCGGCTTCACAAGCTGACCTTGTCTTTTCTGTTTCAATGCTCTGTCCAAACAAAGGCCCCAACTCTAGAACCTTGCTCAATGTTGAGGACTTGAGTTCTGAAAACTCAATGATTGCCTGTTGCCATTCTTTAATTAACTACTCTATCTGGGTGGCGACTTTTTTGGCCTCAGTTTCAGTCATCACAGGCGGCAGTTTACTGAATACCTCATGTATCTTCGACTCGACTTCGGCTGCCATCTATTGTATTACCTCTACTTTTTGTTTTACTGATAACCTTAACTCTTTAAGGACCTCTTTTGTGGCTACTGAGTTCTATTCTATTTTCTGGATTTTGGTTTCCAGCACCTCTTCCTAGTTGTACAGTTGGGTTATGCCAACTGGATCAGTGGCTTCTTTGATTTCCCGGGAAATTTGTTGAAGATGTGATGATATTGGGTGGGCTTCCATCATTAGCAAGTTTGAGCATTCATGTAAATGCTTTAGCAGGCTATAAACCTCTTTGATTGTTGTCCCCATGGTTTCCCTCATGCCGTTTACCTGCTTCTGTCTCTCTGTGACTTTCTCAGCATATACCGTGCAGGGTCTAGTAATGTTGGTCTGGCTGCTAGCGCCTCCTTGAGCTCCCAATTTTCTCTTCTCAGATTTGTGCATGCAATTTTCACTCGGATAGACCGTTCGACCATTGAGCAAGCCAATATGTCCTTTGGCATTGATCTGAAATTGTGAGAACAAAGTATTTCTCATACAGAGATTGACTGTAGGGGCATTCACCAGATCTTTCACCTTTACTAGAAAGGATGAATCCGGAGGCTATCTAGCCCTTCTACAGACTCTGCCTAAAGAAATAAAAAGTAATCACAAAGATCCGATCAATGAAATTATTTGTTTTAACTGCAAAGTATTCATTGATCCAACTTTAATGTGTGAATAGGCAAGTATACATATTCTGCAAATGAAGTGTAGTGTTTTGAAGAGGAACTAATAAGTTTTGTTCACTGTTTAAACCTTCTTGGGAAAAGATAGCTTATAAAATTTTATTGTTTAAAGGCGCAGAATCTGAAAATATGCAGAAAAATTATACAGTATGATAGCAAATAATTGTTTAAGCGGTTCACCCCTCTCTTGGGCTACCTCCGCTGGGTCCAAAAGCCTCTAATTAGGCTTTTTCCTCTTTGATTAAATTCTCAAAATGTGAAAAAAACTGTATATAAGCCTCAAATGGAAAAATAAACTGCAAAAATAGATTCAGAAGGCTCAAATCAGTATAAAATGACTAAACAAACACCTCCATTGGATGAAGATAGTCCAAAACAGCTCTTCTTCCCTTAGGCCCTGGTGGCTCCACGACCAAAAACGCTGGTAAATTCTCTGTTAGAGCACCCTGATGGCTCTGAAAACACTTCCAACAGCTCCAAAATGCTTCCAACCCCCAAAATCAAAAAAAAATTCGTCCAAAAAGGACTTTCCTAGCCAAAGTTATGGCTAACTGAAGTTGGCCCTTCAAAAGCTCCGCTAACTGTGGAGAGCTGGAGTTAACTCCAGTTAAAAAAGGCAACTTCCCCATATTTAGCGGGCGCGCTCCAAATCTGTTGGGTGGTTATAATAAATTTTGGGTGGACATGGTCACATGCACCACCGTCCAACCCGCTGAAAAATGTTAAATCAAACGGTTTTTTAAAAACCGTAATGTTTTACTCCACTGGATGTTATGCTTGGGTCACATGCAACGGTTTTAATAAATGTTATCATATTCGCTGCAATGGTTAAAAAATATGCTCAACCATTTAATTGACCACGTGCTCGTGCCCACGTATTGAATCACACGTTGCCACGTACTAAAACTCCGCTCCAACCTTTGATCACGTTTGAAAACCCACGTTGAATAGAACACGTGCCTTGACACGTAAGCCACATATTAAAACTCCGCTCCACCTTTGTATTAACCCACGTGCCATAACAAAACTTTAGAATTGTGGGTTTAAAACCCGTTTCAAAAACATTTCGTTGCCAATTGACTTATGGGTTTAATATATATGTGTGGGTTTAATAATATAATTTTAATAAGGTTTTTAAAATTTAATTAAAACATATATAAAATAATATAATATATGATTAATTAAAATCATATATAATATTAATAAATATATAGTTTTAATTTATCAATTAAACCTTAATAAAAATTAAATATTTTCCCAACACATAAAATTAAAAAACTTTTCTTTCAAAATTGAAAGTCATTATGCGTTTTCAAAATGCAATATCTCCTCCATACGGTAACGGATTTCAGTGCCGTTTGCGGCATTGGGATCGTATCGCCGAGCTCTTTCTCGTCGATTTGTTTTGGAGAAATTCTAAGCAACTTCATTTTTGAGCATTTTTCTTCAAGAGACTTGATCTCCTGATCAGGCATTTTGCTATCCTCAGCAACGATTGTCGACGACAAGTCTTTGAATATTTCTGTCACCTTCTCTAACTGCTCCTGTAGATTATCCTTTTCAATTTTAAGTTGATTGCACTTTTTAGTAAGCACGATGACCTGCTGTTGTTGTTGCTAGAACCTCTGTTGGAGGTCGTTGTGTAGTCCTTCTGCTTTTTGTGCGTATTGAAGTCCTTCACCCTTGTGTCGAGCTGGTCCAGTAAAGGTCGTAGCTGCAGTTGGGAAATCCTCCTCGTTGCTTCTTCTGGTGACTCCCCTGGGAGTGCTTTCGGTAGCACTGCCTCAAATGAATAATGGGGTATTCTGCTTCTTACTTCCATCACAACTCCTGACCATGAACAAACTTCAGTGTGGAAGGCTTCTTCTGCTACTTGAAACTTTAGTGGCCGCATTCGAAACGTGGTTTCATCCACGCAACTAGGTCTGATATAGGTATGTTTGTGGGATACCCCGAACCATATCTGTGAAGAGTATCTGTCCAGTAGGTCCCTTGGAACCCTTTTTTGGTTCCCATAACATCGACCATCTGCCTGTACCATAATGAAAAAGCCTCTTTGTTGACCTCCTTGGTGTTGGGATCTCCTGATACTTTCTAGGGTGTAAATATTAACACCATTGCCTGGTCGTGAGTGATTTCTACGAGCTGCCTAATGCTTGGGTGTGTCCATCTCCACATTGCAAATGCCATAATGAGATAGCCATAGATGAATCCTGTGGCTCGCTTGTAATTATCCTCACAGGCCTCAAACAGTTCGTTCAATAGGAAGGTTCACCAGTTTAGTTGTGCTCCCTGGATGCAGTGTTCCACGAATGATATGGTGTCGAGGATGCATTCTCCTTTGGTTTAATGCTTCATTGTTTTACCCGCTATCAGATATCAAGAAAATTTCACTGCTAGATTGTTGATGAGGTCTATCTTCATTCCCTTCCCTCCTCTTCTGGTCTCATACTTCTTGTAATAATCACAGTCCCCTGAATTTTTAGCTCTTTTGGACACATTTTGGAATTTCGTTGAGACGTCATTCCCCTCTGCTGATAATCCTGTAAGTCTATTGATGTCCTCTACATGGATATGTATCTCTCTCCCCAGCCATAATGATCCGTTCTGAACTCTGCTCATTAGGAATTTTGTACACTGCATAGCCGTTCCCGTTGTACCAAACACTGGGAGGTTCCTGAGGTTCAATATAGTCGACCTTTGGATACCTCTAAATTCTGGATTCATCCTTGCTGCTTCACCTCCTCCCTCTATGGCATAATTTTCCATATACACTTGTCTCTTCATAGCTGGGAATTGATAGGAGTCCGTGAAATATGTGTCAATTAATGAAACATTGTCATACTTGCCGATTAACGATTCTATCTTATGAATGCTTGCATCAAGCTCGGGCTCAACGACTGATGTTTCTATCTTCTTCATCTTTGTTCTTCTGCTATATACCTAAATTGTTGTTCCTGGTCTCTTGCTGTGAATTCTTGCTGCTGGTTTGCTTCTTTGAACTTCCTCTACTGAAATCTTACATGTTGTTGTAGTTGTTTTTGTTTCTGCTAACTCGGAATTTTTTGGCGTTTTGGTGCTTTTCTTCTTTCATGTGGGTTAAGTAATGCTACTGGCACGAATGAGGTTAATATGACCCCATAACTAATTAATTTTTTGTTGTCTCTCCCATGGCTATAATCATGCGATTAGTTACCGTGGTGAGGTGTATTCTGACATTGCTGACTGTGGCTTTGGGATTTGGATAGCCGTGATGGGTAATAATTATGGCTTAATATGGAAAATTTATTACGGTATGGGGTTTACTAATTACGACAGTTATTTTTCAAATTCGGGTGATCCTACGGACTGACAACGGTATGATGGGTCATTATGAATGAATGATATCTGACACACTTGGCTTTCTGACACAGATGACACGGTAGACTATACCCTCCCCCCACAATTGGTTGTGATGTGGTCTCTGCATCGCAACAGGTGCACTTGCTTTTCTGTGCTATTATGCAGTCTTTTTATCGGTCCTCCTATTCTATGTCTCATCTCAGGTGCGATACTAGTCTAGCTGGTTTGGATACTCGGCTCTCACCTGAGAGACCCGGGTTCAAGTCTCGGAAATGGAACCATTTATTGGTGAAAAAGGAGGTCTCTCGGCAAGACCCAGGTTCAGGGTAGAGGCCAACAAGGTTTCTGCAGTAGTCTAGCACAACGTCGGCATTTTCACCCTACTCCAGAGAGTAGAGTGTCTCACCCAAGGCGTGTCGCCACCTTAGTAAGATTAGAAATTAGATCAGGTAGAAGACAAATGCAACCATAGAGAACAACTATAGATACTTGAAAGCAACAACTATATCTCAACTCTCTGTATAAAATATCACTCATCAAAGCACGTTCAGAATGTTGAATTAAAATTTAAATTGGGTATACATTCATCGTAAGAAAATAACTATCAATCAACTCATAACATTACACACAGCAACAACTAGATTTCATTATCAATAACAGAATAGCGTACATCTACTCCGCAGAGTCTATTACAATTTGATTTAGTACAACAGAGTTCCCATAGAGCTCTCCTAAGGCTCTACTCTTTCCTACCGGCCTCTCACCACACTGACTAACTAACTCTCCTTCGTTGGTTGACTGCCTATTTGTTCCTCCGCCAGCGTAACTTTCAGTTCTTCCTCTTTTCCTGCTCCACTGCTTCCTGCTTCTTCTTTATTACTAGGAGTTCTACTGATTGTTCTTGTCTCCCATATCTGCCATCTTCACTGTTCTCTGCAACTTCCACGCCACATATCTTTCGGCTTTCCGCAACTGAAACAACTCCCTGTCTATCTTGATTGTGTTCTTCCACCTATCTACCAACCCTCCGCAACTAAAATTATTCTTTTACAAAACAAAGGACCCAACAGTGACGGTGGAGGTAAGGTCCCACTGTACCTGAAGCAGACGTTGACTAGACTCACTTGGACTTTTCGGAGGGTACTCTTCACTTCGAGATGGGATAGTGAAGTTACTTGCCCTGAACTCTTTCATTAAGTAGTTTGTCAGGGTAACTGTTCCAACCACCGGTTTTCCACATTAATTTCTGCAACGTTCAATTTCATCATCAACTAGTGCTTTTATTGTGGAAACATACTATTTGTGTGTGTTTTGTCTATTAGATTTTGTAGGCGCTTGTTCATTTGCTTGATTTTTAGCGACCTTAGGTGTATTCTTTTGAATTTTTTTATTTTGTGCGTTAAAAAGATTAACCGTGGCTGAATTACCGAGACATTCACGTAGAATGCAGAGGAAACCCCCTAAATATATGCCCAGTCAATTATAAAAAATAAAAATTGAAAGAGTTAAACAATCAGGAATCGGGTCTACTGAACATGAAGAAACATCCATTGTAATACATCTTGATTTCGAAGTTAATCAACCTCAGATAATTGAAAAAGATCAAGAACAACTAGAAATTTCCGAAGTAATTACGGTTGAATTTGTTACTAGTGAATTGTCATATACGAAATTCACTGAACCTGAAATATCTAAGCCTGAATCTGAATCTACTTCGTCTGAGTCACGTTCGAATCTCATAGCCCTGACTCCTAGTTGTCCTCGTTCACCTCGAGTGAAACTTCTTATTACTGAAAATATTCCTCCTGGCCTAATTAGCATTGAAGAGATATCTGACGTGGAAGAAAAGATTACAATTCCTTCTCTTCATGAATCTTTAGATATAAGGTATAGTGAACCAATTTACCCTTTCATTCCTTTTATATCAGATCCTTGGTATCATCAATTTACCGACTTTCTGCACAACTCTAGTTACAATCAGTAACCACATCGTATACCTTTTTACTCTATACCCAGATGTAGTTACATGGCTTCACAAAGCATGTCTACTGAGTCATCTATGTTTTCTTCATCACCAGAAACATTTTTGTATGGCATTCCATCTGTTCCTACTAGGTACCAGTCACTCTCTGGCACTTTCTCAGGAGCATCTCCATCCTCCAAAACTTCTACCATATCAACTGGTATGTATGAGTCTACCATCGAACCTTTGACATCGGAACACGTCTATATGTTTTCTGGGAATATTCCTCAAGCTATCTCTCAAGGTGGCTATATGGTGCCTGGGGGGCAACACCATTTCCAAGGGCAGCAGCCTTATCAAGAGCAGCCATCCTTTCAAGGAGGACAACCTTTTGTTGGAAAGTATCCCCTGGTTTTAGGAAAAAATATTCCCAGTAATTATCAAACTTATGTTCCAATGCCTCAAACTGGTTATGGTCAACCTTATGCATCACAACCTTTGATGGGATCTCCTTGCCCAGGAATAAATATTGTGCGGAATCCTTTGTTAAATAAACAGTATTTGCAGCCTATATTACAAGTACCTTATAATCAACCTGCTCAACTAGCTGGACAATTTGGTTTTACCCAAGTCCAACAGCATGTTAAAGGTGCACTTCAAATTACCCCATAGGTATATGTGTCGAGTAGTCAGAAAGTTGTTCTAAGTACTCCAAGTGCTCCTATCCAATATGCTGCGCAAATTTCTGTTCAACAACCGATTACACCTATCCCTAGAGTTTCTCAAACCCCTATTGTTACAACCCTTCAAACGACAACACCAATTGTTACACAGGAAATTCCTCATATTATTGCTCATAAAACTGGACCTATAGTTCAGTCTATTCCTCAAACCTTTATAGGAAAACTTGGTGCAACTACGGTTCAAACAATTCTACCTTTTACGGGTCAAACTTTCAAGGTCAATTTTTTCAAATTCAACCATTTCAAGGGAAATTTTAATATGGACAAATGGGACAAAATCCATTTTACCAAAGCCAACCATACCCTGGTTATACATATCAAATACCAGCTCAACCTCAGTTCAGTATGGCTAACCCTGGATACCCTGGAGGTATACCAATCCCAACTGCTCAGGCTATCCCATTTTTTCCTGGATATCCTCCTCCGGGTACTGGTATTGTTCCTCAAGGTTATTAGTTTGCATATCAAGACCCTAACCGTCGGTTACCATTCATTGAAAATTTATATTTACCAAACTTGTCTCAGCTAATAAATGATCCAATTTACTATCTTTCGTTTTGGTCAGCAATTCCTACTAATTTTCCCAGTGATATTCCAAATTTTGAAGGAAAATCGGGATAATACCCCTCCAATCATGTCATGACTTACTATCTGTGGTGTGCATCCAATTCCTTAGTCGATGATTCGATTCATTTGACACTTTTTCAAAGAAATTTTATCAGCTTAGCTGTGAAGTGGTACATTGAGTTACCACAAGGATCTTTCAACAATTTCAATGCTTTAGCAACAGCCTTCATAACTCATTTTTCGTTTCCAGTCCGTTATGATAATGGCACTGAACTTTTGACTTCGTTAAAATAGAGTACATCTATGTGCATTTCAAATCACATACAAGAATCGCAACGTAGACAAAGTTTAGTCAAAGTTTTCATTCCGAATCAAATTCTAGCCGAATGGTTCATCAAATCATTGCTTCCTAAGATTAGTGAAGATGTAGCTAAAGGAGGCATATTAATAGAAGAGAAGGTCATAGCTCAAGCATAGTACCTGAACCTCGTTTACACACAGTTTGGTACTTTGTATGAAAAATTATTTATTTACCATGCCCAGGTCAACTCACTAATTTTACTTCTCCAATCATAACTCTACTAGATTCACCTAAAGGAGATCTTTCCCTAGAAAATTCTGTCAAGATTCACGTTGTAGACTCATCTACAACCAAAGCTAAATCATCTGGAAATAATAAGAAGAGGAAGGGTAAAAATAAACAAAACACTTCTCCCAAAGATAAATATGAAAAAACCGAACCATTAGACGAAAAATGGAAACCTTGTTATCCTTGTCTTGTCTGTGATGAGGATCACTACACCAAAGAGTGCCCACATCAGGCCGAGGTATCCAAATTTTTCAAAGGTTCACCCACGCCTATTGTCCTGAAAGATCCTTTTCCACCACAAGATAGCAAAATGATTGGATCTTCTTCCAATTCATTGGCAGATATCCTGATGATGTCCCAGGTCATGGTTGCGACACGATCTCAAGACTATGGATATAAGAGTTTTGTAACTGGTAAAGGAACAGAATCATCCATTCAACCACTAGTATCAACTCCTTATATTTCTGAACCATTGAAAATCAAGAAACCTAATCCCGATTTAGTGATTAAACTGCCTGCCAAAGGTGTACTTCGAAAATTGGTTTTCAACCCACATGCGAGAGCCGCTCAGAATTAAAATATTGTTGAATATTTGGCCATATTTGCTTCAGTAATGTCGGCCCTAGAAGTGTTGCAATATTGTCCACCTCAGAGGAAATTACTATTATTAGCTATCGGAGTGATTGATCCTCAAGACTCAAATCTCATCATTAGAGGAAATTTCAGTGTAAAAGTGCCCATGAAATTTCCATGTAATTTCCATGTCATAGTATGTAAACCAATCAATATCCTTCAAATTTCAAAAGAGGCACATGTAAATATTTTGGAGAGGAAAGAAGATAAAATACTTATTTTAATTGTATTTTTGTCTTATCTCCTTATATGTTTACTCAAATTTCAAGTGTAGACACTCGTTGGATGTGGAATTAAATTCCACATCCAACGTGTACCCATTGTGCATACTTTTGATAAGACCCACATTGATAAAACTGAAGATACATTAAAAAAAAGTGTTGATCATGCTTTTTTAATAAATCTTCATTTTTTTATGAATGTGGGTATTCTCAAAAGTATGCATAATAGGTACTCGTTGGATGTGGAATTTAATTATGAATCCAATGAGTGTCTACACTTGAAATTTGAGTAAACCTATAAGGAGATAAGCCAAAAATACTATTGAAAAAAAAAATCCCTCCAAAATTCATAACTCTTATTTTATTATTTTCACTATTATTTTATTATTTTTCCTTAGGAGGACACTTTTAGGCTGAAATTTCCTCTAATGTGTCTTTTATCTCGAGAAATTTGTACCTATACTTCCACATCAAATGGCTTTTCAAATTCTGGTATTAGTCAAATCAAGGTGATTTTTTCACACAATAATTAATGAGTGATCTGAAAATTGGTGGATAACTTGAAATGCTTATGCGCAAGCACCTCCCACTCAGTTAAACAAATAATATCTAACTTATTCTTTACTTCTACGAAAATGAATATTTGAAACAGGTGTATTTTTTTTTTAATTGTTTAAGTGCTTTAAGAACATTTTTTTTAACTGATATAAAGCATGTGCAACAACCATAAAGTGCAGAAAATAAGCATCAACACATAATAGCAAATTTAATAAAGGATTTCACCCGAATATTGTGGGCTACATATCCTTGAGCCTTTATCAAGTCGGTATTATAATGTATAAATTATTTTACAAGTAAAACCTTAACTCCAATGCTTATTTTGACTGTACCATTGGGTTTAGAATATCAACATACCCCTGGAATGGTTGTCATCACTCTAAAGATAGAACTGGGCTTCCTTAAACTTGATCTCTGTTGTCGGTGCCTTAAGCTTCCCTGAGATTCTCTGTGGAAATAACCCTTTAATAAATCCTTTTCTATCCCTGAAACCTCACCTATTGTCTCTAACACATATAAGACCTCCAAAATAGACTGATCATTTTCTCAAAATGAGCTCTGGCTCCCCAATCTAAGCCTCCATCCATTGTTGGCCCTGGGCTGCCCGAAACTTCCCTATGGATTATTGACCTTCAAAAGTCTCCAAATGACTCTAAAAATCCATTCAATGGATTCAAAAAGTCAAATATAGTGAGAATAGACTATTCACTCGCATAAATTGGCCTTTGGTTGCTCTGGTTACGCCTCCAACACCTAGCAACACCCCCTAGCTCTCAGTTAAATGAAAACTTATATGAAGCATCTCGACTTTCAAAAGTCTTCAAAATACTCTTAGAGTCCCTACATTGGATTCAGAAGGCTCAAAATAGTCAAAATATATTATTTTTTTGCTGAGAATGGATATTCGTTGCTCTGGATAGGCCTCATTCTCCCGCTAGCACCTGATGGCCCTAGTGGCCCTTGGAACTTCTCTAAAGCATCTCGGCCTTCATAATTCCTCTATAGGCTCTAAAAACCTCACCATTAGTTCCATAATGTCTAAAAAATCCAAAATTTACTATTTTATTACTGAGAAAGGCCTCTAACTGCCCTGGCTAGGCCTCTTTCTAATGTTGACCCCTGGTGGCCCTAATGGCCCCTAGAACTTCTCTGAAGAAAAAACCTGCTAAAAAGTCCTCTGATGGTTCTGCGACCCTCGTCAATGAGTCTGGAATGTCTGAGATAGTTTAAATTGACTATTCACACTCTCAGAATGGTCTAATCTAGCTTAAGATAGAGCCTAATCAAAATTTGTCCAGTTACCCCTAAATCAGCTCCACTAATTTTGGAGCAATGCAGTTAACTCTAGTAAAATTAGCATTTTTTCCAAAATTGGCGTGCTCCTCTAGATTATCCGCCAACACTAATTGCAATATTAAATGCCAGGGTAGAGAATTTGGGCATATGACCCCTAAAACTCTGTGCTGACATAAATGTTAGCCGAAACCATTGGATATAAACCGCGCAGTGGTGTATAACCGTTGCATGTGATACATGTTGAACCATTGGAGGAAAATTTTTTTTTCCAGCGTTAATCCCTTGGGCAAGGGACAGGGTCGTATGGGGAGGGGCTAGCCCAAGGGGTTGGCCCCTCTGCTCCCCCATATATAAATGCGCTAAAACTTAAATATAACGCACAAACAGACATGGTTAACCATTAGTAGCCCGGATGGTAAGGCGTGGGCATGTTGTTGAGGAGGTCATGGGGTCAACTCCTTTCCCCGACCAAAAATTTTAATACACCAAACCTGGGCCACGTGGCGGCCTCCGAGCCTGCCACATGGCAACTCTTGATTGGCTCATCAAAACCCTTCGACGAATAATAACCTGCCACTTGTCATGATCTAACTGGCCTAGAAGTAATATTTCAGGAATATTCCTTGGAATATTCTTTTTGCTGACTGCACCCTTGACTAATCAAACTTGGTCAAAAGCCAAAATTTACAGTTTACTGTACTTTTCAAATCGCAATAACTTCTTCATACGCTGTCGGTTTTTCAAATCGTTAGCAGCGCCAGAATTAGGAAGACGAGATCTATCCGGTCACTTAGGTTTGACACTCTTTAGAACACTTTGAAATTTGAGCTATCACTTAGGTCCTTGATCCAAATCTGATCACACCTCCCCATTGGGAATCTTTTGGACCCCAAAATATTGATTACTTGATTTGTTCAGTAGATGAGAGTACAATTCCCTCACTTTTCCAGCCTTTATACACTTTTCCTTGCATGGCTTAGTGCCTTTGAGTCCCAACTCGAGGGTAGTCAACACTTCCCTTCCTCAATGCTCTTGTCCTCCTGTCAAGAATTGTAGCTTCCTTGAACTTTCCCAACAATTTCTAGCGAGAAATTTTCAATTGAAGGTAGTTGAACATCATGTCCTTGATCATTGATCCAAGGTGGCTCAAACAAATGTAAGTTTCCAACAGAAATGCGTGCATACATGACTAAAATTTTCATATGTGCAAATGAATGTATGTCTTATTGGGTTAATAATTCAAACCACTTCTTACAAAGCCACTTCCATGGCGATTTTTGTTGTTGAAAATCTTCTTCATGTGAAACATTTGTTCTCACATCAATGATGGAATATTTGGTTCCACTTTCGCCAGTCTTTTTGTCCTCTTGCTTCAAATGCTTGGGATGATTAGTTGGATGCAATGTCCAACAATGGGCAATTATCCCCTCTTCTGGAAATGTGTGCAAGTATTTTGCAGCTTTCGAGCAATTTTCCTTTGCTTCAATTGTTTCCTACATGCCTTCATCCTCTTCCAGCATCTTGAAACATCATGGTTACTGTTGTGGCTCATTTTCAATATCCTTTATTTTAATTTTTTCAAAAATACAAAAAATAGAAAATTGTGAAAATGTATGCTAAAGTATAAAATTTCATGTACATTAGCATAAAAATGTAATATCTGTTAGATTGAGTCTAAGGTTTAATAATTTAATCTTTTGTGGAAGCGGTTCCTAGTACACAGCTAAATAGCGAGCAGGTTATAAAGCATGATCCGATGATTCATCATGCAAGGAATGAAAGTGTCAACTCGCGGGCACTTTCAGCACGTGAGTTAATGAGGAGGGTGCCTCCGCGGTTGACCTTGTTGACTACGGGGCTGATCTAGATCTGCGGTTGAGATTAACCATGGGGGTATGAACCCGATGATCCCTCCGTACTGTGAGACCTCCTGTAGTGACGTGATTAGCCATTTTGCGACAGCTATCGGCCACGTCAGGGTACTTTTAACGGTCTTTTGGCACGTCATTTCAACATTTAAGTCTTAATCCCATGCCACCTATTTAAGATTGGTTCTCATCATTTCAAATTTATTGTTATTATTCCGTATTTGATAATTTGTTTGCCCTGTGTCTTTCCCTGTTGTCTGCCACCTTGTTGTTGTTTATCATCTCAAGCTGAATTATGGCCAAGCGTCCATCCCTTTCAGGTTCTTCCAATCATATTCCTCTCATGGACACTGAGAGGGATATTCAGGATATTGTCTGTTCTTTAGAACACCTTCTGTTCTATCAACAGGTTTGTATGAATGACAAAGCTTCTCCCATTTTCACTTCCATGGTCAAAACAGGTGTGTTGTCTGCATGCATTCCAAGAACACACATTTTTCCTGAGTTTGTGTATTGTTTAGTGTTAGTCATGTACTCGAGCAAGTGTTTCGTGATGAATTGTCAAGGATAAAATGTCTTGTAGGTCTCAGCTCTATTAATTCATCAAGCTCTATGTTACCCTAAGTTAGATTCCTATGTCCAATTCACTGATGATTCATTAATAGCATATTATGATAGCCTTGCAGGTCAAGAATTAAATCAATTTATCTTTTTCCTGAAGCCAAATACAAATTTCTTGGATAAGGAATTAAATTTTTCATCCAACAAGTACTCCTACTCAAAATTTGAGTAAAAAAATTGGGAGATAAGTTGAAAATACGAGTTGAAAAAATAGTTTTATTATTTTATTATTTTTTAATCTTTTTACCCTTTTACTTAAAAAATGGTGAATCATCTCCCATGGTTGACATAATCATCTTGAATCCTATTGGTTCTTATAAAGTTTAATTTTTTTGTACATTTTTCTTAGGAGGCCCATTTTAGACCTCAAAATTTCCCTAATGATTTCCCTTTCACATCCCTCTGATATGTCTATAGGTTGATCCAATAATTTTAATACTGTTAATCTAACTGTAGATGTAAAGAAAATTCCATTGCTTGACAAAGTAAATTTACATATGCAAATAGGTCAACTGATGGTGAATGACTTAACAAAAACCAATGCAATGGCACTCAAGGATGAAAACATGCTTGAAAAAGTGATCAAGCAATTGTAGTTAGAATTAGCCAATTCTAGGGCTTTAACAACACAGAATGAAGAACTCAAGAAGATCACTGTAAATATTGGAGTGGATCCAAATGATAGGAATTTTGTGTAGAAGTTGTTGTAGAGTGTAGAATCAGAGATTTATGTGCTAAAGAAAAAGGTGAAGTTACCTACAGAAGAACATTCTATGGCAGCAGAAGTGGAAAATGAGAAAGAAAACCTTCTTCAGCAACTCTTGCAGAAGGAAGAATAAATCACCAAATTGAAGAAAACTGCATTATTATTATAGAATCACATTGAATCTCATAATTGTACTTTCATTTTACCATATGGAAATGAAGATCCAGTAGCACAAATATCTCAATTGACCACTGAATTGAAGATGGCAGAGAGAGATCGCAAAAATGCAAAAATTGATCTGGAGACAACAATGAAAATAATGCAAGCTAAGGATGAAGAAATTAGTAAATTTAGAATAGATTTCCAAACCGCTGATGCTGAAATTAAGAATCTAAAGGAGAAGTTGAAAGGAAATATATCTCTGATACAAGCTAAGGACATCATTTGGAATGATATCATTGAAGAGATGAGAGCAGCTTGGGGATTTCTAACTATCATATCAGAAGAAAGAAATATTATCAGAGATTTTGATGAACAGGTTATGGCAGATAAACAGAAAACAATTCACACAGCCATCTGGGCTAAGAAATTCATTGATTTTATTGATTCCAAGACTGACCAAGAGTTGGAAGAGAATGAGATTAAAGATAAGATTTCATGTGCTGTAGAGATTAACAAACTGATTATCAAGAATAATTACAGGAAGACTACTAAGAAAAAGTTGACAGATATTAAGGAATCAGTCAGCAAGTTTGACAATTTATATGACAAAAGAGCTAGGGTAGGTTCGCCATCATGTTGGGTCTTGGAGGCAGTATTTTATCATGGGATTCTTATGAACCACTACTAATATTGGAAAAGAGCAAAGTGAACAATACTCATGAAAAGACTCAGATTTTAAAAGGAGCGAAGTGATTAATTTTCTGCAAAGGCGCTTTCAGCTTTTATGGTTGGTAAAGACCCTATTTATAGAGAGATCATCATTCAATAGGATTACTACTTTTAGATTGTAATATCACAGGCTGATCAATTCACCTAAGACAAACATTGAGGTATGGAAGAAATGTAGAGCCTAGATTATTGATCTTCCTAAACTTTCCTTCATCTTCAAAGAAGAACAAGACAGCAAATCAGGAGGATATAGCAGCAGTGTCATCAGTTCACATTCAACAAATAGATTAGGATATAAGTTTTATGTTATTTTTCTCTTTTAAAGAGAATTTAATTGTAATAAGACATTTTGATGACATTTAATAGGTATTTTACGAAGTCCTAAGTAGTTGAAGTAGTTAGGATTAGTTTCAGCGGTTACAAACTACTTTCTATTGTATTTAAAGAGATAGATAAGAAAGAAAAGGGTTCCGAGTTTTGGACCTTCAGACTACAAATTTTGTACTCAGTTTTCAAATGATTAATGAATGAAAAGAAATATTATGGAATTTGTTGATATTGATATGTTTTCCAGTTTACATTGTGTATTTTTTGTCCTTGAATAAAATGAAGTAATGAAGTTGCAGGCCTCTTTTTACATATGTGAACAAGAGTTAAAATCCTTAATGGGTGCTCCTTCATTTTAACTAATATTCTGTCATAAAATTATTCTAAAGTTTAAATTGATATATACTTTTCATCAGCATATCAATTTTGGCTTCCTTCCTTCATATTATTCTCATCATTCCATTTAATATCAGCAGATAATGGCATTGCAAATCATTTATTGTATTTGATCCTTGAGGGTTTAATAAAATCATATCTGAAGGTGATTAAGCAAAGACCCTTGATATTAAAATTCTATGACATACATGTATAAATGTCTTAAGCACTGATTCCTTAATACAGCCAAGGGATTTTCTCTTAAGGTACAACAGTTACACAGACCACAATAGGAACATCAACTCTTTCTTCCATTCAAGCATGTAGATTTGCCATGCTTATCATAAACATAATCAACTTGACTATGGGAAGAATTATACCTCAAATACTGGTTTGCATGTCCATCCTTTTTACCTTCTTGAGGAGATGAACTTGTATAGGTTCCAAATTTATTTTGCAAACCAACATCAGTGTTCATGTCATGATAGTTGTCTGAACTATCTTGCTCACCATAAGTTGCAAGTATACAAACATCTTGCTGAAAAATAGGATTCAAATAATGGTAATCAACTTGAAAACAAACTTGACATGTTTGTGGTTAAGAACTTGTAACAAAATTTCCTTTTGAAGTTTCCTCAATTGCCTTCATGGCTGTACAGTTTTCTCCATAAGATTGAACATAGCCTAGACCAAACTTCTTAGGTCTTTCCTCAACCAAAATAGGATCAATCATGCCTTGAGCATGTTTTCCTAAACCCTTGCCTTCATAGCCCATTTTTAACATCAACTTGGACCCTATACCTCTATTGTGCTTTTCAAATGAACCTACACATCTTTCTGAAGAGGAAATTGAAGGCAAATTTGAGTGTTTTACCTCTGCTTCAAGCATGTTCTTGGTTAAGGCCTCTTGGCCTGGATGGAGCTGCATCTCCATCTCATGCATTCTTTGAAGAAGTTATTCTTTCTCTTCCTTCATAGCAACCAATTTCTCATGAAGTCTAGTGCTTTCCTTTCTATCTTCAAATGGAATTTGCACCATATCCTTCAGGATGTAGAAGTATCGCTTCATTTCTTCATCGAAGAATATTGTGAAGGAGAAGGATTTTGAAACCTCACTTGATGAAGTTGTCATCTTTAATTAAATGAACAAAAAAAATTCAAAAAAATCACAAAGCTTTCAAAAACAATTGACAAAGCTTCTAAACAAAATGGTTGTAGATTCAAGCTCTTCTTCAAGCAACCTTTTGCAAACAAACCCTCTTGTGCTTCAAGGGTTGTCTTGAGGTAATTTGGGAAGGAGAATGCTTTCAACCTTCTTCCTTCTTGTCCTCTTCTAGACTTAATTAACATTAGCTCCCCTTCACCTATAGCAAAATCAAACTTGTAAGAAACAATCAATTTGAAAACAGTAAAATTCTTTGCATTGTTAAACACCTTTCAAGTCAAACAAGCAAACAAGTGCTCTATCAAGAAAACAACCTAGTGCTCTGTCAAGCAAGAAACCTAGTGCTCTGATACCAACCTGATCTGAAAATGGGTGGATAACTTGAAATTCTTATGCGCAAGCACCTCCCACTCTGTTAAACAAATAAGATCTAGCTTATTCTTAACTTGTGCGGAAATGAATACTTTGAATAGGTGTATGTTTTTTAACTATTTTAATGGTTTAAGAACATTTGTTTTTTTTTATAGTAAGCATGTGCACAACCTTAAAGTGTAGCAAATAAGCATCAACACATAACAGAAAATTTAATAAAGGAGTTCACCCTAATATCCTAGGCTACGTCTCCTTGAGCCTTTGTCAACTAACTTGGCTCTTTAAGATTATGATGTATAAATTATTTTACCAGTAAAAATTTAACTCCAATGGTTATTTGGATTGTACCATTGGGTTTAGAATATCATCATACCCCTGGAATGGTTGTCATCACTATAAAGAAAGAACTAGGCTTCCTTATACTTGATCTCTATTGTCGATGCCTTAAGCTTCCCTGATCTTCTCTCTGGAAATAACCCTTTAATAAATCCTTCTTTGTCCCTGAAACCTCACCTACTATCTCCAGCACATATCAGACCTCCAAAATAGACTGATCATTTTCTCAAAATGAGCTCTGGCTCCCCAATCTAGGCCTCCATCCACTGTTGGCCCTGGGTTGCCTGGAACTTCCCTATGGCTCATCTACCTTCATAAGTCTCCAAATGACTCTAAAAATTATTTCAATGGATTAAAAATTTCAAATATAGTCAGAATTGACTATTCACTTTCATAAATTGGCCTTTGGTTGCTCTGGTTACGCCTCCAACACCTGGAGGCACCGCTTGGCTCTAGGGTTCATTGTAAACTTCTCTGAAGCATCTTGATTTTCATAAGTCTTAAAAAGCTTCTAAAAATCCCTCTATTGGATTCAGAAGGCTCAAAATAGTCATAATAGACTACTGGTTTGCTAAGAATGGATATTGGCTGCTCTGGATAGGCCTCATTCTCATGTTGGCACTTGATGGCCCTAGTGGCCCTTGGAACTTCTCTGAAGCATCTAGGCCTTCATAAGTCCTCTATAGGATCTGAAAACCTCATCATTAGTTCCATAATTTCTGAAACATCCAAAATTGACTGTTGGATTACTAAGAAAGGCCTCTAGCTAACCTAGCTAGGCCTCTTTCTGATGTTGGCCCCTGGTGGCCCTAGTGGTCCCTAGAACTTATCTGAAGAAAAAACCTGCGCAAAAGTCCTCTTATAGCTCTAAAACCCTCAACAATGATTCTGGAATTTCTGAGATAGTCTAAATTGACTATTAACACTCTCAGAATAGTCCAATCTAGCTCAAGATAGAGCCTAATCAAAATTTGTCCAGTTACCCCTAAATCATCTCCACTAATTTTGGAGCACTACAGTTAACTCTAGTCAAATTAGTAGTTTTTCCAAAATTGGCATGCTCCTCCAGATTATCCGCCAATGTTAACTGCAATATTAAATGCCAGGGTAGAGCGGTTGGGCACATGACCCCTAAAACTCCACAGTGACATAAATGTTAGCGGAAACCATTGCATATAAACCGCATAGTGGTGTATAACTGTTGCATGTGATACATGTTGAACTTTTGGCAGAAATTTTTTGTTGTCGGCATTAAGCCCTTAGGCAAGGGACACAGCCATATGGGGAGGGGCTAGCCCAAGGGGCTGTCCCCTCCGCTCCCCCATATATAAATGTGTTAAAACTTAAATATAACGCATAAACGGATATGGTTAAGAACCATTGGTAGCCTAGGCGGTAAGGCATGGGCGTGCAGTCGAGGAAGTCGCAGGGTCAACTCTTGTCCCTAACCAAAAAATTTAATACTCCAAACCTGGGCCACATGGCGGCCTCTGGGCCTGCCACATGGTGGCTCCTGATTGGCTCATCAAAACCCTTCGATGAATAATAACCTGCCACCTGTCATGATTTGACTGGCCTGGAAGGAATATTCTTTTTGCTGACTATACCCTTGACCAGTCAAACTTGGTCAAAAGCCAAAATTTGCAGTTTACTGGACTTTCCAAATCGTGATAACTTCTTCATACGGTGTCGATTTTTTGAACCGTTTGTGGCACCAGAATTAGAAAGACAAGATCTATCTAGTAGCTTAGGTTTGATGCTATTTCAAGCACTTTGAAATTTGAGCTATCACTTAGGTCCTTGATCCAAATCTAATCAATGAGGGAGCATATATGTGCATTATGTCCTTAGCTTATTGGAAAACTCTTCTTTCTTCGACAATCAACCAGTCACCTACCATTCTTAAAGCCTTTGATCGAAGAGATTTCGCCCATTCGGAATACTCTAGGATATGCCTATAGAGGTAGAAGGAAAATTTGTAACACTCGAGATGGAAGTTGTTGATGCCCCTATTGATTACAACCTTCTTTTGGGTCGAAGTTGGTCTTATGCTACAATCGTTTTTGTTTCATCAATCTTTCAGATGATCATATTTCCTGATAAAGTAAATATTGTTAAAATCAATCAGTTGTCTTACTTCGCTTTAGACCCTACCTCTACAGATAGTATCCAGCATGTCGGAAAAATGGTTATCCCTTACGAAGATGTTTGGGTAGGACTAGTTAAGGATTCCACTCTCATGGGAAATTTTGTTATACCTTCTGCCAACGTACCGTGAACTATTTACAATATCAATATGATTACATCAAGCACAATGCCATTTGATGACACATGGGATGTGCCCTTAGAATCAGAATTGGACTCATATGGTGGAGATATGCCTTTAAGTCCTTTTGAATCGGCATATGTAGTGATAAAATAATGTTCTGATATTCCATCAACTTACATTGATCAAATGAATGTGTTCAGTGTAGAGTCTTCTTCTTTATCAAGCTCAGACTTGACATCATTTTCGAATCCTTTTCAACAAATTTTTTCAACTAATGAAAATATCTGAGAAATATTGTCATCGGATGAATTACAATGGGATGAACTTCATCATCGATCTTGTTTTTTACCTGACCTACATAGACTTGAGAATGATTTTTTATCCATATTTTCAATTGATTATGTTAAGGAACCTTAAAATTCTATGTCCATTCTTCACTGAGAAAATTTTGGGAAATATTTCCACCACCATTCCTATTGACATACCAATTAAACCTGGGACAACTAAGAACATTGATATAGGTGTTTCTTGATCGATTGAAGAGATCAAAATATACAAAGCCTTATTTCAGGAATTTTGAGACGTGTTTGCCTAGTCTTATGAACAAATGCCAGGTATTGATCCTAAGATTGTTATTCACGAAATTAATACATACCCGGATGCTAAGCCTATTAGACATATATTACATCCAATACATCTGCGGAAAGTTGTTATAATTAAAGCTAAAGTTGAGACATTATTGTGTGCAGGATTTATTTATCCTATTCCTTTGACGGATTGGGTATCTAACATATTTCTCGTAACCAAGAAAAAAGGGACTATCAGAGTATGTGTTGATTATTGGGATATTAACAAGGCCTGTCCTAGAGAGAACTATCCTACCTATTACATCGATCAAATTATTGATGATTGTGCTGGAAATGAAATATTCTCGCTTATGGATGGATTTTCTAGCTACAATCAAATCAACATGCTCCCTGCTAATAGCCTAAAAAGGAATTTATATGTCCATGGGCCACATTTTCATACTGTAAAATACCATTTCGACTAAAAAATGTTAGCACAACTTTTCAATGAGCTATGTCTTACGCATTTCACGATATCAAACATATTGTACAACCCTACTTGGATGACTTACCTGCTCATTCTTTATGCAAACAAGATCATCCTACACATTTACGTGCCATCTTTATGAGATGTATGCATTACAAAATTCATTTGAATCTACACAAATTTGTATTTTGTATATAATCTGGACATTTATGTTACAAAATCATATATTACAGAGCTATGCAACATATAAAATATGCGAAAAACACATAAAACCAGAGAGATACGGATATACGTGGTTCACCCAGTTTGGGCTACGTCCACCCCGAACAGCCAGTCCTTCCTTTCTATTATCCAACAAAATGAAGGGGCACAACCTATAGCAGATCCATTGTAATATCCTTTATTCTCTCTCATGGTCTCCCTATTTGTTTCTCGCCCTAAGAATACACATACAATAAACAGCCGCAATACAATACCCTCAGACAAAATGAGGGGTTTCCTTCTAGGGAAAAAAAACCCTAAATTAAACATAACTTATACCATCAGATCATCCGCCTAATGAACGGCCTAGATTGACTAGAAATTACAATACTTTTACAAGGAAATTTTACATCTGTTTTTAGCTTCAGGGTGTTTCCCTCAAAACCCCCTGCTAGGCAGCATTTAATTACGAGCGGCACAGGGATCCAATATTGTGATACAAAATAAAGAAGATAATCAGGCTCCACACCCAACAATATCCCACTTGGAGACTGATTGTAGCAACTCCACTGCTGCTTCATTTGTTGGAAAATGACTCCACTTTGGACTTGGATGTTTCTCATATTCATCACCATACTTGAAGACCAATTGAAACTGAGCATAATCTCATTTTCTCCCTGGTTACAACTTTTGTTAGCATATTTGCAGGATTTTGGCTAGTGTGTATCTTTTCCAGCTTCAACTATCCATCTTCCAACACTAAACGTATGAAATGGTACTTGATCTGTATGTGTTTAGTCCTGGAATGAAATGTTGAGCTCTTTGCAAGATGAATGGCACTTCGTTGTCACTATATAATGTGCCCATATCATACTTCTTACCCAATTCATCCATAAACCTTTGTGACCAAATCATTTCTTTAATAGCCTCTACAGTAGCAACATACTCTACTTCTGTTGTTGAAAGTGAAACAACATTTTGGATTTTTGAAACCCAACTGACAGTTGTTCCACCTATAGTAAATACATACCCTATAGTGCTCCTCCTATTATCTCTGTCACCTGCCATATCTGCATCAACATATCCCTTTAGAGAAATGTTTGAGCCCCTAAAGCATAAAGCTTGATTTGTGGTACCTCTCAAATATCTGAGAATCCATTTCACTGCCATCCAATGTTTTTTTCCTGGATTTTTCATGTACCTGCTTACAACTCCCACTGCATGTGCAATATCAGGCCTTATGCAGACCATTGCATACGTTAAGCTTCCAACTGTTGATGCATATGGAACTTTAAACATATAATCCATTTCTTCTTGGGTCTTGGGGCACATCTCCTTACTAAGTTTGAAATGGCTAGAAAAAGGTGTAATAACTGGTTTTGCATTCTGCATATTAAATCTTTTCAACACCTTTTGTATGTATTCATTCTTGAGACAGTGTTAATTTGCGATTTTTCCTGTCTCTAGTTATTCTCATACCAAGGATTTGTTTTGCAGCTCCCAAATCCTTCATTACAAATGAATTTTCTAATTTTCTTTTGAGCACATTTATTTCCTGCATGTTAGACCCTGCAACAAGCATGTCATCTACATACAATAACAATATGATATAGCTACCATCATTTTTCTTTTTCAGATAAACACAATGATCAGAGTGACGTCTAGTATAACCTTGTTCAGACATAAACCTGTTAAATTTTAGATACCACTACCTTGGAGCCTGTTTTAAGCCATACAAGCTCTTCTTTAACCTGCACACTAATTTTTATTTCCATTTGACCTCATATCCTTCTGGTTGCTGCATAAAGACCTCTTCCTCAAAATCTCCATGGGGAAATGGTGTCTTTACATCTAATTTTTCAAGATGCAAATCTTCTGCTGCTACAAGACTTAAAATAGTTTTGATTGAATTCATCTTAACAACAGGAGAAAATATTTCATCAAAATCAATACCTTTCTTCTGTGCAAACCCCTTCACCACAAGTCTAGCTATGCACCTTTTTTTTCCTCCATCTTCTTCCTTTAGCCTGTAAACCCATTTATTCTGCAATGTGGTTTTACCTGCAAGAAACCTAACTAAGTCCCAAGTTTGGTTATGCATTAAGCATTCCATCTCTTATTTCATGGCTAGCTCCCACTTCTTCTTAGTTTCAACCTACATTTCTTCTTCATAACATTCGGGTTCACCAGAATCAGTCAACAATAAATAATATAATGAAGGAGAATATCGTTCAGGGGGTCTACTTATCCTGGTAGATATTCTAACACCACTTTCAGGTGTTTGAAGTTCCTGTTGTTGTGGTTGTTGATTATTATTATTTTCAAGCACCTTTACTTTTTCTGTGATCTCATCAAGAACTGTGTATTCTTTGTTTTATTTTTCCTGTTTCTTTTCCTGCAACTGATTTTTATATAAGACCTTTTCATTGAATATTACATCTCTGCTCCTAATGATTTTTTTATTTTCATAATCATATAAGCAATAACCAAAATCATTAACACCAAATCCAATAAAGGTACATTTCTTTGATTTTGCCTCAAGCTTTGTTATATTTTATTTATTAATATGGACAAAGGCCTCACAACCAAAAGGCTTTAAAAAGGATTAGTTTACCTTTTTACTTTTCCATGCCTCCTCTGGAATACTACCATCCAAGGAACTTGAAGGCCCTTTGTTTATTAGATAAACAGTAGTATCTACAACATCTACCCAAAATTGTAAAGGCAATCCCACATGCAATCTCATGCACCTTGCACGCTCCATGATTGTTTTGTTCATCCTTTCTGACACACCATTTTCTTGTCGGGTTCTTAGAACTGTCTTCTCTCTACGAATTCCATGCTCTGAACAGTACCTATAAAACTCTTTGCTGTAATATTCACCTCCATTATCTGATCTAAGACACTTCAACTTCTTTCCTGTCTCTATCTCAACCAAATCTTTCCATTTCTTGAAAGTATCAAATACATCAGATTTATTCTGAATAAAATAAATCCAATTTTTTCTAGTTGCATCATCAATAAAAGTAACATAATAACGAGAGCCACTAATATATGATACCTGAGCAGGTCCCCATACATTTGTATGCACAAGCTCTAATTTTTCGCTCTTCTTTTCCTTCCCAACTCTGAGAAATCTGACTCTCTTATGTTTTCCATAAATGAAATTCTCACAGAAATCCAAATCATTATTATTCAAACCTGGCAACAAATTTCTTGAGTGAAGAATATTCATCCCCTTCTCACTCATGTGTCCGAGCCTATGATTCCATAGTGCTGCATCTGGTCCTTTGGAAGTTAAATCATTAACAGAGCTAGAAATACCATTTCATAAATACAATGTACCAACCTTTTCGCCTTTTTTTATTACCAGGGCTCATTTGGTGACCTTCTAAGTTTTATCTGTGAAAGTTGTCACACAACCTTCACTACCTAACTGCCATGTTGAAATCAGATTTTTCTTCAGATCTGGAACATGCCTTTCTTCCTTTAATAGCCATTGGTTTCCATCCTACTGTTTTACAAGAACCTTACCCATTCCAACAATTTTACAGGGTTTATCATCACCCAAACAGACTTGTCCAAAATCTCCTTGAACATAGTCATGAAAATATTTCTTATCAGGTTTGGCATGGAATGAGGCCCTTGAATCTACCACCCAGGAATCAGTAACATTTTCGAAATAAAGAATCAGAGCATCTTGTAACACATCACCTATCACATTTTCTTCACGATTGTTTTCTTGTTGTGCGTCTCCTTCTTTTCCCTTCAGATATCTACAGTCTTTCTTTAGGTGTCCTTTCTTTCCTCATTTCTAGCACACTATCCCCGATCTGGACTTGGATCTGCCTTTCCTTGATTTACTATGATATCCTGAGCTCTTTCCTCTTTCCATTTTTCTTCTCCTAGACTCTACACTCAAAGCATTACCCGATGTCTCACCGGAGCTTTTCCGTCACATTTCCTCGCTAATGATAGCACTGACAACATCATCAAACTTTAAAGTACTAGATCCAGAGACCTAGTTACTAATGGCCATAACTTAAACATTCCAACTTTATGGAAATGAACACAAAAATAACATAGCCCTAACTTCATCATCAAATTTTACCCCTACAAAACTTAACTGACTAGTAACCGTATTAAAATCATTTAAATGGTCTGCAACAGATCCACCTTCTAACATCTTCATATCAAATAAATGTTTCATAAGAAATACCTTGTTTGAGGCCAAGGTTTTTTCATATAGTTTCGCCAATGCCTTAATCAAACCCTCTATTGTTGTTTCCTTCGAAATATTAAAGGCTACCGACACTGCAAGGCACAACCGTACTTTTCCAAGTGCCTTTATTTCGAGAACCTCCCATTATACGTCTATCATAGTCGTCGGCTTCTTTTTTTCCGCTCAATGGTAGATACAGATATTTCTGATACATATAATCTTCCATCTACATCTTCCACAGTGGGAAGTTTTGGCCATTAAATTTCTCGACCCTAAACTTACCATCTTCTGCCATTGCTCCCACTTGAACCAAGAACCCTTCTTTCCTGCAAGTTTATCAGCCAAATAGACCTTCAGCTCTGATACCAGTTGTTAGAAAATAATATATTAGAGATAAATTTAACGCATAAAATATGTGGAAAACACAAACACACAAAACACATAAAACCAGAGAGACACAGATATACGTGGCTCACCCAGTTTGGGCTACGTCCACCCCAAACAGCCAGTCCTTCCTTTCTATTCTCCAGCAAAATGAAGAGACACAACCTACAGCAGATCCAATGTAATATCCTCTGTTCTTTCTCACAATCTCCCTATCTGTTTCTTGCTCTGAGAATACACATGCAATACACAGCCGCAATACAATACCCTCATACAAAATGAGGCGTTGCCTTCTAGGGCAAAAAACCCTAAATTAAACATAACTTCTACCGTCACATAATCTGCCTAATGAATGGCCTAGATTGACTAGAAATTACAATACTTTTACAAGGCAATTTTACATCTATTTTTAGCTTCGAGGGCGCTACCCCCGAAACCCCCCGCCAGGAAGCGTTTAATTATGGGCGGCGTTGTCGCCCTATTAAGAATAGGGGTCCAATGTTGTGATACAAAATAAAGAAGATAATCAGACTCCGCACCCAAAAATTTACTTGGATTCATTGTTTCAAAATCAAGCATCCGTGTCGACCCATCGAAGGTTGAGGCTATTGTTAATCTACCTCCTCCTTCCACTCTTCACCAACTCTAAAGTTTGAAGGGAAAAGAAAACTTCCTTTTATCCCGAACTATGTGGAGTTAACTAAAGGTTTCACCCGTTTGTTATATTAGGATGTTCCATTCATCTAGGATGAGCTTGTTGATAAATCTTTTGATGCGCTTAAACATGCGTTGACCCATGCACCGTTGTTGCATCTGCCTGATTATCACCGAGATTACTTTTTGTATTTAGCTACGTTTCATTCCATGATTGGAATGGTTTTATTTCAAGAGGATAACTATAACAATGAACATGTGATTAATTACCTAAGTCAGATTCTCAGCTTGACAGAAATCAAGTTTTCACGTGTGGAGAAATTGAACTTGGCAGTTGTTCAAGTTTTCCAACAATTATGTCATTACATATTGTTACGCAAAACCAAAGTTATATCTAATTGCAACCCAATGATGTATATTTTTACAATACAATTTCTCAAGGGAAATACTCTAAATGGATCGTTATTCTGCAAGATTTTGATTTTGATTTCAAGAAATCCAAGTCTAAGAAATCACTAGTGTTCGCTTAAATTATGTGTGATTTTCCCATTACTCAATCTGAAACGGCGACAGAAAACCATCTTGCTGATGAATATTTGTTTCTAATCAGTACATTAGATCCTTGGTATGGGGATATCATTATATATCTCCAGACTCAAACCTTTCGGCCAAAGCTTTCACGATCATATTGACGGATAATTCAATACCAATCTCAACGATATAATATTGTTGTCGACACTCTTTATCTTTGTGGTTCCGATTATCTTTTTCGACGTTGTATAACTCATGAAGAAGCCGAAAGGGTTTTGAATGACTGCCACTCTGGAGCATGTGGTGTTCATATGTCTGGGTTTGCCACAGCCCAAGATATATTGCGTGTTGGCTATTTCTGGTCATCACTATTCAAACATTGTATTCTTGCAGTTATAAAATGCCACAATTGCCATATTTTTTTATCGAAATATGCATGCACCTCTAGATCCTCTTTACCCAATCATTTTTGTCAGTCCTTTCACTAAATGGGGAATCGATTTTGTCACTTGTAACCCTCACTCAGCCAGGGGGCATGGGTATATTATTATCTTCATAGATTACTTTACCAAATGGGCCGAGGCGATGCCCACATTCGCAGATGATGGAAAAACTAAAACAATTTTCATATTCAATCATGTGATTGTCAGTTTGGTGTCCCTCGTGCTATTTTTATGGACCATGGGAGCCATTTTCGAAACATTATGATGACCAAACTTTCCGCTCAACTTGGCCTACGCCATGATAGTTCCACACCACATTACCCACAAGCTAATGGTCAAGTTGAGGCCATCAAAAAAATTTTAACCAACATGATTAAATGGATTGTCGGAACTCATAAAACAAATCGTCATACCATGATTTTTTCGGCATTATGGGCATACTGTACCTCTACAAAAACATCCACAAGGTTCACTCCTTTTTAGCTTGTTTATAGTTTGGAATTTGTGTTACCCATTGAATGTGAAATCTCGTCACTCAAATTATCCATTGAATTATTACCAGCTACCTCTGAAGAGGACAAACGCTTCCTATACCTAGCATAGTTAGATGAGACTCTTTGTACTGTTGCATTAGCTGCCGAAGCTCACAAAAAATGCATTAAGGCTCAGTGTGATCAAAGTGTTAACCATCGCATATGATCAAGGTGGCCGAGTTCTAGTATATGATCAAGCTCACAACAAACTAGGTGCTGGTAAATTCGAACCAATGTGGCATGGTCTTTATATTGTTAAGCGCGTGCTTGCAAAAGGAGCTTATGATTTAATCGATTATGATAGAGTCTCTTTTGATAAACCCATAAATGGCCTTTATCTCAAGAGATATTACGCATGATTCTTCGTGTGAAGATCTTATTTTTACATTAGTTACATTTTAGAATAGTGTACCTTAGATTAGAAAAGTGTGCCTTAGGATTAGTTATTTTTTCTTGATGAGTTTTCACTACTTTTGTTGCTTATCTTGATTACTCTTGATACTGTAGATGACGAAATTCCTTCAAACTTAAATTTGTTTTGCTGACGGCACTTTTCCTAGTACACGGAACATCTCTTCCACTGCTTGGGTCATCTATTCGCCCACCGATGAGTTAGTCTCTATTCATGGGATATTCCTTGGTCAAACAATGAACAATATTGTAGAATATAGCGCAGTCATTGAGCTATTATCTGATGCCATCACATTTTGTATTCTACAGTTGATTGTTAGGTTAGATTCAAAACTCATTGTATTACATTCAAATGGTGTTTATGCTATCATAAATCCAACTTTATTAAGAATGTTTTTGAGGGTTCGTCCTTTGGAAAGATAGTTTGATTACATTGAATATTAACACATTTCAAGAAAATTAAACACATTGGTTGATGCATTATCTAATAAAGTTTTAAATACACATTTGCAGCATTAAAACTAAAACAAAAAAATATTTGATCCATATTAAACAAGATACTCACAGATCAGAAGTGGTAATATCATTAGATTAAAATAGTTGTGTGTTAAAAAATATTTCATCGTCTATGATCATAGGTTTGAAACACCTTATGATCTAAAGATACTGATACAAAAAAAAAATGTCAATCTAGATCGACCATCAGCTATCCATGATGATGATCATGGTAGCATACTATGGCATGTGTCACCCTGCACATATATCTCTTGAATGGGCCTGGAACCCCAGTCACATGTCTCTGGAGTGTGAGAGGTATATCATATGTCCTTGTCTCCGGGATGTCAATATTCAACCTCTCTAGGTTGTGCTCGAGCTATGTAAGATCCTCTAATGCATTGGGCTGTGGTGGGCATGCTATAGGTTGCATATCTCGCATATCAAAGTGACGAAGCACTGATGGGCCAACATTTTAATTTTAATTTTTATTAGTATTGGATGATAGAAAATCAAATAAAAATTAGATAACATAAAAACTTCAAAATTATTTGTTTTACATGATGCATCCCATTGTGTCCTCGGTGGGAGTGATGTGTCAGGGTCACCCCTGAAATCTACTCCATGCATAAGAAAAATCTTTAATCATGAAGATTTGGCTCATGAGCCATATAAAGAACTAAGGGGTATAGAGAACCACTAGACCACCATCACCACCATGGTGAGCCATCAATGACACCCATCGCAACATACATGGTTCCCTAGGTCCCATGGAATCCACTGGAGACTGCTGAGGTACGAGGAGTGGAATCCTCTCCAAAGTGAAAGACACAATAATGGCTCCATAGCTAAAGTTTTTCAACTTCCCATTCTTTTCTCTCATAATTTTTCCTTTCATGTTGACCAACACTCCTTCGCACGAGTTGAAAATTGTTCCCTGGAACATTCAACTGTAGTCTGCATTTGTGCTTTGGTAGCCACATGCGAAGCTACACTATCACAAAACCTGGTAACTGTAAATGCAAGTATATTCAGGTCTAGTCGCACAATGGTTTTGATATCAATTCAACCATCCTTCAACTCTGAATCTTAACTACAATATTGATCCATATAAGATGTAGTGGGTAGACCACCTGGTCTTGACCCAAACAAGGAAATTTCTCTCCCTCCGTGGGGTAATCTAGTGAGGAAATAGATATCCTCTGGCTCGATCACAATCCTATGGTCCCTAATGATGAATCATTTCTCTCGAACATCCCAAGAATTGAATAACCAAGTCATCATCTCGACATGTGCCTTCATTCCTTGAATCACCCAGAATTTATACAATCCACAAGTTCTTAATGTCTGAAGTGTTGTTGGGTCATCCATGGCTTCTTTGTCTTGAGCTTATACTCCCTTTCTCGCCATTCCAACATGATTTATGACCTATAAACCATCAATAAGAATCATTAGAAATCAGTTGGGAGAAATCGAGCCTTTTTTTATGGATAGAAACATGATTTTTCAAACCCCATAGCACTTATGTGGGTTTTATGTATACACAATGTGTTTTTGTGCATGATCTATGCATAAAAACAGTGGTGGCCCGATGATTTTTTCTATTAAAAAATCATCAGGGTGCGCGGGTTTCGCCACGAAAACCTGCACACCCCTGAGGGTGGATTTCAAAACCTTGTTTCCCCCTAAAAAATGACCTAAAAAATTAAAATGAAAAACTAAATGGATGAAAACCAAGATAATGATGATGTGGAATACTTGGCACTAACGGTTCTCGAAATGGTTGATTGGTTCTCCTGATATCTGCTCCGGAAGGTTTAGGGAAAAAAATCTTCTTATCTACTCTGAAAACTATAAGTTAAAAACGATTTTCTTTGAATTATTTTTATAGTTTTAAATGAATAAAATAATATTACTTTGTTTATTTTCACTTTAGAAGTAAAAAAAAATTCATATTTTGAGAGAAGATAATTGTAATTTTTAAGTTTTTGTGCAGGGAACAGGTTATGTTTGAAAAGAATCATTTTGACAATGAGTATACTTTTATCACTTTTTTAGGCTCTATAAAAAATACGAAAAAGAGAAACCCTGAAGTCCTCTTTTAAGCCCTTTTCAGACTCTCTAAACATGAAAAGATCGTCGAGCACTTGACTATTCGAACTCGTTAAAGTAAATGAACATTCGTCTATTCAGTATAAGTTTACCCCTTTTCCAGACTGAATTAGAATATTTACGAAAAAGGCATATGTTGACTAAACATGTTCAATAGAGTTCTCTCCTACATTATTTTATCTTTTTTTCTAGTTTGAGAGACTAAATTTATGAAAAATAACACTACGGAGTTTACTTATGTTTTTCTTCTAACTCCCTAAAACTGAAAAACACCAAGTTAATCCTATTTTGGACTCATTAAAATTAAACAGTACAGGACCTGTCAATCACAACAGGACCAAACCACTCCTTATTAGGGTTCATTAAAAAATAATAAGATGGACTCGTCCAAAGGATGAGCTTACACGACAAGAAAATGTTATCCTTCTCAAGCTTGTCAAAAATAAAGAGGTACTTGCCAGTAATGGTGGGGGAAAAAGTGAGAAAAGAATCCATTTTTTATTCTTTTTTTAGAAAGCAGAGTGTTGCTCTTGAAAACGACATTGAAATTATTTCTTTTTTTAGAAAGCAGAGTGTCCTTTTTCTTACAATTAATCAAACCACATTGAAATTATTCAGCCAGTTTTTGGGTATTATCTTTTAGTCAAATTCTTCCAAGACATTTACAGTGTCGTTATGTGTTTAAGATATAGTTCAATTTTAAATTTACCATTCATTGTGAACATTTGTCTCCATTCGTGCTAACCATCCCTGAGTCAATCCTTGATAAAATTTTCTTCAAAAATTGATCTAATGGTTTCGTGTCGTAGTCTTTCATGCGGCGGATCACTTTCTATCGACATCAGCTCATTATCTAGAAAGTTGATTTATAATCCTATCAGTACCTTGGAATCTGCATGCCTTAATGGTAGGTTTCTCCCCTTAGATGATAGGTTCTCACATTGACCTTCGATCGAATAATTATATGACTGTTCAACTGCAAATCATTCATTCACACTTCATAGATTGTGTTGAAGTACTTTGAGATTCATTGTCATTACTGGTAGTTTCTCACACTTGTTAACGGTTCTCATCATTGACTGGTAATCAAGTGGTTTCTACCATGTTCGAATTCAACACAATCAGTCGCATGGATAGATTCATACTAGTTCGAGAAGCGGAAATCAAGACCCTAGATCTAGCTTCCACCATCCAGGCTACGAGGAGTTATGTATTCATGATACAGTAGACTTCTTATGATAGATGGTTGCGTCCATACTATGTCTACTTTTGATGTAATGCTAAAATCATATCTGTACCATAACATTTAGTTATTTTTTCTCTGAGTATGGGAATTCCTACCTCAGTGATGATATATATTTTCATTGAATGATTTTACATGTTTTTGACTAGTGTCTCCAATCCAATCCTTGGAATGATAAAGTGCTTCACTCTTTAGAAAAAAATTCTCAGACTTCGCACTTTAGGGGGCAATATTTTACATGTCATTTTTTCTCCATGACATTTTAATGTCATTATGGTTTTATCATCATCCATATCATATTCCCTTAGAGGTCAAAAATACTCATGTTCCTGAACCAAGCCTTGAAAACTGTAGAAAATATCTTTAAAACCTTTAAAATATTACCTGTGCACTTTTTGTGATCATTACCTGTACATGTGGTGATACTTATTTTATTATCCGTGGCAATCGCCACTCTGTTCACCACTAAAACTTGTGCACCGGGCCATAAAAAGGAAATAAATATAAAAAGTAACTTCTAGAAGCCTAGTTGGTCGAATATTCTCCCAACTAGAAGCCTCTAGAGTCGCGCCAGATCAAGATTTATCCCTCTACTCATGGAGCTTATCCCTTGACTAAAGGAACTCAAATCCCTTCATGGGAGGAAATCATCCCTCTCTTAATGGATCTGAAACTACCTCAATCTCTCTATAAATTGAGCTGAAGTTTCAGGTTGAAGGGTAGATATTGACTTGTATAGATTCTAAGTTGGAGAGAGCTCATAGAGTTCATAGATTATGAACTATTAAGTTGTTGTTTGCACATTGAAGATTACACCTTTGTGTACATGAAGTCATGCTAGTCATTCTAGAGAGGAAGGCTTATCAAACTGAATAACTATTGTGTAGACACATGGGAGAAATTTGTACAACATCAAGGCTCAGGTTGTAAGATTTCTCTTTTTAATTTATGATAATATGTATGGATCTCTTTTTCTCATTGTCTTGTTTCTGAATTCATGGAAATGGTGTCAATACTTAGACTCCTTGATCAGTAAGTTAAAATAGTATTTATGATTATTATATATTGCAAGTGCTTTGATAGTTTTCATTGTTTCTGATTGCAGGTTCTTCTCATCATTGAAAAAAAAATTTGGAGCGAAAGGAAAAAGGCTACATCGAACGTCTCGGTTGAAAGGTAGGAGCATAACCTCCTTATTTCAAGGTTGTAATAATCTAAAATACAAATAGTTTAGAGAAAAAGGCATTCAATGGATCTTTGTTTCTAGTTACTTGTTGGAGTACTAGGGACATCTCTCTTGTCCGAAAGAGGGATTAATCCACAAAACACTTGTACACAATAGTTGGCTCAGGTTCTAGGATCATCGTGGACTCAGGTTATGTTCAGATATCGACATCTATAAACCATAGATCCAAATCATGGGGTCAGATTCCTTGGCTCTTGACCTTGAAATCACTGTGTAATAAATTATATCATGTAAGGTGTCATTACAATTGACATTGTATAGCAGAGTTGGTAGCACATGAGAGTGGTGTAGCAAAGGTTGTAGGTTAAATTCATTGAAGTATGAGGATTGGATATTTTTAATTAAAATTTATTTTTCCACCCATAAGTTCATTCTGTTGAATCATTAAATATATTGTTGATGGTAATTTTGTAGCGCCAACGATGAAAAGGACCATTTTGTAGAATGGTGCGTGGAAAAAGGAAAATTGTAGAACATTTAATTTAATCTATAGTTTGGTGTCATTTTTTATGGGTTTATGGGCTCATTATTGATCCAAAATAGATTTTGAAAGAAGCATGGTCATCAGGGCTTAGATATGGATGCAGCCAAAGGTATTTCATGGATTATTGACACTTATTTGATGGCCATAATATATTTTATATGTTTTAGGGTTTACGAGTAAGTTGCAAAGGTCTTTGGTGTATGGAAAGAATTGTTTCCAAGAAGGAGTATGTGTTACCATATTAAATATCAAGTTGGAGTAGAATATGGACAATAGCATGATGAATAGTGAGTGGTTTTTATTATATTTTTTGGTAGTGATTGACAGTGGTTTATAGTGATAGTGGTTACGGGTGTTGTAGTGACATTTATTGCATGTTATAACAATTTTTGCAGTGATAGTAATTGACAGTGGATTGTAGTGACAGTGGTTTCAGGTATTTCAGTGATAGTGATTACAATTGATAGTGGATTGTAGTGACAATGGTTGTATGTTTTGAAGTGAAAGTGATTCCATTTTATGGCAGGTTTTGCAGTGACATCGATTAACGGTGAATGTAGGTTGTGTTTACATATTTTCACTTTACTTATGATTCGGAGATTAACAATTATATATGATGACAGTGGATCCAGTTTAAAAATGATATGAAATAGAGTTCCACAGGGGGTTGAAGAAGGAGGTGGGTGTCTCCACTAAGGTTGGAGTATCAATCAGGTTGGAGCCTAGATCAGGTTGGATCTCTGTCATCATCGAGGTCGGTGCCTCAATCAAGTTGGATCCCGCTCATCATCAAGGTTGGTGCCTCAATCAAGTTGTAGCCTATAGTTGAATCGTTTTTAGCATACTTTCGAAGTTGATGCCTCAATCAGTTTGAATCCTATCATAAGTAGAAGTTTGCATATCTTAGGGTTGGTTTCCTCTAGCAGGTGGTAGCTTGAAAATATATGTAATGAATTTATGATAAAGAAGAAGAAGAAGATTTGTGGTTTTCTCCCATATGGGTTTCCACGTAAAAGCTTATGTCTCTATTTTGATGTGATAGGTTATAGATGTTATTGATATGATGGTAGCTTGATGATGCATTGTTCTATTTGATGATATGATTATTATGGTTACGCTCCATTACTATATGATTTCTTGATTATGAAAAGTTGTAAGATGGTAAAATTAATATCACGCTAATTTACCCCCCCTCCCTCTCAGTGTGACCTTTGGGCCAACAAGTGGAATCATAGCATGTCATCTTAAATAGTTTACTATTAGAAAATGGATCCAAGGAAACATAGCGACATGGATTTTGATGCAAACTCTCTTATGATCTTGGAACTTGAGTTGTTAAATATTAAACGAAAATGTGAAATCTTGACAAAGAAACTTGATTAAGTTAAGAAAAATTTGGATGAAATGGAAAAGAATTAAGAGAGAATAATGATAAAATCACCCATCTCAAGGAAAACGCAATTGCGGCAAAGCTATCAGCGAATGCAATTCATGAATATGTTTGATCCAAGTTAATTAGAAAGAAGCAATACCCTAGGTACCATGCACTTTACATGTTTATTTCTTTCTATGGCATTCATTTGGTCATAAGGAAATTACTTGTAATCATTCTCTATGCCAACATTGTAAACACAAGGCCATGCATTATAAATTCATTGAAGAATAAGAAAAGTGTCCACCTAAATTTAAGGAAGGAAAAAGAAGAAAATTGTGGCCTTATATTATATGCTCATAAGCAAAGGATTAGTGGTATATTGACATTGGTTTCTCTAGACACATGTTAGGGAATCAGAGAAAATTTATTAGCATCAGGGAAATAGATGAAGGAAAAGTAAATTTTGGAAACAACACATCTGCTAGAATCATTGGAAAAGCCATGGTTAACATAGATAGTGGAAGAACAAAAGCACAAGATGTATTGTACATAAAATTATTAAAGAATAATATTTTGTGTTTCATTCATATATGTAATCAAGGTTTTGATGTCATATTCAACTTCAAATGGTGTGAGATCTGAAATTCAGATACAAGTAAATTGGTAGTGAAATATATCTAAGAACCAATAATATATATACATTATGAATCAAGCATAGAGAAAATTTGTGATGAAATATATTAAAGAGGATAATATTGTCTCCCATTTTCTTCAAATAGATCATGCCTCCACAAAAGAAAATCCCAAGATTGTCTGAAAGATGAAAAGAGGAACCAACAAGTTCAAAGGTAAGCTTCCTTTCAAATGTTTTGAATGTGGAAGGATAGGTCATTATTCATATAAATTTCCTTATTCCAAGATGAATGATAGTGACAATAAGTCAATATTTAAATCCAAACATCGAAAAAATGAGTAGCTCAGTAAGAAGAATAACTTCTATTCAAAATATCAAAGTGACAATGAAAGCAATGAAAGGGTGACCGATTAAGAAAGGTGTGAAATATTATTCATTATTGAGGATGAAGAACCTGAAGCAAAGATGCACTATGAGGAATAACTTAGAAGTGCACTAAAAGAAATAAATTTCCTCGGAAAGAAGGAAGTTCATTTGATGCAGTAGCTTCAAGACAAAATCCTAAATGAAGACATCATTCTTGCTCTCAAAGTCAAACTAGAAGAAGAAAAAAAGTAAAGGATATTTTGTCCAAACAGATAAATGAGAAGCATAACATTTGTGAAAGACTAAAGGAGGAGGTTTTCCTCTTGAGAGAAGAATTGGATTAGCTCAAGTCAAATTCCACTAATGAATTGAATCCCTAGATTACATTCTCATCATGCAAAGGTCTCTCCTTATTAAAACAAGTCTCGGTTATCAAGAAAATTATGAGGCACTCAAGAACAATGCCTCTAAGCTCATCGAATGAATATCACTCCAAGAAGCTTGATCACATGTAATGTACCTCTTCTACAGTCAACAATTTTTATATATATAATTATATACACACATATGAGTGGTAGTTCATATTCATCAACTTCAAGACATATAATAATTTTAAACTGATGGATTTAATTATTGTATCTAAACAATATAATTCTTCCTTAATTGTCTTATTCTCAATGAATGTTTCCTACAACGGCTTTAAACCAATACAACTGAAGGGTACTTATGATTTATCTCTCACCTATATAAGTATAATCTTATTATTAGCTTTGGCATATTTTATAAATTTAACATGTTTATGTTAATAAAATTGGCTTTATGTGTGTTTTCTCTTTAGTTTGTAGTTATACTTGTTATTGCTACTATTAATTCCTAATTGGTGAACACATATCACCAATTTGTAACTAATACATAATCTAATGTATGTATGTGTAACGGACCTCTTCATCAAATTAAAACCTTACTTTATAGTATAAAAAATATTACGTGATATGGTTTATACGATGTCCACCACGACGATCCTTTATGCCATTCATATGAGTTATGGTCTCGACATAACATATATACATACTAACCTTCTCTAACTTATGTGATGCATTATTTATACAAGGAGCATCATTAATATTTCTTGTTTCAATGTGGTATGTTGTTTATGAGTTTTCAGACATTGGATTAACATTATTCATAATATATATTCCATATATAATGTCTCTATAATTTTCTATTTATCTACACGTCAGTTCGTAGTACTTCCATGGAAATTTGTTTACCTACCAAATCAATGGTTATTATGTGGCTTTGGTTAAAATAAATGGCATCCATCGTTCATAGGGTTTTGATCCTAAATTCGTAGAGTTATTATGACAATATAACACATAATTATTATTGAAAACCTTCTGAGGTATGCATGTTAAGTTTTTGTGCTTCCATGGAGGTCTTTCCGACCTAATCAACCATGTTGATGTAACCGTATCAGATCAACGGTGATAATAGACCTTAGGGTTTTGTGGTGAGATAATGACTATTTTTGCCTCCACTTTATGCATTGTTTCATAACTCATTTTGTTTTCTGTTGTCTAGGCTCTGCAACACTACAATTTTGGTTCTTCTCACAGGGTTTTACTCTACTATTAATGTTATGTGGCTCATGAATTTTTTTATTGACTAATTTCGCATTTTCAATGGCAATAGTGCCTTAGTTACCGTGGAATATTAAACTTAGTCACTTGATAATTCTTACTGGTAATTGTTGTTTCTTGTAACTGTCAAATTCTTCATAGTTAAATATGATACTTGTTTGTTTTTCAAAATTCATAGGGGAAAAAATTTCAAATTTCTGCGAGAGTTTAGGTTTAGATATTCTTATTCCCTTCAGGTTAATTATTTATGCTAAATTGAACTAATGGCACTGATATTTTTACTATGTAGGATTCTTACGTAATTCTTGATAATATTTTCTTTATTGATGGCTTGTTTCAACACAAAATGTAGAAAATCCACATTGATTCAATTGATCTTGTAATATGGTAAAACAAAATACTTTAATCTACTCTACAAATTGCATAAACCATTTACAATCACATCATCACATGAACAAGAAAGAGAAAGAATTTCAATTACACAACATAAATATTTATCTAGGGAAAGCCTCAGATAAAAACCCTGCTATTTGTATATTGAATAAGCCAAAGAATATGAGAAGATTATAATGTTTTTCTCCAAGTTGAGAAACCTTTGCACTATCTCTATATCTCTCAATGATTCCTAGGCAAGCTTCATTCAATACTTAATCAATTTCTTGGCCTCATGAATCCATGTTTCTTTGCACGGTTTCCTTGGGTAATTAGGCCCTATTAACAAGGAAATTCCTCAATAATGATTGTGCAATAAATCAAGCCTCTTCCTCTTACTCCATGCACCACCTGTATAATGAGATGATTATACAACTGATAATACACTTCCCTTTAACTCGAATACCAATTGGGTCTTTCTCATAACTAACATGCATGAGCTATTTATGAGTGACTTATCAGTTATTTGATTGATCATTGCATGTGAATTAAATCTAATTTTCACACTTTGAACTCTCTCCAATTCCTCCATCAATTAGAACTAGTTAAACTGACTTTAACTCAGATAAATTGAGTTAACTAATTATAACTAAAAATAAACTCAACTGGGGCTCCTAAAAAGTAGGAGACACTCTACATGCCTCTAGTTTGACCCTCAACTCAAATAAACTGAACCAACTAAGTCATCCTAACTTAGTTAACTCGTGCAAGTTTTCATGTGATGTGGAATTACAATATTCTTCTAATTTAATTAAAGGAAAATTAAATTAGAAGCCTTTCTTGGTGCCATTTTCAACACTCCCTCTCAGCAAAAAAGGGATTTTCTGATACCCCGATCTTGCCTCTATGGAACTCGAATTTTCCTCTTGAAATTTCCTAGGCCAATATGTCTGCATCCTGCTCCTCTGTAGGAATGTACTCTAATAGCATAATCCGCCTCTGCACACAATATCTGAGATAGTGATAGCGGATGTCAATATGGTTGGACCTGTCATGAAAAAATGGATTAAACGAGAGTTTTATGCAACTTTGGTTATCACAATAAATAATTCTCGGATCCATTTGTTGACAAAACAACCCAACAAGGATATTCCTCATCCAGATAGCCTCACAAGTTGTTTTACTAGCAGTCATGTGCTCTATTATTGCTTAACTGAGTGCAATTGATCTTTGCTTATAGTTGTGCCAGGAAACTGTTGTTGACCCAATACTGAAGATGACCTGTGATGTGCTCTTCCTGTCAGATGGACTCCTACCAAAACTACATCTATGAAGCCTTGAAGCTTCACTCCCTCTATCATTCTATACCAAATACCAAACTGAGTGGTGCCTCTGAGGTATCTCAACACAATGTTTGGCTTCCTTTCAATAAAGCTTGGTTGGCTTAACCATAACTTGACTAAGTTGGTTAATCGCATAACATATGTTCGGTCGTGTGTTAACCAAGTACATGAGTGAACCCACAAGTTGCCTGTAAATGGTAGCTTCAACCACTTCACCTGAAGTAGCATCTTCCTTCCTCCAATTCCCTGTTAGAGGAGTCTCCATGGGTTTGTTGCTCTCCATGTGAAACTTCTTTAGTATCTCATTGGCATACTTTCCTTGAGAGACAAAAATTTCCCCATATCTTTGCCAAATTTCCAAACCAAGGAAATAATGTAAGAGCCCCATGTCCTTCATCTCAAATTATCTTTCAAGATACTCTTTGCAAGAATTGATCAACGTCTCATCACCTATCAGAATCAAATAATTGACATATATTACTACAGTCAATAATTTACCTCCTACCACAATATGGTAAAGGTTTGCATTTTCTTCACTTTTGGTGAAGCGCAACCCGATAAATCCTCACAACTGCTTTATGGTTGTGGGTACTTTCCATTCCTTAATAGAATTAATTTTGTTAAGGTCTACCTTAAAACCCTCCTGAGATAAAATATGACCCATATATTCCACCTCTTGTACTCCAAAGAACAATTTGGAGGATTTTGAATATAATTGTTTATCCTCCAAAAGTTTGAGCACCCTATCAATATGTTGAACATGATCCTTCCAAGACCTGTTGTAGATTAGTAAATCATCAAAAAATACTAACAAAAATTTTCTAATGAAGGGTTTGAAAATGGAATTCATCAACCCTTGAAATGTAGAAGGTGCATTGGTAAGGCCAAAAGGCATGACCAAAAATTCATAATGACCCTCATGAGTTCAAAATGTTGTTTTTGGAATGTCTTGAGTCTTCATTCTAATTTGATGATAACCTGAACAGAGATCCAACTTGGTAAAATAAATTGCTCCATGTAATTCATCCAATAATTCATCAATCACATGAATGGGGAAATTATCTTTAATAGTGAGCTTATTGAGCTCCTTATAATCCGGACGCATGCACCATGATCCATATTTCTTGTGCACCAATACTATTGGAGAAAAGAAAGAACTTTGACTGGGTTGAATTATACCAGCCTCTAACATTTCTGCAATCATACGTTCAATTTTTCTCTTTTGGAAATAAGGATATCTGTAAGGCCTGATTTTTGTAGGAACACTTCTTGGAATCAAATGAATAGCATGATCATGATCATGATAGGTGGGAGTCCTTTGGGAGCTTCAAACACCTTGTAATGATTGTCCAAGAATTTTTGGAGATCTGGAGAAATAGATGATTTTGACGTTGGAACTTCTAGTGAGCATAATTATGCAATTACACCCCGTTCTTATTTTTACCATTAGATTTGTCATGACATTAGAGCTTATTATCTTTACATGTTTCCTACGATACACCATAATTCAAGTTCGTTTCCTTCCAAAAAAAATTCAAGAAAAATTCTTGAAAATTAAATGCTATCGTGCCCAAAGATTGTCACCATTGTACTCCTAGTACAACATCAACACCTCCCATTAGAATGGAAAGCATTGGACTATTCAATACATATTCCCCCATGATTAGCTTGATATTATGGCATTTTCCAGAGCAATTTATAGTTCCTCCATTTGCAACCATCACTTGACACTCTGGTGTTGGGTATAGTAATCAATTCAATTCCTTGGCTACCTTACAATGAATAAATTTATGGGTACTACCTAAATCAATCAACACTATTACATCTTGTTCTTGATATATCCTTCTATCTTGAGAGTTTTAGGAATGATCATTCATGTCAATGCATTACAGGATATGGCCAGACTCATTTCTTCTTTCTCTAGGGTTGGTTCCTGGTGTACATCCTCTTCTTTTGAAGTTTCTTGTTCATTTGCTTCCTCCTCTTCACAATCTGTGTAAAATAATTTCTTCCTAGAACACTTATGACCTTTAGTGTATTTGTTATCACAGCTGTAGCAAAGCCCTTTTGCTCTTTTTTCTTCCAATTGTTGTGGTGTGAACCTTATAGGTCGTGGAATTCTAGGAGTAGCAACACTCCCATCTTTACAGATGTGAGTGGTAGGCTTCCTTGTCGCCATAATTTTACTTTCATTTTTTCTTGCCAACCTGAATGCCTTCTCCAATGAATCAGGTTCCCAAATTTGAACCTCATGTTGGATGTTATCCTTTAAATTCCCTATGAAGACATCAATCATGTGTTCCTATGGAATATTTGCCCTTATATTCAATTTTTGGAAGTCCTCAATGTGCTCCACCATTGAACCCTTTTGTTTGATATTTATCAATTGGCTAAAGAAGGTGTTGCTCTTTGTATCCTCATAATGTGCTATCATTTCCTCTGTAAAAATTGACCAAGTGATAATTTTTTTACGAGAGCAAAGCCATCCATACCATAAAAATTTATTTTATTCTAAATATAAAGTTGCAATGTGTACCTTTTGTGTGTTTTTCACATTATTAAGATCAAAATATTGCTCCATCTGTAGTATCCATGTTACGAGATCCTTGCCATCAAACTTCCTCATATTGATATTTGGAATATGGTGGGTCTTCAATCCAACATTAGATTTTACGAAATAACAATTAACATTGATTTTGTTCTCATCGTGATTTTCCTCTACTAACTTTTCTACATTAGGAATAATTTCTTGTAGCAAATTTTTCAAACCTTCCTTCAAATCTTCCATGTCTACTTTTAGATCATTCTTCATGTCTTCCATGTTGTCTTTCATTTTTTCATCAATCTTAGATTACATATCATCCATCTTAGCTTCCATGCCATTCTTCAAACCATCCATCTTATCTTACACGCCTTTCTTCAAACCATCCATCTTAGCTTCCACGCCTTTCTTCAAAACTTCCATTTCATTTTTTGTTACTCTTTGCGAGAGAAATATTTGGTGCACTTGGTCTTGTAATTTTGAGATATCATGTTGCACTTATTCATCTTCATGAGTCATAATAGAGCCTTCTGAGGGCTTAATGGGTGTTGAATTCTTTTTAGGGGCCATTTTAGAACCTAATACTAATATCTATGCTTCAATGTGCCCTTAGAATCACTTCAAGCTGATTTTTCAAATAAGACTTATGCAATTTGAAAAAAAAAATGCACACATTTTTCTTGCTTTTGAGAAGTTCGATATTGAAACTGATGTATCTCTATAATTTTAGATCCCTAATATTTTATCTTTGGTCCTTTAGTAGCCCTATGAATCTTCTTTCCAATGCCATGGGTCTAACCTGATTTGGATTCTTCAAGTCAAATTTATGCCCAATCTCCCGCGATGACCTAATTATGGATTGGTTTAGTAGAGTAAACTTGTACGGCATGCCACGTGTCACTATTTCCTCCTTTTGCTCTAAAATTGATACACATGAAACTATGGTCTATGCAATTTTGGACACATTTTACAGAAGTACGATCCGATGCTTAGGGAGAGAGTTACGAAGATTCTCCCAAGGTCACCTCTTTGAGGTGAAATTTGGGAGCTTGCAAAAAACCCTAACTTCAACAGATCATATCTCCGAAAATATTGTGAACCAAGATCTAAAAATTTTACACAAAGTTCCTTAGGATTTCTTCGCAATTAGGTTTTTTTTAGCTTTTGAACCTTCGTAGAAAAAAAATTATAGCGAAAATTCCACGACGACCTGTTTGAAGAAGTGAAACCCTAGAATCCAAAGCTCTGATTCCAAATGTAATGAAACTAGCTCCCAAAATAGAAGAAAAGAGAGATCGATGCCTTATAAATCAGCCACTTTGAGGGGGGAACCTTCTTTACATTACATAAATGAAAAATTCTTGGCTAAAACAAATGGAAAAACCTCATTTCTATATATGGGAGTCCATGGGGTCATAATATAATCCTAGCTGACCTAACAATAATAATGTAAGGGCACAACAATAACAATAGTGGGCTTTTATGGGGCACAATAATAACAATATGGGGACTATAGGGGTACAAAAATAACAATAAGGGGTAAAAACTAACAACAATAAGGGACTACATTAGTAATATAGGGACCTAACACACACACATATGAGTGAAATCTTTCAAGGATCACTTTTGCCCGACTGTCCTTATCATGAAAGGTGGCTTTGGTGTACTTCTCCAATGTACACCATTTGCATGTATCACGTTGCTAAAGTGCACCCTTGGGAAGTCATGTAGAAATTTTTGCATGGTCTTCAAAGCTCTATGGTGTAGATGGCCCAATCTCCTATGGCATAGCTCACTGATGTCTCAATTCTCCACCTTATATGATTTCATGTTCAATGCAACATAATCTTTTACATCCAACTTGTAGAGGTTCTTTACTTAAACCCCAATCTTCTTCACTTGTCTCGTGCCTATGTGACAAAGGAACGCCTTTACTTCGCTATATATCACATCATAGCCACGGTATTCCAACATAGAAATTGAAACCAAGTTCTTATTCAAAACAGGAACATATATGACATTTTTCAATGTGAGAGGAGAACCAGACTCCCTCTGAAAGGTAACAGTACCGATCTCGGTCGTGCTATACCTCCCATCATCTCCCATATTGATGTGCATTTGGAGATCATTTTCGTCCAAAACATTGAAGAACTCTTTATTTTTTATCATATGCAATGAGGCTCCACTATCCAGGTACCATACAGAACCCATCACAGATGGCACCATGCATGCAATGAAAGTGAAATCCAACTCCAATTCTGAAGCAAGAGCTTCACCTGTCGCTCCTCCTAAGGGCTTATTGTCAGCCTTCTTGTGTGGACACTTTGTGGCATAGTGTCCCGTCTCGTGATAGTGAAAACATTTAATCTTTGAGAATTCTTTCTTCTTGCCTGCTTGACCTGAATCTAATTTGGAATGGGTTGACTTCCCTTTCTTTTCCTTTCCATCCAAGGCATAGTTCTCCTCGTTATCGTGCTTTGATAAGGATTCATCTCTGGTGTTTCATTGAATCTCTTCTTATACCAATTCTTACAACAATCGCTCCCACTCTGGTAGATTCTCCTTTCCATTCACCGAATCCTGGTAGTTGTGACAGCTCTTGGGAAGTCCTAGATGTGCTAGGCTCACCAGATCGTCCTTAGCAATTATAACACCAACACTTCCAAGTAAGTGAACTTGGTCAAGTATTTTGGTATAGTGTCTCCCATCTCCATATTTCTTCTTCTGAGCTTGTCCTTCAACTCCAGCTTCCTGTGGTTGTTGATGTTCTGAAACAAATTTGTTAAATCCTTCCACATAGCATATGGAGTTGCATTTCCATGTAGGTTTGAGACAAAATGATCTCGAACTCCTTATGACATAATCATTCTTTCCTTTGCTACGTTCTTCTTCCATGCTGCCAAATCTTGAGCATATGTTGTTGCAGGCTTAAGAATATCACTATCTATGAATTCCTGAACAGCCTGTTATCTTCCAACGCTGCATCTATCATATCTCTCCAAGATATATAATTCAAACTACCCTTAAGGAAATATTCGAGTCTCAATCCATAGAAATACATCTTGATCATGTTGATGGTTCTCAAGAGTACATCTACAAATTTGATTCACGTGCACCAAAAAAAAAAATTTAAATTAAATTAAATAAATAAATAAAATCGTATTCTTCTCTTCTATAGTGATTCTTGCTCTCATACCATGTAGATTCAACCGATCTTGTAATATTCTAAAACAAAATACTTGAATCTACTCTACAAATTGCATGAACTAATTACAATCGCATAATCACATGAACAAGAAAGAGAAATAATTCCAATCGCACAACACAAAGGTTTATCTGGGGAAAACCTCAGCTAAAAAACACGCTATATGTATATTTCATAATACAAAGAATATGAAAAGATTACAATGTTTTTCTCCAAGCTGAGAAACCTATGCACTATCTCTATCCCTCTCAATGATTCCTATGCAAGCTTGGTTCAATACTTAACCAATTTCTTGGCATCTGGAATCCATATTTCCTTGTGTAGTTTCCTTGGGTAATTAGGCCCTATTAACAAGGAAATCCCCCAATAATTATTTCGCAATACATTAAGGCTCTACCTGTGACTCCATACATCACATGTACAATTGGATTATTATACAACTGATAATACACTTCCCTTTAACTCCAATCGCAACTGGGTTTTTCTCAAAATTGACATGCATGAGTTATTTATGAGTAAATTATGAGTTATCTTATTTATCATTTCATGTGAATTAAATATAATTTTCACACTTTGACCTCTCTCCATTTCCTCCATCAATTAGAATTAGTTAAACTAACTTTAACTCATATAAACTGAGTTAATTAATTACAACTCAAAAGAAACTCAACGAGGGCTCCTAAAAAGTAGGAGACACTCTATATGCCTCTAGTTTTATCTTCAACTCGAATTAACTGAACCAATTAAGTCATCCTAACTTATTAACTCGTACACATTCTCATGTGATGTGAAATTTAAATTTTCTTTTAATTTAATTAAAGAAAAAATTAAATTAAAAGCCTTTCTTAATGCCATTTTCGACACAAAATAGTCAACAAGTTACAAGATTATCACTACATTCGACTTTTATATGTTGACATTTCTTTTCCGTTATGTGCCAATGGCTCAGGGAACCATTATTTCTATCTCCATATTAAAAATCTTTTCGATGTAGTTTTTGTGCTTTCCCATTTGCGACTTTATGTTCAAACGGTTATGTAAAAAAAAAATCTTATTGTTCTTTATTTTCTTTTTTTATTAATATGTAGAGGATTACAAAGGTTTTGAAACGTTTACATCTTGTCCTTTGTTTTCCTTTTCTTTCATATATATATATATTTGCAAATTTGACTCTCACAAGTCTCATTAATTTGTTACCAGAAATGGAAAGGGTTTTGTATCACTTATTGTTTACCTTATATGTTATTATTTGATTGGTTCTAAAACTCATTTGGATTTTTGTTAAATCTCGTTATACGAAAAAGGTTTCATTGATTTACTCCATTTTTTTTAACAAGTTCCATGAGTTTATCTGTGACCTAAGTTTTCAATTTATTAATTGCAAATTCCCTTTGAATGTTATATCTCCCAATAGAGTAACTAAATGTGAAGAATATTTCTTTTTTATAGTAAATATGTTTCCAACTCTTCCTAGGCATGGTCTATATGCTCGAAAGTCAACTTCCCAATATTGTTTAGCTTTAATACCATCCATAAATTATTATGTGATATGCGTTTTTTCTTCAATCCTGATATTGGAAGAAATTTTACTAAAGCTACAAGACTTTGTTGTAATTTGAAATCCTGTATAAACCTAGTTTTTATGTATTATGTACATTTACACCTAGTTGTACATTTCCTAAGGGTTGTTTTTAACCCTTGACATGACAAATTTTGGTATATGAACTATGTACCTTGAAATCTACATATATGTATATATATAAAAGATTTGTTATATATTTTTTTAATTATATTCCCAATGTTTAGTTCCAAAAAGTTTCTGATTTGATTTTTTTTCTTTTTCGACGGAAATTAAATAAGTTGTTCTAATTTTCATTATAGTTTATTTCTTTGTTTGTCATTATGTTTGAATTAGAGTTACTCACATAATAACAAATTATTTGTTATATATATATATACTTATCAGTACAAATATGTCATAAAGAAATAAATTTATCCATGCATATATATACATGCATTGATATATTCGTAAATAAAATAATATTTATATTTGTATATAAATTTATATTTTTTTCTAGCTTCTCTGTTTGTTTGATAAATTTATTTTTATCTAATTTTCAAAGTAAAATTCATTTTTCTAAAAACTAATATCTTGGTTCGCATACTAATTCCATTCATTTCCTTTCATATTCTTTTTCTAACTTCTGAAATAAATACACAAAATATGCATTATCATACTCACAAAACATATTTTTCTCAATCTACTTGTCTTGGTACAAAATACATAAATAAAACATAACAGCTAAACCTACATCATTTGTTCTTTTTTTCTCTTTTCACTATGTAAAAACTTATAGTAAAACATAACCAGTTTCTTTTTCTTTTGTTAAGTAAATTAATGTTGTATTTAGAAATACTGAATTAAAACAATTATTTGGAAGATTAATAGTCAAGTACTTGGATCCTCTCAACCTTGGCATTGCAGCACAACCAATTTCCCCTCGAGCATATTAGGCATGAAAATTTTCTTTTTGTCTCTATTTCTTGCTTCTGTTCAGTCTCACCTGCTCTCAAAATGAGACAAAAGAAAGCAGACAAAATATTGTTGTCCAATTTCCATCTACCACTATTTGGTGGTTAATAACTTCCCTCACCTCACCGACATGTGGCAGGTAGTTATCATCTCATTAATGAGCTTTTGTTTCCCACTCTTAAAGATAGCTCTTTGTCTTCTAGGAAACAATTAATTGGCCAATATCATAATTTCTGAATTAAATATAATCATCTAGATTAGATGCCTAGGACTTATTAATGGGTAATAAATATTCCACAATAATTTGTGTCTCATCTCTTTCATCCATCCGTACTCAAAAATTAATTTTCTAGATTTTATTTATTTACAAAATTAAATCATCATAATTACAAATTTACAATTAATTATTATCAGTAATAAATTACTAATAATTAAAATTTTCAATTGTCTTTCATATTAACATACTCAACCAGAAACATACACATGCACATTTAATTACATAAAATATCAAGACAGAGGATATCACATCCTCCCCCACTTGAATTTGACACTATCCCAGTGTCTGATTAATGTGCTTTCTGGAATACATTCTATTTTATCAAAAAAGAGATGGATATGCTTCTTTAAAACTATCCTCCAACTCTCATGTTGCTTCTTCCAGACGGAAATGTTTCCATTGAACTTTCAGCTGCGCTATATCTCTATTCCAGAGCATGACTACCATCTGGTCTAGAATACGCAATGGTTTTGCTAGGAACTCTCCCTCTAGATCCACCTATACAACATTCCAATCAATGATATGAAATGAATCATTTTCATATTTCTTTAGTAAAGACATGAAAAATATTGTGAATTTTTATGTTCGCTGGAAAGGAAAGTTAACAGGCAATGAATCCAATTCTGGCTAAGACTTCAAAAGGTCCACAATATCTAGGTGATAACTTAGCACAAATTTCAAGTCTAAGCATAATCTTCTTGGGTTTCACTAATTAATACACATGATCTCCCACATTGAATTCTTTTGGAAGTCTTTTCAAATTTGCGTAGCTCTTTTGATAGTCTTGTGTTGTCTTCAATTTTTCTATAACCTATTCAACCACTTCTTCCATCTCTTTTAACATATACGACCCCAACACTAACCGATATTTAGGATGGTCCCAACTCAGAGGTACTTTTCATTTTCTGCCATAAAGTACCTTAAAGGGACTCATTTTTAAATAATTTTGGTACCCATTGGTATAAGAAAACTCAACCATGTGAACATAATATTCTCGCTTTGTTGGTTTTTCCATAACATACATTCTCAACATATCCTTTAATATTTGGTTATTCCTCTATGTTTTCCCGTCAGTTTGAGGGTGATAAGTTATACTGAAATGCAACTTTTTTCACATTCCTTCAAATAGTCTCTTCCAAAATTTTGAAGTAATTTCGGCATCACAGTCTGATATTACGATTTTGGGCATACCATGAAGCCTAAATATTTTCTTCATAAATATTTATGATATGTTGATAGCTTTGAAAGTAGACTTAATGGGAATAAAGTGTGCAACTTTACTAAGATTATCTACCACTACCATTATTGAGTCATGTTGTTTTCTGGTCCTTAGTAAACCAGTAATGAAAACCATGGATATAGTTTCCCATTTCCATTTTGGAATTGGCAATGATTGTAGTAAATCTATTGAATGTTGATGGGTTTCCTTTACTTATTGGAATTCCAAACATCTAGCCATGTGTTATCTTGCTTTAAACTTCATGTTTGTCCAATAATAATATATCCTTACCATAGTTATCAACCTTTGATACTATTGTAGTTGAATCATGCAAGATTTCCAGTAGTTAGATATTGAATAAATTATAAGTGAAAGTCACCAAGAGATTTTTCCTCATTCAAATCTACAAGCTGCAATTTAAGGATATTTGGAGTGACACAAGAAAGTTATATTGTATGTTTTCTTGTACATGATTTTCAACCATAATTTTACATCAATTTCCTTAGTGGGATGAATCCATAAGACATAAAAAAAAATCCATCAAGTCTTGGAGGGTATGATGCGAGAAGCAAATAGAAATAGAAAGGAAACAAAAACCAAGAGTAACTTTATGTAACATCTCTAGTACATTTTTTATACACACAGAACATGTAAAATGTTAAGGAGTATCAAATTTCTATCTTGTGGATTTCATATATTAAATACCACAATATGGAATAAAAAACAGTTTATCAAATTATGAATATTAAAATAAAATTATTGCCCATCGCACATTCAATTTAAGCGCTAATACCATGAACTAAGTTTCACCATGTCCCTGCATATTTTCCCAAATTTTACTATTGTTGCTATAAATGTCTGTTAGGTCCCTATATTACTAGTATAGTCCCTTATTGTTGTTAGTGTAACCCCCTTATTGTTATTATTGTACCCCTATAACCCCCATATTGTTATTATTATGCCCTTAAATTATTATTGTTAGGTAGGCTAGGATTACATTGTGGCCCCACTAGGATTACATTGTGGCCCCATGGACTCCTATATATAGAAAGGACGTTTTGTAATTTGTATCATCCAAGAATTGTTCATTCATATAATGTATTGGAGGTTTCTCCCTTGAAGTGGCTTATTTCTAAGGCGTTTATATCTCTTTTCTTCTATTTTTGGAGCTGGCTTCACAACATTTGGTATCAGAGCTTTGGATTCTAGGGTTTCGCTGCTCCAAACAGGTCATCGTGGCATTTTCGCTATAACTGTTTTTCTACAAAGTTTCAAAAGACGAAATTTTTAGGGTGCGAAGCCGAAATCCTGAGGAACATCATTGCAAAATTTCAGAGCTTGGTTCACAACATTTTCGGAGATATGATCTGTGGAAGTTAGGTCTTTTTGCAGGCTCCTCAATTTAATCTAAACAGGTCATCGTGGAATTTGCACTATAATTTTTTTTCTACGAAGGTTCAGAATCTGAAATTTTAAGGGCTCGAAGCTGAAATCCTGAGGAAACTTGTCGCAAAATTTCAGAGCTTGGTTCACAATATTTTCAAAGATATGATCTGTGGAAGGTGGTGCTTTTTCAGGCTCCTGAATTTCATCTCAAAGAGGTGATCGTGGGAAAATATTCATAACTCTCTTTGAGCATCGGATTGGAGTGCCGTAAAAAGTAGTCACAAGTACACGGACTGTAGTTTCTTTTCTTTCAATTTCAGAGCTAAAAGACAAAACAGTGACATGTGGAAAGTCGTACAAGTTCGCTCTACTGAACCAGTCCAAAATTAGGTCATTGTGGGAGATTAAACATAACTTTGTCTTGGAGAATCCAAATCAAGTCAAATCTGTGGCATTCGAAAGATAATTCAGAAGGCTACCTCAGTGCTAAATTTCAGATATTGAAGAGCCGCAATCATAGAGATAATCCAATTTCAATATCGAGCTCCTCAAAAGCAAGAAAAAGGTGTGTATTTTTTTTCCGAATTGCATAAGTCTTGTTTGAAGAATCAATTTGAATTGATTCCAAGGGAATATTGTAGAATAGATATCAGTATTGGGTTCTAAAAAATTCCCCGTAAAAATAATTCAACACCCATTAAGCCTTCATAAGTCTCTACTATGACTCATGAAGATGAAGAATTGCAACATGATCTATCAAAATTACAAGAGCAAGTGCACCAAATTTCGCTCTCGCAAAGAGCAACAAAAAATGAAAGGGAAGTTTTGAAGAAAGGCGTGGAAGCGAAGATGGATGGTTTGAAGAATAATATGGATGGTTTGAAGAAAGGCGTGGGATCTAAGATAGATGGCATGTAAGCTGGCATGGAATCTAAGATGAATGACATGGAAGCTAAGATCGATGAAAAAATTAAAGACAACATGGAAAACATGAAGAATGATCTAAAAGCAGACATGAAAGGTTTGACAAAGTTGTTACAAGAAATGTTTCCTAATGGTCAAAAGATGGTAGAGGAAACTCATGATGAGAACAAAATAAATGTTAATCGTGACTTCATAAACTCTAATGTTAGCGGGAAGAACCACTATATTCCAAAAATGGATATGAGGAAGTTTGATGGAAAGGATCATGTAACATGGATACTATAGATGGAGCAATATTTTGATCTCCATAATGTGCAAAACACACAAAAGGTATGCATTGCAACTTTACATTTAGAACAAAATACATTTGTATGGTATCGATGGCTTTTCTCCCGCAAAAAAAATGTCACTTGGTCAATTTTTACAGAGGAAATGATAGCACATTATGGGGATACAAAGAGAAACACCTTCTTTAGCCAATTGATAAATATCAAAAAAAAGGGTTTAGTGGGGGAGCACATTGACGACTTCCAAAAATTGAATATAAGGGTAACTGATATTCCAGAGGAACACTGGATTGATCTCTTCATAGGTACTTTAAAGGATAACATCCAACATGAAGTTCACGTTTTGGAACCTGATTCATTGGAGAAGGCATTCAGGTTGGCAAGAAAAATTGAATGTAAAATTATGGCGACAAGGAATCCTACCTTTCACTTCTATAAAGAAGGAAGTGTCGCTACGCCTAGATTTCCATAACCTACAAGGTTGACACCACAACAATTGGAAGAAAAAAGAGCAAAAGGGCTTTGCTACAGTTCTGATAGAAAATACACTAAAGGTCATAAGTGTGCTGAGAAGAAATTATTTTACATAGATTGTGAAGAGGAAGAAGAAAATGAACAAGAAGAGGATATACACCAGGAACCAACCCAAGAAGAGGAAGAAATGAGTTCGACCATATCGTGTAATGCATTGGCGGGAATTACCACTCCTCAAACTCTCAAGATAGAAGGACATATCAAGAAGAAAAAAGTAATAGTGTTGATTGATTCAGGTAGTACCCATAATTTTATTCATTGTAAGGTAGCCAAGGAATTGAATTGTTTCCTATACCCAGCACCAGAATGTCAAGTGATGGTTGCAAATGGAGGAAATATAAATTTCTCTGGAAAATGCCATAATATCAAGCTAACCATGGGGGAATATGTATATAATAGTCCAATGCTTTCCATTCCTATCAGAGGTGCTGATGTTGTACTAGGAGTACAATGGTTACAATCTTTGGGGACAGTAGCTTTTAATTTTCAAGAACTTTTCTTGAAAATTTTTTCAAAAGGAAAGGAAGTTGAATTACGGGGTATTGCAGGGAAGCCAGGAAAGATAATAAGCTCTAATTTCATGACAAAGATTCTAAAGAAAGAACAACGAGGCGTAATTGCACAATTATGCTCACTAGAAGTTCCAACATCAAAATCATCTATTTTTGAAGATCTCCAACAAGTCTTGGACAATCATTCCAATGTGTTTGAAACTCCCAAAGGACTCCCACCTATTCGTGATCATGATCATGCTATTCATTTGATTCCAGTAAGTGTTCCTCCAAACATCAGGCCTTATAGATATCGTTATGTCCAAAAGAGAGAAATTGAACGTATGATTGCAGAAATGTTAGAGGCGGGTATAATTCAACCTGGTCAAAGTTCTTTCTCTACTCCTGTAGTATTGGCACACAAGAAGGATGGATCATGGCGCATGTGTCTGGATTATAGGGAGCTCAATAAGCTCACCATTAAAGATAAATTTCCCATTCCTGTGATTAATGAATTATTGGATGAATTACATAGAGAAATTTATTTTACCAAGATGGATCTTCGTTTAGGATATCATCAAATTAGAATGAAGACTGAAGATATTCCAAAAATAGCATTTTGAACTCATGAGGGTCATTATGAATTTTGTTCATGCCTTTTGGCCTTACCAATGCACCTTCTACATTTCAAGGGTTGATGAATTCCATTTTCAAACCCTTCCTTAGAAAATTTGTGCTAGTATTTTTTGATGATATACTAATCTACAGCAGGTCTTGGAAGGATCATGTTGAACATGATGATAGGGTGATCAAACTATTGCAGGAGAAACAATTATATGCAAAAACATCCAAATGTTTCTTTGGAGTACAAGAGGTGGAATATCTGGGTCATATTGTATCTCATGAGGGTGTTAAGGTAGACACTAACAAAATTAAAGCCATTAAGGAATGGAAAGTCCCAAAAACCATAAAGAAGTTGCGAGGATTTCTTAGGTTAACAGGGTATTATCACAAGTTTGTTAAGAATTATGGGAGAATAGCAGCACCTCTAACAACATTATTGAAGAAAGATGCATTTTCATGGACTCCTGAAGCAACTAAGGCCGTTGAACATCTTAAAGAGGCAATGTGCCTAGCACCGGTCTTAGCTACGCTAGACTTCACAAAAACCTTTATTATGGAATGTGATGCCTCAGGAAATGGAATTGGTGTTGTTTTAATGAAGGAAGGAAGACCCATTGCTTTTGAAATTCATCCAATCAAAGGAAAGTATTTATAGAAACCTATTTACGAGAAGGAAAAGTTAGCAATACTGCATGCACTAAAGAAATGACGAACTTACCTAATGGGAAGACACTTCAAGGTAAAAACTGATCATGATAGTCTTAAACACTTTTTGGAACAAAGACTATCTTCAGAAGAGCAGCAAAAATGGGCCAGAAAGATGTTGGGTTATGACTTTGAAATAATCTACAAAAAAGGAAAGCTTAATGTTGTTGCAATTGCACTCTCAAGACAGAATGAAGAGGTGGAAGCATTGCTTTGTGTCATTTCTATTATCCAACCAGACTGGATAACCGAAGCAAGAGATGAATGGAAGAAGGAAAAAGAAGTATGGACACACATTCAAAAGTTGCAGCAAGATCCTAGTACATCTGATACATTTAGTTGGAAAAATTATTCTTTATGGTACAAAGATCACTTATATCTTTGTCAGAATTCCCAACTAAAACAAAATATTCTTTTGGAATTGCACACTTCTCCTTTAGGAGGACACTCAGGATTTTTAAAAACTTACCACAAGGTGAAGAAAGATTTTTTTTAGGATGGCCTTAAATATGATATTCAAACGTTTGTGGTGGAATGTTTGGTTTTCCAGCAGAATAAAGTTGAGACAATTAAGACCCCGGGACTTCTACAACCTTTATCCATTCCAAGTCAACGTTGAGACGAGATTTCAATGGATTTTATCATAGGTTTACCTAAGTCCGAAGGAAAGAGTGTCATAATGGTGGTAGTTGATATACTTACCAAGTATGCACACTTTTGTGCATTATCTCATCCATTTAAAGCAAGTACATTTGCTACTACATTTATGGACAGAATTCAAAAGCTACATGGAAGCCCAAGGGTTATTGTGAGCGACAGAGATCCCATTTTTACTGGAAATTTTTGGACGGGGTTATTTTCTTGTTTGGGTACTCAATTAGCTCATAGCTCATCTTATCATCCTCAATCTGATGGTCAAACTGAGATCGTAAATAAATGTTTGGAAGGATATCTTCGTTGTTTGTATCTGATAAACAAACACAATGGGTCAAGTGGTTACCTCTTGCTGAATGGTGGTATAACACTTCCTTCCATACTGCAGCAAAAATGACCCCATTTGTGGCACTTTATGGATATCATCCACCATCCATCACATCATCTTTAAGGGAAAATTCGAAGGTTCAAGCAGTGGAAGATCACATCGAGCATCAGCAAGAAGTTCTCCAACTCTTAAAGGATAACCCGAATTTGGCACAAAATCGAATGAAACAACAGGCAGATCAACATCGCAGCGAGAGAAGTTTTGATGTAGGAGATTGGGTATTTTACGGCTACAACCATACAAACAAATGTCCCTCAAGCAAGCTAAGAAGGATAATAAATTATCGCCAAAGTACTATGGTCCTTACAAGGTGTTGCAAAAGATTGGTACTATGGCATACAAATTGGAGCTTCCAGCTTCTTCACGAGTGCATCCAGTTTTCCATGTTTCATGCTTAAAGAAGGTTATAGGTGAAAATCTTCCAGTTCAAACAATATTTCCAGAACTTGATGAGGAAGGAAAAATCATATTGGAACCTAAAGCGGTCATGGAAACAAGAACTCGACAGCTACGGAATCGATCAATTTCATAGTTTCTCATCAAGTGGAAGAACTTACCCACTGAAGATTCTACATGGGAGGATGAGAATTTTATACAGAAGCACCCAGAGCTACTCAAGTGTTGAGGAAAACACTTTTTGAAGGAGAGGAGCATGTTAGGTCCCTATATTACTAGTATAGTCCCTTATTGTTGTTAGTGTAACCCCCTTATTGTTATTATTGTACCCCTGTAACCCCCATATTGTTATTATTTTGCCTTTAAATTATTATTTTTAGGTTGGCTAGGATTACATTGTGGCCCCACTAGGATTAAATTATGGCCCCATGGACTCCAACATATAGAAAGGAGGTTTTGTAATTTGTAACATCCAAGAATTGTTCATTCATGTAATGTATTGGAGGTTTCCCCCTCGAAGTGACTTATTTCTAAGGGGTTGATATCTCTTTTCTTCTATTTTTGGAGTTGGCTTCACAACAATGTCAAAGTATTTTCAAACTATTTTCCATGTTTATTTGGGTTACAGGTCAGAGGAGTTCATAAATTTTTTATCATTATGTAAAGTGGTCAACTGCTAAGAAGATTCATAAAAATGAACAACTAATATCACCATTTAATAATACTCTATAATTTTACATAGCTATTGGTATCATTATTGGCATTGGTGGACAGAGTTCCATAATAAAATATACGTGATATAGATTTCTTGAGACTTGGGTAAAGTATTCTGGTGAATTGTTGGCAATATTACGGATGGTCCCAAGGCAACCAAGAAGCTAAGCGATGGATAAAGGCAAAAAACTTAATTACTGTGATAACTTTCGCGCGGCCTTTGGCACTTGCAATGAGACATCATATGGTGCAAGTTATGGAGATAATATAGAAAAAGTATCGCATTTGGGAACTGCATACATTAAAGTGGAAGGTAATCAAATTTCCCCTTTAGAATCCACTATGCCATATCGTTGTGGATATGTTAGCATTTGATTATTTCGTTGACAAAATTCTACACCATGTTGCTCATGTTGCAAATGTTTTCAAAGTCAATATTTTTTTCAGTAGGAAAAAACTCTAGTTTATATTGAGTACCCGCACAAAAACATATAAATTTACATCAACATCCAATTTCATTGTTCAGTTTTAATCTTGAAACATGAAAAAGTCCCTTGTATTCCAAGCATACATAATCCTTCAGATTTTCATTGTACTTATAGTTCAAAAATCCCCTATATTAAACAAAATAACCCATATTTTCTTGAGTATTGTCTCTCTTATATTACTCGATACATGTTTTCAATTTTTATTTGTTGTGTTACTTAATATAGCCATGTTGTCAGATGAAAGATGGGATTCTTAAGTTTTGTCATGACATCCCATGAAAACCCCTGACCAAAATTACAAAAACGACAGCATCAGGCTAAGGCTCAAAAGATTTTCACCACCCCTTTTGCCCCAATTCTAGATGCATCCAGTAGTTCACATTTCATTTCACCAAAAACACCACACAACCCTTTCTTAGATAGTCGGTCTACCATTTTATTTTTCTCCCAGAATATGTGATTGAAAGATATAGAAGTGAATTTGTTTCTCAAATCTTTTATCCCGTCCAACCATGTGGTAAGATGTCTCGGTGCCAGATTTATCCAATTTTTCATATGCTCGATATGGACCTTTGAGTCCTCGAAAACCCACAACATGTCAATATATAGTTGTTTTGTAAACCATAAAAACCTCCAGAGTGCAAGAATCTTTGCCCTCATATTAGTGCCATGGTCACCATACCAGTAGATTTTGTAGTGGCATTGTGGGTAAGTCATAAACCACGCTCTGCAAAAACATCTCGAATTCTAGGCCACCACATCAAAAAAGCGGCAGGATAGTGGATTTCAAAAGGTCACGTGGAGGTTTTTGAAAGACATTTATTTTAATCCATCGCCTGATTGTCTGAGCAGCGACCATGATGGGTGTTCTTTTCTTCTCCTCAAATATCCACTAATTTCTACAGCCCCACAAAATCCAATGAAAAAATATAAGAATGCACCTGAAAAGCTTAGCTTTGTCGAACCACCATTGAATGCATTCTTCAGCAAATGTGTATTTTGGAGCAATAAAAATGGAATTCCTGCTCACTAATCGATGAACCTCTTGAACAAAAACATAATTGTAAAAAATATCAATGTTTTTTTCATTTCCCATGAAACATAATCTGCAAATTCCTGGACCGATCTTACCCTTTCTCTAGAGGTTATCCCAAGTGAGTTTTTTTCCTTCTAGACAAGCCAGAGGAAAATGATCATTTTGATTTGGAATTTTTCCTTCCAAATTACATTGAACCAGCACCTCCTTCCATTTCCAAGTTTTACTTTTAGCATCCAATTGTATATTTCATTGTTGATGGTTTGGCCCTTGATCATTGTACCCCCCCAGGTGACCATATCACCCTGACTGTTTGAAAAAATCCCATGCCCTTTAATACATCCAGGTACAGGTTCCATTCACCCTCGGTTCTCCCTAAAGGTTTAGTTCCTTAGGCGCCATCCATTTCGGCAACCAATCTTCCCATTCCTTTATAACCCGAGCCTAGTAAAAGACACCCCTCTGGTTTAAGTGGCGTCCCAAATCCTCACTAATAGATGTCCCTGAAGGGAGGCCCCTGATTCCTGTATGCCCAATCAATATTTTACAACCACTCCCAAAACTCCACCTGAACATATCTAGAGTGTTCATACATCTCCACAAGGATTTAATAAGAAGAGCCTTACCAAATAACTCCACGTCCAGTATGCCCCCCCCCTGATATTTTGGACACAATATATTTTCCTAACTTACCAGCTGAAATTAGACAAAAGTCTTTTTTTTTTCAAGTAATGGACATAGGAGTCATGAAGAGATGAGCCCAGAACACCGATAGTTGTTGTAATACCGCCTGCATTAAGACCAATCTGCCCCCTTTGGATAACCACTTCAATGACCAACCCCTTATCCTCTTTTGGTATTTCTCTAATATCTAATTCCATTCTACCACCATGTATCAAGAGGGTTTAAGATGAAAACCTAGGTAGGTGAAGCCTTCGGTGAGAGCTGGTGTTCTGAAATTGAAGAGAGCTACAGTAAACTCAAGAACCTTCATGTCACCCGAGGAGTGATATATATATATATATATATATATGACTTATCACCATTTTCCCCCATACCTGAAACCAGACAAAAATGCTGAAAATTTTCAAAGAGGAATTCCCAGCATCTTTTAATAAGCCTCCATAAAATAAGAATATCATCAACAAACAAACTGTGTGATATTTCTCATTGAGCAGTGATATTAATGCCCTTGAAATATCGTACATCCATCGCCCTTCTGATCTTCAAACTGAGTGCATCCATAACTAGTATGAAAAGCAATGGCGATAGTGCGCAGCCTTGTCTGAGACCCCTTCGAGGTTTAAAAAACCGAGAAGCAGTGCCATTTATAGTAAAATTCCATCGACGTGTTGCAAACACAGCTCATAATCCAATCAATCGAGCAATTTTCCTTACCAATCTTGTACAGAATCATTCTCAGAAAACCTCAGTACACCCGATCATACGCTTTACTGAGATAAACCTTCATCATAGTGGCATCCATGTTCCGAGAGTGAATAGTGTGTAGGATCTCTTGAGTTGTAGCAACAGCGTCATGGATGATGCAGTTTTGGACGAAACCAGATTGTTTGTGGGAAATGAATCTTGAGAACACCACTTTTAATCTTTCAGCAATAGTCTTTGAGATTATTTTGTATAGAGTATTACAAAGGGAGATTGGCTTGTAGTCCTCAAAAGACTTCGAGGATTTATTTTTCAGGATGAGCGCCAAAAATGTAGAGCTAACAGCACCATGAATCATGCCAAGTGTAAGAGCTTCTTCAACCATCTCATAAATATCCTTGATAAACAAATCATTGAAATGGATGAAAAATTCAGGTGTCCATCTATCCGGACCTGGACTTTTATGCGGGGAGAAATACTTAAGAACCTTCTCCACCTCAGTGGTACTAATTGGCCAATTAATACTGGTGTTTTCAACATCCCCAAACATCGTTGGATAATCATCCAATGCCCACAGCATATCCTCCACCATCGGATCGTCCCGAGCCTTATATATATTCTCAAAAAACTTAACCGCCTCATCCTATATCTGCATCATGGTGTGATAAGAGCTTCCATCAGTATCGATCTTCCATATTGCATTATTTATCTTTCTCCCCTTTGCGTAAGAGTTTAAATACTTAGTATTTTTATCTCCTTCTTTAAGCCATATAACACGACTTTTAAGTCACCAAGTTTGTTCTTTAATTAACAGAATCCTCCTTTTTTCAATTTCCATCTTCTTAAGTCTAGACCAATTTTCTGATATATGTATACCAGCATCCATCGCTTTAAGGGTTTGTACCATATCCACTTCAATTTGTTTCAATTCCTCATCCATAAGCCTCTTCTTCCCCTTTTTCCACTCACATACCCTCCCCTTCAGACCTCTGAGCGTTTGTGATAAGTGTTTCATAGCTGACGTCCCAACTTCTCTCCTGTGAGTGGCCATATATCCATGAACCAGCTCTTCAAAATCCTTATCCTCTAACCACCTTTGATTAAACCTGAAGGGGAAACCCACAACTTTTTTCTCAAAGTGCTAGTCCATTATAATTGGTCTATGATCTGAAATTGCAAGAGCCTCCACCCTAGCTATCACATTGCCCATCTGAGCTAAAATTTATGTCTGTACCATATATCTGTCAAGATGCTTCTCGATGAAATCAGGCCCCCTCCTCCCATTATACCAGGTCAGGCAATTAACCTCCATTTTGATATCCATCAGGTTCACTTCCCATGTCAGTTCCCCCACAAAATTAGCCAAATGATCCCTTCTTCCTCTATCCACCAAGGTCTCATCCTCATGTATTGTGAAATTTAAGTCACCTAAGATTATAGAGTAGTCCAAAGAAAGAATGACACACACCTCCATTTTCCTCCAAAAAATATCTCTATCAATATATGTAGCATATATCGAAAAATAATTGTTCACAAGAGTAGTCCAATTATTGGGACGGATATTCCACATGGACTTTATCATAGAAGAAGATACTGAAATGAAAGATCTATAGTGTTTAAGAGTAGCGACATACCATCCAAATAAAAAAGTGATGAAAACAGTTTATGTAGTTCAATATACTTTCCCAAAAAAATAAAATCAAATACGATGAAATATGATGAAAATAGTTTATATAGTTTAATATATTTTCCCAAAAAAATAAAATAAAATATGATGAAATATGAGGTGAAGATCTAGGCACTATAATCAAGCCTTTTATTTATTATATGGAGAATAAGCGTGAGATTTTTTAAAAGTTGACTTGATACAACTTATGCAAATCCTTTTCAAGTTAAAGATTACATGTATGTATAGTCAGCTTTGGAAGCTAAAACTAAGAGGAAGTGGTGAGCTAGTTGCTTAGTCCGTTTTAATTGGATTGGAAGAGAATCTTGCCTCTACAACTGAATTGTTGTTGCAAGTGAAACTTATCCATGAGAAGGTGCCCATCCTCTAACAAGAATTGAAAATCGAAAAGAAGCGGAGCAATGGATTTCTCTTCTCACTATTACAAATTACTTAAATAAGGTTACATTGGAGACATCAATAATAAATAATCGAAATGTAATTGGACTAAATCAAAGTGAATTGTGACACTTGGACTGACGGTTTTGACACCTAGCAGGTGGTTGGAATTATATTCTCCAACACTCCCCCTTAATTACAACCACATAAAAATTTAATTAAGATACCTGTTGGTCTATGTCTCAGCGAGGCTTACAATTTAAAAAACTTGACTTCAACTAGATTTATTTTTCTTCTTCTCTTCTTCCAAATTCTATAGCCTCTAAATTGTTTGAGATTTTTCACTTTTTTGTATCCTTCAAGCCTCAGTTTCTTCATTTTCTCATGCAGGTCTTCTATTGTTCCAAGTTTTCCAAGCATGTCCTAGACTTCTTCAAGAAATGACTTGTATATGGGCTACTGCCACATATTATCTTCTATAGTGCGCTTTTCATCATCAATCTGTTGCAACATAAGATGAGAATAATATTTTATCTCTTCAAAACTCCAATACCTAAAAATTGCATTGAAATTTTCATCATGCATGTTGTCTTCAACATTCCTATCTACATATTTTGTCTAGACCTCATCAAGACATGGTGTTGCAAGCCATGTTTCAAAAAATTCAACTCTTTTTCATAACCATTTTGTGTACCTGCACATTTGAAATCAATGGTAAGTGTAAAAACATCTCCAAAACCACATTGGTTTTGTTCCTTCTGCTCTGCAATGACAGCTTTCTCCTGTTGCGCTTCCTTCTCTGCCTCTTCCTTTGTTTTTGTTTTTTCTTTGTGGGATTCCTTCTGCTTTGTAATGGAAACTTTTTCTTGTTGTGCTTCCTTCTTTGCTTATGCCTTTATCTCTGTCTTTGTCTCTTCTTCACTAACCTGTGTTGGCGCATATAGGTTGTCTTCCACTAACTGAATTTGGATTACCTCACCAAATAGCATGATGTTGATATCATGTTTTTGTTGCATCATCTGTAACCAATCATCATTAGCCAAAAATTCTCTGTCAAAATTTACATCAACAATATTAGTCACTGGATTTACCATAGTAGGTTTACTCTCATCAGCAAGCTCTGTTGTTGGATTCACCATATCATCGTCAGAAAGCTCCGTTGTTGGAATCACCAAATCATCACCAGCAAGCTCTGCTGTTGGAATCACCAAATCATCATCAGCAACATGTGTTGTTGGATTCACCATATCATCATTAGCAATCTTTGTTGCTGGAATTAACAAACTTTAATCAGCAAGCTCTGTTGCTAGATTCATCAAATCTTCGTCAGCAAGCTCTATTATTGGATTCATCAAATCTTCATCCACTTGTGGTTGTGCACAGTGGGGTTCATGAGAATATTCGTGTTGCTTCTATGTTTCTTCTGCACTTTCTTTGCATATATCATCCACTTGTGGCTGAGCATAGTGGGATTCAATAAACTTTTCATCTCGTTGTAGATCTGTTTTTATAGATCCACCTTCATCTTCAACTTCAGTGCTCCCCCTTGCACCAAAACACCTCTCAAGGGTATCCCAAACCCCCTTGGTTGTCTTGGCATTTCAAATCAGAGGGAGAATGTTGACATCAACTGATTCTTTTATGAATTTTAATGCAAATTTTTCCTTTTGCCTCTTCACTTCCAGATCTAAAAAGATCTCAAACATATTTTGTTTTTGCTTCAGCCTCTTGGCATTTCCCATGACCTCGTTGCTTGGCTTCCACAAAAAAATGAGTCTACATATTTTGATCAAATACCTTGCTTCCAAATAAATTCAAAAAATTATGTGCTAATGCAACACTTTTACAAGGCTTTCACAATGCCCCATTTTTAAATCTCCTTTTCGAAAAATTCCACACTTTCACTTTCACGTGCCATAAATGCTAGGTATGTGTTATATTCTTTCCCCAACTAGTCACGCGTGAGGGGGTCATAGGGAGGGCGATAGCCCCCCCTGTAAATTTCATCGGGTGCAGCAGGGGGGTCACAGGGGGGGCGACAACCCCCCCTGTTCGGGGTCCGAGGCAGCCCCCCGGGAAAAAAAATTTGGTCCTTATTTTTGTAAGGAACTACCTATCAAGCTTTGTGCATGGGTATGAGACATGGCTTTTGGGCATGATGGTTTTGTTTCCCTAGTATTTTTGTAGAGATACTATTAAGGAACTATTACTAAGAGGTCTTCTAATCCAGGGTTAATGGATTGGGGTTTATGTATGCTTCCGCATGTATATAAAGGTACACCAAAAGGAATATAATGGAAAATCAAGTTGGTCGTCCTGATTTGGGATCCAGGGGAAAATCTCTGTGTTTATCTGTTTTATGTTCTATGCTCTCGCTATTGTTTATTTTTTGTTATAAGATTCATGTGTAGATAATTTCTCTTCAGGGTTAAAACATACATTTGGTATCAGAGCTGTTTCGGCTTCAAGGGGACGCCTTTTCTGCTGAGGGTTTTTTTTTTGCTTGGGCCTGAGGTAGACCCTGTTCAGTGGGAGATCTGCGGGATCGATTCTTGGGGTGAAAGAAGATGGCGAGCGGCGGAAAGATAGAGATCGATAAATTTAATGGTTAGAGTTTTGAGTTGTGGAAGCTCAATATGGAGAATCTGCTGGTGGATAAAGATCAGTGGATCGCAGTAGATCTAGGTACTAAACCAATGGAAATTGGATGAAGCTTATTGAAATAATTTGGAAATCCAAGGCGAAGCAGAATCACTCTGTCCCGATTCAGTACTGTTGAATGTATCTGGGGAAGCTACGACGAAGAATTTGTGGGAAAAACTTGGGACTTTGTACCAATCTAAGTCTCTGGTGAATAAGTTGTTCCTGTGGAAAAATATGTATAACCTAAGGATGAAGGATGGAGACTCGGTGACAGAGCATCTGAACGCCTTCAATACTGTGGTAAGTCAGCTGTCGTCGTTGATATTAAAATCTCAGATGAAGATAAGTGCATCAGTTTGTTGTGCTCTCTACCAGACTCGTGGGACAGTCTGGTTATTGCAATAGGTAGCAATACAACTACCTTGAATTTTGATGACATCGTCTCAGCCTTGCTGTCGGAGGAAATGAGACGGAGAAATATGGAGGGTCATAATGGAGATGCCTTATATGTACAAGGAAGGTCCCAGAACAGAAACAAGAATAAGGTTTCGAGTGGGAGATCTAAATCTAGAGGGAGATCTAAATCTCCTGGAAAGTTTGTAAAGGTGTGCTGGAAATGCAGAAAGGAAGGGCACTACAAAAAGGAATGCAGATCTAAAGCTCCTGAGAAAGGAAAGGGATCTGATGAAGGTCCTTCTGCAGAGGCAAAAACCACCTCGGATGAAGGAGGGGATGTGTATTTGGCTTCTTCTTCAAATACACATGTAGATCATGAGTCATGGTTGATTGACTCAGGTGCATCCTTTCACTTCACTCCTCATAGGGAGTGGTTCTGCGAGTATGATAAATATGATGGTGGTGATGTATTCCTAGGGGATGATAGGAAGGCTAGAATCGTCGGACGTGGAAAATTCAAGCTGAAGCTGCAAGGTGGATGGATTAGAACACTTCCTGGTGTTCTGCATATTCCTGCATTGGCCAGGAATCTGATTTCTGTAAGCAAGATGGATGATGCAGGTGTAAAAACAGTGTTCGAGAAAGATGCCTGCAAGATGGTTCGGGGAGCACTGGTATTAATGCGGGGAGTTCGGACTGGAACTCTGTACAAGCTACAAGGTAGGACTATTATTGATGGGTAACAGTGGGGTTCCCCAAAGTAGAGGAAGCTCAGCTGGCTCAGTGAGAAAGGCCATGCTAGTGTCCAATTATGGGACATATCGAGAGAAGGGCCTTCCTTGACATCGCATGGAAATGGTATGGTAGAAGGTATGTCTAATAGCTCTGATTTCGATTTCTGCGGAACATTGTATATGGGAAGCAACTTAATCCAATTAGTTTTCCTTCTCCGGTGCAGTAGTTTAAACGATATTAGAGCTTGTGCACAAGTGATGTGTTTTGACCTCGTGGCTCTGGTCGCATCACCGTGTCTGGTACTATGTTTCATTCATTAGATTACTTCTCAAGGAATACATGGATATATTCGAGGAAGAAATCGAGTCTTTGACAGATTTAACGAATTTAAGGCTCTCGTGGAAAACTAGACAGAGAGGAAGATAAAGGTGCTAAGGAAAGCTAATTATGGGGAGTTCTGCAAGAAGGAATTTTAAGAGTTCTGTAAGAAGTGTGGTATATAATGACAGAAGACTGCTCCATACATACCTGAGAAAAATGGAGTTGTAGAAAGAATGAACAGAACTCTCATGGAAAAGGTAAGAAGCATGCTCAGTGGTACCGAGTTAGGACAAGAATTTTGGGAAGAGGCAATGGAGACTGCATGTTACTTGGTTAATAGATCACCTTCATTAGCGTGAGGATAAGACTCCACATGAGGTATGGACTGTAAGAAACCTCAAGAATTTCACATCTAAGGGTATTTGAGTGTGATGCATATGTACATGTTCCAAAGGAGAAAAGGAGTGTTGGATAATAACCAAAGGTGCATCTTTATTGGGTATAAGGATGGTTTAAAGGGTTACAATCTTTGGAACCCAGAAACAAGGAAGGTTGTGTACAGCCGAGATGTGGTGTTTCGAGAGGTGAAAGATGTTGTTAAACATGAAGTCCTACCAAAGGAACCTGAAAAGATGGAGTTTGAGCTAAAGGAGGATGAATCATACTATACAACAGAAGAAGACTTAGAAGAGGAAAAGCCACAAACTCCAGCTGTGAGAAGATTAGTTCGGGACAGAAGACAACCAAAAAGGTATAGTCCATCTGCTTTCTGGTCAAATTTTTCTTTAACTATAATTGATGATGATCCCACAACTGTTAGGGAGGTCGTAGATTCATAGGATGGAAAACTCTGGAAGGAGGCCATGGTTGATGAAATGCCATCCTTGCATAAAAATGGGGCATGGGATTTGGTGAATTTTCTGGCTGGAAGGAAGCCCATCGGGAGCAAATGGGTGTTTAAGAAGAATATGAATGTATAAGGAAAGGTGGAGAAATACAAAGCTAGGTTGGTAGCAAAAGGTTATTCCTAGGTGCCAGGAATTGATTTTGGTGATATTTTTTCTCCTGTTGCCAAAGTTACTTCTATTAGATTACTTTTATCTGTTGCTGCTACATTTGATTTTGAGGTAGAACAGATGGATGTGAAGACAACATTTCTTCACGGGGATCTAGAAGAGGAGATCTACATGAAACAACCTGAAGGCTTTATGGTGAAGGGGAAGAAAGAATTGGTATGCAGGTTAAATAATTCTCTGTATGGGTTAAAATAGTCACCAAGAATGTGGTATCAGAAATTTGATACTTATATACGGGGACTTGTCTTCACCAGAAGCAAGGAGGATCATTGTGTTTATTTTAAATTAATTGGTGACCATGTTCTTTATTTGGCCTTGTATGTGGATGATATGTTTTTGATTGGAAATGACAAAGAAATTATCCAAGATTTGAAGACCCTACTATTCTCCAAATTCGACATGAAGGATCTTGGTGCTGCAAACTATATTTTGGGCATGGAAATTAAGAGAGATTAGGCAAAGAAGAATATCTAGTTAAACCAAAGGAATTATGTCGTGACTATATTGCAGAGGTTCAATATGCAGGATAGTAAACCAGTGAAAGTTTTGATTCCTGTAGGTACAAATTTGTCTGCTAAACAGTGTCCCAAGACACAAGAAGAAGAGGAGGATATGTCACATGTTCCATATGCAAGTGCAGTGGGTATCCTAATGTATGAAATGGTCTGTACTAGACCAGAAATTGCACATGCAGTAGGATTATTAAGCAGGTTTATTTCAAACCCAGGGAAGGAGCATTGGACAGCAGTGAAGTGGGTTTTCAGATATTTGCATGGCACTAGTGATTATGGCTTGTGCTACCAGGGAAGACCAGGATTGGAAAGAGTGTTGGACATTCGTGTTTTTATTGATGCAACCTGGGCTGGAGATCTAGACCAAAGATATCTGCAAGTGGGTATATGTTTAGCCTATTTGTAGGTGCGGTCAGTTGGATGAGTAAAAGACAGTCTGTAGTGGCTCTTTCAACTACAGAGGCAGAATACATAGCAGTCACTCATGCAAGCAAAGAATCAGTTTGGTTGCAGAGATTGTGTTCAAGTATGGGGTTGGTGCAGCAAGCTATAAGGATAAACTGTGATAGCCAAAGTGCAAGTTTCTTGGCTAAGAACCCTTCTTATCATTCAAATACAAAGCACATTGATGTTCAATATCACTTTGTGAGAGATATGGTTGAGGCTAAAAGGGTGTTGCTGGTAAAGGTGGACACCTTGAAGAATGTTGCAGATGCATTGACAAAGTCTGTGATCACTCAGAAGCTATCTTGGTGTATAGAAACAATGGGTGTTGCAGAGCTGGGCTAATGAATAAGCTCTCCTGTGCCCCCTACGGAAAGAAAAAAACAAGTGGGATAATGCTTGGTTTGTGTTATATTCTTTTCACGACTATTCACGCGTGGGGGGGTCATAGGGGGGCGAAAGCCTACCCTGTATGTTGTGTCGAGTGCAGCAGGGGGGTCACAGGGAGGGCAGCAGTGCCCCCTGTTCAGGGTCTAAGGCAGCGCCCCAGGAAAAAAATTTGGTCCTTATTTTTCGGTGGGCAGACCCGCCTATGGTTTTGTGCATGGGTTTGCACATGGTTTTGTGGCATGATGGTTTTCAGCCCCTTGTATTTTGTAGATCCAGTTAATGGAACTACGGTTATGTTCTAATCCAGGGTTAATGGATTGGGGTTTATGTATGCTTCGGCATGTATATATATGTGTTGTAAAACTAAAAGGAATATAATGAAAAATCAAGCTGGTCGTCCCAATTTTGGATCCAGGGGAAATCTTTGTGTATATCTATTTTATGTTTTATTCTCTCGCTATTATTTATTTTCTGTTTTTAAGATTTGTTTGCAGATAATTTCTGTACAGGGTTAAAACCTACAATAAACTCCTTTCACACATGCTCTTTTGAAAATTCATGCCAAAATAAAAAGTTAAAACCCAATTTTTATGCTTTTAAAAATCCACACCATTCACAAATCTTACTTCTTTTTTTTTAAATCATATAAAGCTTTTAATGGAATAAGATAGTGGTAAACTTTGTATAAAGCTTTTTAAATCCATTTTATACCTTTTAATGGTGAATTTGCATGCTTCGTATAGTGTTTATTACTTTAACGCTCATGCCGAACTCTGGATCTGTGTGCCTTTGGAAATGGTGTAAGTAAAGCGAACTAACGAGGCTCTGTAGTTTGGACTTTTGCGTTAACAACGTTGAGCTTCCAGTAAAATAGTGTGTTAGTGCAGCAATTTTTTTAATCTCGGCTTTCTTCTCGAACAACCTTTCTACTTCTCGAACTGCCTTTCTATAATTCGTTACGTCGGCGCCTTCATTGGCTTTGTCGTGGTAGCTAACTTCTTCGTTCAGTGCTACTTCTTCGTAGGAGGCATCTTCAAATTTCTTCAAACTTCTGATGCTCTCTCAATGAGTCTTATTCAGGCTCGCCTCTTCTCTCTTCTTCTTCAACTTCGCTATCGTTTCTGCTATCTGAGGAGTCTTATGCAAACTAGCTCTGATACCATGACAAGAATTGAAAACTGAAAAGAAGTGGAGCAGAGGATTTATCTTCTCACTATTACAAATTACTTAAATAAGATTACATTGGAGACATCAATAATAAATAAATTTAGTGTAACTGGACTAACTCAAACTGAACTGGGACACTTGGACTGATGGTTTCGACACCTAGCAGGTGGTTGGAATTAGATTCTCCAACATCCTCATCATGAAAACCTTCTAGACACTACATTTTTCTTTAAAAAGAGAGATGTCTGCAGGATTATTGGTCGTTGCTGGAAGGTTACCTTGTAGTCATCACCTTTGAGGATGGTCGCAAATAGAAAAACATCGGTTGTAGTTATTTTTATGGTAATGGCATGGTTCTTGGTTCACAATGTAAAGTAGAGGTGTAAATTTTGTAGACTATTTTAATAACCAGTTCAAGGCAGGTGTAACTTGTTGGCTATGTAGATATAAAAGGGAAATATTGTGTCGAAACTGTAATGGTGCATAATCCTTTAGTTCTTAATGACACTCAAACAAGCATCGAATTTTATTTTTTGAGCAAAATATGCTCACAAATGGACTGGATCATCTAGAATCATTATTTCTTTCTTTTTTGAGCTTGTACCTATACATCACAAGAAGAGAAATATTTTGGATCGTGGAAGATAAGTTGGAGGTGATTGTGATTAATATAAATAAACCATAGATGGTGATAACTCTGGTGAGCATTGTTGTGGAATCTTCGATGCGGGTAGAAGACCCCAAAGTATCCTGGATTGGTGGAAAGGTTATTGAGATCAATGTCAAATTTCTAATATAATCAATGAATGGAATTCCAGCAGATCGAATAGACCGAGTTTTAATTGAGAGTATACCCCCGAAAAGCTGACTGCTCATCTCCAAATCGACAGTCCATATTCCTTCCGGGAGGTCCTCAACATTTTCCAGAAACTGCTAGAGGGGACCCCAGAAACAGTATCTTCCTATGTCAACAACACCAGGACTCGCACGCCATTCAACCACCACTAAGGCCTACACAGATCCACCTCAGCTTTGACATGACATGTGATGACAACCTGGGTTCCACATATAAGATTTCACCTCCAAAACAACATTTTTTTATATATATTTTGGACAATATATTTTTAAAGCCCAAGGGATTTTATAAACATTGTAAAGGGGTGGGACTTTCTCAGTGAATATATATATATATATATAATTTTTTAACTTTCATTATGAAGAGTCTTGCAAAGATAAAAGCAACTTTAAAACAGTTTTATAACTATTTTTCAAAATTAGTTTTGTGAGTGATTCTTGAATAGTTAGACTAGGACAGCAAATAAAATTATGAAGGGAATAGTTTGTAAGGGTTCAGATTCTGCAAATTATGGGTCTTTGTAATGAAGAAGTCTCTTTGAGACGAAAGAATAAAAAAACCAGTATTGATTCCATCATTGGATATAGTTGCAAGCATTGTTTTCTTTCCTATATGTGTCATTCCATTTATGTTTTTCCTCCCTTGGAATAGTGTATGATGCAGCAGGGTTTTTTATGTTTAAGACTCGTGAATTTACTCATTATTACTCATGTTGTTTAAATTTAAAACCCTTAATAGGTGCTCCACTTCTAGGAATTCATATACAATTTTTTAGTCTCTTCTCCATTATTTATGCATGGCTTGGACACATATTCTTAAATGCATGGGTTGTAAAACCCTTCTCCTCTTCATCTTTCTTATAGCCGCTTCTTCAATTAAAGTTATGCAAACTTCATTGTCCTTGGCCATTCTTGTTTTGAATGTTATGTTTTTTAATTAGACTATTCAATGCGGGTCTCATGGTCTTTCTATATCTAACCATTTACTTAAAAGTTTTATTCAACCTTGTAGATGTCCTAGGCATTAGTTCCCTTGCATCCAGGTATTGTCTCCAAGGAGACAATAGATAATCCGGGTGACCAGTTGTGGGACTCTTATGTAATTCATCTAACACAAAAAAAAAAAAAAAAAAAATAGTCCTAGGTCATTTGGCAAGTATTTTTTTCCTTTAAACAACAACTATGCACTGTTTACTGATAAATCAGTCTCACTTTCACCTAATTCTTCAGTTTTCTGCAAGTTCCTTTTGATTTGTAGATACTCCTCATCTAATATTCTTTTTACTTTTTATCATTTTAATCAGTTATGTTTTCCAATTAGTTTTTCAAATTGTACAAAATTGATGTAATTTTCTAATTAAGGCATCAGCAATTTTATTTTCCTTGCCTTTAATATGCACAATTTAAAAATCAGACTCACTAATAAATACTAACCATTTGGTTTGTCTAGCATTTAAATTAGGCAGATCAAAAAATGTATTTAAGTCTAACATTATTTGTCCTTAGTTGAAACTTTCTCCCAATCAAGTAATGTCTCCACATTTTTAAAGCATGCATTATGGATGCTAATTATAAATCATGCGTAGCATAATTCTTTTCATGATCCTTGAAATTTCTAGTCTCATAATTGATTACATGAGAATCTTGCATCAAAACACCTCCCAAACCTTCTTTACAAGCATTCGTGCACACAATAAATTCTTTATTTGGATGAGCTAGTTTCAAGATAAGAGTTGTAGTTAATAATTGCTTTAGCTTCTCAAAATTTTCCTTGCACTTTTGATCCCATTCAAATTGTGGTCCCTTCTTATGTAAATAAGTAATATGATATGCCAACTTAAAATGATAGTTTATAAAAAAAATTCAGTAACTTGTAATCCCCGTAAATGACCTCACACCAGCTACACCTTTAGGTATTAGCCACTCCACAATAGATTTAGTCTTTTATGGATCCACGGAAATAACTCCTTTTGACACTACATGCCCTAAATATTCATTTTTTTCTTGATAGAATGATAATTTGCTAAACTTAGCATACAACTCCTTATCTCCAAGTGTTTGAAGAACAACCTGCAAATGTTGGTCATGTTCTTTTTTACTCTTAGAGTAAACTAGAATATCATCTATAAATACTATGAAAAATTTGTCAATTAAATGACTCAATACATTATTCATCAAGCACATAAAATATTTTGGTTCATTAACGATTTCAAATGGAAACACTACAAATTCATAGTTCTCATATCTTGTCCTAAATTATGTCTTGTGATGCCAGGATTCTGGGTTAAACCATAATCCTAGCATATAAACACAGATTTCTTCAACCAGCATGAAAATTCTCAATTAATTCTTCACAAAAATCATAAAAATATTCAACTCAAAAATACACATGAAGGAAAAGGGAGTCGCATAATAAAAAAAATATTGATATTAAAACATAAAACCCTTTGGCCAAATATTACATTGGGCGGCCTTTTGGCTCTCGGCCCTTCAAATCATCTCTCTGATTCTCTGCACTCCTCACCTCACACTCCCTCTTTTCTCACCCTCATAAGCTACATATTTATACATAAAAATAATTTGTTCCACTCCATAACTTTCTCCTCATAAATCTCAACTTAAAATCTAATTTAGATTAATCTTATTTTGGACCCAACTAAGTCCCATTTATGGAATTTCTCATCCCTAAATTAACTCCACTCATATCCTTATTTATTTAAGGGATATTTACAAAAAAATCCTCGCAGTTATAATTTCTATCCTAATTATTAAAATTAGATAATTTAATTAATAAAATAATTAAAATGTCTCACCCCCCTTATTACATAATTGAATAATGAAAATTTGGCTTGGATGCTCCTGCATCAAACTCCCCAAGTAGAGAAGTTTTCATAGACTCTTTTTTATGAGGTCCGTCGCTTTTCTGTAACAATGCGATAGCCACAAGTCCTAATGACTTGTTCCCTCCAGGATTCCATACTATGTTTTGTCGCTATTCCTTCGAAGTATCAACTCAATGTGAGAACTCATTGTCCACTCTGTCGATCAGATTCCATCGGCTTCTCCAACACTTTCTTTCGCCAATTCCTCGGAGTAATTCCTCTTTTTCGAACTCTTTCGTCTCCAACTAAGTTGAATACTCAACTTCTTGCAATAGAAGATAATCAAGAACTCCTTCTTGATTACAACCATAGTCTTGGATTGCTTTTATAGCAACAACCCTCTCGTCTAGTACTGTACCTGATTCACCAACAAACTGTTAGTTTTAAAAGGGTAAGACTTGTTGGTCTCTTTTGATGCTTCAGGCATCAATCTCTCATCATCGACTTTCTGGACCTCAATAGATTCTATTCTGAACTGCTATTTTCTTCCATCTTCATCCTGTTGATTCACTATTTCCTTTATGTCCCTACAGACATAACTCCCTCGCTGCTTCTGATTTTCCATCTCAATGCCAAATAACTTCTGCTCGATTTCTCTGATTTCGACATCATATCTGTTAATTTCATTTTCTATACCTACAGTTACATCATTATTTGAAAATTTATAACATTCATTCAACTCCATAAATGTTAAAAATATTTCATCTTTATCATGCATAGTAACTGTAATTTCTTCTGGATCATGTTCTGCAAGTTTTACTTCGCCATCAGGTTCCTTCAGCCACTGTTCCAAAAACTCGATTTCCATATGAAATCTTTTTAGCACTTCATTACTACTTTCACCCTTCCTCCGGCAATCGTCTTGAGTTGTCCTGGTTTCAGCACCATTACATTTTAAACTTTCATCAGCAATTTCAGTAAACAAATATAGTTGTTTACCTCCTTGGAATTTTTCTTCGACATTTCCATTTTGCTCTTGCTCCATAACAGCTTCGACTTGATGTCTTACCCCAAACAAGAATTCATCTATGATTTCTTCCTGTTGTAACAAATCAATACCTTCCTTCTCTGAAAGGAATTCTCTACCAGACTTTACCTCAAGAGTTTCATTCTCCTTTGTGACAGTTCCATCAGACTGCTCACCATCTTTCGCACATCCTACAAACATACATAAACTGTGAGAAAAAATGTAAGGCTTCATGGCCTCATATGTTTCTCTCGCTAACACCTCTTCAGATGCTTCTGAACTATCCCAATAGTTCATGAGATCTTCCTTACTGATCTCTTCACCCAGAATTTCACCCTGTTATGGGCCACAAATGGAAACAGCCTTTTTTAACTCAGCCTCTTTGAGTTCTTCACAACTCAACATCTGCTCGAGCTTCCTTAGCTCTTCTGCCAACTGTATGTTTACCTGATTTTCCCTCTTTGTGTGTAGCTTCTGCCACTTTATCTTCTTTCTCATGGTCCAACCATGTGTCTAGGTTTTCACATTTTCCTGCAACAAATCCATTAACAATTCAAGGTGAATTGTTATCTCAGCCTTCTCCCGCTCGTACTCTTCATCCGTCAACTGTTCACATATGCCACTTACCTTGGAATTTTCCTTCTTCTTCCTTCTACTGTGGTCTTCATCAGATCTTCGGAAATGACTATCAACAATCATCTTCCCCTTCTTTGTGAACTGCATCTGTTCACATGTGGACTTCATTTAATCCACTTCTCAACAATCCTTCACACTTTCCATTCATCAAAATGCAAGTTCCCCTCCTGCGCTTGGCTTCTCTTGGTTCTCTGTCTTGGAACCAATCTCTGGTAACTCTCTTTCTCCACTTTGCTGCAACAACACTTTAGTAACTCATGTGTTACAATGACCAATTCTTTGGGTGTCGGGCTCCACCGATCATGCACCCCATTACATTCAGACTGTTGACTTAACCTACAACTCTTTGACTTCAGAATTACACCAATTTTTCATCTTGGATGAAAATACTAAATCTTAGCTCAAAGCTATCCAAACTTTCATTTGACTCTAACACATGTTTTCACTTCAAGACTTGACCCAAAAATTATGACAATGGATGTTTCAAGTTATACAATCTTCACTTTGTTTCATATTTCATTCTTTATGAAAATCATCAGTTTGTCCACATGACTTCACACGATACTAAATTCTTTAGTCGAAATTCCATTTAGGTTCTTCAATATTTATTTTAAGGTGAAAATAAATAAACTATTTAATCTTCAATGTTTAAAATTACCTTCCTAAATTATCATACCTCATGTCCTGTTAAGGTTATTAATAAACCTTTCTTTCTGCAAACCCAACCCTCTGGTTTCCATTCTTTTGTGCCATCTTTGTCACTATCAATACTTGCATGCTCATAAGTTCATCATCTTAATGCAGACATTTCCCTGCACTTATATACACCATGCAACATCAATTCACATTTATTCACGTGTGTATAGAGAACAAGCAACTTCTTCGATAAATGACGTACAACTCGTACATTATGTTCATCTTGAATATCACCTCTTTAAATGACGTCACATGATGGTAAAAAAAAAGGTTTTACAACATCAAATAATTGTGGTTTGTTTTGTTTTCAATCATAAACACAAATCACAAAAGCCGTCTCATTTCCAACTACAAACTTTGATCTCAAAATGATGCAACCAAAGTTGCGAAGAATCCACCTTATGCATAAAAATGCATGTTTCAAGACTTTAGCATGGTGAAAAATCCACATTACTTTAAAAATAAAAGTTTACACAAATTTACTGGAATTTCATTAACACCATCATTGTGTTATCCTCCATGAAATAACAATAAACATTATGATTTATCCTCTGTGCCCATAGCACATTTACCGTTGCTCTCTTTAGTTCCAATTCTTCACCATCTTCAGACATTTTGAAAATGAAACCCCTCTTTTCAAAGACCCATCCATCAATCCAATGATTTCATGATCAACAAGCCACATATATCTCGAGGCTCTTCTTCCAATCTCCACCGTTAATTTTGACTTCCATACACATCAAATATATTGTCTCCAAGGTTGTGTGAAAACCCTTGTTTGGTTTTCAAAACCATCTCTTCACCTTTTCACACTGATTGCATAATCTTGAACAACATGTGAGAAAAAAAAACTCAATAGTACAAACATATAATCAAATTGATTTTCTCACCAAAATTCAAAACAATAATGCTCCTAGCACTGCAATTCTCTTCACGCGATCTCTTTCTCACTTTGATCCCAAAATGATGTAGATCTACAACAACTCCTGCTTTGGAAAATTCTTTTCTCAATTAATTTAAAATTACCCACTTCTATGAATGCCCAAGCTAATTTTCTTTCATAAAGAAATTGATTCAATTGTCACTTTGACATTGCAAATTCAACGCAACCATTTTCTCAACACTATGGTTATGAGATCCACAGGGAATCATTACAATTATGCACCACCATATAATTTCAATTTAACTCCATACCTCACTTGCATTGTAAATGGACATTTTCGCATACAAATTTCATGTCGATTTCACTGTAACAAACCCTTCATACTTACACACGCATCGCATGAGCTGCGTTATGCTTTTGCTTCTGGTAATTCGTTGCAGACGTTGCAACCACTTCAATGTTGCTGCTATGATCCACGCACACAGCAAATCTCCACGCAGAATGGTGATGCACTAATGAAGAATTGAATGCAAAAACCGTCGGCCTTAGACTCGCTTGAAAAACTGGTGGAAAAATGACCGATGTGTGATCGCACAGCCCACGTCTATCTAGCTGGTTACGCAGCATTCAATGATGTGGTGAATGGCATATAGGATATCGGATATGAAAGTAGCATACCATGGTCGTGGACAGACGCCATCGTGTGGATTCTGTCGATTGGGTTCCCGCAGACTTTGTTTCTGAAATTCATACCATTTCATAGAACCTGGAACCTGCGAACTCGATGAATTGTTGGGTATATCACATGGAACCTGAAAGGCCGGTGGAGACAATGCATTTGAATTCACGCAGCTTCCTAACAGCAAGCGTTATCCCTGGTTACTGTATACTACAATCCGTCACGGTAACAACTTTCATGCTATCTCATTGGCACTGGTGTGATTTGTTAGCAAATAAAAAATGAAATCACTGTAATCTTTCAATCGGACTCACGTTCATGCAAATATACCAACCTGGTTTATAACCAATGACAAACTCTATCATATATGATACCCTTACCTTTCAATGGTCTCAGAAAACCAGTCTCACCAACTTGCGTTATGCTTTGTGGATTGAGTGATAAATTATTTCATAATTCAACATTGTGCAAACTCGACTCATTGTTATACACCTTGATTATACAGCAGCTTTCTTTTATAATGCATAACATCTGGTCAAAAACACACATTGAGTCGTGCCTCTGCTATCCTGGGCCATGATAACAATGAAAAGCAGCAAAAAAAACACCTACAAATCCTGAAAAGCTTTTGTGATATGTTGCGGTGCAGTTTATCTTTGGGATTGATCGGTTGGTTTGTTACCGGTAGTGACTCCCTTAACAGAATCGACTATGGATCTCAGAAATTATTTGCTTTCGTCGGCCTGCTGAGAAGCCTTATTCCCCACATCCTCCTTTGCCTGAAATTTGAGCATCTTAGGACTGCATGTGTTTTCTGCAGCATCAACCATATAAAGCCGGCAATCTCTGCCATTTAATTGTGGGCTCTCCTATGATGGCTATCACGCCCTTCTCTGATGCACAATATTCCTGAATCCATAACTGGCACACACATGTTCTATGCATATATAAACTTTGCAGATTCAAAACAGGCATCTTTCCCATGCTCTGATACCAAATGATGCCAGGATTCTGGGTTAAATCAGAATCCTAGCATATAAACACAAATTTCTTCAACCAGCGTGAAAATTCTCAATTAATTCTTCACAAAAATCATAAAAATATTTAGCTCAAAAATACACATGAAGGAAAAGGGAGCCGCATAATAAAAAAAATATTGATATTAAAACATAAAACCCTTTGGCCAAATATTACATTGGGTAGCCTTTTGGCTCTTGGCCCTTCAAATCATCTCTCTAATTCTCTGCACTCCTCACCTCACACTCCCTCCTTTCTCACCCTCATAAGCTACATATTTATACATAAAAATAATCTGTTCCACTCCATAACTTTCTCCTCATAAATCTCAATTTAAAATTTAATTTAGATTAATCTTATTTTGGACCCAACTAAGTCCTGTTTATGGAATTTCTCATCCCTAAATTAACTCCACTCATATCCTTATTTATTTAAGGGATATTTACAAAAAAAATCCTCACATTTATAATTTCTCTCCTAATTATTAAAATTAGAAAATTTAATTAATAAAATAATTAAATTGTCTCACCCCCCTTATTACATAATTGAATAATGAAAATTTGGCTTAGATGCTCCTGCATCATCTTGTGTATATCTTTGTCCTTGATCCTTATTTGATGATATCCTCACCTTAAGTCGATTTTGAAAATATTGATGCTCCTTTAAATTGATTAAACAAATCATCAATCTGAGGTAGGGGATATTTGCTTTTAATTGTAATTTTATTCACTTTTTTACAATCAATACAAAGCCTCATTGTGTCATCCTTCTTCTTGACAAAAAACACCAGTGAACCCCAAAGAGAGACACTAGGCCTTATGTACTTTTTATACAGCATTTCTTGTAATTGAATCTTCAATTCCATTAAGTCGGGAATACTCATTCTATAGGGAGATTTGGAAACCAAAATATCTCCAGGAATGAGATAAATAGTAAAATCTATATCTCTTCTTGGGGGAAGTCATGGTTTCTTGTCACAAGAAAACATATTTGAACTGTTATAATACATGGTAATATTCTAAATATAGTTGGTGCTTGTTTCCAGCTAAGTCTTCACTCTGAACATATTTCATTTGACTGTTTGAATCATGATTTTCATTAGACCAAAACCCGCAGGCGTTAGTCTCCACTACAATTTCCATAGTTAGGATCCACGAGAGGCAGTTAGTCCATGTCGCAAAACACATGGGGAGCGTCAAACCCAATGTCCAAAAATCTCCCCCCCAACGTGAGCTGGGTGAGTTTCGAACTCGAGACCTGTCGCTCTAATACCACTTGTTGGAATCATGATTTTTCATTGGACCAAAACCCGCAAGTGTTTGTCTCTGCTACAATTGCAAGAGTTAGGATCCACGAGAGGTGGTTATTCTATGCCGCGAAACACACGGGGATCATTGAACCCAATGTCCAACATTGACAACCCTTTTGAGTGCATTTCTTCAGTTGTAAAGAAGAAATATACCTCATTGAAACAACTCTTGGAACTCCTATAACTATGTAGTCTTCTCCCTCATCATTAAAATAGGTAAAGTATTTTTCTAGGCAATTTATAATTACTTTATAGGACTCTTACAAATCCATCCCAATTAGCATGTCATGAGACCCTAGGGGTAAAATATTTAAGTCTAGTTGTGTGCTCATTCCATTCAAATTTACTAAATATATTTTGCTGATCTCGGTTACTTTTATTTTTATAGTTGTACTAACCAATATACACTTTGTTTTTCCTTTCTAAGTTCACACCTTTCAATTACAACAGGGGAAAAGTAACTTAAAGTGGATCCAGGATCTATTATTACTAAAAAAATTTGTTCAAAAATTGTACCTTGGACTTCCACCATTGTTTTGGTGGTATGCTTTCCTTCAATATAATGTTTCTATAATCCTTGGTATGTTATAGGAAATTCCATTCACAATTGAAGCTTCTTGCAGATTATTCACTATTCCCCTTTTGTTTACTAGATTTTGTGGAAACACTCTCCAGAAGTGATTTTCACTGCATCCCCAACATTAATTGGTGGTATGTTTACTTCTACAACATTTTTATTCCCCATTCCAACTCTCTACCCAATTTTTTTTCCAAAAATCTTGAATGATTCACACTTGTTCTATAGTTTCCTTCTTGATTACTCTTGGAAGTGTTTGGGAAAGTTGGTTTCTTGAACCTCGTCTTCTTGGTGCTAAATTTTTCATGATTTTTAATCATCCAAATTTTTTATTTATCGCCCTTCTTCTGATTTTGAGAAAAGCACAATTTTTCCTTTATGGTTTCATCCATAGTCTTTGGGTTATAAAACTAAATTATTTCTCTATATGACAAAGGTAGGCAACTGACAAATCTTTGTATTTTAGATTTTTCTTCTTTTAAATACGGCACATACCTCAATAAACACAAAAATCTATTGACAAACTCATCCATAATGGATTTTCATAATCTTAGCTCATGGAATTCTCTCGTTTTTTCATCGAAATACCTCTCAGTTAGATATTTATTTTTGAATTATTTTCTGAACAGTTTCCAAGTTAAACTTTCACTTCTAATTATTTTGACATATTTGTTCACTTCCCACCATAAATTTTCCTTGCCATTCTACTGGTAAGTTTCCAATTTTTCCTTTAAACTAATTTGATAATTTCACACCTCAAAATATTTGGACATGTTGAGGAGCCATGCCTATGCTCCTTCACATTCACCGTCAAAATTAGAAGGATATTTTTTCTTAAATTCTCCTTGCAGCTAAGACGTGGTCCTCTTCTTTCTCTATGTGGAGGTGCTACTTTCATATTTATGTTATTATTTCTCTTCAAATTCATGAGACTTATCTCCACTAGAAGTTATAGACTCAATAGTATCTGTTTATTCACTCCTAGATCTCTTTTTGCTCATTTTTCACTTTTTTATTTACTTTGTCCTCTTCTAGTTTCCTCAACAATTAGCCATTAATGTCTTCATGTTCTTCTTTCTCTTTGGACATCCTTTCTTGATTTTCCTTAATATCATCAAGGTCATTCTTCAAGCTTCGTATTACTTGCAGCAATTAAGATTATTGTTTTTTGGCATTATTGGTTCCACCACCCATCATTCCTAATTTAGTATCATCTTCCTCAACACCCATTGGTGATCCTACGAAAGTTTTTCCATTAATTCCTTCAAACTCCTAATAGTCCTTTGAAAAATATATTGATGACATATATAATTGGTTTAGTTTCAGGACCCATAAAAGACCCAATGTTATAACCTATAGCTTAGATACCACTTGTAATGTACCTCATCTATAGTCAACATTTATATATATATATATATATATATATATATGATTGGTAGTTCATATTCATCAATGTCGAGACATATAATAACTTTAAACTTATGGATTTGATTATTATATCTAAACAATATAATTTTTCCTTAATTGTCTTATTCTCAATAAACATTTCCTACAATGGTTTTAAACCAATACCACTCTAGGGTACTTAATATTTATCTCTCACCTATATAAGTTTAATCTTATGATTAGCCTTGGCATATTCAATTCCTTTGGCATGTTTATGTTAATAACATTATTTTATGTTTGTGTTCTCTCTAGTTCACATAGTTATACTTGTTATTGTTATTATTATATCCTAATTGGTAAACACATATCACCAATCTATAACTAATACATAATATAATATATAGGTATGTGTAATGGAACTCTTCATCAAATTAAAACCTTACTTTATAGTATAAAAAGTATCATGTTATAGGGTTTATACAATGTCCACCGCAACTATCCTTTATGCCATTCATATGAGTTATGGTCTTAACATGGTACATATACATATTGATCTTCTCTAACTTATGTAAGGCATTATTTCTATAAGGCACGTCATTATTTCTATAAAGCACGTCAAACTTTGTATTAATTATATATATATATATATATAATTTTTCATTCATAGGGTTTTTCTCTCGAATATCTAGAGTTATTCTGACAATACAATATGTATTTACTATTGAAAACTCTCTTAGGTATACATGTTAAACTTGTGTGCTTCCACAAAAGTATTTATGACCTACCAGATCAATGGTGTTTATGTAATTGTATCATATCAATGGTGATAGTAGACCTTAGGGGTTTGTGGTGAGCTAATGACTATTTTCATCTCAGTTTTATGCGTTGTTTCATAACTCTTTTTTTTCCACTGTATAGGCTCTGCAACTCTACAAATTTGGTTCTTTTCATAGGTTTTTACTATATTATCAATGTTCTGTGGCTCATGAATTGTGTTTTTTAACTAATATTCATTTTGCATTCTCAATGGCAACAGTGTCTTAGTTACCATGGTATATTAAACTCAATCACCCGAGAATTCTTACTAGTAATTGTTGTTTTCCATAACTATCAATTTCCCCATAGTATATATAATACTTGTTTGTTTCTCAAACTTCATAGGAGAAAGCATAAAAAATTTCTGCAAGAGCTTAGGGCTAACTATTCTTACTCCCTATAAGTTAATTATTTCCACTAAATTGATTTAATGGCACTACTTTGTTTACTATGCAGGATTCTTCTGCGAGTCTTGATAACATTTTCTTTATTGACGGCTTTTTTCAACACAACATAGTCAACAAGTGACAGTATTACTGCTAAAATCAAATTTTATTACGTTGGAACCTCTTTTCCCTTATGTGCCAATGGATCAAGCAACCATTATTTCTCTCTTCAAATTAAAAATATTTTCGATATATTTTATGTGCTTTCCCATTAGCGATTTTCGAAAGGGTTTTGTAAATAGTTTTTTCCTATTGTTCTATGTTTCTATGATTGATCCAGAATTATTTAGGAATGCAAATAAATACAACACAAAACATAAACATGGAGATGTAGTAGAAATAAAACTTCATTTCATTAATATCAAATAACTAAAATATGCTTACCGATAGAATACACATAAACTAGATAGGGCGATGGTGGTTTACCTTTGAGAAGATATTTGGTGACCACATGCCTCTAAATTGTGTTACAATGAGGCTTGAAGGCCTATTTATTATTAAGAAACAATGAAAAACCCTAAACATCCAAAAACGTAACCCTAGGAGATGAAATGCCAAACTATGGGCCCCATTGGGTTAAATCAGTACATCAATTTGTTGGGGTAGTAACTTTGGCATACAATATTTTTCGGATGCACACGATATCTCCTTAGAAATATATATCCGAGGAATACAACTTCTGACAGCAAATGTTGAGTTGAATGCTCACATTCCCTAATAGTGATTTTCCAAAAAAAACATCGTTTAGGGCCTCAAAACGGCTCTTGAAGTTCAAGACCAAAAAAAATGAAAGAAACAATGGTGGGGGTCTAAGTGAATTAGGTGGGTGGCCACCAATATCCACCTATATCATTCCTCCCACATTAGGAAGCAATTGTCCCCCTTGCGTTAATTTCCTCCATGAGATGAGGAAACTTCTATTGAACTTGGTCCCTAGTGATCCACTTGCCCTAGTAAAGGAGTTGGAATGCTTTTACAACTTGATATAGTTGTATACTTTCTTTTCATGTGTTCTTGATCTATGTGTCCATGATCCAATCAGTTGTGGCTTGTTCCATGCAGACTAGGTTTAACTTTGTTAGTGTGAGTTGTTTTGCAATGTCAGATGTGTCCAACAATGGTGGAAAGTAGGGTCGGAGGCAATCCACATTGAACACTTGGTGCAGACCAAGGAATGGTGGAATATTGAGCTCATTGTCCCCTAATTACTTGGTGATGGTGTATGGCCTATATCGAAGCAGGTGAAGCTTGCAGTGCGGCCCAGCGAGGCGCTCCTTCTGCAAATGCAGCCAAAATTTGTCGCCCACTTGGAACTTGTGTGGAACCCGATGTTGATCATGTCACTATTTGTACTTAGCATTCGCTCTGTCCAATATGTCATGGACATATTGGTGGATGTTCTGAATGTGCTCAATGATTTATTTTTCCTTGTCGGCTTCAAACTGTCACATGAGTTGAATCTTCTTGAGCTGCAAATGGTATGGCCACATCAATGAGACATAGTGGCTGGAATCCCAAGCCCACCAGAAAGGGGTTGTGGCCAATCGAGCCATGGAGTCTGGTTATAGCTATGTTGGACATAGGGGATTCTCTCATCCAATTTGCATATATTCTTTGATTTTTACATGCACAGAATGTGTATGATCATCCTGTTGAAGACCTTCTTCTGGCCATCAGTTTGGGGATGAAAAGCTGTGGACTTAGTAAGCTTGGTGTCGAACATCGACCAGAGGCTAGACAAAAATGTACTAAGGAACCTTTTGTCTTGATCTAAGATAATAGATTGGGGGATACCAAAGTGTACCCACATTCATTCAAAGAATATTTTAGCAGTGGCTTTTGTTGTGATATTCTTCTTGCAGGTCGTCATAATGGCCATCTTCGAGAATCTGTCGACGACTACAAAAACATATTTTTTGCCATGTTTAGTAGAAGGATTTCCAAACATGTAATCCATGGAGATGGATTCCCAAGGTTGAAAAGGGGTAGGTAGTGGAGTATAGAGGCCTTGATTCTTGATGGTTGGTTTGGAAATGGCACAGGCAGTGTAGGATCTGATGTACTTCCCGACATCCTGTCAAAGGTTCGACCAATTGAAATACTTCTGCAATATTGCCACTATTTTCTCGACCCTGAAATGCCCATCAACCTGACTGTAGTGTGCTTCCCAAAACATATTTGCACACTTGCTTGAAGGAACAAAAAGGTGTCCCAGGTGGCATAAAAGTGCATCCTGGAGGTGAAAATATGGAAATTTCTGACCTTCCAAGAGCGTCTGGTATGTGTGGCTAAATTCTGGGTTGATTTTGTAGAGAAGCATCCAATCAGAAGTCTCGTGCCCATAAGAGTTGAGCATGGTGGTTAATGCCACGATCAGTGGTCGGCTAAGGTAGTCTGCAACATTATTGATGATGCCCTTCTTGTACTTGATGTTCAAATGGAACTGTGGCAGGTATGTGGACCACTTCTGATGGAAATCATTCTACAACTTCCCTTGCATCTGGATGAACTGCTGGCATCAAGGGTATGTGTGGATGAGTATTTCCTTCCCCAAAATGCTTTGCTTCCATTGTCGGCAGACCTGCAGAATGGAATACATCTCTTTGTCATAAGTGGGATACTTCAAGACTATGTCTGAAATTTTCTCATTGTGTTATTCCACTGGATGCTCCTGTTGAATAAGGACTACCCCAATAGCAGAGTCAGAGGCATCTGTCTCGATCCCAAATGGTTGTTTCAAGTCTGGTAATGTGAGCACTGGTGTAGAGAAGAGGTGATGTTTCAACTTTGCGAACACCTTCTACTGAGATTCAGACCAAAATAATTTCTCTTTCACTCCTCCCTTGGTGACTTGACTCAAGGGTCAAGTGATATGAGAGAACCCCAACACGAACCTGTGGTAGAAATTGGAAAGACCTAGAAATTTGTGGAGATATTTTAGAGTGGTTGGGGTTAACCAATCCTAAATGACTTGGATCTTGGTTGGATCCACATGCACCCCCCCCGGTTCATCAATAATGTATCCCAGATACTTAACCTAGGTCATGAAAAAAGTGCATATCTCCAAATTGGCACACAGCTTATGTTGTCGCAGTGTTTGGAGAACCTATCGGATGTAGTGGAGGTTCTCTTCCAAACTATGGTTGAATATCATGATGTCATCCCATTATACCACTACAAATGAATTGGTGAATGGCCACAAGATGTCGTTCATCAACCTCATGAAGGTTGCAAGAGAATTATTTAATGCTAAAGGAATAACCATCCATTCGAAAATTTCCTCCTTGGATTTGAAGGTAGTCTTCCACACATCAAAGGGTTCGATGGGTAACTGGTGATACCCGAACTTCAAGCCGATCTTGGTGAAATATTTTTAACCCTTGAGTTGGTCCAAAAGGTCATCAATCTATGGGATCGGGTACCTATTCTGGATAGTGATATTGTTCAACGCCCGATAGGCAATACAAAGTCTCCATTTCCCATCCTTCTTATGCACCAACATGATCAGGCTCCCATAGGGTGATGAACTCGGCCAGGTGTGACCTTTATGCAGCAGCTCCTAAATCTGCCTCTTGATTTCTTCATTCTCTAGAACATAGCACTGATAGATTAGTCCATTGGGTAGCAGCACACTTGGGCTCAGATCAATGGAGTGCTTGACTTGACAGTGCAAAGGCACCCCTGTGGGGGGAGGTGAATATGTCCTCATACTCCTCCATGACCTTTTCCATCTGTTGTTGTCATGTGGAGGGACCCTGTCTGGAGGTCGTGGCCACAGTCTTCTTCTTGCCTTGAGAACAGATCATCAAGAAAACAAATTTCCCGATTTTTGAAATGAGCTTACTGCATTGTTTTGCAATAACCAAAGAGATGGCGATAGGCGGTGCTACCTCTGGTATCTTGTACAAATTATTTCCCAAGGTAACAATAACAGTGCGAGGCCTTAAATAATACACAGAATTTCGCTTCGACAAGTATGGTTGGCCTAATAATACATCACAAACATCAAGAGGAGAAATGTCACATAGTACCTCATCTGTGAAGGGCTTGATGTTGTATGGAAGGCAGCACTGCTAGATGACGCGGAGATCCCATCCTTGGTGAATCCACCTAATGGTTTATGGTTGTGGGTGTGTTGTAGTCAGTAAGCCTAGCCGCTTCACGACCTCTGCTAAAATTAGGTTCTTTTGGCTCCTGCTTTTGATAATTAACTATAGCAGGGAGCCCTTTACCCACATCTAGGAGTGGAAGAAACACTCCTCCTCCTTTGGATCTTCGAGTTCCTCCTTCTAGACATTCATGGTGGCAACGGTGGAATTGGGCTCTGCAACGATAACCTTCTTCCCTTTGTCATTCCCCTTGTGGGGTTCTAACTCAGAGTCATAACATGCATCTGATTCAGAATCCTTCATATTTTCCACCAGTGACTGCTTGGCTCGACACTCACTTGTGTTGTGAGTGGAGCTCTTATGGAACTCAAACCACTTTCTCATGTCCTTCTTTGGCTTCGCGGTGTTTTCCTTTGCTTACATCTTTGGTAGGTTGTCTTGGGTCACCATGCCTTGGCTTTGTCCTTTGTTTTGCAGTTTGGGGGCACATTTCCCTTGATTTCGTGTTGGGAAACCAGCTCCAAAATAAAATAAAAGAGAGATCAACGCCTTAGAAATCAGCCACTTCCAGGGGGAAACCTCCAATACCTTACATAAATAAATAATTCTTAGATGATACAAATGACCAAAACCTCCTTCTATATATAGGAGTCCATGGGGCCACAATATAATCCTAGCCAACCTAACAATAATAATATAAGGACACACTAATAACAATATTGGGGTTACAAGGGTACAACAATAACAATAAGGGGGCTACACTAATAACAATAAGGGACTAAACTAGTAATATGGGGACCTAACATGCCCCTCTCCTTCAAAAAGGTGTTGTCCTCAACGCTTGAGTAGCTCTGGGTGCTTCTGTATAAAATTCTCATCCTCCCATGTAGAATCTTCAGTGGGTAAGTTCTTCCACTTGATGAGATACTCTAAAATTGATCGATTTCGTAGCTGTCGAGTTCTTATTTCCGTGACCGCTTCAGGTTCCAATATGATTTTTCCTTCCTCATCAAGTTCTCTAAATATTTTTTGAACTAGAAAAGTTTCACCTATAGCCTTCTTTAAGCATGAAACATTGAAAACTTGACGCACTCGCGAAGAAGCAGGTAGCTCCAATTTGTATGCCATAGTACCAATATTTTGCAACACCTTGTAAGGATCATAGTACTTTGGAGATAATTTATTATCATTCTTAGCTTGCTTAAGGGACATTTTTTTGTATGGTTGTAGCCGTAAAAATACCCAGCCTCCTACATCAAAACTTCTCTCACTGCGATGTTGATCTGCCTGTTGTTTCATTTGATTTTGTGACAAATTTAGGTTATCCTCTAGGAGTTGGATAACTTCTTGTTGATGCTCTATGTGATCTTCCACTGCTTGAACCTTAGAATTTTCTCTTAAAGATGATGTGATGGACGGTGGATGATATCCATAAAGCGCCATAAATGGGGTCATTTTTGCTGCAGTATGGAAGGAAGTGTTATACCACCATTCAGCGAGAGGTAACCACTTGACCCATTGTGTTTGTTTATCAGATACAAAACAACAAAGATATCCTTCCAAACATTTATTTACTATCTCAGTTTGACCATCAGATTGAGGATGATAAGATGAGCTATGAGCTAATTTAGTACCCAAACAAGAAAATAAATTTGTCCAAAAATTTCCCGTAAAAATGGGATCTCTGTCGCTCACAATAACCCTTGGGCTTCCATGTAGCTTTTGAATTCTGTCCACAAATGTAGTAGCAACTGTACTTGCTTTAAATGGATGAGATAATGCACAAAAGTGTGCATGCTTGGTAAGTCTATCAACTACCACCATGATGACACTCTTTCCTTCGGACTTAGGTAAACCTGTGATAAAATCCATTGAAATCTCCTCCCAACATTGACTTGGAATGGATAAAGGTTGTAGAAGACTTGGGGTCTTAATTGTCTCAACTTTATTTTGCTGGAAAACCAAACATTCCGCCACAAACTTTTGAATATCAGATTTAAGGCCATCCCAAAAAAAATTCTTTCTTCACCCTGTGGTAAGTTTTTAAAAATCCTGAGTGTCCTCCTAAAGGAGAAGTGTGCAATTCCAAAAGAATCTTTTGTTTTAGTTGGGAATTCTTACAAAGATATAAGCGATCTTTGTACCATAAGGAAACATTTTTCCAACTAAATGTATCAGATGTACTAGGATCTTGCTGCAACTTTTGAATGAGTGTCCACACTTCTTCATCCTTCTTCCATTCATCTCTTGCTTCGATTATCCAATCTGGTTGGATAATAGAAATGGCACAAAGCAATGCTTCCACCTCTTCATTCTTTCTTGAGAGTGCATCTGCAATAACATTTAGCTTCCCTTTTTTGTAGATTATTTCAAAGTCATAACCCAACATCTTTGTGACCCATTTTTGTTGCTCTTCTGAAGATAGTCTTTGTTCCAAAAATTGTTTAAGACTGTCATGATCATTTTTTACCTTGAAGTGTCTTTCCATTAGGTAAGGTCGCCATTTCTTTAGTGCATGTAGTATTGCTAACATTTCCTTCTCATAAATAGCTTTCTGTAAATACTTTCCTTTGATTGGACTACTTTCAAAAGCAATGGTTCTTCCTTCTTGCATTAAAACGGCACCAATTCCATTTCTTGCAGCATCACATTCCACAATAAAGGTTGTTGTGAAGTCTGGCATAGCTAAGACCGGTGCTCGGCACATTGCCTCTTTAAGATGTTCAAAGGCCTTAGTTGCTTTAGAAGTCCACGAAAATGCATCTTTATTCAATAATGTTGTTAGAGGTGTTGCTATTCTCCCATAATTCTTAACAAACTTGTGATAATACTTTGTTAACCCTAGAAATCCTCGCAACTGCTTTATGGTTGTGGGGACTTTCCATTCCTTAATGGCTTTAATTTTGTTAGGGTCTACCTTAACACCCTCATGAGATACAATATGACCCAGATATTCTACCTCTTGTACTCCAAAGAAACATTTGGATGTTTTTACATATAATTGTTTCTCCTGCAATAGTTTGAGCACCCTTTCAACATGTTGAACATGATCCTTCCAAGATCTATTGTATATTATTATATCATCAAAAAATACTAGCACAAATTTTCTAAGGGTGGGTTTGAAAACGGAATTCATCAACCCTTGAAATGTAGAAGGTGCATTGATAAGGCCAAAAGGCATGACCAAAAATTCATAATGACCCTCGTGAGTTCAAAATGTTGTTTTCAGAATATCTTCAGTCTTCATTCTAATTTGGCGATATCTTGAACGAAGATCCAACTTGGTAAAATAAATTGCTCCACGTAATTCATCCAAAAATTCTTCAATCACAGGAATGGGAAATTTATCTTTAATGGTGAGCTTATTGAGCTCCCTATAATTTGGACACATGCCCCATGATCCATCCTTCTTGTGCACCAATATTACTGGAGCAGAGAAAGAACTTTGAATAGGTTGAATTATACCAGCCTCTAACATTTCTGCAATCATACGTTCAATTTCGCTCTTTTGGACATAAGGATATCTATAAGGCCTGATGTTTGGAGGAACACTTTCTGGGATCAAATGAATAGCATGATCATGATCATGAATAGGTGGGAGTCCTTTGGGAGTTTCAAACACCTTGGAATTATTGTCCAAGACTTTTTGGAGATTTGGAGAAATAGATGATTTTGATGTTGGAACTTCTAGTGAGCATAATTGTGAAATTACGCCTCGTTGTTCTTTCTTCAGAAGATTTGTCATGAAATTAGAACTGATTATCTTTCCTGGATTCCCTACGATACCCCGTAATTCGACTTCCTTTCCTTCTGAAAAAAAAATTCAAGAAAATTTCTTGAAAATTAAAAGCTATTGTCCCCAAAGATTGTAACCATTGTACTCCTAGTACAACATTAGCACCTCCCATTGGAATGGAAACCATTGGACTGTTCAATACATGTTCCCCCATCGTTAGCTTGATATTATGGAATTTTCTAGAGAAATTTATAGTTCCTCCATTTGAAACCATCGCTTGACATTCTGGTGCTGGTTATAGGAAACAATTCAATTCCTTGGCTACCTTACAATGAATAGAATTATGGGTACTACCTGAATCAATCAACACTATTACCTTTTTCTTCTTGATATGTCCTTCTATCTTGAGAGTTTGGGGAGTGGTAATTCTTGCCAATGCATTACACGATATGGTCGGACTCATTTCTTCATCTTATATGGTTGGTTCTAGGTGTATATCCTCTTATTTTGAAGATTCTTGTTCATTTTCTTCTTCCTCTTCACAATCTATGTAAAATAATTTATTCTCAGCACACTTATGACCTTTAGTGTATTTTCTATCACAACTGTAGCAAGGCCATTTTGCTCTTTTTTCTTTCAATTGTTGTGGTGTTAACCTTGTAGGTTGTGGAAGTCTAGGAGTAGCAACACTTCTATCTTTATATATGTGAGTGGTAGGCTTCCTTGTCGCCATAATTTTACATTCAATTTTTCTTGCCAACCTCAATGCCTTTTCCAATGAATCAAGTTCCTAAACGCGAACTTCATGTTGGATGTTATCCTTTAAAGTCCCTATGAAGACATCAATCATTTATTCCTATGGAATATCTGTTACCCTTATATTCAATTTTTGGAAGTCCTCAATGTGCTCCACCACTGAACCCTTTTGTTTGAGATTTATCAATTGGCTAAAGAAGGTGTTTTTTTTTGTATCCTCATAATGTGCTATCATTTCCTTCGTAAAAATTGACCAAGTGACAATTTTTTTACGGGATCAAATCCATCGATACCATACAAATGTATTTTGTTTCTAAATGTAAAGTTACAATGTGTGCCTTTTGTGTGTTTTGCACATTATTGAGATCAAAATTTTGCTCCATCTATAGTATCCATGTTATGGGATCCTTGCTATCAAACTTCCTCATATCCATCTTTGGAATATGGTGGTTCTTCCATCCAACACTAGAGTTTATGACATCATGATTAACATTTATTTTGTTCTCATCATGAGTTTCCTCTACTATCTTTGCACCATTAGGAAACATTTATTGTATCAAATTTTCCAAACCTTTGATGTCTACTTTTAGATCATTCTTCATGTTTTCCATTTTTTCGTCCATCTTAGCTTCCATGTCATCCATCTTAGCTTCTATGCCAACTTCCACACAATCCATCTTAACTTCCAAAAAATTCATCTTAGCTTCCACACCTTTATTCAAACCATACATCTTAGTTTCCACGTCTTTCTTCAAAACTTCCATTTCATTTTTTGTTGCTCTATGCAATAGGTGCACTTGCTCTTGTAATTTTGATATCTCATGTTGCATGTCTTCATATTCATGAGTCATAGTAGAGCCTTCAGAAGGCTTAATGGGTGTTGAATTCTTTTTATGGGGCATTTTAGAACCCAATACTAAAATATATGCTCAATAGTCCCTTGGAATCACTTCAAACTGATTTTTTACACAATAATTATGCAATTCAGAAGAAAAAAATACACATGTTTTTCTTGCTTTTGAGGAGCTCTATATTGAAACTGAATTATATCTATGATTTTAGATCTTCAATATCTGAAATTTGGCCCTGATGTAGCCCTCTAAATCCTCTTTCGAATTCCACAGGTCTGACCTGATTTGGATTCTTCAAGGCAAAGTTATGTCCAATCTCCCACAATGACCTAAATATGGACTGGTTCAATAGAGAGAACTTGTATGACTTGCCACATGTTATTGTTTCCTCCTTCGACTCTAAAATTGATAGACAGGAAACTACAGTCCGTGTACTTATGGCCACTCTTTACAGAATTCCAATCTGATGCTTAGAGAGAGAGTTATGAATATTTTCCCACGATCACCTCTTTGAGATGAAATTCGGAAGCCTGAAAAAGCCCTAACTTCCACAGATCCTACCTCCCAAAATAATGTGAATCAATATTTGAAATTTTTCCATGATGTTCCTCCGCATGTTGGCTTCTCTCTGTGAAAATTTTAGCTTCTGAAACCTCGTAGAAAAAAATTTATATCGAAAATTCCGCGATGACCTGTTTAGGTTAAATTTAGGTAGATCATATCTCCGAAAATATTGCGAACCGAGCTCTGAAATGTTTCAACGAAATTACTCAGGATTTCGGCTTCGCACTCTAAAAATTTTAGCTTCTGAACCTTCATAGAAAAAAAATTATATCAAAAATTCCACGATGACCTATTTGGAGCAGCAAAACCCTAGAATCCAAAGCTCTGATACCAAATGTTGGGAAACTAACTCCAAAATAGAATAAAAGAGAGATCAACGCCTTAGAAATCAGCCACTTCGAGGGGGAAACCTCCAATACTTTACATAAATGAACAATTCTTGGATGATACAAATGACCAAAACCTCCTTCTATATATAAGAGTCCATGGGGCCACAATATAATCCTAGCCGACCTAACAATAATAACGTAAGGGCACAATAATAAAAATATTGGGGTTACAGGGGTACAACAATAATAATAAGGGGGCTACACTAATAACAGTAAGGGACTAAACTAGTAATATAGTGACCTAACATTTTGATTCGCAGATCTAAAGTCTCATTTCTTTTGTTTAGATTTATGCTCAATCTTGGCAGCATACCAGTAATGCCGCACCAAGCGAAGAGATGTCAAGGAACTCCATTTCCTCCTAAATGTATCTGTGCAGACAACTGTGGTACTTCAGCACCAAATGTTTCTCTAAAACTTTGATACCCAACTTTGTGCCCGGGGTATGGAATAGATTCGTCAACTCATGCACATATTGATCCCTTTGTTGCCGCAACGTAGTCCATTATATGTACTTATCCTCATAGCTCCCCATGGGATAATATTGTTCCTTGATGGTGTCTCGAAAAGAATTCCAAGTGGGTTCGGCCGAGAACATAGAGGGTTCCCCCTCATCCTTTTGCTCATAGTAGGTTTCCCACCAGTCCTTAACATGGAGGGCGGCTTTAAGGAGTGAAAAAATAATCTTTTCCCGGTTGGAAAAGTCATGAACCGAGAAATATCCTTCCAATAGATTCAACCAATTATCTACGGGGTCTGCATCTATTTAGCCCTCAAATATGGGAATATCAAAGTTTACTTGTACCTTAAAAGCAGTGGCACCTCCAGAGTGGCTGCTAGATGTAGATGTGTCGTCGGTGGGTAGTCGTTGAAGGATATGGTAAAATGTATCCATCATCATGTTCTTTTGTTTCTTGAGGGCCTCCTTGAGAAATATTTGGATAGGATATCCTGCTCCCTCTTATTTCTTTTCTTCCCCCGTGGGCAGTCGTTGGGGTTTGAGAGGTTGGTCTTGCAAAGGTTTAACCAGATCGAGCCCTAACTCCTTATACCCCAGCCTCATTGGAGACATGCAAAGAAGGATCGAGGAAGAGTAGACTGCTCTAATACCACTGATCTGAACTTATACAGGAATGCAATAAAATACAGTACTAAACATAAACGGAGAGATGCAATAGAAATAAAACTTCATTTCATTAATATCAAATATTTGAAATATGCTTACAGATAGAATCGACATAAACTATCTAGGGCGATGGTAGCTTATCTCTAAGAAGAGATGTGTTAGCTACATGCCTCTGAACTCTGTTACAATGAGGCTCGAAGGCCTATTTATTATTGAGAAAAAATGGAAAACCCTAAACATCCAAAAACTAACCATAGGAGATGAAACACTAAACTATGGGCCCTGTTGGGGTAAATTGGTACATCAATTTCTTTGTATCATAACTTAGGAATATGATCTTTGTTTGATGCACATGATACCTCATTAGAAAGATCTATCCAGGACTACAACTGCTTCCAAAAAATTTCAAGTTGACAACTCCTGTTTTTCAACAATGATTTTCCAACAAAAAAACGTCGTTTAGGGCCTCAAAATAGCTTCGGGAGTTCAGAACCCGAAAATTAAATTGTGTTATAATTAGGGAAACTGAAAAACTGAAAGAAAAAATGGTGGGGATCCAAGTTGAATAAGAAAGTATCCACCAATATCCACCCAAATGTTAGAAAATTATATATATTACAGAGCAATGAAACACATAAAACCCAGAGAGACACAATATACGTGGTTCACCCAGTTTGGGCTACATCCACACTCAGAACAACTATTCCTTCCTCTATTATCCGACCAAAATGAAGAGAACCCAACCTACAACAGATACGGTGTAATATCATCCTCATTCTCTCTCTGAGTCTCCCTCTCTGTTTCTCGCTCCGAAAACTAGACATACAATACACATCCTCAATACAATACCTTCAAACAAACGAGGGGTTCATTCACAGGGAAAAAAAACCTCAAACTAAACGCGCGCTTCTCTTAGTGGGATCATCTTGCCTAATGAATGACCTAGATATAGACGCTAAAAATTACTATGCTTTTACAAAATTTTACATATTTTTGCACTTCGGGGCCGTTGCCCCGAAACCCCCCCCGCGGGGGCTCCTCAAAGTCCGCGATCGGCCCCCCTGGATTTGAAGACATTTAATTATAGTAGGTGTTACCACATTAAAATCTGAGGTCCAAGCTCTGCAATACAAAATAAACAAGATAATCAAGCTCCACACCCAACAATCTCCCACTTGGAGACTGATTGTAGCAACTCCACTGTTGCTTCATTTTCTAGACAATGACTCCTCTTCAGACTTGGCTGTTTTTCATCTTCATCATCATCCTTGAAGATCAATTGAAACTGAGCATATTCTCAGTTTCTCCCTGGTTACAACTTTTGTTAGCATATCTGCAGGATTCTGGCTAATGTGTATCTTTTCCAGCTTCAACTGTCCATCTTTCAATACTGACCGTATGAAATGGTACTTGAGATGTATGTGTTTAGTCCTTGAATGAAATGCTGAGTTCTTTGCAAGATGAATGGCACTTTAGCTATCACTTTATAACGTGCCCATATCATGCTTATTACCCAATTCGTCCGTAAACCTTTGTAACCAAATCATTTCCTTACTAGCCTCTATAGCAGCAACATATTCTTCTTCTGTTGTTGAAAGTGCAACAACACTTTGGATTTTTGAAACCCAACTGATAGATGTTCCACCTACAGTAAATACATACCCTGTAGTGCTCCTCCTGTTATCTTTGTCACCTGCCATATCTGCATCAACATATCCCTGTAGAGAAATGTTTGAACCACCAAAGCATAATGCTTGATTTGTGGTACCTCTCAAATATCTGAGAATCCATTTTACTGCCATCCAATGTTCTTTTCTTGGATTATTCATGTACCTGCTTACAACTCCCACTGCATGTGCAATATCAGGCCTTGTGCAAACCATTGCATACATTAAGCTTCCAACTGCTGATGCATATGGAACTTTAGACATATAATCCATGTCTTCTTGGGTCTTTGGGCACATCTCCTTACTAATTTTGAAATGGCTAGCAAAAGGTGTACTAACTGGTTTTGCATTCTACATATTAAATTTTTTCAACACCTTTTGTATGTACTCATTCTAAGACAGTGTTAATTTGCGATTTTTCCTGTCTCTAGTTATTCTCATACCAAGGATTTGTTTTGCAGCTCCCAAATCCTTCATTGCAAATGAATTTTCCAATTTTCTTTTGAGCACATTTATTTCCAGCATGTTAGACCCTACAACAAGCATGTCATCTACATACAATAACAATATAATATAGCTACCATCATTTTGCTTTTTTAGATAAACACAATGATCATAGTGACATCTAGTATAACCTTGTTCAGACAAAAACTTGTCAAATTTTAGATACCACTACCTTGGAGCCTGTTTTAAGCCATACAAGCTCTTCTTTAACCTGCACACAAATTTTTCTTTCCCTTTGACCTCATATCCTTCTAGTTGTTGCATATAGATCTCTTCCTCCAAATATCCATGGAGAAATGTTTTCTTTACATCTAACTGTTCAAGATGTAAATATTCCGTTGCTACAAGACTTAAAATAGTTCTGATTGAAGTCATCTTAACAACAAGAGAAAATATTTCATCAAAATCAATACCTTTATTTTGTGCAAACCCCTTCACCACAAGTCTATCTTTGTACCTTTGTTTTCCTCCATCTTCTTCCTTCAACTTGTAAACCCATTTATTCCGCAATGTAGTTTTACCTGCAAGCAACTTAACTAAGTCCCAAGTCTGGTTATGCATTAAGGAGTCCACCTCTTCTTCCATGGCTAGCTCCCACTTCTTCCTGGTTTCAACCTGCATTGCTTCTTCATAACATTCAGGTTCACCAGAATTAGTCAACAATAAATAATATAATGATGGAGAGTATCGTTCAGGAGGTCTACTTATCCTAGTAGATCTTCTAACACCGCTTTCAGGTGTTTGAGGTGCCTGTTGTTGTTGTGGTGGTTTCTGTTGTTGTGGTTGTTGATTATTATTATTTTCAGGCACCTTTACGTTTTCTGTGATCTCATCAAGAACAGTGTATTCTTTGTTTTCTTTTTTCTGTTTATTTTCCTGCAACTGATTCTTATACAAGACCTTTTCATTGAATATTACATCTCTGCTCCTAATGATTTTGTGATTTTCATAATCATATAAGCGATAACCAAAATCATTAACACCATATCCAATAAAGGTACATTTCTTTGATTTTGCCTCAAGCTTTGTTCTGATTTCTTTATTAATATGGACAAAGGCCTCACAGCCAAAAAGCTTTAAAAAATATTAGTTTACCTTTTTGTCTATCCATGCTTCCTCTAGATTACCACCATCCAAAGAACTTGAAGGCCCTCTGTTTATTAGATAAACAGCAGTATCTACAGCATCTGCCCAAAATTTTAAAGGCAATCCTGCATGCAATCTCATGCACCTTGCACGCTCTATGATTGTTCTGTTCATTCTTTCTGACACACCATTTTCTTATGGTGTTCTTGGAACTGTCTTCTCTTTGTGAATTCCATGCTCGGAACAGTACCTATAAAACTCTCTGTTGCAATATTCACCTCCATTGTCTGATCTGAGACACTTCAACTTATTTCCTGTCTCAATCTCAACCAAAGCTTTCCATTTCTTGAAAATATCAAATACATCAAATTTATTCTAAATACAATAAATCCAATTTTTTCTAGTTGCATCATCAATAAAAGTAACATAATAATGAGAGCCACCAAGAGATGATACCTGAGCAGGTCCCCATACATCTGTATGCACAAAGTCTAATTTTTCGCTCTTCTTTTCTTTCCCAACTCTAAGAAATCTGACTCTCTTCTATTTTCCATAAATGCAGTTCTCACAGAAATCCAAATCAACATTCTTCAAAGCTGGCAACAAATTTCTTGAGTGAAGAATCTTCATCCCCTTCTCACTCATGTGTCCGAGCCTATGATGCCATAATGCTACATCTGCTCCTTTGGAATTTAAAGCATTAACAGATTTAGAAATACCATTGCATAAATACAATTTACCAACCTTTTCTCATTTTTCTATTACCAGCGCTCCTTTGGTGACCTTCCAAGTTTTATCTGTGAAAGTTGTTACACAACCTTCACTGCCTAACTGCCCTGTTGAAATCAGATTTTTCTTCAGATCTGGAACATGTCTTACCTCTTTTAATAGCCATTGGTTTCCATTCTGTTGTTTTACAAGAACCTTACCCATTCCAACAATTTTACAGGGTTTATCATCACCCAAACGTACTTGTCCAAAATCTCCTTGAACATAGTCATGAAAATATTTCTTATCAGGTGTGGCATGGAATGAGGCCCCTGAATCTACAACCCAAGAATCAGTAACATTTTTGAAAGAAAGAATCAAAGCATCTTGTAACACATCACCTGTCACATTTGCTTCATGATTGTTTTTTTGCTGTGTGTCTCCTTCTTTTCCCTTCCGAGATCTACAGTCTTTCTTTAGGTGTCCTTTCTTTCCGCATTTCAGCCTACTATCCCGATCACGGACTTGGATCTGCCTTTCCTTGATTCTTTGATATCTTGACTCTTTCCTCTTTCCATTTTCTTCCCCTAAAGACCCTCCAATAAAGGAGTACGAAATCTCACAGAATCTTGAAATCGCATTCCTGCTTCAAGATGTGCAAACGACATCATCAGAACTTTAAAGTACTAGATCTAGAAACGGTTACTAATGGCCATAACTAAACCATTCCAACTGCGGAAATGAACCTGAGAAATAAAAGAGCCCTAACTTCATCATCAAATTTTACCCCTACAGAACTTAACTAACTAGTAACTGTATTAAAATCATTTAAATGGTCTACAACAGATCCACCTTCTGACATCTTCATATTAAATAAACGTTTCATAAGAAATACCTTGTTTGAGGCCGAGGGTTTTTCATATAATTTCGCCAACGCCTTAATAAAACCCTCTATTGTTGTTTCCTTCGAAATATTGAAGGCTACCGACGCCGCGAGACACAACCGTACTGTTCCGAGTGCCTTTCTATCGAGAATCTTTCATTCTGCGTTTGTCATAGCCATCGGCGTCTTTGTTTTTCTGCTCAATGGTAGGTACAGATCTTTCTGATACAGATAGTCTTCCATCTGCATCTTCCACAGTGGGAATTTTTGGCCATTAAACTTTTCGACCCTAAACTTACCATCTTCCACCATTGCTCCCACTCAAACCAGGAACCCTTCTTTCCTACAAGTTTATCAGCAAAATAGACCTTCAGCTCTGATACCAGTTGTTAGAAAATTATATATATTACAAAGCAATGAAACACATAAAATATGCAGAAAACACAAGCACACAAAACACATAAAACCAGAGAGACATAGATATACGTGGCTCACCCAGTTTGGGCTACATCCACCTCAAACAGTCAGTCATTCCTTTCTATTATCCAGCAAAATCAAGAGACACAACCTATAGCAGATCTGTTGTAATATCCTTTGTTCTCTCTCACAGTCTCCCTCTCTGTTTCTCGCTCCGATAATAGACATACAATACACATCTGCAATACAATAGCCTCATACAAGCGAGGGGTTTCCTTCTAGGGAAAAAAACCCTAAACTAAAACTTCTACCATCAGATCATCCGCCTAATGAACGACCCAAATTGACTAGAAATTACTATACTTTTACAAGGCAATTTTACATATGTTTTTAGCTTCGGGGGCACTGCCCCCGAAATCCCCTGCCACAGGGGGGCTCCATAAAGTCGCAGTCGCCCCCCCCCCCTCTGGACCCCCTAGGCAGCGTTTAATTACGGACAGCATTGCTGCCCCCATTAAGGTACAGGGTTCCAACGCTATGATACAAAATAAACAAGATAATCAAGCTCCACACCCAACACCATATCAATGATAGAGTAAATTCTTTTTTTATTAATAGATAAAGGATTGTAAAAGCTTTGAAACATTTACCTCTTGTCCTTTTGTTTTCATTTTCTTTCATATATATTTGTGAATTCAACTCTCACAGGTCTCGTTAATATGTTACCACAAATAGATAGGTTTTTGTAGCCCTTACTATTTACTTTATATGTTATTATTTGATTTGTTCTTAAACCCATTTTGGTTTTTTTTTAATCTTGGTATATGAAAAAGGTTTTGTTGATTTTCTTAAAAAAAAAAATTAACAAGGTCCAAGAGTTTATCTATGACCTAAGTTTTCAATTCATTAATTATAAATTCCTTTTGGGTTTTATAGCTCCCAATAGAGTTTTTAAATGTGAAGAAAATTTTGGTATCATTTTCTATAACTTTTTTTTTTTTACAGTTAATGTGTTAGGTTGTATACCTTTTTCAACTTCATTAATAATTCCATGGGTTTTGATGATGTTAAAACGGTCTTCACACTCTTATCTTCAGTATAAAAATTGTGTGTTTTCTTCACTATTTCTTATGTATAATAGGCCGAGTATTAACTTTAGTTTTGTTCCCTGTACAAATAGGAAGAGCATGAAGGAAGTTAGGACATTTCCAAGGTAATTAATTTTTTTTATAAAAACTCTCTTTGCAATTGTCTTTCCAATTTTCACTTTACTCCTCTTTATATATATAATAGAATTCATGATTATTTGTTGTGTATGCTAGTTTCAAGTAATAATTTCATGTTTACGGAAAAGGAAACTTTTCCTTTGATGTTTCCAGTGTTAGCATATAAGTCGACACAATCCACCTTCCAGGTCTTCAAATTCCAACTCTTCACTCCCTACTCTTCATGGGCGTGGTTGTTGTGCCCTAAAGTCAACTTCCCATACTTATTTAGCTTTAATACCACCCATAAATTATGTGATATGCATTTTTTTCAATTTGAAGATTCTTCTTCTTGATATTGGAAGAAATTTTACTAGGGCTACAAACCTTTGTTTTAATTTGAAATCATGTAGAAACCTAGTTTTTATGAATTTTGTGCATTTACATATGGTTGTTTAACTGTTTACTTCCACATTTCCTAAGGATTGTTTTTAATCCTTAACATGACAATTTTTGTTGTATGAACTATGGTCCTTGAACTCTACACTTCTCCAAAGTATATATATATATATATATATATATATATATATATATATAAAAGATTTGCTATAAATATTTTTTAATTATATTCACAATGTCTTGTTCCAAGAAGGTTTTATGTTTATTTCTTTGTCAGTGGAAATTATATAAGTTTTTATAATTTTCATTTTAATTTCCTTCTTTGTTTGTCATTATGTTTGAATTAGATTTACCCACGGAATAACAAATTTTATAATTTATATGCATTCTGCTATTTACTTTATCCTATGTGTTTTAATTTATGAGGTTATACATATTTATATATATGCCAACCAGTACGAATATGTCATGAAGTAATAAATGTATTCGTACATATATATACATGTATTGACATATTCCTAAATAAAAGAGTATTTATGTTTGTATATAAATCTATACTTTTTCTAGCTTCTCTTTTTGTCTTGTAAAATTATTTTTATTGAATTTTCAAAGTAAAATTCATTTTTATAAAAAATAATAACTTGGTCTATATACTAATTCCATTCATTTCCTTTTATATTCTTGTTATAACTTCTCAAATAAATATATAAATTATGTATTATCATTATGAAAAAACATATTTTACTGAATCTACTTGCTTGTTTTAGTACAAAATACATAAATAAAACATAATAGCTAAACCACATCATTTGTTCTTTTCTTCTCTTTTCAGTAAAACTTAATAAAATTCTTTTTCTTTTTCTTTTTAAGCAAAAAGATGTTGTAGTTAGAAATTCCGACTTTAAACAAATATTTGGAAGATTAATAGTCAAGTACTTGGCTCCTCCCAACCTTGACATTGCAGAACATCCAATGTCCCCTCGAGCATACCAGGCCTACAAATTTTCTTTTTATCTATGTTTCTTGCATCTCTTCAATCTCAACTTCTCTTAGAATGAGACAAAAACAAGTAGGCAAAACATTTTTATCCAATTCACATCTAGCACTATTTTGGTGGTTAATAACTACCTCCACCTCACCAACAGGTGGCAAGTAGTTATCATCTCATTAATGAGGTTTTGTTTCTCACTCTTGAATATAGTTCTATGTCTTCTAGTAAAAAAATAATTGATCAATATCACAATTCCTCAATTAAATATAATCGTGTATATTAGATGCCTAGGACTTATTGATGGGTAATAAATATTCCACAATTATTTGCAGCCTCGTCTCTTTTAGCCATCTATACTCAAAAACTAATTTTCTAGATTTTCTTTATTTATAAATTCTAAATTATATCACATCAGATATTCATAACATTTAGCGGCAGCTCCCTTGAAGACTCAAACAAGTGATGAACCAGGCTAAGCCTGTTCTTTTCGATGTCTCTCAAGATAATTCTAGGAAGGAGAAAAGTATAAGAAACCAAAATGGAGAGAAAGGATCCACAAGAAGAAATAATGCAGGTGTTGAAATTCAACAAATGAATATGGCTCCATAAGGTTAAGATCTATTTCTACTTCTAGGTATCAAAATAAGCATGGGTTATTGTTTGTCATGCACAAAGTTTTGACACAAAATATAAGATTGCAGGACCTATGATGTTGTGAGATATAGAGGATATGATCAAGTACATATATTGAGGCATGTGGATTAAATCAAGAGATTGCCTCAATCATTTCCACAAGTATGAAAGCCCAGTGTTTAATGCCACATATGTCACAACAAAGTTCATATAGCACAAGATTGCAGACTTGACTTAAGAGGGTATAGAAGATGAATTCCCATCAATACAGGAAGATGGAGAAGAGTTCAAGCATGACCTTAATTATATCTAACTCCTCGTATCTATCTCTTGATGAAGGCTTCTTCAATACTATCATCTGTTGAATCATAACTTGAAGAAGCAATTCTATGTGGGAAGTATATGAACTATGTCAGTTACATTGATTAGTATGACTTGATGATGATATCTCAAATGTAAAGTAAGGATAAGTGAATTTGACATTAGGCATGGTCTATTATATGCAGTAAATAGGGGAGACATCATCACATTTACTAAATCACATGATAATTTAGGGGAAATTAGAGATTGCAAATATGACAGGCACTTATAAATGAAATAAATTTTTGAAGGTGCAAGAACAATGATGAGAAGCATTGGTAGCAAAAGCCTTAGATTGAGAAAGTGCGTGATCTCAGGGGGAGAATTTAATATTTATGAGAAACATTAAAAGCATGGTCTCAAGAGGAGACGCTATCAGAATGGCAGCACGGTTCAATCAGGTCCACGAGATCATATAGGAATAGGTTATGGAGTTTTGACAGATAATACAAGATTAACTTCACCCATAATCATGGAAGTTTTGATAGACATTCGTGACCCTTTTCTATTGATGTAAAATGGGGAGAAATTGAAAACATTGATACAGGAATTGACATTAACTGAGGAAGGAAAATTCGCAAGAGGGAATTTTGATTTATTGACATTAGTGACCATCAATCTCTGCTGGTGTTGCAATTAATGACAAACAGGGAGATTCTTATACATTGTATTGTCATTGATGACAACAAGATGTCGTTGATGTCAAAGAGGATATCCATCATAGCAAAAGTATCATTCATGATGCCTAAGGAAGAAAAAAGACTCTCTATGAAGTAGTGTGACAGCTAGATATCTTACAAGATGAGTTAAATGACTTTAATTTATTTGAGTTTTTGATGCAGTTTTGGTTCCCTACTGATACTATAAACAACATGGTTGCATAGGTCTTGTCGATACCTTTCCAAAGGTATATTTTGCTATGAAAAACTCCTCTCGAATGAAATATTATGGATATTTGAAAATTAGCATTAGTTGGAGGCCAAAATTATAAGTCAAAAACCGAAAATATCAATGTGTTAAAGAGTGTACATCTTTCGAGTGCATCCATGGTACATTGACCAAGTAAACGGAGGATTTGAGAAAAACTTGCATGACATTTAACCTATTAAAGAGAATGCATTTTTCCACTGATTGGATGATTCCATGGGAAATTGAATGGCAGTTGATGTCATATTTACATGATAGTTAACCAATCTTGTTAACCCAATATAATGAGGATGTGTGGCATACGTTGGTTGGAAAGATTTGATGCCATAGATAGTGAGTCAACATAGATGCCACATCGCAACATATTATTTGGTGATGTGGCCTCAATCAGATGATGTCAGCAAGTGACATTAGCATGATGATGTGGTGTCACCTGAAGCTACCACATGGCAAGCTTATTTTGCACACTTTCACTAGTAAAAGGGCCAAAAAATGATGACACGCGTAACCCCTCACATATTACCACGTGGCTTAATGATATCATGACGATGTCATCAAGAAAATGACGAGTGACCCCTAGGATAGGGTCACATTAGATAGTCACAGGGGTTGAGGATTACGTGGTATGGTCATATGGACATAGTAATGTGGAAAAAGGAGGGCTAGGACTCATTAGTTTTGGGTCATGAACAAGGTCATATGATGGCAGAAAATTTTGGTCACGTGGTTTAATTTTTTAATTTGTAATCATAAAAAATAGTCTATGGTTGGTCCTCATTTTCCATGGGACCACTGGTCAATTATATATATGTGCATAATGTGTTTCATTCAAGCAAGAAACTTGTGAATGGATAACCACATTGGTTATGGGTAGTCTATGGTGAATGCAACGAAGAATTCTTCCTCCAATTATAAGTTAACAATATTCTCTCCAATTTCGATCATTGTGTTATGGTGTTATGATTTCATTTGTATCGGGTTTCTTTGCAGAGGCAGTGTGATGTGGATTGGGTCTTTGGTGGAAGTCTGTGATAACATAGCCCGAGCCTGGTTATATTTTTGGCTAAAGCATAGCCCAAAATGAGTCTGACATACTAGTTATTTTTTTGGAAAGATAATTGGCGGAGGTTCGATATACATGTTAGTGGAACTATGTGCCAAGCTTATCATAGGTTCTGAGTTTTGGTAAAAGCATTCGTAGAGGTTTGATATACACATTGGCAGAACTTTACGCCAACTCTGTTGGGGAGTATGTATTATTGGTAGGAGTTGTGTGTGTGTGTGTGTGTGTGTGTCTACATAAAATGTTCAACGCGCAACAAAGACATATAATGTGGTGTGAGGATCATCATCTTTTTTTACACCATGGGCTCAATTTCCAAGATCGTCGTGGAATTTGGTTTTTTTCAGATATTGAAATTTGTACAGCGTTGAGCCAAGTCACGGGGTTTGATCCCATAGATCTTCACCCTAAAATCACTACGTAATAAATTTTATCCTAGAAGGCGCCATTACAACTAATGTTGTATAGCCGAGTTGGTAGCAGAGAAGAGTGGCATAAACAAGGTTACAGGTTCAATTTGTCGAAGTATGAGGTTTGGATAATTTTTATTTAAATTTTACTTTTTTGCCCATATGTTCATTTTGTCAAATCATTAGATAGACCATCAATAGGCATTTTGTAGTGCCAACAACGGAAAAGTACCATTTTGGAGAAGGGTGCCCAGAAAGAGCCCAATAGTAGATTATTTAATTTAATATATAGTTTGGTATGGTTTTATGGGTTTATGGGCTCATTATTGATCCAAATTGGATTCCATAGAAGTTTGGTGATTAGGGCTTAAATATGGATGAAACCAAAGGTATGTAATGTCTTGTTGACACTTACTTGATGGCCATAATATCTTTTATATGTTTTGAGGGTTTACAAACAAGCTGCAAAGGTATTTGGTGAATGGAAAGAATTGTTTCCAATGAGTAGGTGTGACGAGATTGACGAAGTTGGAATAGAGTATGGATTGTAGTGTGATGACTAGCAATAGTGGTTTTTATGAAAAAAATTGCAGTGACACTAATTGATTGTGGATTGTAGTGACAATGGTTGCAGGTGTTGCAGTGATTTCATATTATGACATTTTTTGCAGTGACAGTGATTGACAGTGGTTGTAGGTGTTACACTAACAAAAATTGCATATTATGAAAGGTTTTTATGGTAACAGTGATTAATAGAGGATTTCAATGAAAATGATTGTATTTTATGACAGATTTTCCAATGACGGTGATTAACAATGATTTTTGGGTGTATTTGCAAATTTTGATTTTACTTATGATTCATAGATTAACAATTATATATGATGACAGTGGATCCTATTTGAAAATGATATGAAATAGAGATCCACAAAGAGTTAAACAAGCAAGTGGGGGCCTCCAATGAGATTGGAGCCTCAATCAGGTTCGAGCTTAGACCAAGTTGGAGCCTACTCATCATCAAGGTTGGTGCCTCAATCAAATTGGAGCGTAGAGCAAGTTGGAGCATGCGCATCATCGAAGTTGGTTCCTCAATTAAGTTGTAGCCTATAGTGAGCAGAAACTTGCATACTTTCAAAATTGGTTCCTCAATTAGGTCATGCCTACCGCAAGTGGCAGCGTGTGTATCTTGCAGGTGGTTTCCTCCAACAGGTCGTAGCCTGCAAATCTATTTAATAAATTAAAGATAAAAAAGAAAAATACTTGTGGCTTTCTCCCATATGGGTTTCCACGTAAAATATTATGTCTCTCTTGTGATTATGATGACTTTTTATGTGTTATTGAAATGATGGTAGCTTGATGATTCATCTTTTATTTTATGATATTATGCTTATGATTATGATTCTTTACTATATAATTGTTTGATTATGGAAATTTGTGAAATGGTAAAATTGAATCTCCCCCACCCGTCCAACACAACTCATCATCGATATATTTCACATCAAATTCTAACTAATGGATTATGTCCACTTGATTTTCATTTTTTTGGAAAAGGGGATTAACCACTTTTGAGCTTCTTAAGAAAAATCAATTAGATCATTAAACTCATTAGCCCATGAGACCTTGGGAGCATACAATCGATGTTTCATTTGGTCTATAGTGAGCAATGTAATATCCATTAATAAATGGGATCCATCCAATTCTTAAGTTATATCAACAATCTTAAAAAATTAATCACTTCTTTTCAGATTAATAATGTAATATTCTTTAATTGTTTCTCTTAAACATTTGATTTTCTTAATCAACAAGTCTTTCCTTGTTTTATCTAAAATTCTATTCTGTTATGAGGACATTATTCATGCTTATAACCCTTGCACTAGGAACTTCTTTGAAGAAGAATTCATTATTTTCTAGATATTTTTGAAGATAATTTTCTAGACCCATAATTTTTCAAAAAGGCTATTGGAATTAGTAGTTAGTTCCGAGTGTTTGAGGATTAAATACATTAGAGGAAATTTCAACCTAAAAGTAGCCTCCTAAGGAAAAATAATAAAATAATAGTTTAAATAATAAAATAAAAATTATGAATTTTGGAGGGAAAAGAACAAAACTAATGTGTATACACTCGTTGGATGCAGAATTAAATTCCACATCCAACAAGTACCCATTATGCATACTTTTGAGAAAACACACATTGGTGAAAATTGAAGATATATTAAAAAATCATGTTGAACACGTTTTTTTAACGTATCTTCAATTTTTCTCAATGTGGGTCTTCTCAAAGGTAAGCATAATGGGTACTCGTTGGATGTGGAATTTAATTCTACATCCAACCAGTGTCTACACTTGAAATTTGGGTAAACCTATGAGGAGATAAGCTAAAAAAAAAAAAAAAAAACTTCTTTTCCCTCCAAAATATTTACATGTACCTCTTTTTAAATTTAAAGTATTTTGATTGGTTTACATATTATGACATGGAAATTACGCTAAAAATTCATGGGCACTTTTAGGCTGAAATTTCCTCTAATGAATCCTCTTATTACTATTGTTTGCAATGTATTTTCTGATAGTTATCAATAAAATTGAAGCTCCTTTTAACCTTGAACGTGATTCAAATGTTTCCGGATGCGGATGGCAGGGAAGATTGATGGGATCTCTGTCCCAGGCCTAATCCCAAGGAGACTCGCATGGGGTGGCCATATGGCCCCCTGCGGCTCCATTAATTGCACCATTAAACTGCATGTCCCTCCTGCATTTACTCAACATTGTCGTCGATTTCTTATTCATCTCTTGCTCTGCTGGTTTACCATGGACTCCGCCCGGGTGGATTCGAATTGTTCCTCTGCTGATAGCCTCTGTCGTTTGCACCCTCTGTGGAGCGCTTGCCCTGCTTCCTGTGCTGAGCCAAGTGCTCGCACACAAAAAGGGCGATGCTGCTCTCTCTACTGCTGTTTGGAAACCACTCCGGGGTCGCATTTCACACAAAGTCATCTCTGCTACTCCTTTTCTCGTTCGTCTCATCCTTGTAACGCTACTTGCAGACTCCCTCCGTCCTCTCTCAGCTCCTCTTGTCTCAATTTTACTCTTAACTCAGTGTCTGCCATGCCCAGATTGAGGCAAAGGATGCATTGCCGACGGGGTGCGAGTCGTGGTCATTCTGTTCGCTCTCGCCCCTCCATGAGCTCTGAAGCCGAAACCTCCTCTGAGCATGTTGAATGGAGGCACTCTCCTGTCTCCCGAAGCAAAAGAGGTAGCGCCAGACCTCCTGACTCCACCCACGCTACTCAGTCTTCTTCGTTTCCCTCTGCTGGTCCAACCAATCCTGTTCACCCTGGCCCGCGAGCTCCGGACAATCCCTTCTTTCGCCAGACCTCACAAAGAGCTGAGCTCCTCTTTGACTGTTCCTCTAACCGGCCTTCTATCACTATCTTTGTGGTAGTCTCCCTGAGAGAGGAAATATCCCCCAGCCCTGCTCCCCTGCCTAATCCTATCCCCCCTCCCTCGGGTCTCAGCCATGCTCTGGATGAATATACTTCAACGCGACCATTTGGGATACCTGGGCCTGCTTCTTCAGACCTGGGCATACATCCTTTGCAGGTGTCCATAGACAGCAAGAGCAAGGAAGCAGAACAGAAAGCAGAGGCTGGAAATCCTTCACTGCAGGTGACCATAGACTCCAAGCGCAAGGAAGAAGGACAGGGAGGGGACGTTTCTGAACCGGATAACGAGTATGCATGCCGGATAGTGGAGGAGCCGCCTTCTCCACATACAGAACAGTAATCCCATTCCGTCATGGCTCAATATGTCAATCATGTCTTATTGTTTTGCAATTTTTTTGTTTACCACTAGTTTCTATACAGCAACAGCAGCTGCCAGTCACTCTTGTTTTCATGTTTTTATGATGTATGCAATGACCAACGCACCGGTTTCCCTCTCAAGGGCGGTGAAAAAACTCGAAAAAGAACTGGTTTCCCATTCTGGGCAGTTCGATTTTGTGTTAACAGCATGGACATCAAGCCCAGTCTTCAGGCTCCCATAGCTGAACTGAGGTAGTTTTGTAAAATTATGTTTCCATAATAGAATTAGTTTAATTTAGAAAAAAAAAAAACGTGATTCAAATGTATCTTCAAAAACATTTGTTATATTAATCATTGATGTGGAATCAACAAATAATGGCTTAAGAAATGATGCTTCTAATTCTTTCACTCTCTGCTTCAAATTTATATTGTATTTTTCTTTGTCACTTACAAAGTATCCAAGAGCATCGCCTGTAGCTTAGTGGAACTCTAAGATCTTTGAAGGTTTTACCCTTGTCATGCCAATTTTGAAATTCTATTTTTCTTTTAATCTTCTCATTCTTTAAATTAAATTTTTCAATCTATAGCCTTCTAAAGTTTGGTTTAAATGTAACATGATGCAATGTTTCAATAAGTACCATGGAGTAACTCAATGATTGGCTTACTACCCTTTCCATCATGTCCATTGGATGGGAATAATGTAGTATTCAAAAAACATAATGGAAATACAATAAGTCAATCATTGACTCACCAGATGATGCTTATTGTTTGCCAATTCCAAACAAGAAATGATCCAGAGTTGACCTACATTAGATCTCACTATATTCATATACAATCTACAAATGTAAAAATCCTCGATTTTGGCATGGAAAATAAAATAACATAATTAACCACAATCATTAATATAATGTATTAATATATCATGCAATGTAATTTATAAAAATTATGGAGTAAATTTATGTGTGAACAAATTCAATTTTGTTGTGAAACTACTCTTTTTGGTAGGGTAAAGTTTTGGGTTATTTTATTCATTTTTTTGAATTTTTGTATGATTAGGATCATTTTAAAACACTAAATTTTCATGATCTTATGTTTATCAATAAATTCTAATTATCGCTTCCAACAATTTTTTAAAATTTCCAATATATATTACAAAAAAAATCCGTGAATTACTGTAATCTAATCTAAAATGTATAGATTTATTGTTTTTTTCATTATAAATCATCATATATCATATATTGATTATGTTCTTTGTGAATATTAATATATTTATTAATAATAAATATTTCATTATAATATAATATAATATGTACAGTGTATTTATTTAAAGTAACTTTACATTTCCTCATTTTCTGGGGCTTCTATTTGCAATATTGCTTCTACGATAGCACATGAAATGAGAACATTCATCAAAATTGCAATGTAGCAAATAGTACCCAAGTTGCGTCAAGTACCTGCCCAAAAAAATTAAAAATCCATGCAAGGTTATTAAAAGAACGATGGATGAAGATGAATGCCTTACTAACACCTAGAGGATGGGAGAAATGGTATCGAAGTCATGGAAAAGCCTGCTAATAGTTGGCGCCACCTTGGTGTCTGACAGTGATGAAGAAATAATAAGGCCCTATTTCATGGAAGAAAACTTCAGGAGTTTTGAAGTTTGGACCGGGAGTTTCAAAAGTTACAAAATCGAGAGAACAATGCTATTGCGTTCCCTTCACATAGCACATAAAAAGCTCCTGAAAGCTACTTACTAGGGAAGAAGAAAATAGATATGTTTTTCAAAATATGTTATCTTCTACCAAGCCGATAATGTTATTATGTTTTTAGATGAATGGATCGTACACATATAATGCTACTTACGTTGTGAATTAGGTTAAATAAGATATTAAAGGTGTGATAATAACCAATAATGTTCAGAAAGACATTTTCAGGTGTGTTATATTTAACGAGTTAATAGAAGAAACAAGGGAATATTATCTCTATTTAAATATTAAATGAATGATATATGTTCTCTTAGACAGAGAAGTTGTGACAACATTGTTAACGTATGGAGTCACTCCTTGACTACAAAAGAAGTAAGCCTTACACATCATAGTTCATTTCAAATTTTAAAGGGTTGTTTTGAGTGGTGGGATGGATTCTCAAATATTTTGAAATGATTTTGATATTCTTTAAGACTTTCATGCATTTGGAAAGTTGTGGAAAGTATAAATTGTATGGGTAAATTGGTAGTATAGGGAGCAGAGTGTAACAAATGAAGAAGATGGATAGCTAGTACCTATTCTAGGAAATATTCTTATCCTAAATCAGTCACACAACTATAATGATGACTCTTTACACAAACTATGTTTATGCAAAGCAAACAACATTCAGAAAATGGATTGCATGTATAAAGTATTCCACAAATCCTTTATGAAATCTTCACTAACATGTTCTACAACACATATATGATTTGCAGAAAGTTGAAAGCAGATAATTTATTATTAAATCCTTTAATATTTTCTCACTCACACCTTACTAGCTGTTGCAACTCATAATTAGAAGATATTAACAAAGAAAGAGGACACACGATACATTAGATAGTCCTTGAGTCACAAAATCCTCCAGCATGAAGTAAAAAAACATCTTTATTATATTCAGTCTTCAAGTAGACCAACATCCAACCTGGAAATGGTATTTACAAATGGTATGTATAGAAAGAGAGGCACCAACTCCATCTCTTCTAAAAAGAAGGAAACACTACTCCTATCATTACATAGGTGTCATAAAACATTACAACCATATCCCATCGAAATCTAACTGAAAGGACAGATGTAGAAGAAAGAAGAGAAGAAATTTGGGCTGAAATGCCAAGTGTGTTGTCATGTTGCCTGTTTTTCTTTTGATTTGTCTCCTTGTGTCTTTGGTCTTTAAATAACCATGTATATTCTTTTAATATGACCTCCAACAATCTCATAACCACCTTTCATCATCACTTTTTATATCCATTTGGTTATAATTTTTTATCCTTCCTGAACTAGCTTAGAAAATTTGCTGACGGGTGTCAAAATTTAGTTAAAACATGCGCTACCGGAAATTCCGGTAAAAACCTGTAACTGCGCAAAACTATAGCATTATCAGAATTTCCGGTAGCACTCTGTTTATTTTTAAAAAATGCACAGAAAACATTGAAAAACCTATGCATTCACATTATTTGACATCTGAGTTGTTAAAAATTTCAATTGATAATAAAAAAGGTGTTTTATCAAGAAACCTTTTTACCTTCCTTCCATGTGGGTTGCAGCTTTAGCAAGATTATCCAAATTTGTATTGATGTCAGTAGTTGATCTTGATCTAGTTGTTCTTGTGGATGCTTCTTTGACAGTGGCCTTATCCTCCTTAGAACCCTTTTGTATCTTTCTTCTCTTTAAGGATTCTGAGTGCTACTCTGAAGGGGTTTTGCTTTTATCTTTCTTCTTGGTTTTCTCAGTCTTTAACCCTTCATATTTACCTTCTATATAAATGACCTATGTCATTAAACTTGGATTGTGCAAAGCCTTGGACTTAAGCATGAACTTGTTTTTGTCTCTAGTATGCCTTTTTCCGCTACCAAAAAAAAGTTTTCCTTCCTCTTTCTTCTTCTTGATACTGATCTCAGATCCATCATATTTGAGGATTTCTTAATCAAATTTTGTAGGTTGATAAACTCTCTGCATTTTCTTTTGAATATATGCTTCCAGAATTTCCGGTAGCATCTGCGCTTTAGATTTCTCTGCAGTTGCAGACCTTCCTCTTCGAGCTTTGGTGTATACATTAGGAAAAGGATGAATGCGGGGAACAATTTTCTTAGACTTGGGTTTATCGACTGAGAAACTCTATCCTTTATCCAACTTTCTCTCACCCTTGACTGAAGAAACCTTTTCTTTCCTGCTCTTGGCCTTATGGATGTTCTCCTTTTTAGCCTTCCTCTTGGTTCTTTTTTCTAGTTGAGGGTGTTGTTGTGAGGGTGGAGGTGTAGGTGCGGGTTGGCCTGCCCTATAAAACAATAAATGGTCCCAAGTTTTATTTATTTTCTTTAACTCTACTTCAACTAAAAACTCGATGATACAAGCTATATTCTGAAGCTGTAGTGTGAGTTTGGATCCTTGTTGACATCTTTGTCAAACTCTTCAACAAGAAGTATGGAAAATTTAAGGTCTTCATACCTGCAACATAAAAAAAAAAAAAAACTAATGATAAAGAAACACAATTGTATACCTCCTTTCACAAGTGAGGTAAATCTTGATGAGTTTAACAGCTTCTGCCCATTCATTTTTTAGGTAGTTTATTCGAATTCCTTTGGCCCAGTTGGGATCTCTGTGTGCATCCTTGAGGAAACTTTTGAGGTCTCCTCCAGTGATAACCTGACCTTTAAACCGCCTCTCTCCTTCATGTGGAAGGTTTAATGCCCTAACAATTGAATATGTTGAAACCTGCAATGTAAGACCATAGACTGTGGATTCTTGTCCATTGAAAGAGTTTGCAAACTCTGGAGCAACTCCTAAGTGAGAACTTCCTAATCTGGTGCACAAAGAATACCAACCTTCCTGGACAAACAATCTTCTCACCTTTGAATTTTCATCCACTAGGTCAACACCATGTGGCTCAATTCGTTTTATCTTCCCTCCTCTTTTAGTCATATTCAGAAATTAATAACTCTGTATCTAAAATTGATAAGTAGCAGAGCTAGAAAATCTTCACCCAACAAGTGTTTCTTGTGTCTTCTTCTGAAATCCTATCTAAAATCTAGACTCCACCTCAAACTGAAACCATATGAAACTCGATCTCCAATAGATAGGCTCACAACTAATATTGCTTCTACTTTTTCGGTGGTTTTAAAATAGAAATCGTGATTCATTACCCCATGCAATATATTTCCACTATGGAAAATCTCCTTGACCGTAGTGTGTACCATGTGATGGCCATCATCATCTTCATTAGGTTGTGTAACTTCATATGTAACGCTACAGATGGCTTGAGGCAAGTGGATTTGTGACTAGCAGTCACCTCCATTGTCTTTGTTGATTATTGGCCTAAATTTCTGGCAGTGTTGCTATGTGACCAACCAAACGGTTATTTAATTAAGTATGATGATCCACGATCTTTTCCGTTCAAAAAATACGTACTTTTACATGATATTAACTGACCTGGCTAATAGAAAAGACGGGATTAGCAGTTGGGTTTATTACTGTGGGTTAACGCTTAAGCACTACACATATACCACGACTTGAATTAATCATAACTGACTGCATATGACTCCTATCGCATGATATAAATCATTTAAAAAAATATTTGGAACATATTTACACCATAACGCGTGGCTTGACAAAAGCGGATTCACTTTTTCATTTATTTTTAAAAGCAGAGGATGTTACCGGGATTTCTGGCAACATCAGAATAAAAGAAAACCAGGCAGAAACAGGAATATAACAGACTGTCCGAAAAGGCTAAAACAGATGCTACCGGAAATTTCGGTAGCGACCAAATTATTTTTGAAATTTTCAAATTCTAATCCTAAACAAAAAATTTAAAATAGACTCATGGCTTAGCAAATAACTATGCTAACATTGGCTCCACAAGGGATAGAGCTCTCCCTGCAAGGCTCTAAGAATATTTTGTAGCTTTAGTGTCTTTTCATTGGGATATGGAGTCTTATTATGAAACACACCAGTATTTACAGTGAACTTAGGCCACCAAGAGCCTTAGTAAAAGAATTTTTTGAGAAAGTGCATATTGAATGGGCCTCCAAATAGTTATGACCCATTAAAATGTTGCAACTCAAAAGTATTGTTCTGTGGAATATTTGAGATTCTAACGGGACCAATCCATAAAGCATAAAATTTGGAACGCTTACCTGGGTCATATATGAATTTTCCCCAAGGAGTAGTGAATGTTGTCTTCTCTCTATCTTCCAGCCAAATAGAAACTTGATTGTACCCAGAGAACCCATCTAACATTGAAATTTTGTCTGGCCCATTTACCTTTTGAATAATATGCTCCATTTTTGGAAATTGGTGATTATCTTTCTTGAAGCATTTTTTAAGTTTCCTGAAATCTACACATAATCTGACTTCACCATTCTTCTTTCTTACTGGAACTAGATTAGCAACCCAATCTGAGTATCTCAATGGAATGATGATTTTAGCATTCAAAATTTTCTTCAATTCCTTCTCCGTCACTGGTAACAATAGTGGATTTATTTTCCTTAATTTTTGTCGGAATGGCTTAGTACTATCCTTCAATGGTATCTTATGCTCAATGATATATGTATCATATGTCTTAAGATACTCATATTTCCAGGCAAAAACATTAACAAATTCACAAAACAACTTATGGTATTCAGTCTTTCTTTCTTCTGATAAATATTTTGATAACTTTACATACCTCGGTTGTTTTTCTGTGCCCAAATTTAAATCCTCCTATTCTTCTTTTGTTTCATCCAATTGTGGTTTGAATGAGACATCATTGTGATCAAAGAGCTTCTCAAGTGGTATTAACCCTTTGCGAATGTGATTGGTAGGCAACTGAATGATATGCTGATCAGCAATCTGTTTTTGCATATTTTTGGTGTCTTGCAAATAAGCATCATCCTTCATGAGATCTTCATCTTGATCAATGTTTAGGACACAAAACTCTTCAACAGCTTCAATGAATCTTCTAATCTCCTGATCATCTTCAAAAACTTTCTAATGCTTGACACTATCAGGAATGCTAGGTTTGGACCTAACTTCCAAAATGTTACTTTCTCTTGGAACAAAAGAAATGTTAAAGGTCAGTAATGAGTCTTCTATAATGCTCCATACTAAATCTCGTAATCTCTGAGTCCAGGATGCTTAGTTTGATAAACATCTTTTATTTCCTGAATGATAAGTTTAGCATCTCCAAAAACAGAAATTTTTGAAATATTCATATCTTTTGTTGTTTTTAAACCAATCAACAGAGCTTCATACTCAACCAAATCGTTAATTACTTCAAATTCAAGTTTGAAATAAAAATTGGAGCTCTCTTTCAAAGGGTAAATGACAAATATTCATGCACCAACTCCTTCTTTAGAACATGAGCCATCAAAATACATTTTCTACAGTGTGGAACCTTCATGACTGATCTATTTTCAGCAGGCTTCAAAATCTGAAAATTTTATGCATATAGGACAGCATTATCCATATGTAAAATTCTTGAACCAACACCAGTTGTTCTAGCATAAAATGGATGATTAGTGGGATCTTTGTTGTCACTAATGATATATGTCAGTTGAGCTTCTTTATAAAGTCTTCTTTGTTCTCCTCCAAAAACAAAGACAACATCATAAGTGAAATCCATTTGCAAAATTCCTTCCAACCTTCTAATCCATGACCTAGAAAGTAACATGCCAAACCTAGGAGTAATGTCAATTACAACAATATCCATCACCATCCCTCTCATGGGTAACTGAAAGAGGTTTACTGCAAGGTATTTGATGACACTAAGGCATTGAAATTTCCGGGAATCAAAGGAGTAGAGATCTTGGTACTCTCTAGTTACTTCAAGACTTAGTTCGTCCATGACCACCTTGGGCATTAAATTATGATAGGCTCCAGAGTCCATTAGGAAATTATGCAAGATATTATCATGAATATTCATAGATAGATAGAAAGGAGGGGTAGATTCATCTCTGTCTTCTACCAATGGACCTAAAATAACAGTGGGCTTGTCATCTTGAAGGTCAAAAAATTTAGAAGCTACTTCGGTAGGTGGAGGCTGAAGAGATTTCATAAAGTTCTTTTTGAAATCGTCATTTTTCATGAGCTCTACAAGAGGAACAGGAATATTTATCTTTTGTATCTAATTCTCGAAATTGAAAACAGGGGGTATTTTGTGAGAAATTGTTACCTCAAGTGAAGGAGTATTAAGTGCTACCGGAATTTCCAGTATTCTTGGTTCAACAACTTATTTTTCTACTGGAATTTAACTGCATCCTTATTCTTCTTGGGTTGTGCAAAAAGCCTTGGATTATCATCAATATTCTTTGATTTGAGATTATATCTACTTTGATGATCATCTGCAATCATGGAATGATCAAGAATCTCTTCATTATTATGCGTATATGACATGAAATATTCATACTATGCCTGTGTAAGATGAATTAGCCCTTCTTTATCCCTCAGACAATTAATATCAACAGCTTTTTCCAACCTTTCAGCTTCCTCTTCATCTTCAAATATAGCATTCTACAAAGGGGGTTGTACTTTTTGATCATCAACGTCTCTCCTTTCTCGCTGCAAAATTTGAGCAATAGTTCTTCTAAATTGCTGCCTATTAGGTTGATCAAATAAATCATTTCTAGTGGTATATGGTCTTCCTTCCATTTTGAGCTTGGACATATCAGTAGTCAATTACTTGACCATCTTGGTCAGCTCATCTAGCTTAGGATCTATGTTTGAAGTTCCTGAAGTTGAAACTTCATATTTTTGCCTTCTTTTTTCTCTTTCAATCCCTCCTCTGAGTCTATCAGCTGTTAACACATTAGATTCTACCTCCAATGCATTGTCCTGCATTTGTGTTAGTGTTGTTGATATTATTTCTCTCAATAATAAACAAAAATCAGGATCAAAGGCACTAGCATAACTGATTTTGGCTGAAGCTTCAATAGGCTTGATTTCAATGGGAATTTTGCTATACATCTTACTGAATCTCTTATAAAAATCAGAAATTGGTTCTCCTTCTTTTATTTTTGTTGCACCAAATTCAGTGATATAATGTAGAAAATATTTCTTATCATCCCATTTCCTTAAAAATGTATCACATATGGTTTCAATTCCAGTGATGCTACTAGTTGTCAAGGATCTGAACCATTTCCTAACATCACCTTCAAGACTCTGAACAAAAACTTTCATCCATACATCTTCATGCTCAATATTCAGATTGTTAGCATAGGCATAAAAATCGGCAAGGTTTTCTTCAGTTGTTACCTCTCCCTCACCACTAAACTTAGGCATATACTTGAGATAATATCCTGTGGGTAATGCATTCATAGGCTGAGGTAGAACCAAAGGGGCATACCTTGCAACAAAAATTGCATCCATTCAGTTAGGGGGTGGGTTTAGACCTACCATGGTGTGAATTGTTGGGATTTGTGGAATAACAATTGGTGGATTGTGAACAGCAGATGATGAAGCACCAAATTGTGATGTAGAAACTATTTGTTGACTAGAAAACAAGGGAGGTACAGGATTTTCTGCAAAATCAGGGGATAAATTTTGCAGGACTTATTTAGGGACATCCTTTGAGAAAAAAGTAATAGAGGCAGCAAATTTTTGTTTATTATTTTTCTTGATTAGCTATTCAAAGTCAAATACTGGGATTTTCAAAGGGGAATATGGGTTAGCCATGGTTCTAGTCATTATAGGAGCATGAACTTCACCAATGGAGTGCACAGGTGTAAAGCAGTCTAAAAATACAGTTGGAACAGTAAACCTCAAAACTAGACTTGTAAATGTGTCATTCACCCAGGGATAAACTTCAATTCTCCTCCTCGGAAACCACGCCAAATATGTTAGCGCAAGGAGTCACTCCTTAACTGCAAAAGGTAAGCCTTACACATTATAGTTCATTTCAAATTTTAAAGGGTTGTTTGAGTGGTGGGATGGCTTCTCAAAGATTTTGAAATTATTTTTATATTATTTAAGACTTTCATGCATTTCGCAAGTTGTGGAAAGTATAAATTGTATGCATAAATTGGTAGTATAGGGAGTAGAGTGTAACAAATGAAGAAGATGGATAGCTGGTACCTATTCTAGGAAATATTCATATCCTAAATCAGTCACATAGCTATAATGAATGCTCTTCACACAAACTTTGTTTATGCAAAGCAAACAACATTCAGAAAATAGATTGTATGTAATATCCCAAAAGGGAGAATGCAGTAATACTTAAACACAATATAAGAACTAAAACTAAGTAAACAATAAACCTCAAGACAACATCAGAATTTACAAAGAATCTGAGCCATTTTATTATATGGAGATGATTCAGTTACATAATGTACAATAATATGGGTAGATCTAGCCAAGGAGATGGCCTAGACTCACCCTGAAAACATGCCAAAGTAGGCACTGCGTAACTGGAGAGCTATTGAAGAAAATATTTGTGATCATTCCTTCAAAGTAGACATGTGATGATGATTCAATAAAAAGGAAAATGCAGATCACACTGCAACCGAGCTCGATGCCAAGATTCAAGATCTGGCCAATGTGATGGATTCCCAAGATAACTCAGAAAGGATTTTCCAGATCTACAAATTTGGAAAATCACCCTCCTAGGATTTGATCCTTGATCTGCTGGGAATTACATATTTGAAGCTATATCTGACAAACAGATGGCTAAAATATGTCACAAGATCAGATCTAAGCTTGGAGGGTTGATCCCTCCTTTAGACCTACAAGCTAGAAGCTCTAGATCTAGCTTCTCAATCCTCCAATGATGATTACAGCTGCTGCAACACAACTGCCAATAGAAACTATGCTGTGAGGGAAAGAGAGGCCTTCTGCCTGCAGAAAAATGCTGCAATAAACTCTAGGATGACGGAAATATTGATGGCAAGGTGAGGGAATGGTCCCTCACAGGATTACTAGCTAAAATGCTAGCAACTTCCTTCCTCCTTTTAGATATGCAAGATGGACAGTGTAATTCCTGAAGGTATTACTGCTGCTAGGAGGTAAAAAAATGTTGACCTGATGCCAGATCTGATATGAAGATATAGGAATTCTGATCTTTAAGCCCAAGGTGATAGGAATAAACCTTCACCAGTTCTCCAGCTGAAATACTGAAGACAACCTCCACCTTCCAAACTGATCTTCAGAAATCTAAAATTTTTGAATATGAATGTTCTGCAGAAAGTAGGAAAAGATATGTGGCACCAATGCCTGATGTAGAATGAAGTACAATACTCTTTCTAGAGCTACTCTAATAAATAGGTGGGATTCCCGACCAGGAACACCCTGTGCTAAACATCACTTGCAATCTCTACTAAACAGCCCAAGAAAGCAATGGAATGTCACATGACAATTCCAGATCTAAACAAATCTACAACATCAATAAACTCAAGCATGTCTTCCATTGTTGCCTTCATCTCCTTTATATAGTGTTTGAGCCTTCCCATGCCTTGGCCCTCATCTAGATTGCGTTGTGCATGTGTAAAAGATCCTCCATGTGTGACTGTGTTGTTTGACCAAGTCATCCATCATGTCTAGGTGCAATGTACACCCTCTCCGTCACATGTGCATTAATTGCACAACATCTTCCATCACTTTATCATGGATGCTTCATGATCTTATGTTTGACATCTTCAATATCTTAGTTGACTGTGTCAACCTCTATGATCTATATCATTAATGAGACATGATCTCTAATTTCATTCACAATAGTAGTTTCTCAACTACCTTATTATGTAGATCTAGGCTTAATTAATCCACATTCACGCACAAAAAGTGGATATTTATTCATATTGAGGATTATGGGTCCCTCCACCCTTTTATTGACTTAATTCATTAAGAAAGTTAAGAACTCTAATATTCCAAATATCAGGTGAAAATTTGGGAATATTACAGTCCTCCCCGACAGAATGTTGCTTGTCCTCAAGCAACTACAAAAGTGGATGCTACAGCAAACATCCTCCCTCCAAATGGCATCCTCATGTGGAAGGCCTTCCCATCTGTCACAATGTATCATGCATGTCCAGCTCCAAAGTTGCCTCTCTAGAATGTCTAGAATGGCCTCCAACTAAAAATTTAGATACCCTTCCTCATCAATGAATATCCAAATTGAAACCATATGATGATCAAAGTTCTCCTCTATACATGAGATACATAAAATAAAGTGGTCAATTCCCAAAATGGAAAGTCCCAACTCATGAACTATCTCTCTAACCCATGATACATATAGTAGATTACATATATCAATGCCCTCATCATTAGCCATGTTGGCCATGGAGGAATCAAACATCACATCATCATAGTGAAAAACAAGAAGTAGAGACATATGGGAAAACATGAACAATTTCAAACCATATTCTCCTAATAACAACCAATGCGGCAAAGCCTCCTGCTGCCATGCTAGATCATCATGAAAACAAGTAGAGAGCCATACTCTCTCAAAATAATCCACCTCAACAATGCTTCTTGTTGCCATGCCAAATCATCAATGAGAATATGAGAGCCATACTCTCTCAAAAGTAGCCATCTCAGCAATGCCTCTTGCTGCCATACCACATCATCATTGTACCAAATGTAGTGGCCATGTTCTCTCAAGAGAAGCCACCTTAACAAGGCATCTTTATGCCTCATCACATTATCATTATACCAAGTACAATTACCAAAATCTCCCAACTGAAGCCAACGCTGTAAGGCCTCCTGTTTCCATCCTCCAACCAATTCATGCAATGTATGGGAAGAATTTAGCCCATACTCTCCCAATAGTAACCAAAGCAACAAGGATTATTGCTGACTCCTTGCATTAGCATGATGCAAGTCATGGAGCAACAATAAACAAATGGACATGTGAGATGTCTCATCAACATAATAACAACAAGCTCCTCTATGGCACATCATGTGAGAGTGATACCTTCTCCCAACCCCAAGTACATACATGAACATGAGATACATCCCAAACAGAAGTACATGTAGATATATGAGACATACCCCAAACAAGAGTAAATACATGGACATAAGATTTAATATGCGATGTAAAACTCTCTTTTTAAAAACCAAAGTAGCCATGCCTTCTTCTTATGCATTCTACCATTGATACATAAGGCATGAGACAAGAAAATGTGAACCTTTGGGTAGTAACCATACTCACACAAGAGCAACCAGCGTAGCCATGCTTATTGTTGGCCTGTATCATAGATCTACAAGTTGTTTGGCAACCCGTTGCTCCATACGATCAACCATTCATCCCAATGTGGATGATGGATCTCATTTTGCAAATACTTGGTATCCTCCCATTGTAAGACACCAACCTCCTCAAACTGATGAAGAACTTTGTACCTCATGAAATGTTGAAGTGCACCTCCCATGAGATCTCTTGATGAGATCTTCTTCTCATCCATGGCCTTCCAAAACCAATGAGGTTATGGATCTACTGCAGGTAGAAGTCTCTCTTTGAGATGTGAGATGCTCATTGAGAAAGTGTCATCAATAAAGGAGAAAAGATTTATCATATCTAAAAGTCTACCATTAATCATCTTATCCTCCATTGCTCCATGAGTGAAGTTATATTTAGAATGCTCCAAGAATAATGGGGCCTCATTATTATCACTGCTACTAAGTGACAGCACCATAGATCTGCAAGGTAATAAATCTACTGTCTCAAAGAAAGGTACAATATTGATCTCATAACCAGTCATTGTACATAGGATCATGCTCATCCCTTCTTCTGAAACTCTACACTTCAACTCAAGAGGTTGAATGTAGTCCATCCATGACAAACTGGGATATCTTTTCATCTCCTCCTTGATTATATCAAGGGTCCTCTGTGCTATGATATGTTTCTGCTTCAAATTAGCATTTAGATCTAACCCTTGGTTATGCATTGGCCCTGATGACATGTCCCCAAAAGTTTCAATAAGATCTACTGAAACATTAGGTGATGAATGTGTATGCATACCTTGGATCAACTGATGTGTGGGAACCTCTTGACAGAACACAAGAGTTCCTCCAACTGGAAAAATAGTGTCTCCAACTACTGGTAAGAGAGATGGTTGCTCTTCTACCCATGTACCAGCACTGGAATCTTCCTCTTCTTCCTCATGCATCTCCTGAATCATGCATGGGAATCCATGTGTCAAGAGCTCAAGATTATTTTGCAAATATGCAAGTATATATTCTCTGGATGTAAGTACTTCTGCAGTTGGTGGTGAATGTAGTGACTTCTTGTCCAGAGTGACAAGAATGACATCCTCCTTTGTTTCCTTAGGAAATGTCTCTTTGTGGAACATCTCTGTCTTCTTCACATAAAACTTCTTCCTCAGCTTGTGAAAGAAATATTAATATTTAGTCACCTTTGCATGCTCCATGTGACTAAACCACCAATCCTTGGCTCCACCTAAAAGATGAAGTGCTACAATTTGGACAACCTCTTTTTCAGCCACAGGATGTAGCCTGAAAAATGTATCCAACTCTCTCCTCCAAGCCTTAACATTGCTTGAGGAAGATCCATCAAATGTAGGTAAATAGAATCTATTGTGCCTCTTCCTTCTATTGCTGCTATAGGACCTTATTTCTTCCTTGAGTTCAAAGAATTCTTGGAGAGTTAGACTTTCCTTAAAGGCTTTAAATTTTTCCTTGTACTCCTTAAGATACAAACTGAGAGTCTCATGAGTCTCAGGTTCTCTTCTTTCTTCATTTCTATACCTCTAACCTTCTTCAAAGAAAGTGGGCATAGTAGATCTATGAGGAGATCTATGATCCTCCGGTTTTCTTTTCTGCTAATAGGAATTTCTTAGACCTTCCTCTTCAAATCTTCTTCTTGGATCCTTCCTTTGCCTTTCCTTCTTAATTTGATAGACCTCCATGGAGAGATATTGCATGGATATAAATATAGGAGTGGCAAAAATATACTCCTCCTTCATGATAGATCTCATTTATCTGCTTCTTCTTTTGATGCAAAAGATGAAGTGTCCACAAGCTGAGCCAAAGATCATGCTTCGATACCACTGTAATATCCCAAAAGGGAGAATGTAGTAATACTTAAACACAATATAAGAACTGCAACTAAGTAAACAATAAATCTCAAGACAACATCAGAATTTACAGATAATCTGAGCCATTTTATTATATGGAGATGATTTAGTTACACGATGTACAAGAATATGAATAGATCTAGCCAAAGAGATGGCCTAGAATCACCCTGAAAACATGCCAAAGTAGGCACTGCGTAACTGGAGAGATTCTGAAGCAAATACTATGCTATCCCTTCAGCAAAATATGGATATATGACTATAGGCTAAAAAGGAAAATTAAGATCTACTCAAATCTGGAGCTCAGATGATGCCAAGATTCAAGATTTGGCCAATGTGATGGATTCCCAAGATAACCCAGAAAGGATTTTCCGGATCTACAACTTTGGAAAATCACCCTCCTAGGATTTGATCCTTGATCTGCTGGGAATTATAGATCTGAAGCTAGATCTAAAAAATAGATGGCTGAAATATGTCACAAGATCAGATCTAAGCTTGGAGGGTTGATCCCTCCTTCAGATCTATAAGCTAGAAGCTCTAAATCTAGCTTCTCAATTCTCCAATGATGATTACAGTTGTTGCAACACAACTGCCAATAGAAAATATGTTGTGAGGGAAAGAGAGGCCTTATTCCTGCTGAAAAATGCTACAATAAACTCCAGGCTGATGGAAATATTGATGGCAAGGTGAGGGAATGGTCCCTCACAGGATTACTAGCTGAAATGCTAGCAACTTCCTTCCTCCTTTTAGATCTGCAAGATGGACAACATAATTCCTGAAGGTATTACTGCTGCTAGGAGGTCAATAAATTTTGGCCTGATGCTAGATCTGATATGAAGCTCTGGGAATGCTGATCTTTAAGCCCAAGGTGATAGGAATAAACCTTCACCAGTTCTCCAGCTGAAATACTGAAGGCAACCTTTACCTTCCAAACTGATCTTCAGAAATCTGCAATTTCTGAATATGAATGTTCTGCAGAAAGTAGGAAAAGATATGTGGCACCAATGCCTGATGTAGAATGAAGTACAATAATATTTCTAGAGCTACTCTAAGAAAGAGGTGGGATTCCCGACCAGGAACACCCTATGCTAAACATCACTTGCAATCTTTGCTAAACAGCCCAAGAAAGCAATGGAATGTCACATGATAATTCCAGATCTAAACAGATCCACAACATCAATAAACTCAAGCATGTCTTACATTGTTGCCTTCATCTCCTTTATATAGTGTTTGAGCCTTCCCATGCCTTGGCCCTCATCTAGACTGTGTTGTGCATGTGGAAAAGATCCTCCATGTGTGACTGCGTTGTTTGACCAAGTCATCCATCATGTCTAGGTGCAATGTACACCCTCTCCATCACATGTGCATTAATTGCACAACATCTTCCTTCACTTTATCATGAATGCTTCATGATCTTCTATTTGACATCTTCAAGATCTTAGTTGACTATGTCAACCTCCATGATCTATCTCATTAATGAGACATGATCTCCAATTTCATTCACGTCGGTAGTTTCTCAACTACCCTATTATGTATATCTAGGCTTAATTAATCCACATTCACACAAAAAAAGTGGATATTTATTCATATTGAGGATTATGGGTCCCTCCACCCTTTTATTTACTTAATTCATTAAGAAAGTTAAGAACTCTAATATTCCAAATATCAGGTGAAAATTTGGTAATATTACATTGTAGGTATAAATTATTCCAAAAATCCTTTATGAAATATTCACTAACATGTTCTACAACACATATATGATTTGTAGAAAGTTGAAAACAAATAATTTATTATTAAATCCTTTAATAGTTTCTCACTCACACCTCACTAGCTGTTGCAACTCATAACAGAAGAAATTAACAAAAAAAGAAGACAAGCCATACATTAAATGGTCCTTGAGTCACAAAATCCTCCAACATGAAGTAAAAAGGCTTTTCTTTATTATATTCAGTCTTCAGGTAGACCAATATCCAACCTGGAAATGGTAGTTACAAATGATATATATATAAAGAGAGGCACCAACTCCATCTCTTCTAAAAAGAAGGAAATGCTACTCCTATCATTACATAGGTGTCATAAAACATTACAACCATATCTCATCAAAATATAACTGAAAGGAGAAATGTAGAAGAAAGAAGAGAAGAAATCTGGGTTGAAATGTTGAGTGTGTTGTCATGCTACCCCTTTTTCTGCTGATTTGTATCCTTATGTCTTTGGTCTTTAAATAGCTATGTATCTTATTTTAATATGACCTCCAACAACCTCATAACCACCTTTCACCATCACTTTTTATATCCATTTGGTTATGAGTTTTTATCCTTCCTGAACTGGCTCGGAAAATTTGCTGACAGGTGTCAAAATTCAATTAAAACAGGCACTATCGCAAATTCCGGTAAAAACCTGTAACTGCGCAAAAACTGTAACACTACCAGAATTTTCGGTAGCACTCTATTTCTTTTTCAAAAATAAACAAAAAACACTGAAAAACCTGTGCAGACTTACATTCTTTGACATCTGAGTTGTTGTTCAAAATTTCACTTGATAAGCAAAAAGGTGTTTTATCAAGAAACCTTTTTACCTTCCTTCCATGTGGGTTGCAACTTTAGCAAGCTTATCCAAATATATCTTTCTCTCTGCAATTGATATTGATCTATTTGTTCTTGTGGTTACTTCATTGACAGTGGCCTTCTCCTCCTTAGAACCCTTTTGTATATTTCTTCTCTTTGAGGGTTCTGAGTGTTGCTCTGAAGGGGTTTTGTTTTTCTCTTTATTCTTGGTTTTCTTTGTGTTTGTCTCTTCAGATTTACCCTCTGTATCAATGAATTTTTTCATTAAACTTGGATTGTTAAAAGCCTTGGACTTAAGCCTGAAATTTTTTATGTTTCTTGTATTCCTTTTTCTGGTACCAGCAACAGGTTTGGCTTCCTCTTTCTTCTTCTTGCTGTTGATCTCATATCCAACATCTTTGAGGAGTTATTCATCAGATTTTGTAGGTTGATAATATCTCTGTATTTTATACTAAATATTTGCTTCCAGAATTTCAGGAAGCATCTTCGCTTCAGATTTCTCTGTAGTTGCAGACCTTCCTCTTTGAGCTTTGGTGTAGACATTAGGAAAAGGAGGAATGGGAGGCACCATTTTCATAGACTTGGGTTTATCAACTGAGGAACTCTCTCCTTTCTCCAACTTTCTCTCAGCCTTGACTGAAGAAAAATTTTCTTTCCTACTCTTGGCCTTATGGATGTTATCCTTTTTAGCCTTAATATTGGTTCCTTTTACAGGCTGAGGGTGTTGTTGTGAGGGTGGAGGTGTAGGTGCAGGTTGGTCTGCCCTGTAAAACAAGAAATGGTCCCAGGTTTGATTTCTTTTCCTTAACTCTTATTCAATTAAAACTTTGATGAGAGCTTGATGATACAAGCTGTATTCTAAAGCAGTAGTGTGAGTTTGGATCCTTGTTGACATCTTTGTCAGAATTTTCAGGAAGAAGTATGGAAAATTTAAGGTATTCATACTTGCAACATGAAAAACAAATTTCATATGATAAAGAAACACAATTGTATAGCTCTTTTCACAAGTGAGGTAAATATTGATGAGTTTAATTACTTCTGCCCATTCATTTTTGAGGTAGTTGCTTGGAATTACCTTGGCTCGGTTGGGATCTCTGTGTGCATCCTTGAGAAAACTGTTGAGGTCTCCTCCACTGATAACCTGACCTTTAAACCACCTCTCTCCTTCCTGTGGAAGGTTGAATGCCGCAACAATTGAATCTGTTGAAACCTAAAATTTAATACCATATATTGTGGCTTCTTGTCCATTGAAAGAGTTTCCAAACCCTTGAGCTACTCCTAAGTGCGAGCTTTCTAATCTGGTGCACAAAGAATACCACCCTGCCTAGATAAACAATCTTCTCACCTTCGAATTTCCATCCACTAGGTCATCACCCTATGGCTCAATTCATTTTATCTTCCCTCCTCTTTTAGTCATCTTCAGGAATTAATAACTCTGTATCTAGAATTGATAGGTGGAAGAGCTAGAAGAGATTCACCCAACAAGTGTTGCTTGTGTCTTCTTCTGAAATCCTGTTTGAAATCTAGACTCCTCCTCAAACTGCAACTCTATGAAACTTGATCTCCAACAGCTAGGCTCACAATTGATATTGCTCCTGCTTTTTCCGTGGTTTTAAAACACCAACCATGGTTCATTACCCCATTCAATAGATTTTCACGATGGAAAATCTCCTTGACTATAGTGTGCACAATGTGATGGCCATCATCATCTTCCGTTGGCTCTGTAACTTTGTATGGAATGCTATAGATGGCTTCAGGCAAGTGGATATGTGACTGGAAATAACCTCTAATTCCTTTGCTGATTATTGGCCTAAATTTTTGGCAACGTCGCTATGCGACCAACCAAACGGTGATTGAACTAATTCTGATAATCCACGATCTTCTCCATTAGAAAAACATGTACTTTGACATGAGATTAACTGACTTGGATAATAGTCAGGACGGTATTAACAGTTGGGTTTATTACTGCGGATTAACACCTAAGCACTACACGTATACCATGACTCGACTTAAACATAACTGATCACATATGACTCCTATCACGTGATATAAATCATTTTAAAAAAATTGAAACTTATTTACACAATAACACATGGCTTGACAAAAACGGATGTGATTTTTCGTTTATTTTTAAAAACAGAGGATGTTACCAGAATTTCTAGCAACATCAATATAAAAGAAAAATAGACAAAAACATGACTATAACAAACTTTCCGAAAGGCTAAAATAGGCACTACAGGAAATTTCGGTAGCGACCAAAATATTTTTGAAATTTTCAAAGTCTAATCCTAAAAACAAAAAATTTAAAATAGACTCATGACTTAGCAAATAATTGTGCCAACAAACTTCACCCATGGTTCTCTCATAAAATGCATGGTAAATATGTTACAAATATTTGAAATGGAAAAAAAATGGGACTGAGTCAAAGGGACACGGATTCCAGAGCTAAGGAAGAGAATGGCTTGCTTAGGATGTTGTGGTTTCTTGTATAGAGAAAGAAACTTGAATTTCTAGGACAACCATTAAATACTGAAAATGCATGAGTTTAATGAAACAGCTCTAAAAATTGATTGCGCTGAAAAAGAAATTACACACCCCATGTTTCTTGAGAAGTAGTAAGAAGAAAAGAGGAGAAGAGGTCCATCAAAAAGGGACTGCGAATTCCAAGGCATAAAGCATGAGGAGGAAGGGAACCCCTGTAAAAAAGGGGAAAAATATAGTAGCGGAGGGAGATTTTTTAGAGGGGAGCATTTGAAGGCAAGCGAGAGGAAAACAAGGGAATACACCCATTCGAACTCATGCATGTTAGAGGCGCACGGAGAAGGCACTGAATTGGGAATTCACTGATGGCAGTCAGCATGTAGCACTAAAGAGGAGAGAAGAGAAGAGAAGGGGATCGTTCCTCAAGTTCCCTGGAGGCTGTGGGTTGAGTTGGTAGTCTCTAGAGCCTTGTAATAGTTTGGGGTCCCTAGACGTTGTGGGTTGAGATAATATCCCTGGAGCCCTATAAAAACTTGAGTCCCTAGAGATTGTGGGATGATACAAAGGTCTTTGGAGCCCTGTAACAGCTTAGGTCCCTAGAGGCTATGGGTTGGGATGGAATCTCTGGAGACTTGTAACAGCATGGGTCCCATGGAAGTTGTGGGTTGAGATAGCAGACTCTAGAACCTTGTAATATCTTAGGAAGAGGCCATATTGAAGTAGCATCAAGGGAATACTTTATTGAAGACTTGCAGTTACGTCGTTATGGTTGCAGTGGATTTTGGACTCCTTAGAAGGGGGTGAATCACTGTGTGTGCACTCATAGTGAGGTAGAGCACCTCTTTAATCCCTGTGTTGACAAAAGAAGTAGCAGCCAGTGAGTGGGATTGAGGAAGTAGGTTCTCTGGATTCCTTACTTTAGTTGGAAGTTGATCTTCATTCCCTTAAGAAAGCATCCCGCTTAGACTTTAGAATCTGGATCGAGGGTGACATAAGCAAGTAAGTGTGGTTGGAGTTGTCTATGGTTGGGTAGAGATTCCTTGTCCCAGATTTAGTTTCCCTACAAATTCAAATATAATTATCTACTTATACTTGTTTATCTATTGATGAATCATGATGCTTTCTGATTGTAATACTTCTAGATTTGGGACTGCATTTGTGTTGTTATTGGTTGAACATGTGGTTACACCTCTGTGGGAATATGACAACGATGGGCATGTTAGAAATAATGGTGTCTCACTTCTTGAAATGAATAACATTGATAAATAAACCAAGCAATAATGAGATTCTGAACTGGAAATAGAGTGTTGTGTAAATAACTTGTTGGTACAGTTGATCACAGAGCATCTAATGCTCTATTTTGTAATGAATCGCATTATATTAAGAACTAAGTTGTAACTCTGAGTTGAACTTCATTCTAAATGAAATGCTTCACTGTACTGAAAACAACACATAATTAAATACATAGAAACAGGATATCATGTCACAGACGGTAGTAAAAGCCACAAGAGCTTGGAACAAAGTTATAAAAAAAAAAATAGAGAGCTCAGAGACCCTTTTTATTAATGTAAAAGGTTAAATGTAGACCATGTGTATGGGAAGGATCTGAGTGTCCTTATTCATTCTTAGTATCTGAGCTTCTAGTCTATGATTCTGCTTAGAGAGCATCGCGTGGCTGTAAGAGGAGTTAATTCTTCTTCTAAGTGTGAGGATAGCTTGAGGCCCTTGCAGGAAGGCTTAGCCAACCTTGCATCCGCAATAGACTGGGTATTTCTGCTAGTGTCCTCAAGTTTCCTATCAAGCACTAGAAGGTCCTGCATATCACCATAGAGCTTCTTGCAGCCTTGAGATGGACCTTGGAACTATTGACATGTGGCAGGAGAGGTGAATATCCTTCAAGAGTTCATGCCAAACCCGTGGGATGTAATGGTCCTTGGAGCGCTTGAGCCACCATGCCTGGAATTCCCTCTCTGGGGTTGAGGAATGTGGGAGGGGCCGGAACACATTAGAGAATCTATCACCCAAGCTTAGGAGGGGTAGCACCATGGAATGCCTTAATAACCCACCATTGTGACACCAAGCACTAACGTCGATCTCGGGGTTTGTGGGACCTTTAAGACAGATCCATGGTTGAGAAGGCCAACTCAAGATTATCAGTGTAGAGATGAGACTTGTTCTCAAGACGAACATAAAGGCCCTCATCTGATGCATTGGAGAAGGCAGGGACGGGATCCCTTAATCGAGTCATGGTGAAGGCAAAGATCCACTTCGACGTGGTGCAAAGAGGAGTTCCCTAACTTTATAGTGCAGATTGTTCAAACCTTATCCTACCCCAAAGAGGTGAACCCTATGCGTAGCAACCCCAAACTGGTTGCTAAGATCGCACAACGTGGTGATTGGTCAAGGATGGACCCCCTTTCCGAGTTAGTCAATTAGGCTGAATTTGAAGATTGGAAGTCAGGGCTACTGCGAAACATTACCATGGTGGGAGAATGGAGCCAACCCCGATTACGCCAGATAACAGAGAGCATAACCCTGGGAGGTCGAGTCCCAGACCAAGTCGAGAGTCGAGGGTCAGGCTAGGGTGGAAATATTTATATCATGCATTGTAAGACCGACTCTGACAAGGTCAAATATCGGGGGTCAGACCAAGAGAAGTGAGAGCGCATCAGGTGAGTTAGATCAGCCTCGACCATTCCACGCACCTGACTGTCATGTGGGACTATGGCAGACTTCCATGTGGAAAATGGGGAATGTGGTAGAGAAGATTATTTTGTTCTCTGAGAAGCAATATCTCCCAATTCGTAGGTTTGGTTGAGGTGAAGTCTTATATCACCAGGTTTGTCGCAACAAGATGGATGTAATGGAGAGGGTCATTTTGAGTTTAAGGGAGGTTGAAAAAAAAGGGTCGAAAATTTATAGGTCTCGTTCCCACAACTATACCTTGGGAGCTAGACTTGAATAGTAGCTACCCCCCTAATATGGGTTAGTGGGATGGGTACGTTACAGAGTGATTTTTGAGCAAAGTTCAACGCGTGTACTAGATGGGCTTAATCACGAGCGAGTGATGATTTTGAAAACCTATTAATTGAATGTTTAGGTGTTACAAGTTGATCTGAACTATTGATTTTTCCTTTACTGATAAAATTGTGTTAATGTGACTTTTTCAGTTGATAGTGACTCGGTGAGAACAAAATCATGGCCACAAATATGTTGTTTATTGTTGATTATCATGATAGAAATTGCAGGTTTGCATGATTGATGCATATGATTATAAATGTGTTTTCACACTGAAATGGTTTCTTTTTCACAACAGAAACATTCGTGGTCGAACCATGAATGCAAGAATCAGGGTTATGATTATTTTTTTATACATTTATCATGAAATATCTAACAATGTGTGTGGATGACAACACATTGCAAGCATCATAAAATAGAGGAAATGCAGAAATGAGGGTCGCAATGGTTGAATACAACTCTGATAAATCACAAGTGATGGGGTCAGAGATAATGAAGAAGAAAGATCAGTTGGCCAAGGGGGAATAAATCACTCCCCGAACTAGATGGGCACATTGAGAAGCCTAAGGGTTGAGGTAAGAAGCTTTAAGGCTGAAAATGAGAGGCTAGTAAGAACCTAAGAAATGCAAGCAAAGATCAATGCAGTCATCCTACAGAGTATCTCTAATTGGAAAAGACAAAGGAAATTGAAGATGATGGCAAGCCATAGAGATAGTAATGGCCTTCATGACTCAGGAGAAAACACTAATGGAGAAAACAGCGATAGGTCCAGAAAGAGACATTGAAAAGGAAGTGAGAACATTGTGCTAGGGGGAGAAAACACCAAAGGAGAAAACAACGACAGGTCCAGAAAGAGACATCGAAAAGGAAGTGAGAACATTGTGCTAGGGGATGTACCTTTGAGCACCCCAAGGGGAGGAACTAGCACACAGGTGCATTTTTCTAACAAACCACCTAGTTATATTTCATGGAGGCACCACCATTCTCACCATTATCGTCATCATTCAGGAAGCAAATAAAAGGATCATATGTGTGAGGAATTTAAGAAATCCAAGCCACCCACATTTTATGGGGATATGAAGAAATTAGAGGATGTATAGTCTTGATTGTGTTGGGAATGAAGAAATTTTTCAGAATACATGACTATTCTGAGAATATGAAAGCTAGAGTCACTGCCTACAGCTTAAGAGGAAAAGTCGGCATATGATGGGAGGACTTCAAGAATGTTAGGGCCATTGTTAAGAGAGAATTGACCTGGGAGGAGTTTGAGAAGCTCTTCATAGTGAGGCCAAGGAATTCTATGAACTCAAAATGGGTCAGTTAACCAGTGATGAATATGTCACCAAGTTTCTAGAATTATTGAGGTATGTGCCATGTATCAAGGATGAAAAATTCAAAACCAAAGATTCATTAGTGAGTTGCATCTAGCATTCAGAGACAAATTTGAGTTTTTAGAACCTCAAACTATGAAAGAAGCTATCAAGAAGCTAGGACTTTTCTATGAGCAAGTAAAACAAAGGCCTAATACTAAAGGTAATTGGAAAGCTAAGGGAAACGTTGGACATAAGAGGAATTGGCCCAGGAGAAGCTCAAAAAGGAAAGAAGGTAACCACCCAACGCAAAAAAGATAGTTTCAACAGAAATCCAATGTCATTGTTAGGAAAATTGTGCAGCAACTGACGTCAAAAAAACCCCAATTTAAAGGTCGAGAGCCACTCAAGTGTTGGACCTGTGGTGATAACCACAGAAGGAGAGATTGTACACATCAGCAAGATGTCAAACCAAAGATTTACAGTGCTCAGGAGGCGAGCACAGTGGGTGAAATTGTCCGGAGTATGCCAAGAATTTACGCAACAGTGGACAACCGCTTAGCAGATTCACTAGGCATCCATCATTGAGATGGAAGATAAGTTGCAAGAGCAATTAATTTCTATTTTAATTGATCCAAGTTTTAATTATAGTTATGTCAGTGCAGAACTCACTGATAAATACAATCTAGTCAGAGAACTGCATGAAGAACTTTGGCTAGTTTATTTTGCAACTAGAACAAAGTGAAGGATCAACCATTGGGTAAAGTCATGTGTATTCAAGCTCATTGGCATGCCCACAAATCCCACTTGAATGCATTTCCATTGGGTGTGACATATTTTTAGGCATGGATTAGTTGTACTTACATCGTACCCAAGTAGACTGCTATGAAAAAAAATTGAGTGTTTGGATGGGAAGGGATCAAAAAGAGTTTTCCAGGGAAGGAAAAAACCCATTTCAGTAAGGCTAATCGCTGCTATGAAAACCAAACACAACATCAGAAAAGGATTCACACCGTATGTAGTAAAAATTTATAAGGATGAGAATGTTAACAAAGCAATAGGAGATGAGGAAGTTTAATTGCTACAAAGATACCATGTTTAACAGAAATACACGGATATTTTTCAAGTGGAGGTTCCTAGATTTCCTCCTCACAGAGAGAAATTTTCTATCAATTTGGTACCTGGGGTAGCACCAACATCCAAGGCGCCATACAGAATGAGCACCCCAGAGCTGGTTGAGCTGAAATTGCATCTAAAATAAATTTTTGACAAGGGCTACATAAGGCCAAGTGTGTCCTCGTGGGGAGTGCATGTATTGTTCGTGAAGAAGAAAGATGGAACCTTTATACTATGAATTGATTACAGGTAGTTAAATAAAGTGACCATTAAGAACAAGTACCCATTTCCAAGAATCGATGACCTCTTTGATCAGTTAAGTGGAGTACCAGTTTTCTCCAAGTTTGACCTGAGGTCAGGATACCATCAAATAATAATTAAGGAGGACATTCATAAAACTACTTTTAGAACAAGATATGGGCACTATGAGTTCATAGTTGTGCCCTTTGGGCTTACCAATACCCCTGCTACGTTCATGTGCCTAATGAACAATGTGTTGCATCCTTATTTGGACAAGTATGTCATTTTTTTTTATCGATGACATATTGGTGTACTCAAAGTCAGAAAAATAACATGAAATGCACTGGCTGCAGTATTACAATTGTTGAGAGAGAATAAGCTCTATGAAAAGCTTAGCAAGAGTGACTACTTCCAGTCACAGATACAATATTTGGGGCATATCGTCTTCGAGGAAGGAATTGCAGTTGACCTTGAAAAGATCAAAGCCATAAGGGAATGACCAACTCCAAAGAATGTGAACAAGGTTAGATCATTCATGTGATTGGCAAGATATTATAGGAGATTTATTGGGAATTTCTCCGTGGTAGGCCATCCCATTACAACCTTGTAGAGAAAAGGGAAAATATTTGATTGGACTACACAATGTGCAGTGAGTGTTGAGAAACTAAAATGATTGCTCACCAATACACCAGTGTTGAGAATTGTAGATTCTGACAAATATTTTGTGGTATGTACATACATTGCCTGCAAATAAGGGCTTGGTAGAGTCTTACTGCAAGAAAGGCAAGTTGTATACTATGAGTCCATAAGGTTAAATGAGTATGAGATGAATTATGACTCATGATTTAGAATTGGCCGCCATCATTCATGCCTTAAAAATGTGGAGGCATTACCTCCTTGGCAGGAAATTCACACTCATGACAGACCATAGTGGACTCAAGTATTTTTTTGAACAACTAAAATTGAATGTCATGCAAGCAAGATGGATGGCCGCGCTCAGCAAATTTGAATTTGAAATCAAGTACATAAAAGGTAAAAAACAAGGTCATTGATGCCCTGACCAGAAAAATTCAGGTAAATCACTTGGAAAATGTAAGTTCTCACATGTCGGATCTGATAGAAAGAGTCAAAAGTGACAGAGTTCAAGATGATAAATATCAACGAGCGAAATAAAATTTGTTGCAACGTGGTGAGAATGAAGAATGTCACCTAATTGAGGACGGCCTAACCAGGTTCAAACGTAGATTTATGTGCCTAACAGTGATAAAATGAAAAGACTGATAATGAAATAATTCCATGTTAAGCCTTATTCAGACCATCCAGGGTATCAAAAGACCCTTACAGCAATTAAAAAGTCTTATTACTTGCTGAATTTGAAAAAGGAAGTGCTTGATTACGTGGCAATATGCATAGATTGCCAACAGCTAAAGGTTGAGTGCAAACATTTGATAGGATTATTGCAGCCTATCGCCATTCTGGAATGGAAGTGGGAGGTAATTTCTATGGATTTCAGTACAGGATTTCCCAAAACGTATAAGCAACATGAAGCAATCATGGTAGTGATGGATAAGCTTAGCAAGGTAGCCCATTTAGTAGCAGTCAAGTCCACTAACTCTGCTAGTGACATTGCACAAATCTTCATAAAGGATATTGTGAGGCTACATGGCATCCTCAAGAAGATTGTGTCAGATAGAGATGCTAGATTCACTTCCAGGTTTTTGAAGGAACTATTTACGGGATTGGGAATAGAATTGACATATGGAATAGCCTATCATCTAAAAATAGATGGTAAAACAAAGAGGATTAACAGGATCCTTAAATACATGTTAAGGATGTACGTGATGCACCAGCCCAAACAATGGGAAGAATATCTTCCACTTGTGGAATTTTGATATAGCAATGGATACCAAGAGTCCATAAAGATGAGCCCATTTGAGGTGTTGTATGCCAGAAGTTGTAACACTCCTATTAGCTATAGTGATCCAATTAACAAGGTCCATGTAGGACTTGATATGCTCAAGGATATGGAACAGTGGGTTCAAATCATAACGTTTAATTTGAAGGTGGCACGGGATAGGTAGAAAAGCTATGAAAATTAGCATAGGGAGCATAGGGTGCACAAAGAGTTCCAAGTTGGGGAACGTGTTTTCCTAAGAATTAAACCCAAGAAGAGTTCCCTAAGAATTGGGACATGTGCCAAATTGGCATCATGGTATTGTGGGCCATTTGAAATCCTTGAGAGGATTGGACCAGTGACATATAAGTTGGATTTACCTCAGTCAGTTAGATTTCATGATGTTTTCCATGTTTCTTTACTTACCTCTGTGAGTTAGAGTTCATGATGTTTTCCATGTTTCTTTACTTAAAATATACGTACAAAAACTCTAATCATGTGATTGATTGGTCTATGCTACAAGTGGAACTCGAAGGAGATTTCCAGCCAAAACCAATGTGCATTCTAGACCGGAGGAGTCCCATGCTCCAGAATTGAGCCGCTAGAACAAGTAAAGGTGTAATGGAAGCACTTTGGGCCAAAGGAGGCCACGTGGGAAATGGTTGATTTCATAAAAGAAAATTTACCCTTCTTGTTTTTTGGTTGAAGTGAGTGTGTATATCATTGTAAATATTGTATAGAGTTATGCATATAAAGCTCCGTGCAATAATGTGTTACATTTTAAATTTTGATATTGCTTATGGGTGAAAGAACACAAAGAGCAGTGTTCCCTCGACGGGGGGGACTGTGATAACCCCACCCATTGTTCTCTCATAAAATGCATTGTAAATATGTTACAAATCTGTGAAATGAAAAAAAAAGGGGACTCAATCAAAGGGACATGGATTCTAGGGCTTGGGAAGAGGATGGCTTGCTTGGGATGTTATGGTTTCTTGTGCAAATAAAGAAACCTGAATTTCTTGGAAAACCATTAAATATTGTTGGTGCATGAATTTAATGAACCAGCTCTCAAAATTGAATTTGCTAAAATAGTAAGTACACAGCCCGTATTTATTGAGAAGTAGTAACAAGAAAATAGGACAAGAGGTCCAGCAGAGAGGGACTGTGAATTCCAAGGCAGCAGGCACGAAGAGGTAGGGAACCCTTGTAAAACAAGGGAAAAATATAGCAACATGGGAGATATTTTATAGTGGGGAATTTGAAGGCAAGCGAGATGCAGACAGGGGAATACACCCATTCGAACTCATGAATGCTGGAGGTACACAGAGAAGGTATTGAATCAGGAATTCAACGAGGGAAATTAGCAGGTAACGTTGGAGAGAAGAGAAGAGAAGATAAGGGGATTGGCTCTCGGGTTCCTTGGAGGTTGTGGGTTGAGTTTCTAGTCTTTGGAGCCCTGTAACAGCTATGGGTCCCTGGAGGTTGTGAGTTGAGATAAGATCCTTGGATCCCTATAAAAGCTTGGATCCCTGCAGGCTGTGGGTTGAGGCATAGGTCTCTGAAGCCCTATAATAGCTTAGGTCCCCGAAGGCTGTGGGTTGGGATGGAATCTCTAGAGCCATGTAACAGTGTGGATCCCCTGGAGGCTATGTGTTGACATAGAAAACTCTGGAGCGTTGTAACATCTTGGGAAGATGTCATCCTGGAGCAGCACCAAAGGAAGACTTGATTGAAGACTTGTGGTTACATCATTATGGTTAAAATGGATTTTGGACTCCCTAGAAGTGCGTGAATCATTGTGTGTGCACTCAGGGTGAGGTAGAGCACCTTTGGACTCCCTGTGTTGAAAAAAGAAGTAGCAAATAGAGGGTGGGATTGAGTAAGGAGGTCCTCTAGAGTCCCTGCTTTAGTTTCCATTTGGTGTTTAATCCCTTAAGCAAGCATCCCCCTTAGACTCTGAAATCTGGCTCGGGGGTGATAGAAGCAAGTGTGGTTGCAGCTATCTATGTTGGGTGGAGATTCCTTGTCCCAGACTTAGTTTCCCTGCAAATTCAAAGATAATTATCTACTTATACTTTTTTATCTATTGATGAATCATTATGCATTCTGATTGTAATAATTATGGATTTGGGACTGCATTTGTGTTTTTATTTCTTGAACATGTGATTACACTCCTCTGGGAATATGACAATAATGGACATGTTAGACATAATGGTTCATGTGTCACTTCTTGAAATGAATGACACCGATAAATAAACCAAGTAAGCACGAGTTTTTGAACCGGAAATAGAGTGTTTTATAAATAACTTGTTGGTGTTGATCACAGAGCAACTAATGCAATAATGTGTAATGAACCACATGATATTAAGGACTAAGTTGTAACTCTTAGATGAACTTCATTCTGAATGAAATTCTTAACTATATGAGAACAACATATAATTAAATACAGAGAAGCAGGTCACATTACAGTTCATAGTAAGAGCCACAAGAGCTTGGAGATTTTTAAAATAAAACAAAGGTCTCAGAGACCCTTTTTATTAATGTAAAAGGTTACATGTAGGCCATTTTTATGGGAAGGGTCTGAGTATCCTTGTTCATCCTTACTGTCTCAACTTCTAGTCTATGATTTTGCACAGAGAGCGTCGTGTGGGTGTAGAAGGAGTTATTTATTCTTCTAAGTGTGAGGATCGCCTGAGGCCCTTGCAGGAAGCCTTAACCAGCCTTAAATCCTCAACATACTAGGTATCTTCCGCTAGTGCCCTCATGTTTCTAGGCACCAAAAGGTCATGCATATCGCCATAAAGTTTCTTGCACCGTTAAGATGGACCCTAGCATTAACAGATTGTGGCAGGAGAGGTGGATGCCCTTCAATATTTCACACCAAACCCATGACAGGAGGTAATGGTCGTTGGAGCGCCTGAGCCACCATGCCTGGAACTCCCTTTCTGGGGTCTAGGAATGCAGGAGGGCCCATAACACATTGAATAATATATGGTTGAAGCTCAGGAGGGGTAGAACCACAAAACGCCTTAATAACCCACTCTTGTCGGCACCAATCACTGACGTCGATCTGGGGGTTTGTGGGACCTCTGAGGCAAATCCATGGTCGAGAAGGTTGGCTTAATGTGATCAGTATAGAGCTGAGACTTGTTCTTACGACGACCATAAATGCCCTCCTCTAATGCATTGCAAAAGGAAGGGAAAGGATCCCTTAATTGAGTCATGGTGAAGGAAGAGAGCCACTTCGACGTGGCGCAGAGAGGAGTGCCCTAACCTTATAGCGTAGATTGCTTAAGTCTTATCCTACCCTAGAGAGGTGAACCATACGTGTGGCGTACCTAGGTTGGTTGTTGAGATCGCACATGCGGTGATTGGCCAAGGGTGGACCCCCTTGCCAAGTTAGTTTATTAGGCTCAAGTCGGAGGTCAACAGTTGAGAGCTGCGAAAGAGTATCGTAGCGGGAGAATGGAGCCAACCCTAACTAGGCCGGAGGACAGAGAGCAGTGTTGAATAAATATACTAGGTTCGGTCTTCATAAATATGAAATGTAATTTTGATTCTTGTAAATTGTAAAATGAAAGGAAAATTATGATTATTATTTTTAGAGCATGGGTTTCATGCTCAAGGTCCTTTATTTTATAATTCAAACACCCATTGAGTATTTCTATGGTTTTTCCTAGGTCAAGAAGTCAAAAGAGTCATTGTCATAAGTTGAAGACCCCAATGGGCACATTGTAACTTGTAAATAAAATTAATTTTGTTCTTAAAAATGTTTAAATAGCCTCTAAGACCAAGTTGCCTTGGCAGCTAGAAAGTCAACATAAAAGAAAGAGCCATGTCCACCTTGAAGAGCCTATATATATGAGGGAACGTGTCCTCCTTGAGACACACACACTCATCTCTCATTCTAGCGAAGGAAGAGGAAGAAGAAGGTAATGAATAAGGAAGAGGACAAGTGAGATTTTTGTTTGGTTTATTTCTCTCTCATGCATGCTAAGGAGGACTAGGGTTTCTGTAGCAGATCTAGGGTTTCTATCTACAAGTTCAATCTTGGAGAAAAAGAGGCAAGAAGGTCAAGCGACGGTCACCGAGGGTCATCCTCAAGCTCCATAAGTTAGAGAAAGGAAAGAAAAGATCAAAGGAAGGCTCAGAAGGCATATCGAAGCTCACACGTGTGGAAACAACAACTACAAGGGGGACGAAATTTCAGATTTGGAGTGGAGGCCGAAAATTCTACAGCAGATTGTCGAAGAAGTGCTACTGGAAGAGATTTGACTGGGTTTGATTGGATCAAAGTTAGCACATAATCTAAAGATTTTTTTCTTGTTCTTGGAGGGTATTGACTCAGTCTTAAGGTCTTGGAATTGGTTAATTGAAGAATCTATAAGGAAGAGAAGAGATTAGAGAGTTTTCCTCTCAATTGGAGAGATTTTGGCCCTGGCTTGTAGCCTACATTCTGTGTTCTTGTTCTTCTTGTTTTGGTAGTTGTTTGATTATTCACACACATAATAATAAGTAACAAAGCTAATAAGTAAAAATATATCACAAGCTTATCAATTAAATATAAATCATTCTAATCATTTCCCTATATATTTCTCAACATGGTATCAGAGCTAAGGTTGGCTAAGGGCATTATGAAGATCTCTACTACACTGAAGAAGTTCCTCGAGAAGTGTTCAAAGTTAGAAAGCTATATCAAGAAAGGCATCAAGGAAGCATGGAATCTTCTAACTACTACAAAGAAGGAAGTAATAAAGGAAAAGGATGAAGGTCTCTTCTCTCCACTCACTGGCACATTCCAAGACGAAAGAATTTGGGTAATCAATAGTGGCGCATCTAAACACATGACTGGTCATCAAAAACAATTGAAGACATTATCAAAGGGAAAATCTTATTACTTAGTGGAACTTGGAGATAATAAGAACTATCTTGTAATAGGAATTTGATCAACATCTATAGAGTTGGAGAATGAAAACAACATACATCTCAACAACATCATATTTGTTCCAAGTTTGCATAAGAACTTACTTTCCATTTCAAGTCTAAAAGATAAGGGTGATAGAGTAGCTTTTATTGATGGAAAGGTTGTAGTATGGAGTAAGAACTCAAATATAGAAAATGTTAGAGTAATTAGTATTCGTGAAAGTATACTTTACACATTAATATCTCCTCTTGCACAAGCTTTGGTTCACATTGAAATTAGCTCATGTGAACTGTAGCATATGTAAGGGATGTGCATTGGGTAAGAACACTAAGAGACCATTTGGAAGCAGTGCTTCACAGTCAAAAGAAATCTTAGATCTTATTCATTTTGATGTGTGTGGCCCTGTGACTCCTAAATCACTTGGAGGTCATCTATATTATGTCACTTTTATAGATGATCATTCAAGAAAAACTTGGGCTTACTTGATGAAATCCAATGAAGAAGTATTTACAAAATTTCAAGAATTAAAATTTTGAATGGAGAACCCTACAAAAAGAAGAATCAAGTTACTAAGATCTGATAATGGAGGAGAGAATACATCCAAGGAAATTATAGCTTTTTTTAAGGAGTATGGGATTAAGAGGGAGTTCATAGTACTATACAATCCCGAATAAAATGGAGTTGTAGAATGAAAGGACTAATCCATTGAAGAAAGTGTAAAATCAATTTTGCATGATCAAGATCTATTGAAATCTCTCTGGGGAGAAGCCACGAAGACAGTTGTATACATTCAAAATCAAAGTCTCCACGGGATACTGGATAACAAAACTCCCAAAGAAGTATTCACTGGTAAGAAAGCAATTGTAGATCATCTATGAATCTTTGGTTGTCTTGTATATATTCATATACCGAAGGACAAAAGAAAGAAGTTGGATCCATCAAGCATGAGAGGAACATTTGTTGGCTACATTAACTCCTCTAAGGCCTATAGAATCTACATAAAGGAAGGACACCGTATAGAAGTCAGTCGGGATGTCATATTTGACGAAAGTATTGCATTCAAAAAATCTAAGGAACTTCCCATGGACTCTAATGATGAATAACTTCCAGTATTTGAAGAAAAAGTTGACAAGGAAGAAAAAGAATCTCACCATGAAGATGAAGGTCCCAGCTAACCTATTCAACCTGTGGTCATCCCCAAATCAAGAAAGAGACCTAACTAGTTGAAGTCTACAGTACTTGATGTAGAAGGTCATGGAGCAGCGCAAGGCACATTCAAAGAAAGCAAGAAAACCAAACGATATTCTGGGTATGCAGCATACATGACATAACTGATAGAAGCAGAGCCATCTGCCTTTGAAGAAGTTGTCAACCACAACGAATGGAAGGATTCCATGACTAAAGAATATAAATCTATAATGAAGAATGGAGTTTGGGAGATCGTACCTAGGCCCGAAGACAAATCTTTGGTAACTTCCAAATGGATCTATAGGATCAAACATGTAGCAGATGGAAATATCGACAAGTATAAGGCAAGATTTGTGGCTAGGGTCTTCTCTCAACAAGAAGGAATCAACTATGAAGATACATTTGCTCCGACAGCAAGGTATAAAATGATTCATTCATTGGTATTTTTGGAAGCATCGATGAAATGGAACATCCACCAAATGGAATTCAAGACTGCATTTTTGAATGGCACAATTGATGAGGAAGTCTACATGTTAATTTTAGATAACCATGGTATGTTCTATGCTTAATTTAGTTTACTTCAATATTTCTTATAGGCCCAATTCAAATTATAAATCACATAAAGATGAAAGTAAATTCTGATAGAACATAATAATGGATCGACAAAAGACAAGCCAATATAATAAATCAGAATTTGAAATTCTTCTTGTCCAGCAAATATAGAGAGAAATGTTTGTTACAACAGTCAACAGGATGCCCTGGCTAGTAAAGAATTTTGCTAGTCAAACCAGCTCTCCCAACCTCCAAGAGGTTTAGTCAAACTCGGACTTTCTTTAGTGTCACGCACAGCCCTCAAAACCAGTCAACGCAACTCAATTTCCTACGGTCAAAAATAGTCAACACTGTGGTCAACTGTGGTAAAAGTCAACAAATTTCCTCGAGATCGGTGCCCTCCAATCTGGCCTTCCAAAATCGGAATTTTTGGGCAAAAAACACAGTCAAAGCATGAGGGTTGACCTAAATTCAACATTGGTCAACATTGTCTAGAAAGCCCTAAAACAATCTGAAAACTTCAGCAATCTGTTTCACACGTGGGAGAGAAAGAGAAGCTTCCAAGGTTGTACGGACCAATCAGATGATGAGGAATGTGTGTAATGGATGATGATGAAATGAGCATCATCTCTCTCCAATTTATATCCATCAACTGAGTTGCACACATCTTGTAGCCATGTGAGCTCAAGAGCAAATCTGGCTGACCTTAACAACTTGCACGTGTGGAAAATAAAATCAAAATATAAGTTATGCTCATCCAAACAAGATGATCTTTAGATCAATATTGCACCTCTTCGAAGGAGGAACCCAACAAAAATATCATCATCATCATATGAGCAATGCAACATGGAGTTTGGACCTAGTTTCCCAAAATTAACACTCCCTCTCAACTAGGGAGAACTCCATTTGTCCAACTGTGCCATCTTGTCATACAGTACCATAGTGTACTATCATATATCATCCTGCGATCCTGTGTCATCCTGTTGTAACTATTTTTTTGGCTCTTCTCTACAAACGAACGAGAGTGATTCACAAAGACATCACTCTCCACTAACCCGAAGTCAGTGTAGAGGTAAAAATCTCAACCAGACTCAAGAGTGAGTCACATACTAGACCGAAGTCAGTTTAGAGGTAAGATCCTCATCAAACTTGATCCTAGATCAAGTTGTTGGACACATCCCATCCTAGACATAGAGAGTACAGCAATCCCTGATGCATCCATCAGTCATGATATCGGTCTCTATCCACATTTCCCATCTCATTGGCCAAATGAGAGGTACTTCCCATGAGTTTGAAACTCCATGGGTAGGATGCATGCGGGGCATAGATCAAAGAGAGAGTGAACCAACTCAATATCATAACAGTGGGGAAGAAGCATACCAACAAGGTAAGGTGAACCTCACCCTGTGGTTGCTTATAGCTCCAAGAAGCTATCCCCAAGACCCCTGGAGCTCCTAGAGCTCATGGTCCAACTCAAGTGGGGTTTTTCCACGATACCAAGCCTCTCACAGAAGGTTAAGAATTCGACCTTCCCCACAGGCTTCGTGAGAATGTCTACGACCTGTTCATTAGTCCTAATGTGATGGAGCCTTATGGCGCCTCGTTGTACCATGTCCTGGACAAAGTGGTACCTAATATCAATATGCTTAGATCAATCGTAGAACACGAGATTCTCATAAAGACGAATTCCACTCTAGTTATCACAAAAGATAATGGTGGTATCTAGCACATGTTCAAACAACTCACTAAATAGCTTTCTCAACCAAATAGCTTCACAACAGGCCATACTCGCTGCAATGTATTCGGCCTCAGCAGTGCTCAAAGCAACTAATTTTTGCTTCATGCTCATCCAAGATATCGAACCAGAACCAAGAGTGAAGCAACATCTAGATGTGCTCTTACGATCCACCACACTACATGCCCAATCATCATCAGTATATCCATGGAGCCTCATACACCTACCAGTGTAGCTCATCCCATGGTTAATTGTGCCTCGAAGATATCTCAAGAGATTCTTGGCACCAATCCAGTGAATGTGATGAGGTTCAACCATATATTGACTCAATGTGTTCACTGCAAAACATATGTGCTATAGGGTAAAATGCTTGGGTTTTTGGTTATCGAATATCCCTCTCAGGGCTTTCTGGTGCCCAAGGCAGATAGTAAGATTAGTTGTATAGTTCATAAAGGAGGCACATACATGTTCATATTAACTTAAAACAACTTGATAGAATGAGATAGAAGATTACCTCTTTAATGATCTTGGAGTCCCTTGGAGAGCACTAGCTAGCGAAGCAGGAGTTCTCCTTCACCAGCTCCAAATCTTGGCCCTGCAATCAATTAAAGCACCCGTGTAATCTCTACCATAACATATATTTCCTATCGATTAAGCCAATATATAATAAACACTTAAAATATGCACATCCAAGCCATTCATCTCATGCTATATAAGTGATTAAATAACAATGACAATATCAACACATAGAATGGACAAAACAGATATAGTTCTATTGATTTATAAAAAAGGAGGATTACAACCATTGGTTGTACCAAGCCCTCCTTAGCCTTCCAATCTCTCTATCTCTCAAAGTGGTGATGTCTTGATCAACAAGTTCTCAATGAACCTCTTTGACCTTTGACCTTCACACTACAACAATTATCTCTACTTCACAAGTATGCAAAAACTTTGACAATCCTTCGACCTTGAACCAAGAGCCTTCAACTCCATTTTATAGGAGATGGAGAGAGAAATCATTGCCCTTCTCTTTCCACCAGTTCTGAATAGAAAAAACCAAGATGTTTCCTCAACCTCCATGCTTTTGCCTTCTTTGAGAGTTAAGTTGTTTATGGAAAGGCCCAATAAGAGTTGGTGCTTTGCAGTTTCCTTTTTGTACTGACTCTCTTGTGAGAAAAAGCTGGAGATTCAAATCATTCTCCGCAGGTTTTTCCCGTTTCAAACTTAAAACATGGGTAACGCTGCCCTCTAGTGTAAACAGAGTGTTTCCCGAGGCACTAACGCGGCCCATTCACTGATCAGCTGCGTTATAATGCTCTTGTGTTGTTATAGTGAGGCGTTACCTTTGCAGAAATAGGTTTAGTTTAGGTCTTTGTATTCCTTCCATATTTATCTTCTCCTCTGAGCTGATGAGGAGGTATTTTGACTTGTAACAATATGTTTGAACGTGAGTTCACTAAGACATCAAGGCCCCTACGAGTTGACGATACTTGGTGGGATTTCCCAACTCGGGCCCAGCAGCTCTTCCACACAACTTCTTAAAGTTGAGTTTTATCGATGTCAACACAAACTTACAGTCCACCATTCCAAATCTCTCCAGCAGCTTCACAACATATTTTCCGCGAGAAAGGAAAATCTCACCCAGCTTTTGTCAGACCTCCAAGCCTAGGAAATAGTGCATCAGTCCTAGGTCCTTCACCTCAAAATCAGAAGCTAGCTCCCTCTTACATTGATGAATAAGAGGGTCAGCACCTGTCAGGAAGAGATCATCCACATAGAGAACCAGAATGAGAGGTATTTCTTTATCAACCTTAAAATAAAGGTTTGGATCAACATCACTTCGAGTGAAGCTCAGCTTCATTAAGTAGCTATTAATCCTTTCATACCAAGCTTTGGGGGCTTGCTTCAACCCATAGAGGTCTTTCTTCAAACTGCATACATATGCGTCTCTATCTTGGACTTTGAACCCCAAAGGTTTCTCCACATAAATGTCTTCCTTGATTGAACCATGTAAAAAGGCAGTATTCACATCCATCTAATGGAGACTCCATCATTGCGTTGCAGCAAGGGCAATGATCGATCGAATGGTGGTATAGTGGGAAACAGGTGCAGATATATCATCATAATCTATGTCTTCCTTTTGAGAGAAGCCTCGGGCAACAAATCTTGCCTTGTAATTTTCAGCACTTCCATCAGCTCCATGCTTGATCTTGTAGAGCCATTTCAAGGTGACAACAAATTTTTCCTTCGGTCTCGGGACCACATCCCAGACATCATTCTTCATAATAAACTCATATTCTTCGTGCATAGCATCCTTCCAAACTTGATGCTTTACGGCTTCTTCAAATGTTTCGAGCTCATATTTTACAATAGTGTTCATGGCTTCTAGGTACCCTTGGTACCTATTAGGCTTCTTTCTTTCATGGAATATTCCTCTCGGAGCCATATGTCTCTCGGCATCTTCGAGAGTGTCTCTTAGCCATGAAGGCCTTATTTTATTTGAAGAGGGTGGATCTATATGATCCATCAGACCTTCAACATCGGGCATCGATTCAACCTTTGGTTCTTCCTGCATTCCATCTTCTTCTTCTTTGTCTTTCTTTGAGATAGGAAGATTTATAACATTCCGGAGGGCATCATCTTCATCGAATGTGACATCATGGCATATCTCCACTTCACTTTGACCAAGCACATAGATTCTATATGCCTTCGAGGTTTCACTATAGCCCACAAACATTCCCTTCTTCCAATAAGCATCCATCTTGTTTCTCTTTTCTCTCGGCACATGAAAATAAACGGGACTTCCAAAAACTCTAAAATGAGAGACATTGTGCTTCTTACCAAAGAAGACTTCTTCAGAAGTTTTGTAATATTAAAAATTAGGAAAAAAGGGAATATAGAACATAAAACTGCAAAATGTAGTAAAATAAAAATACATCAACATGAGCATATCATAGGGCCACTTTATTAGATATTATAGCAAAAAAATGAGTACAAGATCTTGAGGAAAAAAAAGGCACTCAAGCTAGGCAAAGCAAGCCTCAAATGACCCAGTACATAAAATATGAAATACTACTGCAATACAAAATGTCAGAAGGTTGTGACTGCACAGTCATATGGAGAAAAACTGCAGGGTAAAACTAAAAATGAATATAAATTCTGATATAGTGTTTAGAAAATGTTGGGATCAGAGATCTAGGCTCTCTAGCACAATTCCAAGACAACCCAAAAGGGGTTCCGGAAATATACAATATGAAAATTGGAGCCCTAGGGCTAAATTACGCACTACAACTCAATAACTATTGGGAGGCATTTGATATGATTCAAAAATGGTTGATACTCCTCCCTATTGATCCTATGGATGAAGGGCAACTCCCCTCACTAGAAAACAAGCTCAAAAACTTGGGTGCTTGACCCTCCACTACAACTGCCCTGAAAAATAACGTATTTCTTGAAGGAGACTGCACTGTTGATGATGGATGAAGCTTGGCCTGATGTTGGATAGCGGAAAGAAGCTCAAAGGAACCTCTCCTCAGTGGGCACTCGAAGTTCCCCGAGGATGAGGGTGGGATTTCTGCTCGGAAACACCCTTGTGCTAAATAGCACAGCAGACTCTGCTAAACAGTTGAAGCGTGCAAAAAGTCATAAAACAATATTCAAAATGTCTTCTATGGTTTCCATCCCCTCCCTTATATGTTGGGTGAGCTTCCTCACTTTTTGTCCCACTCATTAAATATGTTACTCTCGTGGAGACTTCCTCCCACTATGACTGAGTTGTCCTCCAATAACTCTCCACTACCTCAATGAAAGCGTTGTTGATTTGGTCAACCTTGACCCCATCCACATGCTTTAGCCCCCATTCACACCTAAGAGTGTTTTATTCAACTGATACAATGATCGAAATTCACATTAGAAGTGGCTTTATTCCTACTAAAGAGATTTATGGGTCTCTCTACCCTCTTATTCATCTATCTTATTGACAAAAGCAAAAATTAATATTCCAACCAGTTGAAAGCTAATTAGGAATATTACAGTCCTCCCCTCCCAAATGTTGCTTGTCCTCAAGCAACTGCAAGGATGGATGTTGTAAAATCTCCTCTCCTTCCCCTGTGGCATCCTCATCCGATAAATTCCTCCACTAAATCAGATGTTCTCCAATCAACTTTCCCCTTTTCTGCCCCTCCCAAGTGTCCAAGTTAGCCCTTGGTGATAAAACCAAATGGCTCACATTAGAAAGAAATGGAATATCCATGGTGGAAACTACATGTTGTTGGATGGCCTCATGGAGGCATGGGACATGAAAAATGTTGGAGATCTTACTCCCAATGAGAAGCTCCAACCCATATGCTACTCCCCCAACAAGATGGATCACCCTGTGTGGCCCATAAAAAACCTTCTGAGTCCTCTTCTTCTACAATGTAAGTGGTTTGTATGGCTGAAAATGATGATAGACCAAATTATCCACCCCACGTTGTCTCTCTTCCCATCTATGACCTATGTAGAACTCCTGTTGATCTTGGGTTGTAGCAATGTTGTCCTTAAAAGACTGGAATACATCTTGAATCTCTAGGATCCAATATTTGGTTCTAGTAACCTTGATTGCCCCAATCATTCTAAAAACAATGAATAGAAAATCATCACCATATGGAACCAAAAAGAGAGATACATTGATTGCCATATGAAATGTCGTATGGTGACAATAGTCCCCCAAGTGGAACCAACGCAGTTCTGCTCCTTGCTGCCCCAGAACACATTGTGGTAAGTAGCTTCCCAGCCACTTACTTGCTGCCTCTATCTTCTCATCTGTTTGGGGGTAGTAACTATTGTTTGGTGTCAACTGGGTACACCCCAAACAAGACAACACCTGCCCAAATCCATCTAGGAAGTGGTTATCTCTATCACTGGCCATGGCCCTATGAAGACCATGAAGTCCAAAGAGAGGCTTTCCCTCTTGTGGAGTGATGCACTATAAAAAAAATGGAAAAGGAATGTAAATTCTTTGTTATTTGACCAGTGATTACAAAGATACAATCCTTACCATGTAATGTTGGCAAGCTGGTGATGAATCCCATAGATGAGCTCTCCCATCTTTCTCCCGAGAAAGGAAGTTACTGTAACAACCTTGCAAGATGGTTTTTTTCCTCTTCATTCTTTAGGAAAACTACGCACTTCCTGATATGTTGGAGCACATCCTCCTTGAGACCCTCCCATGAGAATCTCTCCCTAATGGCCTGATATGTCATGTTGAAACGTTGGTGGCTGTAAAGGAGTGAATCATGTGCTACATGTAGAACCTTTTCCTTGAGATTAGAGTCTCTAGTCAATAAGATCTTATCCTAGTAATAGATGGCTCCATTCATCACTCTATGTCTCTCATCAGTCACCTGTCCATCAAGCACTTCACATGTGAAGTGGTTCTTGGAATACTCCACCAATAGCTTGGACTCCCAATTTGGATCCATACTCAACAATGACAGCGATGTTGGCCTCTGTGATAAGGCACATGTCACCTCATTGCTCCCCTCTTTGACATGCTCAATGCTAAATCCATATGCCAGAATACTGTTATCCCACTTTTTTTTCCTCCCTTGCAGTTGTTTCTGCTCAAGAAAAGATTGAAGTTTATGGTGGTCAACCTTCACTTGGAAGCTATTTCCCATCCAAAACTTCCTGAGTTTTGCCAATGCATGTATGAAGGCCAGTAACCCTTTACCATATATGGAAGACTCATTCTGATGTGGAAGTGTATTCTGAACCTCAAAGGCTATGGAATAGCTCTCTTGCACCATACTTGTGCCATCATCCACTCCTGAAGCATCAACTTCCAATGCAAAAGGCTTGGTGAAAGTTGGTAATACCGATATCGAAAAAATACTCATCTCCTCCTTGAGCCAATCAAAGGCCCTCTTCGCTATGTTGGTCCCATTCCATAATTATATGGTCCCATACAAGGCTCTTCTCTTAGCCAGATCTGTGAGTGGTGCCATTTTTTGTGAGAAAACTTTAACCAACTTCCAATCCCGGGGCCTTCCTGTTGGAATGCCTTCAAATAATATAACATCATGGTCTAGAGTAGATTGCATATCTGAGTGGAATGATTTGTCCTTGTTTCCTTTGTGAAAATCAGTCTCCATATTATGTGCAAAGGCTTCCTGAGGTGGATAGGTGTGCATGCCCCTGATCATTTGATGCCTACTGCTCTTCTTATCTATCCATTCCATCTGCAAGGCCTCCCAATCTGTAGTGACATCCCCCAATGTAATCAACCACTACACCTATAATATCACATTGGTGTCGGGAATATCGACCACAAAGAAGTGATCATTCAAAGTGTATGTACCCAAGGTTATAGATAATGCCGAAACATACTTCACACATTATGGTTCTAGCTCCTGGCACTAAAACTGAGAATCCCTCAAAATATTCAGTGGGTATTGTTCTCCTCTGGTTCTCCTTCTTCCTCGTCTTCACTATCAGAGAATACCTCAATACAGTGTGCCCTTCTTATAGCACACTGATGCCCTGGTGCCCATGGTTCTTAGCATGTGAAACAAAGCTTCCTCCTCCTCGATTCTCTTTGGACATCATCACTAAGAGGCCCTTTGTTCTCGTTCTCCTTTGGAGGAAGAACCTTCACATATTTCCCCTTTGATTGAAAAGTGGGTTTTTGCTGAAATGGAGCTCTTGCCCTTGGCAAAGCATCTTCTAAGTCTCTAGCCCTCTCAATGGCATATTGGAGTGTAGTTGGTTTAGCGGATTTTACCAACCCATGCAGAGGCTCTGCTAGCCCATCAATGAACATATAAACTCTCCTAGCTATGGATAAATGTGGCACCATGACGGAAAGTTTTAAAAATTTAGAGATATAGGTCTCTGGACTACCTAACTTCTTGAGCTTGGCTAGCTCAACAAAAGGCGCCTCTGGATCTCTTTGATCAAATCTTTCAACTAAACTCCGGGTGAATTCTACATATGCAGTCACATTGGCATGCTGCAATGTAGAAATACCATGAAACCACGAATCATGTGCCTCACCTTCAAGGTGCAGTGCTACTATCTTAATGGCTTCAATCTCTAGTACTTGGTTCAACTGAAAGTAGATGTCTAGTTTCTCCATCCAATACTTGGCTATGTACTTGGATGACCCATCAAAAGCAAGTACAAAAAAACTACCCATAGTACGTTGCAGATCATTATTCTGCATGTACCCTCCACTTCTATTGTTATTTCGAGGTCTCCTGTTTTCCTTGATCTGACAGAACCCTGAAAGTTCAAATTATCCATGAATCTCTGAGATTGAGACTCATAGTCTAGAAAATAATCTTCAAGAGTCTCTTGTTCTTGGGGTCCTCCACCTCCATTTCCTACTGCTAGGAATGTAGGCATAGTGAAGCATTGGAAAACTTGCTGCATTATTGGTTTCTCACGCTAGTGATGTGAAGTGTCAGAACTTTCTCCATGTAGAAACCTTCTTGGGGTCTCTTTATGTCTTTCCATCCTCATCTCCTTGATTTCTCTAGCAATATACTGTATAGTTTGGAGAAAAAACTTTGGAAACTCATTTTCATCCATTTCTCCTAATATTGGAGTCTTGCCTTTGTCTTCTTCGTTGTTTGTATAATCAAACCTTCATCTTCTATTGATGTACCACTTCTCCCTTTCTGTAAGAGGCTCTTCTTCATAGATGTGATGTCTCACAAGCTAAGCCAAGATTATGCTCCGATACCACTGTAATATTCCAAATTAGGAAAAACAGGAATACAGAACATAAAACTAAAAAAATCAGTAAAATACCAATACATCAACATGAGCATATCATAGGGCCACTTTATTAGATATTGTAGCAGAAAAATTAGTACAATATCTTGAGGAAAAAAAAGGCACTTAATCTAGGCAAAGCAAGCCTCAAATGACCTAGTACATACAATATGAAGAACTGCTGCTATAAAAAATGTCAGAAGGCCATGACTGGGTAGTCCTATGGAGAACAGCTGCAGGGTAAAACTAAAAATACATAGAACTGTTGATATAGTGCTTAGAAAATATCATGATCAGATATATAGGCTCTCTAGCACAATTCCAAGACAACCCATAAGGGTTTCCAGAAATACACAATATGAAAATTGCAACCCTAGGGCTTAATTACGCACTGTAACTCAATAAAGGCTGGGAGGTGGTTGATATGATGCAAAAAAGGTTGATACTCCTCCCTATTTACCCTCCAGATGAAGGAAGCGCCTCACTAGAAAACAAGCTCAAAAACTTGGGTACTTGACCCTCCACTGCAACTGCCCTGCAAAATAACGCAAACCCTGAAGGAGACTGCGCTGCTGATGATGGTTGAAGCTTGGCCTGATTTCGGATAGTGGAATGAAGCTCAAAGGAACCTCTCCTGAGTGGGCACTCGAAGTCCCCTGAGGATGAGGGTGGGATTTTCGCTCTGAAACACACGTGCTAAACAACACAGCTGACTCCAATAACCGTCAAAGCGTGAAAAAAGTCATAAAAGACTAAATATAGACAATATTCAGAATGTCTTCTATGGTTTTCATCCCCTCCCTTAGATGTTGGGTGAGATTTCTCACCCTAGGTCCCACTCATTAAAGATGCTACTCTCATGGAGACTTCCTCCCACTATGACTATGTTTTCCTCTAATAACTCTCCACTACCTCCATGACAACGATGTTGATTTGGTCAACCTTGACCCCATCCACATGCTTTAGCCCCCATTCACATCTAAGAGTGTTTTATTCAACTAATACAATGTTTCACATTCGCATTAGAAGTGGCTTTATTCCTACTAAAGAGATTTATGGGTCTCTCTACCCACTTATTCATATATCTTATTGACAAAAGAAAAAATTAATATTCCAACTAGCTAAAAGCTAATTAGGAATATTACAGTTGTAATATTCCAAAATGGAAAAGACGAAAATATAGAACATATGCACAATTCCAACTAAAGTAAAATAAGAATTAAACATGTAAAACTGGAAAAATGCCGAAATACATCAAAACTTCATATATATGGGCAGAAAACAGTTGAACCATATCATTAAAGATCAACAACAAGGTAAGTACACAGTGCTCCAAAAGGAATGCACTCAAGCCACAAGATGGCTAAAATACACTAAAGAAAACTAGCACTAGAAATGTTTTTTTGCTACCATTGTTGCTGCTGGAAACTACTAATACTATGAAGAAGAACCATGTATGGGAGGCTGCTGGAGTGCTCAAAAAGATCTGGGATTTTAACCACGAACTCTACTCAAAAACCCAGAAAACCTAGAAATTGTTTGGACAGATTTTAACTTTGGATTTTCGACCCTTTTTTGGTGGCACATTGCACCCTTGTTAGTTGAGTTACACACTCCCTAGAGACAACCGCTGATATGGGGTTCAAATAATGATCTATCAACTACAATAGCACCCACTCAACTCACTAACTGAAGGGTTGATCCCTTCTCCTGATATCCAAGCTAGAAGCTTGAGATCTAGCTCCTCCTTTCTCTCCTCAAGTTGCAATTGCAAGCTGCACAACTGTTGGACTAGACTACGCTATCAAGGAGGTTGGAGTTGTAGTTGTAGCCTGATATTGGATGATGAAAGAATTTTCACAGCTCATGAAAATGATCTCTCCAAAGTGAGGGAAAGACCCGTCACAGGATTCCAAACTAGAATACGTGGAACTTCCTTCCTCCCTTAGATCTGTCTGGCTGGACTGGGAAATTCCTAAAGGAACTGCTACTGCATGGAGGTGTAATATGATGGTTTGATGCCAAATATCACAATGTTTCTTCTGGAATACTGAAATGGAAGCTCAAGGTGAAAGGATGAATCATCCACCGGTTTCCTAGCTGAAATACTAGAAACTACCTTCCTCCTCTCAAACCCTAAGATAGGAATGTGTAATTCCTGAAGCTGTATATGCAGAAGAGAGGGGTTGAATGTGGCACCAATGTGGGATGATGAATAGCTTCTCAACATAACATTCCCATGGTAGGCACTTGAAGTCCCCCGTGGGTAAGGGTGGGATTCCCACTCAGGAACACCCTTGTGCTAAATAACACAGCAAACTTAGCTAAACAGCTGAAGCGTGCAAAGAATTTCAAACGAAAATACAATATCAAATTCCAGACTGATTTGCTTTACTGCCCTCATCTTCCTTATATGGTTGTGAGCCTTTCCTAGCCTTGGCCCACCTCATAATTGCATTGCACATGTGGCCGCTAGTCTCCATGAAGACTGTGTTGTCTCTCCATGATCTCCATGATCTTTGTGATCTCTGCAATTAATCTCCACTCTCTCCATCATGTTTGCATTTAATGCACCACTTCCTCCATCACTGCATCATTAATTCTATATGATTTTAATTTTACTCCTCCACTATCTCCATCATCTTCCATTCTCCATGATCTCCACTCTTCCTCCATTAATAAGTTGTTCCACTACTCAATATTGTAGATCCATTATCTAACTAACCCACATTCACACAACAAAAGTGGATTTTATTCATCTATGGGATTTATGGGTCCCTCCACCCTTTTATTTACTTACTAAGCAAGAAAAGTAAGAGCTCTAATATTCCAATTAACTGATGGAAAATTGGGAATATTACAGTCATCCCCACCAAAATGTTGCTTGTCCTCAAGAAACTGCAAAAGTGAATGCTAAAATAATCCTCCTCCCTCCAAATGGCATCCTCATATGGAAGGTCTCCCCATCTGCTCCATTATGTAATGAATGCCCAGCTCCATAACTGCCTTTCTAGAATTTCTAGAATGGCTTCCAACTATATAGCTAGATGCCTCTCCTCAGCAATGAACCTCCAATTGGCAACCATATTTTGTTCCAGAACCTCCTCTCTGCATGAGACATATGAATTGAAGTGGTTCCTCCCCCCAAAGTAAAGTCCCAACTCATGAACTATCTCTCCAACCCATGTTACATGGAGTAGGATGTACCTCTCCATTCTCCCATCATTGGCCCTGTTGGCCCCACTTGCTCCAAGCATCCTCTCAACACTGTGCAAAATAGGAAACAGAGACAAATGGGTTGACATGTAAAATGTCTAACCATACTCTCTCAATAACAACAACCACAGTAATGCCTCTTGTTGCCATACCACCCCATCATCATACCAAGTATGATGGCCATACTCTTATAACAGAAGCCAACACAGTAAGGCCTCATGTTGCCATCCTCCCTCCTCATCATGCAAGGTATGGGAGAAAGTCAGCCCATACTCTCCTAAGAGTAACCAAAGCAGCAATGACTCTTTCTGCCACCTCACATCATCATCATGAAATCCATGGAGCAACAACATACTGATTGACATGTAGAATGTCACATCATCCCAACATAACCAAGCTCCCTACTGCCACATCATGTGAGTGCCATGCCATGTCCCAAACAATAACACACCCATTGACATAGGATATGTCATGTGATGGCAAAACTCTCTCAAGAGTAATCAGCGCAGTCATGCCTCCTATTGCCCTGTGTCATAGATCTGCACGTATCTCACCAACCACTTTCTCATCATCCTCACCCATCCATACAATTGTGGGTGATGACTCATATCATGCTCCAACTTGGTATTCATCCAATGGAGAATACCATCCTCCCCAATCTGATGATCTTTTCACTCCATGATATGTTGAAGTGCATCCTCCTTGAGGTTACTCCATGAGAACCTCTCATCGATGACCCAGTAGAATCCATAAGATTCTAAATATGTTGTAGGTAGAAACTTATCTTTGAGTTGTGAGATGCTCATCAAGAAGGCTTCATCCTGATAATGGAAAATGTTATCCATCATAATATGTTTACCAACTATCATTTGTCCCTCCAATGCTTCATGAGTGAAGCAGTCATCGGAATGCTCCAAGAATAGTTGGGCCCCCAACTCATCACTTCTCCCCAATGATAGCGCTGCTGATCTCCATGATGGTGCATTTGTTATCTCATGACCATGCACAATGTTGAACTCATAGCCCGGCATTGTACCGCTTAGGACTATGCTCATCCTATCTTCTAAAACTCCACACTTCAATACCAAGTGTTGTGTGTAGCTCAACACTGAACAACTAGGATGGCTATACATCTCCTGTTGTAAATACTGAGAGGGGGGTGAATCAGTATTTCTTTTTAATTGTTAATTTTACCAGTTAGATCACTTATACTTAGATCACAAAATGAGCAATGATGGAATAGATACTTTTATTAATTTCTTCCTTACAATAAGTAAAGTACAATAATGATATAGGGCTCCAACCCTAGATGAAGACTCCAATATTCCAAGCTCCAACCTGTATTGTGCCAAGCACCGACTTGGTCTTTCCAAGGCTCCAACCTTGTCAATTTGAGGCACCAACCTCTAGGGCTCCAACCCTATCTCTAGTACAGGCTCTGACCTGGTTTCTTGAGGACTCCAATCCTCTAAGGCTTCAACCCTATCTTCCAAGGCACCGACCTTGTCTCTATGAGGCTCCAACCTCTGCTTCAATTCATCAATATATATTTGGTTATACTTCACGGCTCCCATTTTCTTCTTCAACGAGCCCTGAAAATCTTTAGTTATCCCCTCACTTATTTTCCACGGCACGTCATCAATGACAACCTTGTTCTTCACATGAAGGTGTCTCCGTTGTTCTTCATGGTACCCAAAACAAAAATCTCCAAGGTCACCTCATGATGACTAATGCATCATGTTCTCCAAGGGTGTCTCCAAGACTTCAATCAATTCTTGGTGATGTATTAAGGTTTCTCCAATCAATTGCATAGGTTTTGCACAAGGTCTTCCAAACAACTTCAAGTACAAGGACTACTGCAAATTTTTCTTGAAGGCTTCAAATATGCTCAACAAGTCTTCTCTAGCAAGGTTTAAGTCTGCACAAAGGATCTTCCAAGAGTTGTCCCAATAATGGCTTCCAAGACACTTCAACCAAGATGCCTCAAGGTGTCTTCACAACGGTTCCTCCAAATGCTTCAATATCTGGTCAACGATCTGCTCCAATATGCCCACTGTCAAGATCTTCTTCACTTGTCACCCCTCCAAGTTCATTGTTCAATACTTCAATGTCAAAATAATTTACTACTCTCTCATAGATCCTGCAACATCCTTTATTGTTCATTGTTCATTAATGCTCATTCATTATTCTTCATAGGACTACAATAAATCATGTGGCTAATGTTTGGAGTCCCTCATAAGGGTGGAAGGTACAAGGTATCCAAATTGTTCTTCAATATTGTTTGCAGTTTTAGGTAAATTTTGTTCAAGGGATCCGAGAGGTTATTAGCACTCTTTCACAGGCAGTTGTCCTCTAATTTGTCACAGGTTGGAGCAAAAAACAAATTGACCCTTCCAAAAATGTTGTCCATAGTTTTGTGTCTTGATGTCTGAGCCCTTCAAATGCTAAGAGTTTTGAGCCCTCCAAATTTAGTGATCAATCTAAGCCTCTAAAACAACTGATTTGAATTCCTTTGGATAAATATTGTTTCTTGACAAGGGATCTGAGCCTTATTTCAGCTGAAAGGAAGTCCTGAAGCTGTCTCTAGTGGTGTCTGAGGGTATGATGGCTCACTTATTGCTTGTGCAGCTCTTTATTACAATTCTGAAGGCATGGTAGACCTTGTCACGGGTTCAAGAGATATCCAGTTATAAACTTAACCCAAAACTACCTTCAAAAATCTTCCTCGGCCTCCAAAGGATTGATCTTTGTTTTTCCTACGATATATCATTGTAACTAATCACCGAAATTTCAGATATGAAGATTGAAATTCTGATTGTAAAATGATGGAGTCTACACACGTATTTATAGTGGTTTGTCCATCCGAAAAAAACACGTCTATTGGGTGAGGTCTGATAAGAGGGTCAGGCATGTTTTTTGTTATTTTAATAATAAATTACTAGGAGTCGATAAAACTTTTTTAAATGGAGTTGTAACATATCCAGTATAATATGTAATGTGTAGTGTTAAACATCTTTTCAATTTTGACGTAATATTTCCATCCAATATGTAGTGTTTTTTCTTATGTAGTATTTTCCTTAGGCATCAAATATTTTATTTTTTATATGTCCAACATAGTTTAAGAAAAGTTCAAAGAACATGTCATTTTTTTGTTGCCATGTGATGCACATACATTATATTTGTCTGCCATGTGAGTGTTATGTCAAGAACATGTCAATTTTGGTCTGCCATGTGATGCACATACATTATAATTGTCTGCTATGTGAGTGTTATATCTCATCTTGTCTGCCATGCAAAAGACCTTCTCTGCCATTGTATCCCATTTTCTAGTACATGTTACAATTATACATTGTCTTCCATGTATGGTCATGTATGTCATGTTTGTTTTCCATTAAAAAAATTCATTTCATGTATATGGTAATGGTAAAGTAAACAAGTATATGATGTTTTCGTAGGTGTTTGGGAAATAAGATTTCAGGATTAATGTTTAATATTTTTAATGGGGTCCCACTAGAATAATATGATTTGAATTTCATGTAATAAATTAGGGTATAGAGTTTGATTTAATAAAACAAGGACATCATAATTATAGGGTTCAATAATGCATAGTGTTGGAGTCTCTAATTAGGAACATGATGTAATCTAGGTAAGGGAGAATTTTAAGATTATGGTATTTTCATCATAGGTAACTAGGGTATAAGGATAAGAGTTAGGTTGAGGGTTTCAAAACAATTACGGTAAGGGAATATTCAACAATGTCATATTGACATCAATGACAACTTTTACCAACATCTCCTCCTTGAGAAAGCCAAGGGTCCTCTGCGCAGTGATAGTTTGCTGCTCCAAATCAGCAAGGTGCTCTAATCCTTGGTTATGCAATTTCCCTGATGGTATGACCCCACAAATCTCATGCTGAGGTGCTAAAATAATATGGGATGGGGATGTTTGCAAACCTTGGATCAGCTGATACTTGGGAACATCTTGCAAATCTACAAGACTTTCGCCAATCGGTGCAATGGCTTTTCCAACTGCTGGTGATGGTGATGGATGCTCCTCTACTGTTATACTAGCGCTGGTATCTGTCTCCTATTTCTCGTGAATCTCCTGAATAATGCATGGGACTCTCCATGTCAAGTTCTCAAGACCATATTGCAAAGATGCAAGTGCTCTTTCTCCTTATGCAAGTACTTTTGCAGCTGGTGGTGGTGGTAGTTTCTCTTCTTCCGGAGCATTAGTGCTAACATATTCTCTTTGCTTCTTACATACTTCCTCATCAATGTGGCGAAATGTCTCTATGGAAAGTACCTCCATTTTTCTTATGTCAAACTTCTTTACCATCCTTTGAGTGAATTTTGCATAAGCAGTCACTCTTTCATGTTTCATATGGTTGAACCACCAATCCTTTGTTTCACCCTCAAGGTGCAGCGCTGCAATCTCAATAGCCTCTCTTTCTGCTATTGGGTGTAGCTGGAAGAATGTATCTAACTTAACCCTACAAGATTTTTCTGTGCTTTTGGATGATCCATCAAATGTAAGCAAGAAGAATATATTTTGTATGTGCCTTGTTTCTCTATTGTTGTTGTGGGATCTTTGTTCTTCTTTGATCTAGAAAAATTGTCGGAGAGTTAGATTCTCCTTAAATGCTATTGATTGAGATTTTTACTCTGCAAGATAATCACTTAGAGTCTTATGTTCTAAGTATCCTCCATCTCTATGCTATTCACCTTCCTCTACAAAGAAAGTGGACATAGTAGATTGTTGTGGAGTTCTCTGCATTGCCAATTGTTTATGTTGCTGATAGGAAGTGCTTGGACCTTCCTCATTCTAAAACCTTCTTGAGGTTCCTTTTTTCCTCTCTCTTATCATTTCTTTGACCTCCTTGGAGAGATTCTACATAGATCTGAAGAGAAGTGTGGAAAAAATCAATCCTTCCACCATCGAAGACTTCTTCTTTTTCTGCTTCTTTTTCTTATTCCTCTGATGTCATGAAATGCCCACAAGATGAGCCAAAGATCATGCTCTAATACTACTGTAATATTCCAAAATGGAAAAGACAGGAACATAGAACATATGCACAATTCCAACTAAGGTAAAATAATAATTAAACATGTAGAACTGGAAAAATGCCAGAATACATCAAAACATCATACATGTTAACACTAGAAAATCGTATAGCAGAAGATGGCATTAATTAATGTCAGCCCAAAGGATTTAGAGGGCTGGAAGACATTACAGAATCTGGAAAGTATTTAAAAATATTTAAGGTCTGAGTAAAATCAAATTTGAACTGGTCCTAAATGTTATTTGCGCGCATAATCCTTCGTGAAGAGCGCATTTTGAGTGCATTTTTGCCCGATATGCATGCATTACTGAGAGTGGTGAAATGTCACTATCTGGGACCACACAAAGCAAAGGACAAGTGACGTCTTACTTGTAGCTGCCTAAGGACAGACACCAACGCCTCCTTAGACACTATGTGAGCACACAATGGAATATTTGGAGCACACAAAGGAATCATACCCCTCTCATGGGTCACCATCCTCCATGTACCAAGAGAGGGAAGGGAGGATTTGAAATCTCCTATATAAGACCACCATGAGATGAAGAATGGGTGATCACATTGTTATGCTGGACAGAATTTCCCAAGCAATACCAGTAGTGTGTGACCTGAAGCTGAAGATAGAGGGGACTCAATTGTTGGCCACCCAACAAGTTCAGTCCACACAGTAGAGAGAGAAGGAGATTGCATCGAGGTAAACTTGGGATAAAAACATCCTTGCATCGGGACCTAGAACCATTGTTTAGGGGCACTTTGGCAAGAGGGTAAAGTTTCACTCTTCTTACTACCAGCGCTCAATAAAAGGGGCCTAGAGCCACCATTTGCATTATTGTTGTCATTTGACTCTTTTCAGAGATTTTGTTTATTTGTGTTTAGTTTTAGTTTAATTTTAGTTTACATTTTTATGCTTTTTACTCTATATAGTATGCTCATTGGTTCTAGCTTGTTCCACTAACTTGCTTGAATCCACTCTTTTCTGCCTGTTACCAATAGTTTAACGGGGTAAACCACACCCCTTAAGCTGGTGTGATTTCGTACATACGTGCACCAAACACTCTATAACAGGATTGGCAACTCCAATAATGTTTTATTACCAAGTTTATGTGGTTGTGCCTTCTTTTGCAGGAGACCTCTGTCTATGCTGTGGAGTGGAGCTGAATGTCCCCTAATTTCTCTTGCAGTCCCTAGTTCATCCAAGGTGACAGACTGAAGAAGAGAAACTCCTAAAAAATTTTACTTGCAGGATTTTGCACGCGTTTTTTCCTCACAGATGTGCAGGGCGTGCATTCAGCGCTGACCCGCGCGCAGAGAGAGCACATGTTTCAGCCTTTTGCGCGCAAATTACAGAATGAGAAATTTCTCCCTAGCTTATGTTTTTCCTGCTTGTAAAGTTATTGGAAGCCCCTAATACACCTGCCAGCACTGGTTGTGGTACCCCGAGCTTGTCAAAGCTCACTTTTAGCTGTTTTTTGTAGGCTTAGTGTTAGTTTTACTTCAAGTTGATTTTTGCAAAGTTCACACATAGTTTAAGTAGGGGGGAAAATAACTTGCATTCTGAAAAAAAAAAATATTTTGCAAATTTTGGTACCTACACACTTAGATAACTAGCCCAAGTAAGTGGCCCAAGACCACGCATGCATAGCTAGTTTTTCTTTTTCTAGTGTAAAAGTTTTTAGTTTAGTTCAATTTTTGCACTAGGAATTTCGGGACTAGGATTGAATTGTTTATAGAAGAGCAAGTAATCTCTGCTACCTTTGCACCCTCCGGTGATCCTAGGTAATCATATGAACACTCTTTATTCACAATTTGTCATCTCCCTATAGTTAGTCACATAGATTAACTAGGAAAAATTGAAAGTGGCCCATTATCTCCACATGTTTTCCATTTGAGCCAGGAACAATACAGCATAGTTTAAATAAGGGATTTTGTAAAGGATCATCGATATCCACATGTTTAAACTATATGCTTGTCCACTTTTTTCTCACACACACTCACCCACTAAGCGAAGCAAAGACACCTAAAACTAACTTAACCAAACTCACTAAATTCTCTTCACAGGGGCCACAAAATAATTTATAGATCAAGTTAGGATCAAGGGGGTAGGCATCCAATAAGCCGCCTTGATCATACTTCACATTGAAACATAAAAGTTGTGTATTTGGGAGCTTCAAATCCACCTATCAGTCCACGGCAAAGAAAACTCGAGCGCGGCAGAGACCCGTTTCAGAGGGGGTTAGGCTTAGGCGCAGTGCGTGTGGTATCAGTTGGGGCTACCTAACCTAGCTGATACTTGGTACTGTTAGCTAACTACCAAGAAGCCCAAGACTCAAACACTCACATGGGACGATGGTTCTTAGTGGCCAAAAACTAGGGCAACCTTTACCCTATAAGTGACGGTGGAGGAAAGAGCCAAACCCTCTACCTTTACCTTGGTGGATTCTCTTCGGCTGACTAGGAGCGTCGCCAGCTCCTACGGAACGTTGTGCCGGCACTCGCAAGAAATATGCTCAAGGCCCAGTTACTTTTGAGTGTGTGAGGACGCATAGGTCTTCTAGGATTTTGAATATCATATGCAAATGAACAAAAACCACTTTTTTGATTTCTTCATCACATAAATTAATTTAAAGAGAAATTTATTTTATTTTTCGCTTTGTTTTATGTATGTGACAAGAATATTTCTTTAATCATAGACTCTATCCTCTCAAATTTTTCCAAAAACCAAACCTGGGCGACACCTGATAGGTCCCAACAGAACCTCATCGATCCAGGCATCTTTTGGACCTCCCCCCATTACCAGGAGGGGTTCCATAGCTTTCGCCATTCAGGCATCAAAGATGGAACGCTGCCACCATTATCGGTTCATCCTTTATCGGAGTAGCCGTAGTTGGGAACCCTAGTCGATCTCCCAATACCACACCACATACCACTCCTCCCACTACCCCTAGGGGGTAGTGGAGTGCATCCCATTCGGGAAGCTAGCTGAATACACAGCAGGGTACGTCACAGACTAACCCTAGTTCTAACTAGAACTTTGTGTTTTCACACATTGTAATGGCGTCAACCTCTTTGTCACTTTTCTTAGCTTTGTTGAATCTACCCGATTTAACCAAGCTAACGAATAACCCCATTGCACATGATCCTACATGGCCTCTCATGCCCACGAAGCTCCCTTTGGATATACCAAAGTTCGAAGGCAAGCAAGCGGAAGACCCAAGTAATCATGTCTTGACCTTTCCCCTGTGGTGCTCATAGAACAGTGTCATTGACGACACTATTCGATTGAGATTATTTCAATGCACTCTTACAGGAGTAGCCGCGAAGTGGTACGTGGATCAACCCTCAGCTTTACATGGAACCTTTAGCGCCCTCACTACCGCGTTCCTAACATATTCTCAGTTACCCATTCACCGTGATTCCGAAATGGAATTACTGACTCATTTTAGACAAACCCCCGCCGTCCACATCTTGGACCATCTCCATGAATGGAGGCGGCGTCGCAGTTTATGTAAAGCTAAACTCGAAGACTGGGTGCTCTTATATTTTTTTTTTAAAACTCTTACTGCAGAGATTTCAAAGGATGTGGCGCAGCAGAATCCCACATCCGAAGAGGACGCAATCAGCGAAGCCCAGAAGCTTCAGCTGATTTATACGCAGTCAAGATACATTTACAACATCATGTCTGACGCCCCACGCTTGTATACTTATCAAGAATTGCAAGGCGCGTCGAACTCTACAGATGGACTAATTGGGTCACTAACCCAAGGTTACCTAGGCAACAGTAGTCAAAACCCCGGTTACACATACAATTCTACCCAGAACGTGCCTCAACCTGGTTTTCAAAGTCATCATATGCCTCAGCAAAATTTTACCAATAGGGTGCCAACATATCACCAAGGAGGACCCTATCCTCCGGCTTAGGGGAATCAGTACGCAGAAAGAAACACTGACGGAAGAACTCCCCTCCAACAGTCAGGTGCAAACCAGGGACTGTGTTATGCTCAGTCCCCGGCACACGACCCACCAATGCAAAACAATGCATAGGTGAAATTTGTGCAGTCGTCCCAAAACCAACCACACCAATATAACCAGGAGAACTAACCTCCTAACATGGTAAAGAAAAAATCCAAAAACAAGACAAAAGGGAACCCTAGACAGGGGGGCAGCAACCAGCAACGCCCACCGCCATCCCAGGCTGAAGGAAACTCCAACCGGAATCAGAACCAGGAGTCGAGCAATGCCCAACGGCAGAGCAAAAGGCCACCTCTTCGAACAAACCATTCTTGTTCGATATGTGGTGAGTACGGTCACTATACTCACCACTGTCCCAATCTCCCTGAGCTAAAGAAGCTACAGAGTAACCGAGGACAAGGAGGATCTTCCCAGCAACCAGCCATGGTGTAAGACCTTTCCCCAACCAAGGGACAGTGAGCACTCACTAGAAAAATACAAACGATTCTGGAAAAAGAAGCCATGAAATCTACATGACTAGAGAAGAGATATTTTTCCAAACACGGAATCGCAACTACGACACCCCACCAGACACCAATATGTCAGGGGCAAGTACCAGTGCACCGACTGCACCTTTGACCATTTCAAATATGCCTATAGAACCATTACCGAAAATGGCAAAGGGACCTAATACGCGAGCAATAAACTACTCCAAAGCGGCCCATAATTATAGTATCGTGGATGATTTAACACAATCTCCCGCTGCTATGTCAACTTTGGAAGTATTGCAGTCGTGCCCAAAACAGCGGAAAGCCCTCCTTTCTGCATTAGGAACTATTGACCCTGCCGATATGTGCCTAATCGCTTTTGACTTAGACAAAGCCACCCATCGGCTTCCTTCCATGGTTGCCTTCCAGATACCATTGTCAGTGCAGAATATCATTATCCACAAATGTGTCATAGATGAGGGTGCATCCACATGCATCATGTCCAAAAAAATTTGGCAGAAGTTAGGTTCTCTTGAACTAAAACCCTCAGTCATCATGCTTCGAGCTTACGACACTTGTCCCTCGACCCCCGTCGGCCTCTACCAAAAAGTCCCGGTCTACTTAGCCGAAAAGACGGTCCACATAGACATTGAAGTCTTGGATGCTCACTTAGAGTACAATATACTCCTTGGGCGGAGTTATATGTACGTAATGTCTTCCATAGCTTCCTTCGTCTTCCGCATCATGATGTTCCCCCATGAAGACTGCATCATTACTGTAGACCAACTGATGCACAGTGAGAAGCGACCCCTAACAAACACAGATGTAATTCTACCCTATGTAGATACAATCTCGGATGGCCTCTCACGGTACCAAGAATATGGCCCTGGCCAATTCAAACCGTTGTTCATTCTAGGGTCATCCCTAGGAGATCCTCCCATAATCCCTGAGTCACAGCCCGATGTCACAGGGGCTCTGGTGTGCATGATGTCCAAATCAAGCGCCGAATCTAGTCAAGACATAAACACAAGCAGTAACGACACTGAGGCATTAGCCACGGCAGCCTCCCTAGCCTACGCCGCCTCCCAAACCCCTTTCCTCTACCCCCCAGCTAGCTTCGTTTCCCAGCAGGTTTTGGCAACGCTGGTGTTACCCAACATATCATTTTCATTCCCAATTTGGTACCTCGTTCCCCCTTCAGGAACAGGAGCCACCCATGTTACTGCCACACGTTTGAAGCCCCTCAGTCCCAAGGAGCCCCCACCTGTCCAAGGAACAGTTGAGACCACCCCTGCAAAGGAAATTCCCATTGCAAAACCGGTGATCACAGCTAGGAAAGCCGAGAAGAGAGGAAAGAAGATGGTGACCCTTGCCATGCAACGAGAATCACTAATATGCATCATATGAGACGTACTCGGTCACCCTACCCATATCTGTCCAAAGATAGATAAATTAAAACCACCCCTTGGATCTGAGACAGACATCATGACGTCATGTTCCCGTAAAAAGAAACCTACCACCAAAGGTAAAGGCAAAGCGTTGCGTACCAATCACGCATACGCTCTCTGTAGCAACTATGGGCATTATACCCACCATTTCTCAGAGATTTCGTGATATAGTGATGCCTTCGACACTATCGAGCGATCCTATCAAGAGGATCCCTCCATCCAATCTGTCAGAGATGAACCTCATATCGTCCTGTACCTATAGGAAGAGCGACAATCACCTGAAAGGATTCTTGCCAGACTCCCTCCCCTAATCGAAAGGTGTGTACTTTGTGATGAACTCGATCATTTCATCATTGACTGCCCAGCCTTGGAAATGTTCCAACGATGGTACCTAGTCCATATAGTATATCGCGCCGAAATGGACGTCCCATATTCATGTCAGATATGTGGTGACAACCACCTGGTACATCGTTGTCACTACATACCACAATTCCGCACAGATCTAGCCTGTATGCGATCAACCATAGTCCACCTCTCCCGAAAAGATGGCACAAACTCGAAGTCCATGAACATTTTGAAAACTCAAGAGGATGTTATAGATAGATCCATCCCATTGTGGCCAACAGACAGACGACCAATCAAGGAGATTCATCTCCCACCAAACGTTGACAACATGACACATCATATACGATTCATATCATCATGTATCGGAACTATGACTCGAGTTTTCTGCTCATCTACTATAGGTGTCGAGTCAGCTGCAACTACGAGAGTAGATGTTCCTACAACAATCCAAACCCAATCTATTTGTACTCTGTCAAATGCATCTGGTTCCACCACATCCACGATGGAATCTTTCTCATGTATCTCAACTAGCTCCGTACGGATTAACCCCATTCAACATAACCCCACATAGGAACAATCCCCTTTCGGGGCCTTGTTTCATTCGGATGAGGATATCCTTGAAGCAAAGACGGAGCCAGATTACCAGTGGGATGTAATGCACCACTGTTCGCTTTTTCTCCCCAAGAAATCGTTCAGTCCTAACAAGACAATCGAACAAGATATCTATGCGATCGAATCAAAATATTTCCTGCCATCGGGGAAGGTCGATTGGTTTAAAAACCCCATCCTAGTGCCCGATGCGTTCGAGGAAGGAAATATGTCGAATATTTCGCCTACCATCAAGGTGAACATGTCCCAAAATTCGGCAAATGTCAAAGAAATCTCACTGGGGGCAGCTTGCTCTCCAAAAGAAATAACCTCTTATACCAAATTTCCACAAGAGTATAGAGATATCTTCGCATGGGACTACTCAGAAATTCTTGGGCTTAGTCCTATTATCGTAGAGCACCATATTGACACTTGGCCTAACATACCTCAAGTACGCCAGAAACAACTTCAGCTACACCCATCTAACACATGAGCAATAAAGCAATAAATCGACAAGCTTCACAAAGTCAGGTTTATCTACCCCATTGCCTATACATTTTGGGTTTCCAACCCTGTTCCCGTCATGAAAAAACAAGGCACTATACGCGTATGCTCCAATTTTCGGAATTTGAACAAAGCTTTTCCTAAAGACAATTATCCCACTCCATTCATCAACCAAGTCATCGATGCTTGCGCAGGACATGAGGCTCTATCCTTCATGGATGGGTTCTCTGGATACAATCAAATCCAAATCCGCCATACAGACCGGTACAAAACCGCATTAACCACCCCCTAGGGCACATTTGCATACAAGGTGATGCCATTTGGCTTAAAAAAACATTGGAGCCACATTCCAATGAGCCATGAATTATATATTTCATGACTTGGCACACCTTATCCTCGCCTACTTGGATGACCTAACCGTACGCTCCAAGAAGTGCTCAGACCACCTCCAGGATCTGCGATTGGTATTCCAACGATGTCGTCAGTACAACCTACGCTTGAACCCCCTCAAGTGTTTCTTTTGCATCAGCGCAGGAAGACTCTTTGGTTTTATCATGTCCCAACAGGGCATTTGTGTGGACCCCCTCAAGGTCCAAGCCATCAAAGAGGTACCTCCACCTCGAATCCTCAGGCAACTTCAAAGCCTGTAGAGGAAGGCTAATTTTCTGAGACGCTTTGTCCCAGATTATGCCACCTATGCTCAAGGGTTCCTGCGCCTCCTTCGCCAGTACATCCCATTTAAATGGAGACGATCACGCCAAGAAAGCATTCATTGCGGCTGAAAGAAACGTTATCTTCGGCACCCCTCCATCAGTCTCCCGGACTACATTGTCCTATCTTGTATGAGTCAGTGGCAGTGTTGGTCTAGGATGGCCCAGATGGGAAGGAACACGTAATCTACTACGTCAGCAAAACCTTATCGGGTCCAGCGTTAAGATATGAGCCTGAAGAAAAAACTGCACTAGCATTGATTTATGCAGTCCAAAAACTTCGCCACTACATCATTTTAAGAACCACTATGGTCATCGCAGACATTAACCCCATAAAATACCTGCTCACACGCTGCCTAATGAACCACAAATATGCCCGCTGGATAGTCATTCTACAATAATATGACTTATATTTCGCTCCCCCAAGAGAAAAAGGCGCTTGCCCTAGCAAAGTTCATTACGGATCTCCCAAGAGATACCAACGGATCACTAGTGAATGATTCACTACCCGATAAACACCTCTTCTTCGTAGAAACCGATGACCCATGGTACAGTGATATTCCCTTGTTCTTGCGAACCCAAAAGTTCAGACCTCATCTCACGCAAGACGACCGTCAGCACATACGCTAGCAAACCCCTCGATACCTCCTCATAGGAGATGTTTTATACCGACGAGGCATCGACATCATTTTACGAAAGTGCCTCACCCACGATCAAGCAGAACAAGCCCTTAATGACTGCCACGAAGGCGCTTGCTGAAGCCATCTATTTGGTATGGCTACCACCCAAAAATTCCTACGATCAGGATACTTTTGTCCCTCCTTGTTCCGCGACTGCATTACAGCAGTCAAAATATGCGAGCGATGCCAACGATTCACCCATAAAACAAGAGCACCTCCCGCTCCTCTGCATCGTGTCATCGTCGCCAGTCCCTTTTGTAAATGGGGGATCAACTTCATGACCTGCAACCTTGCCTCATCTGGAAACCATAGATACATCATCGTAGCTGTCGACTATTTCACCAAGTGGGCAAAGGCCATGCCTACATTCGACAACACGGCAAAAACCGCCACTCGATTTGTTTTCAACCACGTGATCGCCCGATTCGGCGTCCCCAAAGAGTTAGTCTCCGACCATGGGAAACACTTTGAGAACGAAGTTTTTGAGGAACTATCTCACCACCTCGGATTCACCCATGAATTCGCTTCACCATACTACCCCCAATCCAATAGACAGGTAGAAGCCATTAACAAAGTACTCAAAACTATGTTACAACGCATGGTGAATAATCACAAAACCAACTGGCACCATATGCTCTTTTCCACCCTGTGGGAATACCGCACGACGGTAAAGAAGTCCACTGGTTTCACTCCCTTCCACTTAGTATATGGGGTCGAGGCCGTGATCCCCATAGAACGCGAGATCCCAAATTTACATGCCGCTATCGAACTCCTCGATAATACCCAGCGTCTAGAGCAGTGCCTAGTAACAATCGTTGCAACACAACGAGGCCCACAAGAAAAGGGTAAAAGCATCATTTTACTGCCAAATCACCCCTCGCTCATTAATTGAGGGAGAATTAATCCTTCACTATGATGTCGCAAAAAAGGTCTTAGGGCTAGGAAAGCTCGAAACCTTGTGGAAAGGACCCTACATCATTAAACATTGCCTCTGACCCACATCTTGACAGAACCGGACGGGACCTACCTCAATAACCCCGTCAACAGCCTTTACCTCAAGAGTGTTCGTACACAAAACCCCACCACTCAAAATTTTTGACCCAAAGACTTATTTAAAAGTGCTCAAAGTATCACCATGGATCACCAACATGAACCCTATTTCAGATTTGTTGATGGAGCATCAAGATGGTCTCAAAGTTTAGCCACAGCTGCCTGGGTCATTTACCACCCTAACTGATCGCCACTCTGTTCAAACGGTGTGTGCATCGGTTCAGCAACACACAATCAGGCAGAATATGACGTCGTCATCGGACATATGTGTGATGCCCTCCATCAGGGCATACGCCATATGCATGTCTACCTCGATTCTCCATTAGTAGTGTCGCAATTAAACCAAACATTTGAGACAAGAGATACACATTTGTTTAGAAAAAATTTGTGTGCCAAAAGATTAAGCAGGAAATTTGACTATATCGCATTTACACATGTACTAAGGAGTCAAAACCAAACAGTTGATCGCATAGCTAACAATATCCTAAACTAGAATGCCTCTCGAATAAACCATCATACATAAAACCAAAAATATAGATATCCATCAGCATAACAGAATACATAAACTGAAACAGGTGATACATCATGTAGAGACACAAAAAATATCTCTCACATATATATATATATATCACAATGTGTATATCTGAGTACAAAAATAGTGTCGCTGGCCCAACTACCAGCCCAAAAATACAAAAGTCGTCAAAAATAAGGGAAGCATCCTCATAATGGGTGCTTTCCCTGCGTACCAAAATACTCTTAGGGGGTGCCCCCTCAAGAGGGGCACTTGGACCTGTTAGTGTCCCGTGTTTTGATAGTTTGGCAAATCAAAAGACAAGGCAACATCAAACCAATCTTTAGAGTTCCAGGATCTAGTCCTCCTGTTCTCATAGAGGGATCTCTCAAATTATTTGTTTTTGCAAAGGTTTATCTTGTGTGCTTTGGGTATTGGTTTTAGACTAGTTATTAAGTGCAAGTGTTTGTTTGTTTGTTTGGTTGAATTGATACAGCAGAATATGAAAGGTCTAGGAAAGGCAGGTGGAAAGAAGGAGTATCAGTTTCATTGGGAAATGGAGTCAAAAAGAGGTTATGACAAACTTATCAATGGATATGGGATATCAAGGGACAAATCTAACTTGGCCACAGGATCCTTTAGTTTATGAATGAGATGGACATTAATGGTTTAGAAAAGAGAAGTTTAATTTTCAACAAAGGGAATTTGAAAACATGACTTGAACAATAAAGAGGTATTTGATAGACAGGGCTAACCATAAATTCTACAAACCGCACTTTAAGCAAATAATGACTTCAAAACAACTTTTAAAATGAAATCTAAGATTCGAGAGCACATCATATTTCCTCAAAGATTTTATTTCAAATGACTTAGAAAACATAAAAGATTTACTGATAATTGCAATCATAAAAGAGGGAACACCTAATACATCTATGATCACAACTATAAAAGACCATTAAGACCACTGTTTAAGCAAGGACAAAGGGCATGATCAAAACAGACCTCCTTGGCTCACTATAAACAAAGATACTTCAAAGAGAGACTTCAATAACAGCTTTTAAGTGGCAGCAGACAAGCAAGGAGAACCATAAATCATGCTGAAACCGAATATTTGAACTATTAGAGAAATAAACACGCATGAGGACTAAAGAGAGAGATTAAAGACTCTAAAATATCTCAGTAGAAGAAAACATAAAACAGTGAAGAATAAACAGGTCTAAGGTGCTTCCAAGAGTTATTTCTTAGCCTAAAACTTTCATCCTACTGTAGTAAGAAATTATGGAACAAAATGAAAACAGGAGAAAACATTAAACAGTTCAGAATACTTCACCAACAGCCAAGCTCATGGATCCAATGATAGAGCCTTCTCAAGAACAAACATGCAACAACATCATCAGGGCTTCCAATACTTCAATTTCTTCTTCAAATTCAACAAACTATGTATTATTTCAGAGAGTTTTAGTATTACAACTAGTGATCAACCAACAAATTCTCATCTTCTTCAGAAGTATTTATAGAAGAAATGAGGAGGTGGAAGAGCTTTAGGTTTGAAATGCAATAAATTCTACACTAAATGCAACTCCTAGCCTCGAGAACCATGCAAGGCCTAAGGCAGGAGAGCATTGAATTTATACTTATCTTTTATGTACTATGTTTCTGCTATTTGTAGGTTAAATGGGAAAAAACATTGACTTCGAGGCTTACTTATCCCTTACAATAACTTCCCTGACAGTTTCAGAATTCGTTCTTTCTTTGGTAATAACTTTTCAGGTGTCTTTATGCAAATATCTTCTGTTTAAGCAATAAGTAGGCCTTCATTGATTTCTTTGAGACTACAGGTGTCTTTTGGTAGCTGCAGAGGATTCAATTAGCCTCTGATGTGGTAGTGGAGGCTTCTCGGACTAATAGATATTATTGTTTTAACCTAAAACACCTTTAATTTACTTGAATTCTGTGTTTTAGGCTTAATGAAGCCTAATCTCTGTCTTCTGGTCTTCAAACTGTCTTCAATTGTGGATCAGGTCTTTGATTAATCGAATTAATGCCTTAATCCTTCAAAAACTGTGTTAAAACCTTAAATTTCTTCACTTCTGCTTTGATTTCATACTGTCAAACTGATACTCTTCGGCTGTGGTGTTTTCTGTGTTTCCATTGTTGTCGCAAGCGCGCAGAGGTTGTATAAAGGCATCAGTGCTCACGAGGCACTGATAAAATATAATTTGGAACCCTGCGGAATGATTTCCTTTGTGAAATAAAGGCCTGAGGGATCGTCATCCCCGGCCTTTGATCTCTTTTTAAACAACTGAGAAACCTTTAAAACCTGCAAAAACATATAAAAGTTAGAAAAAATCCTGCGGGGAAGGGTTCAGACTGCTTCAGAAATTTAGGTTTAGAGTGTAGCCGTTGGATGAAAGAAACAACGATCAAGATTGCTTGTTGGGGTTAAAAGGAGAGGCGGTTGGATAAACGGTGGTTGGATTAAGTCTGGGCCGTTAGATCAGATTGATCAACGGCCGAGATTAATCGGGTTAATATGATGCAAAGGGGGTAATATTATGATAAAATGGAAGAAATCGCGAAGAAAATGGAAGAAAACCTTTATCGACAACGAAAAAGGGCTTTAATGAAAATAGGGGTCACGGAATGATCTGGGCCGTTGGATTATATTAACCAACAGAGATCAATGGTGGAGATTGATAACGAGGGGATGTAATGGAAATGGGGTAAGGTGGTTTCGGTGATAAAAACCACTGGTGTCGCGCGGTGAAAAGAGAGAAAGGCGGTTTTTCCTTTTGGAACGCGATATGCGTTAGCGGCCGACACGTGGCTTTTTAAAACCACCCATATCGCGTAACTTTGAAAAATTAACCTTTGGGATTAAAATCACGCGATATGGCTCCCTGGATGTTGGATACAGGGTGGGCAGATCCAACGGTGGAGTTTGGAGTGCGATAAGACAAGATGCGCGGGTGGAAGGAGGGGGGCAGAGCTAAGGCGGTAATGATCTGAACCGTCAGATCATAGGAATGAATGACTCATTGATCAATGAGGGCGGTAGGTCCCAAATGAGTTGGCCCTACCAGGTTAGATATGGACCGTTAGATCTTCAATATGAACGGCCCAGATGTGATCATAGGATCGCCATCAGTGGAGTGGAGAGGAAGACAACTTTGAAAAACGCTGATGCAATTAAGTGCGGGCCGTTAGATCTAGGAGAGATCAACAGCCAGAATTGAATCGGCGGTTAACGAAGAGATGTGGCAGGGCGTGATGCGATTAGCGCTGACCGTCGGATCTATAAGGATCGACGGCTCAGATCACATTGGAGGGCGGTAGAACAAATATCAATCACATCGGAGGATTTCTTAAAACAAAAGAAATGTGCTCATCGCGAACCTCCGATGCGATTAGCGCTCAGGGCTTTAGCGCCTGGTCCTGGGCGTGAGTTATATGGTGGGGAAGTGGTTTTTGGGTCTTAAGCCGAAAGGGGCCTATCGGAATCGAAAACAAAGGAAGAGATCTTTTAAATGCACCCAATGAATATTTGTGATGCGAGTTTTTGTCGTTCGTTGATCGGTTTAGATCAACGGTTGGTATTTCGCCAAAATAACGAACCATCGGACTTAATGAAAGGGTCGGGAAATTGGATTTTTATGAACTATAAAGGAGGAAAAGGTTCGGCAAAGGTTTTTATTATGTTTTAGCGCCCGATTGCGGGCTCCGGGTTACGTGAAGGAAAGCAGAGGAGTCGGGGGTTTTTAAAAGAAAAGGAGCCAGTCGCATCGGAAACTTTTGAAAGAAAAAGGCGAATAAGGAAAGAGACCACCTCGATTACGATTGCGTGATGGAACTTTAATGGTGGGTCACAGCTCTAGTTTTATGCGGGATAAAAGGGGTGAGGCTAAAGCCAAAAGGGGCTTAAATCCTTAATACAAAAAGACCCTTTTTTAGGATTTTTCAAAGATTTCCAAAGGATTTTGGGGGTTTCGATAAGGTTTAAAAATGAGATTTAAACCTAATTAAAGGGGATTTATGAAGGGAAATGGAGGAAAAGGAGGAAAAAGGAGGATTTTCATGAGGAAAAGGGGATAAAAATGGAGCTTAATTATGAGCGAAAGGAGGGGTAAAATGAAGGGGAAAAATGGGTTTTTAGCAGTCTTTTTCTTCATGAGAACAACGGATTTTCAGGGTTAATGAGGGAACAACAATGAAGATTTACTCAAAGGAAAGAAGAATATCATAAGAGTTGAAAAGATGATAGGTTTTCAAAGGAAAATATCTCTTGAAGGCTTGAAGACAAAATTCTAGCCACCTCTTGGTATAACAAAATTTATAGGTGGCTAACAATGGCTCCACTTGGGAAAGACAGCTGGTTTTTTAGGTGTCTAGAACCTCAGCTATTAATATCTGTCTTTTTAGAAAACCAGTGCCTTAATCCATTGGGCAGCAACCTTTATTTTTAATGATATCTGCGGCAATTTGAAATAATGGAATTCTATCAAAATAATCATGTCTACCTACCCATTCTTAATGATCCTAACATTTTTTCTTCTTTTCAGAGTGCATTTAGACTAGCAAACTCTCTTCAACAACATTTTATTCTTTTGAAAAACAAGAAACTAATCTAAGTCTAACCTTATTTCTCCATGAATCCAGATTTAGCAGTTGAATTCATAAATTCTCTACCTAACTATTATCTGTTAGGATTAGACTGTCTAACAGACCTTTATTCTCTAATTTCTAAGACAATAAATTTAAAAACAGTCAAGCCAAGATTAATTTGTTTGACTTGCTGTGATCTATGGCATAAAAACAAGCTGCGCATAGAATATTATTTGCAGAAAAAGTAAAGCAAAATAACGAAAGCTTAAGATCTGAAAATTAAAAACTTCCTTCATTGTTTCTTTAGCTCTATTTTAAATTTGTTTGAGCTATCTCTCTTTCTTTCCTAGTTCAAGTTTTGAGTTTATTAGAGCCAGTTTTTCACTAATCTCATAGGTTCAAGTTTTGAGCATGTTTGAACCTCTAACCTAATCTACCTTACTGATAAGCCAAGATTGAGCTATTTGGGAAACCTAATTCACTAATCTATCAGCATAAAATTGAAAACTAATTAGCCATGATTAGGCTGTATGACTAACTAGGAGTGTGTTTTTAGGAGTGGCATTTGGGCTTGCACACTTTTAGACTTTATTTCTTTTTTTGGTATGGGGCTGTACCTTTCTTGTTTTAAAATCTGCCCTCTTTTCTCTTTTCTATTGTTTTTGTATTTTTATTCTTCTAACTTTGAATGCAATGTTTAATATTGATATTTACAATGAAAAATAAAATGGTTTGAAACTCATGAATTTTGGCAGAAGTAATGCTTGAGAATTTTTCCATTGATAGGACCTCCATATAGGTGTTCTCCATTCAATTCTTTCAGGAAAAATGCATTGTGACCCCTCTCAGCATAAGTAATATAAGGTCCTTTCCACAAGTTCTCAAACTTGCCATGTTTTCCCTTCTCTTCCCTTCTCGAATCCCACTTAAGAACAACATTTCCAACTTGGAAATTGTTTGCCTTAGTCCTCTTGTCAAATAGTTTCTTGATATTTTCTTGGACTAGCTGTGTTCTTTCATAGACTTCTTCCCTAGTCTGTTGTAAATGAATTGTTTGGTTGATTCTTCTTTGCATATGATTCTCTTCAACCTACACTTCTTGAAGGAGTTTCATGACTGGAACTCCTAATGAAGTGGGAAAGACTGCATTCATGCCTTAAACCAGCTGATAGGAGGAAATATTTATTGATTTCTTTGTAGTTAATCTATTAAGCCCATAAGGCATGAACCAGCTTACTGTGCCATGATTTCTAATTTTGCTCCAACAACATTTTGATGATATTGATGAGGCTTTTGTTGGAAGATTCAGCTAATCCATTTCCTTGGGGGTAGTAGGCAGTAGAATGGCCCAAGGTAATATGGTATTTGTAACAAAAATCAACCATTCTTTTAGATTTGAAAGCAGCAGCATTATCTGTTATGATTTTTCTAGGACAACCAAATCTGGATAGGATGTTTGTTTCAAGGAAATTAATAATGACAGAGTCATTAGCATTCCTAGAGGGTATAGCTTCTATCCACTTGGTAAAGAAGTCAATGGCAATTAGGATCCACTTATGTTGGGATGATGAAGATGGGTGAATTTCCCCAATGAAGTCTAAGCCTCGTTGTTGAAAGGCTGCCTCAACATTGATAGGATGTAATGGTAAGGGAAGGAGTTTTCTTTTGCCATCAAAAATTTGAAACTTATGGCAAGACATGACTAACTTTTGAGTATCTGAGAAAAGGGTGGGCCAATAGTGACTGGATCTGAAGATTTTGTTTGTTGTGGCTTTCCAATAAAGGTGTCCTCCACATTCTCCTTCATGCAGCTCATGCATGATTTTTCCTACATCATCTTCAAGTAAACATTTAAGAAAAATTCCAACAGCATTTTTCCAATATAGTATCCCATCTAAGATGCAATAACTCAAAGCTTTTTTTTTCAAAAATCTAGCTTTAGTTTTAGAAAAAGAAGGAGGGGAATTTAAATATAAAATCACATAAATAATGTCAGCATACCAAGGAGAATTCAGAAAAGTGTCTTTAATGAAAGGGGCAGTGAATTCTTCTACTTCTTCCAATACATCTACCATGTTCATATCTAGTGCTTGGAAGTTTGATTCAGCCATCAGTTTTGCTAATCCCTGCCCATTAATCAGTTTGGTGGGCCTAATTTCTAAGTCATATTCAAGAATGGTTGCAATCCATTTTCCCCTTTTACCATCAGGGTCTTGACTTAGAATATCCTTGACAACAGTATGTGGAACAAAATCAATTATGTGAGAGTGTAAAATGTAGACTCTAAAGTCTTTTAATGCTTTCACTAATGCTAAGGCTTGCTTCTCCATGATGTTATATTTGAGAGGAGCATCTCTTAAGGCCCTACTAAAGAAGGATATTGGTTGTTCTTGCCCCAAGTCATTCTTTTGAAGTAAAACTGCAGCTATTGTATGCTCAGATGCAAAAGAAAAGATATAAAAGTCTTTAGTAAAATCTGGACTAATCAAGACTGGTGTTTGAGTGAGAGCTTATTTAACCAATTCAAATGATTGTTTAGCTGGTAAATTCCATTTTACACCTACATATTTCTTAAGCATGTTTGTAATGTTTTTTAATAGCTCAGCAAGGTTGGGGATAAACCTCCTCAAAAAATTAATCTTTCCAATGAAAGATTGTAATTCTTTGAGGCTTCTTGGATGGCTGATTTGCAATATGCCATCTATCCTTTTAGGGTCTATTTTGATTCCCTCTTCTGAAATTATGTGACCAAGAAGTTTACCTTCTTGGAGACCAAAGAGTGTCTTCTTGGGATTCAAAGATAAGCCAAATTTCCTACACTTCTCAAAAACTTTTCTCAAGTGAATTAAATGTTCTTCATTAGTTTTTGAGAAAACAATTATGTCATCAAGGTAAATGATTATGAAATAGCCAATATCTTCATAGAAGGCTATATCCACGGCCCTTTGGAAGGTGGCCCCTGTGTTCATCAAACCGAATGGCATTTTGACATACATAAAGGTGCCCCAAGGTGTGGTAAATGCAGTCTTATGTTGATCACTTGGGAGCACTAACACTTGATTATAACCCGAGAAACCATCTAAGAGTGATATCATTTTTGACCCAACTACCCTTTGAAGTATATGGTCCATCTTGGGCAAGGGGTAGTTGTCTTTTAGGGAGGTTCTATTTAAATTTCTGAAGTCAATACAGAGCCTAATTTCCCCTGTCTTTTTTCTAACAGAAACTAAGTTTGATACCCACTCTGAATATCTAATTAGTACTATAATCCCAGCATCATGCATATTTTCAATTTCTACCTTAACTAAAGGTAATAAAATAGGGTTTATTCTCCTTAGTTTTTGTTTAAAAGGCTTTTGATTTTCCTTCAAAGGAATCTTGTGCTGAATGATGCTAGTATCATAAGATTTCAGATCTTTGTATCCCCAAGAAAAAACATCTTTAAACTCTTTGAACAACTCTATATATTGAAATTTTATGTGAGCTGGGAGAGTGCTAGATAGTTTAATTATCTTGGGTTTTGCTAGGCTACCTATGTTATGTTCTTCTACATCTGTTTCCATAGGCTCCATTCTCGGTTCTTTGGCTACATCATTAAAGTCGAAAAGCTGTTTTAAAGGGGTGAGACCTCTTGGAATTGTATCACTCTTGCATTGTAAAACCTCCAAATATTCTTCGTCTGTGTTGTCAATTAATTCTGCTTCAAAAGGATTCTCACAGTGATTTATATCAGCAGAATGCATTATTTAAACTTCTGGGATTTGTTCAATATACAAAAATTTCTCTTTATCGTTGGTTTCTGATATTGGTATGGCAAAATTATTTTCTTATTTTAAGAAATCAGCTATGTGTTTTTTAGAATCAAACACCTGCTAATGATCTTCGTTATTAGGCACTGCAAGCTTGTGTTTTACCTTTACGCTAAGGTGCTCATTTATCTCAGGTATTTGGAAGTTGTTGGCATTGAAAGCGAGTTCATTTGATAGATGATTTAGTGCTCTTGGAATGAAAATGAGTTCATACTTTTCAAAGGTTTCTAATAAATCAAGGGCAGCATTCTGATATTCCCTAAGCCTTGGATTTCTAGATGAGTATTCTCCTTTGATTTGTCTTATGATAAGTTCAGAATCTCCTAAGATTGATATCTTTTGGGCTTCTAATTGTTTAAGCAATTGTAAGCCTAGGAGAAGTGCTTCATACTCAGCAATATCGTTGGTGCATGGGAAATCCAATTTATATGAAAAACTCTGATTTGTATTTTGAATCCACACACCTGCTCCTCCACTTGTTTTATTACAAGATCCATCAAAGTTTATAGTCCAAAGTATATCAGCCTTATTTTCATTCTCTTATTGTTGTTGATTGCCAATGTTTTGTATATGATTTGAGGAAAGTTCTGATTGTTCTGGTAAACTGATTGGGTCTATGTTTTCCTTTTCTAGTTGAGTGATTTCATCTTCATTGTACAAGATAAAGGAATCTAAACTTGATTGAATAGAATAGATGGGAGAGTTATTTAGTTTATCTATGTTGCTCACCATGTATTTCATGTGAGATTCCCTGTATAATCTTCTATTTTGGTTAAAAACAGGGATGGTGGCATAAGACATGTCCATTTGAAGGCTTCCCTGAAGTTTGGCTCCCCATGATCTTGATAAAAGCATGCAATACTTCGGGGGAATGTCAGCTACAACTATGTCCATAACTAGACTCTTACCAGGGATTTGAGATAAGTTAATACATAAATATTTGATTAAACCCAAACATTTGACTCTACTTGACTCAAAGGAATACAGATCCTTGAATGGTTTAGTAATTTCTAAGCCTAAGATTTCCATTACTACCTTGGGCATAAGATTATGCGAAGCTCTGGAGTCTAACATGGCATTGTGTAAAATTTTCTCATGTATATTCAAACTAACATAGAATGGAGGAATAGCTCCTTCTTGGTATTTTCCTTCGACTTCTAGACCAATTAACAACTCAGGTTTGTCATCTGTCAAGTTTAATATATCAGTATCACTTCCTAAGTTCAAAGCTTTCAAAACATGGTTTTTGTACACTTCTTGAGTTACTAGTTCAGCTAAGGGGATGGTAATTTTTATCTTTGTAATATCTCCCTCAAGGCTGAAAGGAACAATTGACTTGGTAATATTTACATCGGTTTTTTCAATCGAATTTCTTTCAGCAATTTTGATTTGCTGAACTTTATTTGGACTGGTAATTGGCACAGTTTTATTAGGTCCACTAGCTGAAGTGCTAGCGATGTTTTGTTCAACATTAGGCTGGCTACTTTTCTATTTATTTGAATTTGTTTTCCTAGCCAAAATGGTTGTTTTCTTTTCTATCTTATTAGGCCGAGTTTCTGGTTTTTTTTAACAGCAATACTAGTGTTTTTATCCTTTGAATTATCTACGTTCCCTTTGCTCGTAAGATCATATTGTTTGTGAACCTCCATAATTGCATTTTCAAACCCCAATATATAGTCATCAGAATCTTCATAGGTGTTTGTATTTTGATTAGAGAAGAAATCTTGTTCTTCTTCAGTGAGGATTCAAACATCATCTCCACTGTCTAATCCAATCAAGTTTACGTGACCTTCTCCCAACCTTTCAATCTCCCTATCTTCCTCATATTGATCTACATAGTTTTGTTGGAAGGGAGGTCTAACTTGTTGGTCATTTTATTTTGGCCTATCTTGATTGTTTTCTCTTCTATAACTCTAATTTCTATTTCTGTTTTGGTTGTTTTGAGGTTCTCTTGGTGGCACTCTATCATTCAAGTTGATCTTTTCGAGCATCCTCTCCATTACTTTCACTAGGTTGTCAATTTTTGTGTCAGAAGTTGAGGTTGAAGGTATAGTGTCATCTTTATAAGTTACCCTCTTCTTTGATCTCAACCTATTTCTTTTCTCAATTATGTTTGCTTCTACACTCACAGCCCCCTTCTGCATGTCTTCCAGAGTTAAGTAATCTCTCTCTCTCTTAATTGATAGGCCATTTCAGCATCGAAACCTTCAGGGTATCTTACTAAGGCCATGCCTTGGGGAGGTTTCATGTGAGGTGGAAGAGCATTGTAAACACTGTTAAACCTAGTGGAGTAGTCATGAACACTCTTCGCTGGATTTCTTTTGAGACTGCTATATTCTGCTAATATTTGAAGAGGGTTCTTTTTGGTTTCCCATTTTTTAATGAATGTTTGATGCAAAGCAGGGAGATCATTAATGTTGTTAGGAGGTAAATTTTTAAACCACTTCTTTACATATCCTCCTAAACTTTGGGCAAAGATTCTCATTTTAATGGTCTCTTCTTCTATCTCCATGTAATCAAATGCATCTTCCATCCTATCTACATGATCTTGAGCTGTGGTAGCTTCTTTTCCAGTGACATGGGGAATTTTGGATTGGTATTCATTTGGCAAGGGAAGCAGAGGTTGTGGTAACACTAATGGGCCATACCATGTTGCCATGGCTGGAAAGAAAGGTGGATTTACAAGAGTGAAAGTGGGCTGAACTGGAGTGTTTTGAACAGTGGTAGTATGGATTGGAGTGGAAGAAACACTTGGGCCAGCAAACTGGTTTTGACCAGATTTGTTATGGAAAAGGCTAAAGTGATGAAGAAGCTATGAATTGGGAGGAGTGGAAGGTGAGGCTTCTCTACTAACACTCTGTTGCAAATCTGTAATGTTAAGAACAGTTTGGTCTAAATCGCCTTGAAATTTAGTTCTAAAGATGTTCTTCGTATGATGTAAATCAAAGTGTAAATCCTCTAAGTCAACAAGGTTTTCAGGGACATATTTTGTTCTTAAGAGGCTCCTATTAGCAGCTGATTTTCTAGACTTAGAAGTCTGCACAGAATTCTCTCTGGATTGTAAACTATTAAAGGAGGATTAGGGTTTGGATGAGATCTAGTGTTGATCCTATGTGAAGCCAGATTGTTTTTCAAAAATGGGAGAGGTTAACGTTTTTAGGGACTATTTTTGGACGTTTTACCTCTCACAATGTCTTATATAGTATGGGGCTAGGCTTCTAAATTTCTTCAAGGCTAGTTAACAAATTCCTAAAGAGATCTAAGAACCTAGATGAGTAATAGGCCTACTAGGGCTAGTGGAGTCGCTAGGTGGAAACTTTTTAGCTTTTATGAAGGTAAAATGTTGGATGGTTCCACCACCATGTTTATTATGAAGCCAGACTGAAATGTTTTTGGGTTTTTCTAAGTTTTTTTAGTCTTATAGGTTATGAGAGTGTCCTAAATCTGATTTAACACTTAGCTAAGGTGTTTAAAACAAAGAGAGTTCACTCCTATGGCTTGATAACTGATTCCTTCAAGGTTTGATAAGGTTCTATGAGAATCCTAAGGGTTACTTAGTTTTCCACTAACTCAAATAAGTCCTATCATGATTACCATTATTCTTGGTAATGCTTGAATAAAGTTACTTATGTTGTACTAGACAATGAATGTTTTGTTTTAAGGTTTTTAAACTCATTGTCCCACCGTGATCACCATTATGTTGGGGTCCTATGTTTTGATAGTTTGGTAAATCAAAAGACAAGGCAACATCAAACCAATCTTTAGAGTTCCAGGATCTAGTCCTCCTGTTCTCAGAGAGGGCTCTCTCAAATTTATTTGTTTTGCAAAGGTTTATCTTGTTTTCTTTTTAGTATAGATTTTAGACTAGTTATTAAGTACAAGTGTTTATTTGTTTGTTTGGTTGAATTGATACAATAGAATATGAAAGGTTTATGAAAGGCAGGTAGAAAGAAGGAGTATCAGTTTCATTGGGCAATGGAGTCAAAAAGAGGTTATGAAAAACTTATCAATGGATATGGGATATCAAAGGGCAAATCTAACTTGGCCACAAGATCCTTTAGTTTATGAATGAGATGGACATTAATGGTTTAGAAAAGAGAATTTTAATTCTCAACAAAGGGAATTTGAAAACATAACTTGAACAATAAAGAGGTATTTGATAGACAAGGATAACCATAAATTCTACAAACTACACTTTAAGCGAATAATGACTTCAAAACAACTTTTAAAATGAAATCTAAGATTCGGGAGCACATCCTATTTCCTCAAAGATTTTATTTCAAATGACTTAGAAAACATAAAATATTTACTGATAATTGCAGTCATAGAAGAGGGAACACCTAATACATCTATGATCACAACTATAAAAGACATTTAAGACAATTGTTTAAGCAAGGACAAAGGGCATGATCAAAACAGACCTCCTTGGCTCACCATAAACAAAGATACTTCAAAAGGAGACTTCAATAACAGCCTTTAAGTGGCAGCAGAAAAGCAGCGAGAACCATAAATCATGCTGAAACCGACTATTCAAACTATTAGAGAAATAAACAAGCATGAGGACTAAAGAGAGAGATTAAAGACTCTAAAATAACTCAGCAGAAGAAAACATAAAACAGTGAAGGATAAACAGGTCTAAGGTGCTTCCATGAGTCATTTCTTAGCCTAAAAATTTCATCCCACTGTAGTAAGAAATTATGGAACAAAATGAAAACAGGAGAAAACATTAAACAGTTCATAATACTTCACCAGCAGTCAAGCTCATGGATCCAATGATAGAGCCTTCTCAAGAACAAACATGCAACAACATCATCAGGGCTTCCAAGGCTTCAATTTCTTCTTCAACTTCAACAAACTATGTATTATTTCAGAGAGTTTCAGTATTACAACTAGTGATCAACCAACAAATTCACATCTTCTTCAGAAGTATTTATAGAAGAAATGAGGAGGTGGAAGAGCTTTAGGTTTGAAATGCAATAAATTCTACACTAAATGCAACTCCTAGCCTCAAGAACCATACAAGGCCTAAGGCAGGAGAGCATTGAATTTATACTTATCTTTTATGTACTCTGTTTCTGTTATTTTTATGTTAAATGGGCAAAACGATTGACTTCGAGGCTTACTTATCCCTTACAATAACTTCCCTGACAGTTTCAAAATTCGTTCTTTCTTTGGTAATAACTTTTCAGGTGTCTTTATGAAAATATCTTCTGTTTAAGAAATAAGTAGGCCTTATTTGATTGCTTTGAGGCTGCAAGTGTCTTTTGGTAGCTGCAGAGGATTCAATTAGCCTCTGATGTGACAGTGAAGGCTTCTCGGACTGATAGATATTATTGTTTTAACCTAAAACACCTTTAATTTACTTGATTTCTGTGTTTTAGGCTTAATGAAGCGTAATTTATGTCTTCTGATCTTCAAATGGTCTTCAATTGTGGATCAGGTCTTTGATTAATCGAATTAATGCCTTAATCCTTCAAAATTTGTGTTAAAACCTTAAATTTCTTCACTTTTGCTTTGATTTCATACTGTCAAACTGATACTCTTCAGCTGTGGTGTTTGTTGTGTTTCCATTGTTGTCGCAGGCGCGCAGAGGTTGTATAAAGGCATCAGTGCTCATGAGGCACTGATAAAATATAATTTGGAACCCTGCGGAATGATTTCCTTTGTGAAATAAAAGCCTGAGTGATCGTCATCCGCGGCCTTTAATCTCTTTTTAAACAACTGAGAAACCTTTAAAACCTGCAAAAACATAGAAAAATTAGAAAAAATCATGCGGGGAAGGGTTCAGACTGCTTCAGAAGTTTAGGTTTAGAGCATAGCGGTTGGATGAACAGAAACAACGGTCAAGATCGCTTGTTGGGGTTAAAAGGAGAGGCGGTTGGATAAACGGTGGTTGGATTAACTCCGGGCCGTTAGATCAGATTGATCGACGGCCGAGATTAATCAGGTTAATATGATGCAAATGGGGTAATATTATGATAAAATGGAAGAAATCGCGAAGAAAATGGAAGAAAACCTTTATCGACAGCAAAAAAGGGCTTTAATGAAAATAGGGGTCGCAGAATGATCTGGGTCATTGGATTAGATTAACCAACAGAGATCAACGGCAGAGATTGATAACGAGGGGATGTAATGGAAATGGGGTAAGGTGGTTTCGATGATAAAAACCACTGGTGTCGCGCGGTGAAAAGGGGGAAAGGCGGTTTTGCCTTTTGGAACGCGATATGCATTAGCCTCTGACACGTGGATTTTTAAAACCACCCATATCGCATAACTTTGAAAAATTAACCTTTGGGCTTAAAATCACGCGATATGGCTCTCTGGCCGTTGGATACAAGGTGGGCAGATCCAACGGTGGAGTTTGGAGCGCGATAAGACAAGATGCGCAGGCGGAAGGAGGGGTGCAGAGCCAAGGCAGTAATGATCTGGACCGTCAGATCATAGGAATGAACGGCTCAGATTGATCAATGAGGGCGGTAGGTCCCAAATGAGTTGGACCTACCGGGTTAAATATGGATCGTTAGATCTTCAATATGAACGGCCCAGATGCGGTCGCAGGATCGCCATCGGTGGAGGGGAGAGGTAGACAACTTTGAAAAATGCCGATGCGATTAAGCGCGGGCCGTTAGATCTAGGAGAGATCAACGACCAGGATTGAATCAGCGGTTGACAAAGAGATGTGGGGGGCGCGATGCGATTAGCGCTGACCGTCGGATCTATAAAGATCGACGGCTCAGATCACATTAGAGGGCGGCAGAACAAATATCAATCGCATCGGAGGATTTCTTAAAACAAAAGAAATGTGCTCATCACGAACCTCCGATGCGATTAGCGCTCGGGGCTTTAGTGCCTGGTCCTGGGTGCGGGTTATATGGTGGGGAAGTGGTTTGGGGGTCTTAAGCCGAAAGGGGCCTATCAGAATCAGAAACAAAGGAATGGATCTTTTAAATGCACCCAATGAATATTTGCGATGCGAGTTTCCGTCGTCCGTTGATCGGTTTAGATCAACGATTAGTATTTCGCCGAAATAACGAACCATCGAACTTAATGAAAAAGTCAGGAAATTGGATTTTTATGAAATATAAAGGAGGAAAAGGTTCGACAAAGGTTTTTATTATGTTTTAGCGCCCGATTGCAGGCTCCGGGTTACGTGAAGGAAAGCGGAGGAGTCAGGGGTTTTTAAAAGAAAATGGGTCAATCACATCGGAAACTTTTGAAATCAGAAGGCGAATAAGGAAAGAGACCGCCCCGATTGCGATTGCGCGATGGAGCTTTAACGGTGGGTCACGGCTCCGGTTTTATGCGGGATAAAAGCGCTGAGGCTAAAGCCAAAAGGGACTTAAAGCCTTAATACAAAAAGACCCTTTTTTAGGATTTTTAAAAGATTTTCAAAGGATTTTGGTGGTTTTGATAAGGTTTAAAAAGGAGTTTTAAACCTGATTAAAGGAGATTTATGAAGGGAATGAAGGAAAAAGAGGGAAAATAGAGGAATTTCATGAGGAAAAAGGGAATAAAATGGAGGTTAAGTATGAGTGAAATGAGGGGTTAAATGAAAGGGAAAAATGGGTTTTTGGCAGTCTTTTTCTTCAGGGAAACAGCGGGATTTTCAGGGTAAATGAGGGAACAGCAGTGAAAATTTATTCAAAGGAAAGAATAATATCATAAGACTTCTAAAGATGATAGGTTTTCAAAAGAAACTATCTCTTGAAGGCTTGAAGACAAAAGTCTAGCCACCTCTTGATATAACAAAATTTATAGGTGGCTAACAGGACCCACCACCGCCCCCGGTGCTACCACTAGAACTATCGTCGCAACAGCCATCGACACCCGATGTAGAGTGGGTCGATAGTCCCTCTTGCGGGCCATCACAGTGTCTAACTGGACCTCCTCAAAGTCATCCATGAAACCTCGAGAAGGCATCCCCTGGGTTAAGCGGTCCACTCGACCCCAGAAATCCTCAAGAACTGACACCTGAGCTGTCAGTTCTGCAATGTGAGCCTCTACCGTATCTGCGCGAGCCACTGCCGCGTCGGCACGAGCTTGCTCAGCCGCAACCTCTCCAGCAGTCGAGCTATTACCCTCCCCAGAAGGGCCAACACCACCGCCAGGTCCGCCAACACCACCACCTGGTCCCCCTGCATCACCTCCTTCGTGACCACCCCTAGGTCGTTGCGGAGGATCGTGGCCCACCAGCGGAGCCACAGGGCGACCCACCTCGCCAACATCTGCACGAGTAACCAAAATGATGTCAGTGTCACTAACAAAACACATAAGTGCATACATACTCAAGTAAATGCAAAAAACATACAAAATGTTCGTGTTGGCCCCCAAACATAACCATAAGGGAGACCCATGTCTGGATTGCCCCGGAAGTCCATTCCCGCATACGGGTATGGCAAAAACATATGTGGATTAGCCTCAAACCAGGCCTGTGTCATGGCGTTCCAATAACGCTCCACCATGCCACCTCCGCTCGCAGCATCACCGGAGCCCACCTCCTCATACGAGGCTCCCGTGGCCCCCCAAGAGGAACCGTCACTACTGGCCTCAGCAGCACTACCCTCTCATACATGATGTTGCACAAAACACTGGCATACGCAAATGACTTAGATCCACGTTGGACCTTGTTAATCTGCGACACCATCCCATCAAAATAGAAACGGGCAAAGTCGAAAAAATGTCTGGACCTCAGTCGGCGCAAAACTCAACTTGTGGGCCAGACGCCCGATGCGGAGCAAACAACCCCGCCAGTCATACAACCACCGCCAGAGCACACTGCTCAACCAAATCTGTAACTGATGCAATGTTGATGCATCCCTCTATAAGAGGCTCCTCACCATAGTGGCGTCTCTGAAATTTCTCCAATTTCACCCTACCGGAATGGAGTGGATACCTCAGTGCTTCACCCTGAGGCAGCAACCTAGTCACAAAGTAAACATCTGTTTCAGGACGGATAACCAGATGTGTCCCCCGCAACACGAACATGTTGCGCCTCCTGCACCAATGCTAAATAATGTACCGTATTAATCGGTCCTGCGACCGAAGAAACTCATTCTCTGCATTTAGGAGGCCCCATAGCGCCAACTGTCGGCGTGCCCTAACATCAGCAGCCAACTCGGCACGGAGATCGGGCCAATCCCACTCCTGCCACAATAACCTGTCATCAAAACAGGTACCCATCAGTATAGAGAAAAATCCCAAAAAATAGACAAAAACCAAAATATTTTGTCATCTTGACCTTGCGCGCCTGTCCCTCAGACAAGCGCAATTAGCGCGCGCTTGTAGTTTACATAGGCGTGCCTAAGGCGTGCTAAAAGTGAGGAACAGCGCGCTTTTGCACACATGTACCCCGCAATTGCGTGCAAGGAAGGCGCACTTTTCCCCAGATCGTTCGCGCAATCTTGGGCAAAAGTCACCCAAAATCCGTACAAACCCAGTTTGTACGGACCCCCGCACCATCAAACTGTAAAAATTAAAGTACCAGACGTCATGGAGATTACCTGGGCATAGTATCGCTAGTCCCTGGTGCTCTGGCTCCGCAACGGCAAGAAATGCTACACAGAATCCTTTGACTCCTCAAAACTTAGCAAGTACAAATGAATTGAATTAGGGCCGCATCCACCTATATATTGCCTTTTTCAAAAACTTCGGAGGACCATAACGACAGATCAGAAGATCTGTTCTCCGAACTGTAAACTGCGCCACAATCAGCGCTCCGTGACGAACAGAAGTGATGCCACACATTTGCATTCCAGAAAAAATAATTTTTCAGTGCCAACAGGTATGCCCTCTCTCATCTTCTTTTATAAAAGCACATGGTTGTCAATAAATTTTTAATAAAGAAAATGCTTTCACTTGAGGTAGTTGTTTTTGCAGGAAAAGCTCGCAAACCATCCACAACATTATCTCCTGAAAGTTCCAGAGCAGGTATCATTCTACCCCCAGCATGATAGAGTCCAAGAAAAACTCTGCATATCCTGACATCATTTCTCTATCAGAAATAAACCATAGGGTCCTCATATCCGACCATGTTTATCATCGCCTCACTCTACACATGATAAACATCTGCATTGGTCAGTAGCGCCTCCCCTCCATGGCGCCTGTCACCCATAGTAGACCATATATCACAACATAAGTGACACTATGGCCATACCACTTCAGTGCGGGAAGCACCTCGTGCCCATCCATTCATCATGCATAAGGTCAATTTTACAATACAAACTGAAACCCCCTTCCTGGACGACCAGGTTGTACAAGCAGATAAAGAGCGCACCACCACACCTCGCATTTGGCCCACCATGCTTCCACCAGCATAATCCCATCTGCGATACTTTTACATCAGCTTCATCAACCTCGCACATGAGACCAACCAATGGGACCCCCACCCTCAGCGAAACACGCTCCTCGCACCATCAGTGAGCGAACACTTTCATGTTTTGGGGTACCTGTCTCTGTGTTTTGTACAAACCAAACTCCATTATTTTATTCTTTTGGTAAGTGTACAAAGACCGCAAACGATCCACTTCATCCCTTCACCCTCTCATTTCATCTTTTCTCCCATGGCAACGATCCCTAAACACCCTTGGTCGGAGTATTTCACCCCCACGCACAAACTATCATGACATTCATAGTCGGTTTACACCCGCCCTAGAAGTCCTACCGACTCCAGGGATTTCCCCTTCAGAAATAACTATGACTGTCGCCAAGCTGCTTAAGTATACTCCAATCTCAGGCCACTGAATCCCCATCATCAATTTTCAGTCACTCATCACCAACATGCCTATGTTAGACCCATCACATCCAAGTCCCCGATCCCTCATACCGGCGACCCCTCGTTTGGTTGAGGCTTCCTTTTTGTCGACTTCAACACCTATATTCCAAAAAGGAAGCGGTACCTTGGATCACACCTCTCCATACAAAGGGGCATCCTCGGGTGGCACTGTGGGAGACATCATTGTCCATAGATGTCATCGATCCTCCCGACATTCGATTACGACACAAATTTTCATGTCAAGATTGTATTGTACCTTACAACCATTGCACTTTGATCAAAACCGTCGAAGCCCTGTGCCTCCATAAGCGTCTCTATCAACAACGCTTACACGGGAAGGTTCCAGCTAGTACAAATGTGTACCATGCACAGCTATATGCCATACCAAGTTTACGCATACAGGTACCACATTCCACCTATTATCAAAGAAAAAACACCCCTGATGACGTCAGCAGTCATCTTCAACAACCGCCAATGTCACTACCATATCAATGATACAGACAGAACATATATCTGTCAATTTTGTTTCACTAGCCACAACATCACAAGCATGGGACATGCGCGCCTCGTTGAAAATTTATATATGTATTGTATATTGTATTTACTTACAGGGATCCCTTAGGCCATGGTCATTCTTGGAAACGGTGCAGGGTGTTTTCAATTCTAAGGCTTCACGCAGGTCTCTCTCTCTCTCTCTCTCTCTCTCTCTCTCTCTACGCACGATACAGAAAAGAAACTACAATGTATTTCGGCTATACAGTTTTTCCTAGACCTCACACATTAGGGGGCCACTGTTAACACTGGAAAATCGTATAGTAGAAGATGCCATTAATTAATGTCAGGCCAAAGGGTTTACAGGGCTGGAAGACATTATAGAATCTAGAAAGTATTTAAAAATCTCTAAGGTCTGAGGAAAATCAAATTTGAACTAGTCCTAAATGTTATTTGCACACATAATCCTTTGTGAAGAGCGCCTTATGCGCGTTTTTTGCCCGATATGCGCGCATTCCTGAGAGTGGAAAAATGTACTATCCGAGACCACACAAAGCAAAGGACAAGTGATGCCTTACTTGTAGCTGCCTAAGGACAGCCACCAACGCCTCCTTAGACACTATGTGAGCACAAATGGAATATTTGGAGCACACAAAGGAATCATACCCCTCTCTTGGGTCACCATCCTCCATGTACCAAGAGAGGGAAGGGGATATTTGAAATCTCCTATATAAGACCACCATGAGATGAAGAATGGGTGATCACATTGTTATGCTGGCCAAAATTGCCCAAGCAATACCAGCAATGTGTGACCCGAAGCTAAAGATAGAGGGGACTCAATTGTTGGCCACCCAACAAGTTCAGTCCACACAGTAGATAGAGAGGGAGACAGAACCAAGGCAAGCTTGGGATAAAAACATCCTCGCATCGGGACCTAGAACATTTGGCAAGAGGGTGAAGTTTCACTCTTCTTACTACCAGCGCTCAATAAGAGGGGCCTAGAGCCACCGTTTGCATTATTGTTGTCGTTTGACTCTTTTCAGAGTTTCTGTTTATTTGTGTTTAGTTTTAGTTTAATTTTAGTTTACATTTGCATGTTTTTTCCTCTATATAGTATGCACATTGATTCTAGCTTGTTCCACTAACTTGCTTGACTCCACTATTTTCTGTCTGTTACCAATATCTTAACAGGGTAAACCACACCCCTTAAGCTAGTGTGATTTCATACATACGTGCACCAAACATACTACAACAATACATATGGGCAGAAAACCGCGGAACCATATCATTAAAGATCAACAGCAAGGTAAATACACAGTGCTCTAAAAGGAATGCACGGAATGCACTCAAGCTACAAGATCGCTGAAATACACTAAAGAAAACTAGCACTGAAAATGTTATGCTGCTACTATTGTTGCTATTGGAAATTGTTACTACTATGATGAAGAACCATGTGCAGGAAGCTGATAGAGTGCTCAGAAAGATTCGAGCTTTTAACCACAGACTCTACTCAAAAAACCCAGAAACGGTTTGGCCAGATTTTAACTTTGGATTTTCGGCCCTTTTTGGGTGGCACACCACACCCTTGCTCGCTGAGTTACACTCCCTGGAAACCGCTGCCAATATGGGGCTGAAAGAATGATCTCACAGTTGCAATAGCACCCACTCCACTCACTAATTGAAGGGCCAATCCCTTCTCCTGATCTCCAATCTAGAAGCTTGAGATCTAGCTCCTCCTTTCTCTACTCAAGTTGCATTTGCAAACTGCACAACCGCTGGACTAGACTGCGCTGTCAAGGAGGCTGGAGTTGTACCCTGCTGCTGGATGATGAAAAAATGCTCACAACTCATGTAAATGATCTCTTCAAAGTGAGGGAGAGACCCCTCACAAGATTCCAAACTGAAATACTTGGAACTTCCTTCCTCCCTTAGATTTGTCTGGCTGGACTACGCAATTCTTAAAGGAATTGTTGCTGCATGGATGTGTAATATGATGGGTCGATGTCGGATATCACAATGCTGCTCCTAGAAAACTGAAATGGAAGCTCAAGGTGAAAGGATGAATCCTCCACCGGTTTCCTAGCTGAAATTCTAGAAACTACCTTCCTCCTCTAAAACCCTAAGACAGGAATGCGTAATTCCTGAAGTCGTATATGCAGAAGAGGGGTTGAATGTGGCACCAATGTCGGATGATGAATAGCTACTCAAAATAACCTTCCCAGAGTAGGCACTTGAAGTCCCCCTTGGGTAAGGGTGGGATTCCCACTCGGGAACACCCGTGTGCAACACAGCACAACAGACTTAGCTAAACAGCTAAAGTGTGCAAAGAACGCCAAACGAAAATACAATATCAAATTCTAGATTGGTTTACTTTGATGCCCTCATCTTCCTTATATGGTTGTGAGTCTTTCCTACTCTTGGCCCACCTCATAACTGCACTACACATGTGGCCACTATTCTCCATGAAGACTGCGTTGTCTCTCCATGATCTCCATGATCTCTACAATTAATCTCCACTCTCTCATTAATGTGTGCATTTAATGCACCACTCCCTCCATCATTGCATCATTAATTCTCTATGATTTTACTTTTACTCTTCCACTATCTCCATCATCTTCCTCATTATCCTCCATGATCTCCACTCTTCCTCCATTAAGAAGCTGCTCCATTATTCAATAATGTCGATCCATTATCTAACTAACCCACATTCATACAACAAAAGTGGATTTTATTTATCTACGGGTTTATGGCTCCCTCCACCCTTTTGTTTACTTACTAAGCAAAAAAAGTAAGAACTCTAATATTCCAATTAACTGATGGAAAATTGAGAATATTATATTTGACTAAGCACATAGATTCTATATGCCTTCGAGGTTTCACTATAGCCCACAAACATTCACTTTTTCCAATAAGCATCTAGTTTGTTTCTCTTTTCTTTCGGCACATGAAAATAAACGGGACTTCCAAAAACTCTAAAATGAGAGACATTGGCCTTTTTAGCAAAGAAGACTTCTTCAGGAGTTTTGAGTCCAATGCGGAATGTGAGCATCTATTTTGAATGTACACAGCAGTGTTGGCAACTTCTCCCCATAGAAACTTTGGAAGACCTTGGTCATAAAGCATGGCACGAGCAGCGTCCAAAATGGTTCTATTCTTCCTTTCAGCAACACCATTTTGCTTAGGGGTATACACAGCAGTGGTTTTCCTCTTGATGCCAACTTCCCTACAATAGTCATTAAATTCATTCGACTCATACTCTATTCCATTATCAGTCCTCAAAATCTTGATCTTCTTCCCAATTTGATTTTCAACCAAGGCCTTGAAGGTACAGAACCACTTGAACGCGTCATCCTTCTTCTTCAAGAAGTATATCCAAGTCTTGCGGGAGAAGTCGTCTATAAAAGTGATATAATATAAACATCCTCCCAAGGATGTTACGGACAACATACCAATTAGATCGGAATGTACCAATTGCAAAATATCAGATGTCTTCATGACACTAGAGGGGAACGGTCTCCTTGTATGCTTTCCTTCAGCACAACCCTAACAAACACCTTCATGATCATCTTTGAAATCGGGCATCCCTGTTACCACCTTCCTTGCTTCGAAAAGGGCCTTGTAATGAAGGTGTGCAAACCTCCGGTGCCATAGCTCGGTTTGAAGAGTTGTGTCACATGTCATGGTCCCCAGCGGACTTCCTCCAACCTGATAGAGTGTATCAACTCTAAAACCAAGAGTGAACGCTTCTTTGAAGTTTCTTTTCCAAATGTGTATCTTTCCATCGATGAATGCCACCTTGAATCAATTGTCTTCCATTGCCGAGATAGACACTAGATTCTTCTTCAAGTTAGATACGTACAACAAATCTTGCAAGCGGAGGACTTGACCTTGATTTAGATGAAGGGTCACAATCTTTGTCCCTTTCACAAGATAGGTGGCATTGTTTCCAAGGATAATTTCCATAGTATCATTTTCAATCAAATCAGAGAGGGCTTCCTTGTATCCAGTGAAGTGTCGTGAAGCACCACTATCAATCAACCAATTGTCCAGCGTATCGAAAGGAGATGTAGCAGAGAGGGCAGATATAAGAATATATTCATTTTTCCTATCAACAACATTAGATTCATACCTGGAATTCCTTGACCTCTTGAAAGGTTTCCCATTTCCACTTCGATCAAAGGGAGCCTTCATCTTTCCTTTGAACCTGTTGTTCCTTTGATTTCCATTCCCCCTGAAGTTGTTGTTGTCATCATCTCTAGGAGAGTCCCTTCTATTGGGGCACTCTCTTGCATAATGACCAAACTTGTTACAACTGTAACATCTTCCTTTTTTTCCTGTGGGACCCACTCTTCCATGGTTTTGATTTCTCGGACCATCATTGCTCCTCTACTTTGCATGAGTGGTGAAGGTAGTAGGGTCACCTCCATTCCATTAAAGGGATGGTATCTCTCTATCATCATTGTTTCCTCTTGAGTGCATCTCGTCAACAATTCATCAAAATCAGGAATCACATTGTTATTAAGAATTGTAGTATTAAATACATACCAGTCTTGGGAGAGTCCTCGAAGAGCAACGAGAACGAGCTCTCAGTCAACTACTTCTTCTCCAACAGCTAAGAGATCATTCCTTATTTATCTGAGCCTCATACAATAGGATTGAATGGATTCTTCTTTGCCCTTCTTGATATTCTTCAACTTGTTCTTAAAAAAGAGAACTTGATTAGCATTGTTAGCCTTGAACATGCTAACCAACTTATCATACATCTCCTTAGATGTGCCCAGCTCAAAGATATAAGCAACCAAGTGCTTATGTATAGAATCCTTGATAATCATCTACGCCTTGATTTCCCCTTTTTTATACTCCATCTTTGTGGCACTTGGTGCATTTGATGGAGGCTCATTTATCTTCCCCTGCACATAATCCATGACTTCTTGATCTTCCAATACCAAATCCAACGACATCTTCCAAGCATGATAATCAGATTTATCAGTCAACTTATCATCAGACTTGAAACCCTTGTAGGTTGAGGAGACCATTGGTCCTTGATAAGACAACTTCTTCGATGATTGCTTTTCACACTAGCTTGGGCTCTGTCTTCACCTTAGCTCTGATACCATGTTAATTTTAGATAACCATGGTATGCGTTATGCTTAATGCAGTTTACTTCAATCTTTCTTATAGGCCCAATTCAAATTAACAATCACATAAACATGAAAGTAAATGTTGATAGAACATAATAATAGATCGACAGAATAATAGATCGACAGAAGACAAACCAATATAATAAATCAGAATTTGAAATTCTTCTTGTCCAGCAAATATAGAGAGAAATGTTTGTTACATCAATCAACAAGATGCCCTAGCCATCAAAGACTTTTGCTAGTCAAACCAGCTCTCCCAACATCCAAGAGGTTCAGTCAAACTCAATCAAACTTGGCCTTTCTTCAATATCACACACAACCCATAAAACAACCTTCAAAACCAGTCAACGCAAGTCAATTTCTTGCGGTCAAAGACAACCAACCGTTCAGTGAACTGCGATCAAAGTGCTACAGTCAAAGTCAATGGATTTCCTCAATTTCTATGCCCTCTAATGCGGCCTTCCAAAATCAAAATTTCTAGGCAGAAAACACAGTCAAAGCATGAGGGTTGACCCAAAGTCAACGTTGTCTAGAAAGCCCTAAAACGGTTTGAAAGCTTCAGCAGCCTGTTTCACACGTGGGAGAGAGAGAGAAGCCTCCAATGGTTGTACGAACCAATCAGATGATGAGGAATGTGTGATGAAATGATGATGAAATGAGTATCATCTCTCTCCAATTTATATCCATCAATGAGGGTGTGTGACACATCTTTTGGCACTTGTGAGCCTACATCACAAATCTGGCCGACCTTGACAATTTGCACGTGTGGAAAATAAAATCAAAATATAAGTTCTTCTCATCCAAACAAGATGATCTTTAGATCAATCTTGCACCTCTCCAAAAGAGGAATCCAACGAATATATCATCATCATCATCATATGAACAATGCAACATGGAGTTTTGACCTAATTGCCCAATGGGATTTGAAGTTAAAGACAGAAAGGCATATGTTTGCATATTGAAGAAAGCATTATATGGCCTCAAGCAAGAACCAAGGGCATGGTATGCTAAGATGGATGCATACCTACAAAGATTACGCTTCACAAAAAGTTTTGTTGATTCGAACCTTTATATCAAGGTTGTGAAGGGAGAATCGGTAATCATTCTTCTGTATGTAGATGATATTCTCTTCATAGGTGTAGAAGGTCGAATTGAAGAATGTAAGAAGCAACTAGCAGTAAAATTTGACATGAACAATCTAGGGTTGATGCATTACTATTTGGGACTAGAAGTCTGGCAAGGACCTAATGAAATTTAAAGGCAAGTATGTGATCAAGATGTTGAAGAAGTTTGACATGATGGATTGCAAACCAATGACCAATCTGATGATCCTTAAAGAGACTGCGGAGTTCAGAATCGAGCCCTATGGATCCTTCCAAGTATAGACCACTGATTGGCTCACTGATGTACTTGGTGAATACTCGACCAGACATATGTTTTGTAGTAAATGTTCTCAGTCAATTCCAAGTGGAGCCAAAACATGATCATTGGGTAGCAGCAAAACATATTTTGAGATATTTGCGAGGAACCATCCACTACTGCCTAAAATATGACAGGAGGAATAATGTCCACTTGATGGGATATACAGATTATGACTAGGGAGGCAGTGAGTGAGAAAGATGGAAGGAGCACTACAGGAGTATGTTTCAGTTTGGGATCCTCCATGATCTCATGGATGAGCAAAAAGCAAGATACAGTTGCTTTGAGTACTGCTGATGTTGAGTATATTGCAACCTGTGAAATAAGCAAAGAAGTGGTCTGGTTAAGGAAGTTGTTGTTCGATCTATTTGCAAGACCTACAAACCCTACAATGACACATTGTGATAACACCAATTGTATACGATTGTCTGAAGACTCAGTGTTTCATGAAAAGACAAAGCATATCAACAAGTATCACTACATTCGAAAGCTAATACAAGATGGTGTATTACAACTACAATATGTCTCCATTGATGAACAAGTAGCTGACATATTGACAAAATCTCTTCCTGAGAGAGAAGCTTGGTTTGGTCGATGTATCCTCCCTAGTTGAGAGGGAGAGATAGGCACGTCATTCTTACCTTCACTTGGGAAGACATATTGGAGGATTAGGTAATCATCTGGCATCTGATACTCTTTGAAGATGAGGTAGGGCATCCAAGATAATAGTCATGGACCAATATTCTTTGAGAACTAGCTATCCAAGATAAGAATAATCCAAAAAAGGTCATACTCTATGAACACCCGGGTGGAGTATGTACCTTGAGAGACAATGATGATGGTGTCTATAAATCATTGATATTACCAACATTGTGCTCTAATCTTGTGAAGAGATATAGTTGTTAGTCAAAGCCTTGCTATGTGACAATGTTGGTTGATATGATGCTAGACAAATGGGTTACCAATCTGAGTCTTATGAGATCTATTCAGATTGAGAATGTCCATGTACTATTTATGAATACCTCCCTACTTAAGAGGGAGTGTTGAAAAATGTGTAACTAGATTCGATCTTCATAAATATGAAATGTACTTTTGATTCTTGTAAATTGTAAAATGAAAAGAAAATTATTATTATTATTATTCTTATTGGAGCATGGGTTTCATGTTCAAAATATTTTATTTTAAAGGTCAAGCACCCATAAGTTGAAGACCCCATTAGGCACATTGTAACTTGTAAAGAAAATTATTTGTGTTCTTAAAAGTGTCGAAATACCATCCAAGACCAAGTCGGTCTGGCAGTTGGCAAGTCGTCCTGGCAACTAGCAAGTCATCCTAAAAGAAAGAGCCACGTCCACCTTGAAGAGCCTATATATAGGATGGAACTCGTTCTCCTTGAGACACTCGCTCATCTCTCATTCTAGCGAAGGAAGAGGAAGAAGAAGGTAGCAAAGAAGGAAGAGGACAAAGGAGATTTTTGTTTGGGCTATTTCTCTCTCACACGTGCTAAGGAGGACTAGGGTTTTTGCATCAAATCTAGTGTTTCTATCTACAAGTTTGATGTTGGAGAAAAGGAGGCAAGAAGGTCAAGTGAAGGTCACCAAGGGTCATCCTAAAGCTCCAGAAGTCAGAGAAAGGCAAGTGAAGGTTAAAGGAAGGCTCAGAAGGCAGATCGAAGCTCACACATGTGGCAACAGCGATTGCAGGGGGGACGAAAATTCAGATCTACAGTGGAGGCCAAAAATTTTGCAATAGAAGGTCGAAGAAGTGCTATTGGAAGAGAACTAACTGGGTTTGACTGGATCAAAGTTAGCACATCATCCGAAGAAGTTGGTCTTGGTCTTGGAGAGTAATAATCTCAATCTTAAGGTCTTGGAATTCGTCAATTGAAGAATCTATAACGAAGAGAAAAGATTTTTGGATTTTCCTCACAAGTGGAGAGGTTTTGGCCCTGGCTTGTAACCTGCATTATGTGTTCTTGTTCTTCTTGTTTTGGTAGTTGTTTGATAATTCACACACATAATAATAAGTAACAAAGCTAATAAGTAAAAAGACATCACAACCAGTTATCAAGTAAAGAGAAATCATTCTAATCATTGCCCTATAGATTTCTCAACAAGTAGAACTCTAGGAGGTCGGGGCCCAGACCGATTCGAGAGTCAAGGGTCACGCTGGGGTGGAAAGGTTTATCGCGCATGCATTGTAAGACCAACTCCAACAAGGTCGGAAATCGGGGGACAGACCAAGAGAAGTGAGAGTGCGCCAGGCAAGTTAGATCAGCCCCAACCATTCCAAGCGCCCCACTGTCATGTGGGTCTATGGCAGACTCCCACATGATAGATGGGGAATGTGTCAAAGAAGAGTAGTCTATTCTCTGAGAAGCGAGATCTCCCAATCCAGAGGTTCGGTTGAGGCAAAGTCTTATATCACCAGGTTCATCTCGACAAGATGGACGTAATGGAGAGGGTCATTGTGAGTTTAAAGGAGGTTGAAAAAATAAAAAAGGGGTCGGAAATTTATAGGTCCCGTTCCCACAACTATACCTTGGGAGATAGACTTGCACCATAGCTACCCCCTACTATGGGTTAATGGGATGGGTACGTTACAGAAGTGTGAATAAAAGCAGTTAATGAAAAAAAAAATTATGGGAGAAATTGTCTAAATTTTAGACGACTTTAGCCCTTTCTGGTATTGACTAATGACCGTATTTAGTCTTAATTGTGACTTCTCCATTAGATTTATGGTCTTTTTCTGGAATTATTTGCCTTGCCCCTAGTAGCCAAAAATGCATTGCAGCTTTACTGATAAAGATTGTCCACGTTCTGATTCCAGAAGCAGACAATGGATTTACTCTCCCACAAACCTGCCACTGCCAATATTCTCCCATATGTTCAGAGGTTACATGAAAAGAGAAAGTTCTTGTTTTATTAATCCAGTGAACTTTATTTATTTTGGAGCCTCTTTTACACGTTGGCACCAGCTTAAACATATATCAGCAGAAAGAATAGACACTAAATAAAGATTTCTTCAGTTGCAAATCTCATTTTCTCCTAGCAGCTTTTGTGAGTCTATTTAAGTTACTAAATCTTGCATGGATGATGATGTTTGACTACTACAGCTTGTAACATTATTCTATTGTTGTGGTGATTTGGTTATCTTTTGTCAAGAAGCACAGTTTAGAAGTTAATGGTAACCAATATGACCAAAAAGCATTACAGCTTTACTGATAAAGATTGTACGCTTTCTAATTCCAGAAGCAGGCAATGGCTTTACTCCCCTACAAACCTGCAATGCTGCCATTATTCTCCCAAATGTTTCAGAAGGTACAAGAACAGAGAAACCTATTGTTTGCGTTAATTCAGTGAACTTAGTACATTTTTGAGCCTCTTACATATTGGCACCACGTTAAGCATATATCAGCAAGAATAATAGACACTAAATAAAGATTTCTTCAGTTGCAAATCTCATTTTCTCCTAGTAGTTTTTGGCAGTCTATTTAAGTTTCTGAATATTACATGGATGATGATGTTTGACTACTACAGCTTGTAACTTTCTTTTATTACTGAGGTGATTTGCTTATTTCGCAACTTCACTTGCTCCTAGTGGTTTATCAATCTGTTTTAAGCTTCTGAACCTTGCACAATGATAGATTTTCACCCAGTTTAGCCCAGTTATTCTTCACTACACCAGGGCATACAAAGTCAGCAGGTACAGCAGCATATCCATACAGGAGCAGCAGGAAGTGCACATTTAAGGAAGACCTTTACAGCATCAGCTTTAGCAACAGTTTGCAAAGGTCCTTGCGTGCAGCAAAGTGTCAGCAAGGCATTGTTATGTAGAAGAGTAGAGCGCACATGCATACCCTCAGCATGCATGCACTGATCTTAGTTTATTTTCAGTTTTGCCACCTTCAATTAGAACTTGGTTCCTTACTGTTCCAGATTTAAAAGTTCCAGTTCAGTTCAATTTCTATTTCAGTTCAGTTCAGCTAGACACACATGATTCATTCTAAGGGCGTATATGCCAGCGTCGTTAGAGCACTTGCATGAGGAGATAAGTGAGAGCACAGACACTAACGAGTGTGCATGTTTGTGCATGCATACATACCACAGTCACCCTCCGGTTGGGTTGCACTAACTCTGGCACTGTTATTAATGAAGGAGGGTGCACTGGCTGTATTGATTAGGGTTAGGGTTTAACTCTGTCAGTAGGGGGCACTTCATGCATGGGCCTAATTATAATGTATCTTCTGTCTGTTATTCTAGAAAATAGATGAGGGGCACACCAGTGGGTTTGCTAGCAAGTAGGAGCTCTGAGCTTTTGCACTGTGATTTTATTCTTTTACAGTTAATAGAATACAGATGCTGTTTTGAGGGTTCAAATCTGTGTATTTTCTGTTCATATTATCAGCAGCATGTGCTTGTAGGTTTACGCACTCTATAGCTGTTATTTTGATTAGTGTTTTCTGTCTAGAATTAAGGTTAAACTCCTGAGTGCAGAACTTACTTGCCATGGTCTCATCTGACACAGACGATGATCTTTGACTACTATGGCATGTACCTTTCTTCTGTTGCTGTGGAAATTTGATGTTTACAGGAAACAAAATGAATAAGAAGCTAAGAAGCAGCCATGTACATATTGAAATGTAGACATAGTAGACAGATAGATAAAGATTATTTCAGTTGCAATCTCATTTTTCTCCTAGTAGTTTTTCAATCTGTTTAAGTTTCTGAATCTTACAATGATGATGATCTTTGACAACAATGGCTTGTAGCTGTATTCTGTTGCTGTGGCAATTTGTTTTTATTGTGTCAAGGAAACACAGTTTAGAAGTTAATACTAAACAATATAAAAAAGAAGCTAACAAGTCATTTACTCATTTAAAAGTATATGTTCCAAAGCATGACATTTCAGCTAATTCAGTGTTCATACTTAATAGTTTTATCTTGAAAATTTCAGCAGAGAGGAGAAAGATATAAAACGGCTATGAATCCGTTAAGGTAGGATAACCCTAATGTGTGTGTCATATTATTATCAAACATACAGAAGGAATTCATTCACCCAGTTGGGGCAAGTTGAGCATTTATCTTCTATGCCACAAGATGGAAAATACAGATCACTATAAAACATTCCAAATACAAACAACTTATTATCATTTTTGATACAGCACCAATTAGAAGATTATCATCATAAGGTATAAACAAAGTTCACTGTCTTTGTAATGAATGTGATGCTGTTTTCCAATGATCTGTCGACGAATTAGATATACCCGAATGGCATTTTGATATATCAAAGAGGCAGCTTGAACAGAAATTTCATCTTTCCTACTAGAAAGCAAAGCAAGAGAGCAAGAGAAAAAAGTGTTTATCCCATCCCAATTCCAATTTCCTCCATTTAAGCCCCTCTTCTCTCTCCGACCGCGTGCCGGGACTACACACCAACACATTGAAACCTGGTTCTGCATCCGGTTTCATCCCCACGATCCAAAGCTCGTCACCAACAGACACCAACCTGTAATCACACAGAACCAGCTTCGAAATATGCCGTATCACAACACCCAAATCTGACCATCGGTTACGCGCCTGGCAATACTCCCACACACTCAAAGAAAACACAGTCTGCTCAGAATTTAACCTCTTTGCATAAGCCCTATTCTCCACCACCACAACATCACGCATAAAATAGGACAAGTAAGTCGGCTTCGGCCACATTTTGGGCACCAAAACCCACTTCCTCGCCTCCGGATCATAAAACTCACTAGAAGTCCTCGACCCCTTCCCAACTCCTCCCATCACAAAAAACCTCCCATTCAACACAAACCCTATGGCATTGACCCTCTCTCTGTTCAAATTGGGTAAAATTTCCCATTCGTTACTCTCGGTATCAAATCTCTCGGCGCTCCTTTTCCCCAAACCCACAAAAGGGCCCTCAAGCCTCTCGTTTGTCAGGCCCCCGGCAACATAAATGTATTTCCCAATGCTCCCACAGACAAAACATCTGCGTTTCCTCAACTTCATAGTCGGCAAAACAGCCCAACAGTCATTGTGATTTTTACACTGTGGGACATAGCTGAGCATTAGAGTTACATCGTAAGAAAACTCTGCGTACTCAAGCAGGAAGAAGAGCTTACCGTTAATGGCGGCTACCGGGGGGTAATAGCTGAAGCTCTTGAAGGAAGACTGCTCCAGTTGGAGGATCAACTTAGCGTAGCCATCGAGCTGCTCTGCTAATAAACCCCCGGAGACCATGTCCCTGGCTGACTCCGACAAGCCCTTGGTCACATGGGGTAACAAGAGGGGGTCTTCGATGGTTTTCCCTTTTATCTGCACCAGGTCAACCAGGTAGCGCTGAAGGATAATGCGGTTATCCTTTTGCTCGAGGAAAGAGAGGAAGAGGTAGTTGTCACCAAAGGCGCCCCGCGCGACTCGAGCCTCCGAAGTGAAGGCGCCACGGGGGTCCAGGGCCGATCTCCATGCTCTGGAAACGGCAGAGGCAATGGCGCGGGTGCCAGTGCTGAGCTTTGCCAGGCAGCGGATAGCAATGTCGTTGGGGAGACCTGGAATCAATTCACCCTCGGCAGTGATCACTGTGAGATTCGATCCTTGGCCTTCCATGGAAGACATTGTCGAAACAGGGCGGCCAGTGTCATAGATCTGGTGGTTGTGATGAGAAGAAGCCATGGCACCCTACGAATCTCTATATTTCTCGGAACTCCCTCTCATTTCTGATTAGACCTTACCGCTCTCGCATCATTGCTGGAAATTTTTGGAGCACAAGCTTTTCGGTCATTCAGTGTTGTGGGTTTGCAACTTATAGGTTGATTTTAACTCTGTAATATCAAAATTGATTAAATTTGCAAGGTAGTCAAATCAGCTAATCTAATGGAGATGACAAAATAAATCTTCAAATAAAAAATGTTCATGATCAATCAAGGAAACTTATGCATTTTGTTTTTAATGTATGTATGTCTATGAATGGAATGAATTATGGAAAGATAAAGTTAACGAGAGGTAAACTTATATAAAATATGTGATAATAGTGAAATTGAAATAAAATAGTACTCAATTCTTCATTGTTATGTCGTGACATATAGTATTGACAAAGTTATAATAATTTTTTTTATGTATATTTTTTTGAAATAATTTAGGTCTAAACTTTGGGTTTTTGTTCAGCAATGTTGGTAGGACGTTAGTTGCGTCACAACATTATGGTTGTAGAGCTCGAGCAAGAAGTGCAATAAGGTATAGTTGCAGGGATTGTAATAATGGTGATGTAGCCAAGCTAGCTCAACAAGGTACAAATGCAAAAATTGCAGTGATTGTTGAAAAGTCAACAAGAAATGTGTGTCTAATTTAATTTTTTCTTAATTGAATTGGACAATAAAATGTAATCTTATCTCATAATCACTTGTAATAGTTAACTGAGTGTGATAAACACAGTTAGCTCATGAATTTCGAGTTGAGGGTGGTTGGTGAGACATACAGAGTGATTCTATTAGTTATGGAGTTCAAATTGCAGTTAGTGCATTAGTTTAATGCATGAGAAATCAGTTAACTCAATTTATTGAGTTAAAGTCAGTTGAACTAGTTGTAACTGTTTGTTGCACTAGTGAGAGATCAAGTAAATTAAATTAGTTTTAATTCACATGCAGTGATCTGCCATGCAACTGATGATTTACTATTAATAGTTGCATGCATGTCAGTTCCAGTGGAGATCCAGTTGAGACAAAGGTTAAAGGGATGTTAACTATCATTTGTATCATTAGTAGGTTGCCTGCATGCAGTAAGACAACCATCGGATTGCCCATGAACATTGCGCAGTTTTGGAAGGCTGAAATTCCTAAAGAATGGGGATTGCATTCCACATGAATTGTGCAAGCAAGGCAGGTTGATTAGAGGCAGGAAATTGGCTAAGTGGTGGTTGATTTTGTCGGGGTCAGTGTGAGACAGTTGTGAGAGTGCAGGAGACTCTTGTGAGAAGAGTGCATTGTAATTTTTTCGTGATTCCATGGTGAATATACAATAGAAAATAGAGGGGTTTTGAGCAGCAAGCTTTCCCAAGGAAAATATCTGTGTTGTGGTTTGATTTGCTTCTTTCTTTACTTGTTGTGATTGGCGATCATGTTTATTTTCAGCAATTGATTTGTAGAAGGAATCAGTATCCTGCTTTAGTACATTGCTTGATCGGATTGAATCTATTGATATACATATGTTTGTATAATTTCTACATGGTATTGGAGCACAAGAAATCACTATAGTGGAGAAGAAATTGAGTTTGTGACTGAATAGAATTTGAATTTGCAAAAGTATTCTTGGTGCGATAGACGGATCAAGATCAAGATGTCTTTCAATGGCTTGAGATTGGAGTATGCACTCGAGGGCAGTTCCAATTTTATTGCATGGAAAGACAGGATGGAGGCAGTTCTGGAGGACAATGGGTTGAAAAAATTTAAAGATAATGACATTCCCAATCTCGCTGCAGCAGATGCCACAAATCTTGATGCTTGGAAAAAGAAGGTTTCAAAGGCGATAGATCTGTTTCAGAGCAGTAGTGATCATAGAAAATTGGCATTGAAGGACATGCTCAGGAAAATCAAAATGGAGAAAGGCGACACTATTCCGAAATATTTAACCAATTTTGTCCAATGTCGAGATGAGCTTGGGAGCGTCGGAATTATTGTCGCGGATGATGAATTGGTGAGTGTAGCTCTTGTAGGCCTTCCCAAGAGTTGGCATAGTTATCAGGACTCTGTCAATGGGAGGGAGAAGTTGCCAGATTGAGAACGACTTTGGTCAGATTTGGTGCAAGAAGAATTCAAGCGAAATACCAGAGATGGATCTTCATCTAAGACGGATGATGAAGAAAATTGTGCCTTGGCTGGTAAGGCGAAGAAGGGGAAAGGAAAGAAATCCTATTCCAAATTTGAGTCCGACAAAGAAGGCAAGAAGCGCGACATGTCCAGAGTGAAGTGTTTTCATTATCACGAGCATGGACATTATGCCACTAATTGTCCACGAAAGAAGAATAACAAGAAGGCTTCAGGATCTGCAGCTGGTGAGGCTTTGGCCTCGCAATTTGAGTTGGACTTCTCACTCATCACATGCATGGTGTCAAGTGTGATGGGATCAAAGTGGTACTTGGATAGTGGTGCATATTTCCACATGACGAGAGACAAAGAACTTTTCAGTAGCTTGGAGGAGAAGGACCTTCATATGCATATCGAAATGGGTGATGATGGGCTGTACAGTGCTACCGGGATTGGTACAGTTACCGTCCAGAGACAGTCAGGTAAACCTTTCTTATTAAAAGATGTAATGCATGCACTAGGCTTGAAAAAGAATTTAGTTTCAATCGCAATGTTGGAGGATAGAGGCTATGATGTGGTTTTTAGTGAAGGGAAAGCTTTCCTTCGACACAAAGCCACAGGACAAGCCAAGAAGATTGGGATTCGTGTGAAGAATCTCTATAAACTTGATGTAGATGGTTGTGCATCATTGATGGGTAAGGCAGACAAAGTGGTGAGTCGAGATGAGGGTGAGTTATGGCACAGGAGATCGGGCCATCTACACCACAAAGCCTTGAAGGTCATGCAACAGATTTATACGAGTCTTCCCAAGGGTACTCTTGCGCAGATAGACACATGCAAGGGATGTACCATGGGGAAGTATGCAAAGGCCACTTTTCACGAGAAGGAGAACCGAGCTTCGAAAATCCTTGAGAGAGTTCACTCATATGTGTGTGGACCATTATCTACAGCTTCGATAGCAAAGCACAAGTATTATGTGATCATTGATGATGATTTTTCTAGAAAGTGTTGGATCTACTTCACATAGAAGAAATATCAGACGTTCTCAAAATTTTGTGAGTTCAAAGCACTGGTGGAGAAAGATACGGTGAAGCATGTGAAGGCTCTTAGGAGTGACAATGGTGGTGGTACATCTACAATGAATTGAAGAACTTTTGTAGCAAAGAAGGAATTCAGAGAGAGTTGATTGCGCCTCATAACCCACAACAGAATGGGATCACAAAAAGAAAGAACAGAACAATTGTGGGTGCGGCACAAGCGATGTTGCATGATCAGGGCCTACCATTGCATCTGTGGGCGGAGGCATGCAACACAACGGTATTTGTGCAAAGCCGTAGTCCTCATCGGATACTTGGCATGAGTACACCAGAGAAGGTTTTTCTGGTAAGAAACTTGATGTTTCATATTTTAAAATTTTTGGCTCATCTGTCTATTGCCATGTGACCAAAGATTCCAGGAAGAAGCTTGAACCAACAGTTGAGATTGGGATAGTTGTGGGGTACAATGATACTCCCCACAACTATCGGGTGTATTTTCCAAACAACAGGATGATTGTTGTGAGACCGGATATAAAATTTGATGAGGAGAAAGCCATGTGATTGTCCCTTGAGAGGGAGTTGGATTTGCATGCAGATGAGGAACTCTTGGTTCCAAATGATGAACCTCAAGATGTGGAGCAGCCACATGCAGAGGATCATGGAGTGGCAGAAAACACTCATGCGGAGCCATCCACCAGAAATGGTAGAAGGTGCACCAAGGAAGCTGATAGATTGAGACTTGATGTGGCAGAGCATGTAGGGCACCTACTTCACTGCGTAAACAGAGACATTCTCGACAGGTTTACTGAATACATGGCTCTTATGAGAAAGTGTATTGTGATAGAACCATCCTCCTTTTAGGAAGCAGTGCAGCAACCAATTTGGGTTGATTCTATGGTTGAGGAGTATGACTCCATCGTCAAGAACAGTGTATGGGAAGTTGTCCCAAGACCAGTCAGAAACTCAGTGGTTGGATCTAGATGGATCTATAAGGTGAAACAGGGAGCATATGGGAGTGTGGAGAAGTACAAGGCTTGATTTGTAGCACGGGGATTCTCACAAGTTGAGGGGATTGACTATGAGGATAATTTCGCACCGGTTGCAAGATACTCATCGATTAGATCTATCCTTGCACTCTCAACGCAGATGGGGTGGAAGATACATTAGATGGATGTGAAAACTGTGTTTCTCAATGGAGTTATTGAGGAAGAAGTGTACATAGAGCAACCAGAAGGTTTTGAGATCTTTGACAGTGAGTCGCATGTGTGTGAACTCAACAGAGAATTGTATGGGCTGAAGCAAGCACCTCGTGCTTGGTACATTAGAATTGACAGCTATTTCACCGGGTTGGGCTTCACCAAAAGTGAAGCGGATGTAAACCTGTACCAGATTGTGGTTGATGGTAAGCTCTTGATTATCGTACTTTATGTTGATGATCTAATTTTGACAAGTGATGAGCAACTGAACTTCTTGCAAATAATATTTTGCAAGAGAGTTAAAAATGAAGGACATGGGACTCCTTCACTATTTCCCTGGTTTGGAAATATGGCAGTGGGATGGTGAGCTATTTGTTTCTCAAGGCAAGTATGCCAAAGAGATTCTGAGTAAGTTTCACATGGAGAGCTGTAAACCCATGGAGACTCCTCTTCCAGGAAATTGGAGGAAGGAGGATGCTACTTCAGGTGAGGTAGTGGACGCTACTGTTTATAGGCAGCTAGTGGGTTCACTGATGTACTTAGTGAACACGAGACCAGACATTTGCTACACAGTTAACCAACTGAGTCAAGCTATGGTTAAGTTGACCAGGCTCTTTTGGAAGGCAGGGAAGCATGTCTTGAGATATCTCAGGGGCACTGCAGAGTATGGATTATGGTACAGACGGACAGATGGAGTGAAGATTCAAGGCTTCACCGATGCAGATTGGGCAAGCTGTCCATCAGATAAAAAGAGCACATCAGGAGGGATCTTCAACATAGGATTGACAACAGTTTCTTGGTACAACAGGAAGCAGCGATCTATGGCACTCAGTTCAGCCGAGGCAGAGTACATGGCAGCAAGTCAGGCTGCATGTGAGGCCATATGGATGAGAAAGATCCTGGTTGGTTTGTTTGGTTCTCAGATGGATCCGACGGTGATACATTATGATAACCAGAGTTGCATTAAACTCTCGGTTAATCTGGTATTCCATGATAGGTCCAAGCACATAGACATCTGGTACCACCGTCTCAGATATTGTGTTCAGAGGCACATTATGTTACTTCAGTACATTCACACGGAAGATCGGGATGAAGATATTTTGACGAAGGCACTCACCAGGACAAAATTCAAATACCATAGAGGTAGGATTGGGGTGACAGATATTCCCTTTCTTGTTGAGAGGGAGTGTTGAAAAGTCAACAAGAAATGTGTGTCTAATTTAATTTTCCCTTAATTAAATTGGATAATAAAATGTAATCTTATCTCATAATCACTTGTAATATTTAATTGAGTGTGATAAACTCAGTTGGCTCATGAATTTCGAGTTGAGGGTGGTTGGTGAGGCATGCAGAGTTATTCTATTAGTTATGAAGTTCGAATTGCAGTTAGTGCATTAGTTTAATGCATGAGAAATCAATTAACTCAATTTATTGAGTTAAAGTCAATTGAATTAGTTGTAAATGTTTGTTGCACTAGCGAGAGATCAAGTGAAATAAATCAAATTTAATTCACATGCAGTGATCTGCCATGCAACTAATGATTTACTATTAATAGCTGCATGCATGTCAGTTCCAGTGGAGACCCAGTTGAGACAAAAGTTAAAGGGATGTTAACTATCAGTTGTATCATTAGTAGGCTGCTTGCATGCAGTAAGACAACCATTGGATTGCCCATGAGCATTATGCAGTTTTGGAAGGCTGAAATTCCTAAAGAATGAGGATTGCATTCCACATGAATTGCGCAATAAAGGCAGGATGATTAGAGGCAGGAAATTGGCTAAGTGTTGGTCGATTTTGTCCAGGTCAGTGTGAGACAGTTGTGAGAGTGCAGGAGACTCTTGCGAGAAGAGTGCATTGTAATTGTTTCATGATTCCATGGCGAATATATAATAGAAGATAGAGGGGTTTTGAGCAACAAGCTTTCCCCGGGAAAATATCTGTGTTGTGGTTTGATTTGTTTCTTTCTTTACTTGTTGTGATTGGCGATTGTGTTTATTTTCCGCAATTGATTTATAGAAGGATTCAGTATCTTGCTTTAGTATATTGCTTGATCAGATTGAATCTATTGATGTACAAATGTTTGTATAATTACTACAGTAATGGTGATGAACTCAATCCACATACTGATAATTTTTGGAGTACACAAAAATTAATGGCACGGAGCTTATATGTAATAGTCTTGGTAAAAAATTTATGTAATAAAGTTAATAAAGACAAAATAATAACCAAGGTCATGGGGCATGTATTCCAAGCTAAATGTTGGGAAAAAAATCTTAGTGTAGGTGTTCATTTGGTTTATTATAGCTAAGGAGATTGGAAAAAGCAATGACAAAGACTTTAGAAAGGCAAAATGACATTTTTGGCAATTTATATATGAAAATAATAGAAATTAAGAGAAAATTAAGGTGAAAGGTCATAGATTGCATGTGAGGAGGAAAATGAAGGAAAAATAATGAAAATGAAGAAATAGAGGTCTCAGTAATAAAAAGGCTTCTGAGGATCAGTTGGTACATTTTGTCAATTCAATTTTGGAGCTCTCTCTCTCTCACACACTCTTGGACACTTAGAGCATTATTGGAGCATTCTAGCATTGGATCAAGAAAAGCGAAGGAAGAGCAAAGAAGGCAAAGGGAAACAAAGATCAAGCAAGGAAGTTCATGATAAAGCAACTACAAAAGGATTACTTGTAGAGATAGTGAGAAGTTCCAATTACATTTCCCTTATTGCTTCGAAGTTGTTTAGTAAGCTGGCAAGATTTTCACATACATCAAAGTCATATCTTTTGAGTCAGTTGTATGTCACAAAATTCTATCATATTTATTAATAAATTTCACTTCTCTATTATATTATTGTTAGCAATAGATTTAAACTCACGTCTATCAAAGTTAACACCAAAATATAAATTATTTGCTTAAATTATATCTAAGTTTTAAGCTCTCATCTAAGTGACATATAAAATTCAAAATTAATATAAATTTTATTGTTATATATTGTTAATAGATATGAAAGTTATTCTATATAATCTTTTAAATATCATATAATTTGTGTCCTTTCTTTCAACTGCAAAGGCTTAGCTAGCCAACCTAAAAAGCTAGCCTTCAAAGAACTTGTGCGTTCTCAGAATCCAGACATTGTTTTGCTACAGGAAACTCTGGGGAAAGGGGATGATGTTATCTGTACTACTTCCAAACTTCTGCCTGATTGGTCATTTTTCGCCCTCGATGCAGTAGGGAGATCAGGGGGTGTGGTTTCTGGTTTTAATCATAAGAAGCTTAAATATGTCTCTTCTTGGGGTTCAGCGAATGTTCTGGCCTTTGAGATTTTTTCTAGCGAGCTCAATCTTACCTTTCTTTCCATAAATATATATGGGCCTTGTGTGGACAGAGAGAATTTCTGGACCTCTGTCTTCAGCTCCTCCTGGCTTGCTCATCCCAATTTAATCATTGGTGGAGATTTGAACTTTTCTCTAGGGGAAGCGGAGTCTTGGGGCGCAACGGCCAGAGCTGACCCTTTATCCGACCTTTTTAGGAACCATCTGGCCCTGTCCCATCTGGTGGATATGCCCCTTCTGAAGCTGCGACCTACTTGGAGAAACATAATAATTGGGCAGGATTGGGTGGGTAAGAAGATCGATCGTTTTCTGTTAAGCGAAGTTTTGGTGGATAAACTTATCATTTATCGGCATTGGGTAGGTGAAGGTGGCGTCTCGAACCACTTTCCTATCCTTCTGGAAATTAAAGGTGATGGTAAAAAACCAGGAATTCCCTTCAGATTTAATTCTGCCTGGCTCAAGGATGACTCGTATAATGAACTCTTCTCAGCAACTTGGGAGAAAGATTCATTTAGCCCTGAAATTTCAAGGAGTGCCTTTTTTTGGAACAATCTGAAGAAAATGAAAGCAGCCTCCAAAAGATGGGTTGCTCAAAAAAAGGCGAAGGAAGAAGAGGAGCTCAAGAGGGTCAATACTGAACTTGCACTGTTGAAAGAACCGGAAGGGGGAGGATATGCCTCTGTGGAATCGAGGAATAAAATCAAGGAGTTGGAGGCCTCTAGGAGAAGCATCCTTCAGCTCAGGGAAGAAAGTTGGCGCCTGAAAAGTAGAGCGATCTGGCTTCAAGCGGGAGATGAGAATACTAAATTCTTTCAAAACTTTGCTAAAGGTCGGAAGCTTGCAAACACTATTTGGGAAATCCCTAAAGAAAATGGTGAACAGGCTTCTTCTTTTAAGGATTTGGCTTCCTTGGGTATTCGTTTCTTCAAAGACCTTTTTAAAGCCCCGGCTGAAGCATCTATTGCAGAAGTCATCAAAGTGGCCCAGTTTTTTCCTAGTTTCATTGAAGAAGAAGGCAACGAGGCCATCATGGCTCCTGTAACAAAACAAGAAGTTGAGGACATTCTCAAAGGAATGCAAAGGGATAAAAGTCCAGGTCCGGATGGATGGACTATTGAATTCTTCCAGCACTTTTTTGATGTTCTTGGTGATGAGCTTGTAGCTGTTGTAGATGAATCCAAAGCCTCGGGATCCATTTTCCCCCCTTTCAACTCCACTTTCCTCGCCTTGATACCCAAATCCGACCGGCCAAACTCCTTTGCTGACTTCCAGCCTATTTCTCTCTGTACTTGTGCATATAAAATCATTGCGAAAGTCATAGCCTCCAGGATTAAGCCTTTCCTTTCCAGTTACATCTCACCGGAACAGTTTGGGTTTCTGGATGGCCGACAAATCCATGAAGCTATAGGCGTAGCTCAAGAATCTCTTCACAGTCTGAAGCGAAGTGGAAGAAAAGGGGCTATTATAAAAATTGATTTTTCTAAAGCTTATGATAGATTCAGTTGGTTGTATCTGAGACTTTTACTCACTCACCTTGGCTTTAGATTTGATTTTGTCAGATGGATCATGAGCTGTGTATCCTCTTCTGCTATTGCCTTACTAATTAATGGTGCTGCAACCTCTTTTTTTAATCCAGAACGTGGCCTCAGGTAGGGTTGTCCTTTATCTCCTCTACTGTTTCTCTTGGCAGCGGAAGGGTTAAGTCTAATGATACATAAAGGCAAAAGGCAGGGAAACCTCAAAGGCATTGAAGTGGCGCAAAATCTCTGGATTACACATCTCCTTTTCGTGGACGATATTTTGCTATTTTTCAAAGGGAGTTTGGAGGATTGTCGTGCATTAAAAAAGCTGTTGGAACGCTTGCTTAAAGCAACAGGCCTCCAAATTAATGATCAAAAGTCGACCCTTACTCCCTTTGGTCTTTCTGCTGAAGAAATTGGAAGAGTTAGAAGCCTTTTAAACTTTGAAGTTAGATCCATGTAGGACAACTTTAAATATCTGGGCTTTTATCTTAAACCTGACAACTACAAAATCCGTGACTGGAAGTGGCTTCTTGCTAAAGTTGAAAAAAGGCTTAATCATTGGAGTTTCAGGTGGCTCTTGAGGGCAGGCCGACTAGTCCTAATAAAGTCAGTATTGATGGCCATTCCGGTTTATTGGGCTAGTCTTTCATGGGTTCCAAAAGGCATCTTGACCTCAATCGATAAAATGTGCAGTAAATTCCTTTGGGCAGGGTCAAAAGTGGAACATGTCACCCCTTGGGTTGCCTGGGACAAAATCACTAAACCCAAGGAATGGGGAGGTTGGGGGATTAAAAATCTGTCGTCCTTTGCAAAGTCCCTTGCAGCTAAGCTTGCTTGGCGTTTGATTTCAACAAACTCTCTCTGGGTATCAATCATCAAAAGAAAATATATCACCCATTTTTCTGTTTTGGATTGGATTCGCTCTCCAGTCAAATCCTCAAAAAACGCTTCTGTTGTTTGGAAAGCTGTTGTGGCATCGGTTCAGACAATTGAACATGGATTGGCCTGGAATGTTGGAGATGGTACTCAAGTCTGTCTAGGTTGTGATCCATGGGTTGGTTGTTTGGACAGCTTCTCCCTCTCTCCAGCTCTGGTTGATTTTCTCAATGAAAGAGGCTTTTATACTTTGAATCAGGTAGCAGATCCCAGAACAACCTCCCTTGTGAAACAAGGCTGGCTCACAGGTGTGGACTTGCATTTAGAAGACAGGTGGTTGGAAGAATGGAACCGTTTTGTTTCAACCTTACTCTTTTCTTCTGCTCGGATCTCAGATACAAGTGATGAATTGCGCTGGGTGTATGTGCAGTCTGGCCTCTACTCTCCTAAATCGGGTTATAAGTGGTTGATGTCTCAAGTGGGGAGGGGAACCCCGAGCTGGTGGTATAAACCAATTTGGAAACTGAAATGCCCAGCCAAGACCAAACTCTTTTTTTGGTGCATCCTCAAAAACAAAGTGCCAACCTGGGATTTTCTCAAAAAGAGGGGGAAATCGGGGCCGAGCTGGTGTCCCCTCTGCAAGTCAGCTGAAGAAACTGCTCTCCACCTTTTCCTTCTCTGCCCCTTTAACTCCAGTCTCTGGGTAGAAACTTTAAGATGATTAATATTCCTTTCAGTTGGCGCGGTGAAGACATTTTTCAGGCTTGGAACCAATGGTGGCAGGAGGCTCCAAATGATAAAGTCAGATCTATCCCCCTTCTTGTTGCATGGGGAACGTGGATTGCCCATAACAAGGCTATTTTCAATGAGCAGTCCTTTCCTATTGCCAGATTGGCAGCAGAGGGAGCTGCCATCTATGACAGTATTCCTTCTTATTTTGGTCCAGGACCTCCTCGAAACATTTAGACTGAAGTTATCAATGACTCAATTCCGTGGGATTTTTTCTACGGGGCCTCCGGCTTAAATGGCTCATGTGGTGCTGGCCTCATTATTCATCTCTCACATGATAATTCTCTTCGTGCTTCGGTGGGCCTTGGGCAAGGGTCCAATAATTTTGCTGAGGCCCTCCATTTTCTTCTTTGCTGGTTGTTTTCAAAACATTTGAAACAGGTTCAGATTTTTGGTGATTCTAGGAATGTTGTGAATTGGTTTAATGGGACCCAGCAGTGCAGGAATTATATTTTGTTACCTTTGCTTAAGGAGATCCGTTGTCTTAAATGTTTCTTCACTGAGATATATGTTTGTCACATTTACAGGGAAAGGAACCAGGAAGCAGATCGATTATCTAAAGAAGGTGCTCAACAAGATTTGGGGTCCTGGACAGTAACTGAGTTGGTGAATGGGGCTGTTCATGTTAGGGAACAGCCGACTTTTGTTTAACCTCTGCTGTTTTTATTTATTTATGTACATATTTTCTCTCTAAAAACTTTAAAACTGCTACTTTATATGAGACCAGAACTGTTTTCCTTATGTAAGGAGGTTCTGGGCTCCATTTTTGTTTAAAATTGCTGTTTCTTGGGACTGAGATAGTTTCTACTTCCAGTTCCTCTTGTCTATCCATGGAAGCCTTAGGCTTTGTCTTTGCATTCCTTTCCTTCTGCTCTCATCTTTGTTTCGGTTCCATATCCGGGAGATGATGAGCTAAAGGGGATGCATTGGTGCCTTGAGAGGTTCTTTTTGCTTTTTTTTGGCTGTTTTGCATCACCACAGGTCTTGTAAAGCAGCTGTGTCACCATCCCCCTTTGAAAGAAGGGAATGGCTCTGTTTTGAAATGCTCTGCATATGTTTTGAGACTATCTATTTATAATAGAAAAGTTCGATTTTTTTCTGTGGAAAAAAAATCATATAATTTGTGTTGGTATTAATTTATACAACTTGAAATTTTTTTATTAATTTTTAAATATGCGGAAAATATATTTATACAAAAAGCAGTGACATTGCCACCACATAGACATTACCACCATGTAGTTCTTGTATTGAATAGAAGTGCAAACATAAAAAAAAAATCTCTTAAATAATATATTAAAAAAATATTAAATCGAGAAAACTAAATGTATCATAAAAAAGTTGTTTAAATAACTACTGTATAGTAATTTAGTTCTTAACCCTTAAAAGTTAAAAATGATGCTCTCATACATAATGCATACAAAAATGATGCTCTCATACATAATGCATACAACATTGTAATTTTATATGCCTTACAACACCGCGGAAAAATTATGTTATCAATACGGAACCTAAGTTAATGACATTAAACCAGCCAATGATCATGTTAGGCATCCTTTACATTGTATTATAACTAACCTATCATAACATCGAAGTATTGGTCCAAGTCTACGAAGGGCACATAGATTACATTACATATAGTTACGAAGTGCACATATATTACATTACATATGGTTAATGTGAATAGGTAACTCAAGTTCAACTTCTCACACACTAGGTCCAAACCTAATTACATTACATGTAGTTAATCTGAATAGGTAACTCAAGTTCAACTTTTGACACACTAGGTCCAACCTCCAAAGAGCACTCACATGTAATTAATGTGGATTAGTAATTTAAGTTAGATATTTAAATTGGTAGCCTATGTGGTGTAGAATAGTTGGTGATGGGGTGCACTGTTAAGGCACTCCGTCTGCAAGGTCATTGGTTCAAAACTCGTGGGTGATTAGGATTAGTTTAAACTACCAAAAAAGAAAAAGAAAAGATATTTAAATTGGTGATAAATCTTTCAATCCAATGTATATCTAGGCTAATTTGATTTTAGAAATAATTTGATTTTAGAAAATGAAATACACCTTTGACCATTGAGTATATATATATATATATAATTAATCATTAAAATTTATATTAATTTAGTGGTTGTTTATATTATATTTTAAAGTTAATTTAAATTACTTAATTTTTAAATAATTTATATAAACAAATACTTCATTAAATAAATAAATTCAAAGATTAAATAAAATATGCCAAAAAATATTTGTAGATTTTTTCTTTAAACAAGTTTTGTAGGGCTTTGCTACTTATGTTAGAACTTATGCTCTCAGAAATATTGTCCACAACATTATAACTTGTATTGGCCAATGTTAAAACTAAGTAGTGGTCAATAGGAAAATCAATTAATATAGTCATGCTTTGGCAAGGACTAATAAATTCATATATAAAATGGAAAAATCAATTGTTTAATAAGGTCTAAACACTTGCATAAATTTTGGTGGGCATAACCAATAGTAAGCATGTAATTTACATTTTTACCCTTACTTATTAAAGTGTTGATAAACACGTAAATAATGGTGGGAAATAAGTCTAAGTAAATATATTTATTTGTGACTTATTCATATCATTTTTTTATGCAAAGACCTGCTTAAATTATGGTGGGTTGTGAGTGAGGGTAAATATGTCTATTTGAAAAAATTTCCTGTAAACCGGCCGAGATTCATTCAAATCCCAAGTTTGACAGGCGAACGCTTCACCATTGAAGTGTCCTAAGGATTTTTCACATGTTGAATCCATATATGTAGTAAAAAAATAGTTCAAACAACACAAATCAAGATTTGACCACAAAATTCAGACCACGAATCCACTAGAAACTCGAAAAAATATCACATATAGACAACTACAATTTCAAGGATTTTAATTTTTTGAGTTTTAGCTATTTTCAATGATTACGTCGGAGGCGTTTTCTTTGCGGGCTTGGGGTGAGCAAACACTGTTCACCCCAGCCAATGAGAAACCGTTTCCCTATCGCGCATGGAACCAATTAGATTTTTCCACGTGTACGGGGTCTGAGCAGTGGGGTTGCAGAATAACGTTGCAGGGATTGGAGGTTGGAGTTGTGCGTCCTCTGCCAAGGGCCTCTCCTTCTCAGTAAGATGGTTCTGCTCCCATTGCGGCTTCGACGGTATGGTGGCATGGTGAACGCCCTCCTGTATTGTGCAGGTATTGTGCAGATGCCACAGGAAGATCGCGCCTCTGTGCTGCTCAGTAAACCTGTGATTCCCGTGCTGGTGGTTCTGCAGTTGGCTAACGCTGGCCTTGCCTGAGTTGACACAATGCTAGTCGATATTTCCCTCACAGTACTACGATTATGGTCAATGGGAGGTGGCCCGATCTCCTGTCCTCCCTACGCTGCACACATACTCATCGATCAATTTCCTTCCACACTGTGTTGCGGCTGTGGACAATGGGAGGTGGCAGCCCTCACCAATTGACAGGACTATAGCCTCGCGACCTTCTCCTCAATGATTTGCGGCCTGTGTGTAAACTATGGCAGCCCACACCAGCGCTCTAACCCTCCTCTCAGCGCATAGGTGCCCACGCGTAGCCATCTAGCTCCGCCTTGTACATCCAACAATCACTTTCCATATGAGCAAGTTCAACAATTGGGTGCCCTGTTTTCTTCTAATACATGTCCACAAATGCATCTGCAATTTATCAAGGATGGTCACCAGGTTAAAAAAAATCTCAAAATCAAATGAAAATACCAGCACTCGCAAATAAAGAGGGCAAAAGGCTGAGAATTCCCAAACAACTCGCGACGCATACAATTGGACTCCAGGCGCCTCAAAAGCTTACTCGGCCAGGTCCCCGAGCTGGCGCATGATCCCGACGATGCCGGCCATGGCAACCCCTTCCAGTAGCGTGCCTGGGTCATCCTTGGCAACTGAAGTGTACAACTCCGGCTTGGCAAGACTGTATTCATTCCTTATCTCGTACCTTACCAGCAGCATATTGATGATCAATTCTCTAACTGCAGTCCCAACTTAAGCCGATTCACAGTTCATTTCACCTGTCTCAGGTTAACTATGTCAGCGGAACCCATCCGAAGCTCAAACGCTGCCAAATTGTACCGTTAGGATGCAGAAAACCCCTGTGCAACAAAATAGCATGGTTCTACATTCGATTCTTTTGCGTTTAAGCCCTAGCGAAGTTGAAAATAAGCACAAACTTTAGCATTGTGAACTTCCTGGGAAAGGAAAAGAAAGAGAAGGAATGTCGATTACTTTTTAGGGAAGAATGTTAATACAGTGACAGAGTATAACAGAGAAAACGAGAACAAAACAACGTTCGTCGTATATAATGCCAGGGGTGCTTGCCAAAGTGGAGCAGAAACATACCTTAGTGACATAGGCCTGTCATTAAGCAAGCCGAGACAATGCCTTATCCCTGCAGCCCGTTAAAAATATGGATTGTTTTTCACTGCAAGTCCAGTAGAGGCCTCTCACTCCCTGGACAAAATTCACATCGAATTCAATTCAGGTTGAAAATTCACATTGAATTCAATTCAGGTTGATTAAGTTGCAGATGTATCCGAATAATGAGATGGATTGACACGTTGCTTACCACGTGTGCCATAGCCAGGCGACTTCTTGCAGTGCCATGTACAACGGTTCCACATAGAAAATAAATCCTGAATAGAGGCTACGTGTACGTTGCAAATTTTGGATGTCGGTCGCCGCTGAAAATCAAACTTATTGTGTGATCATGAGCATTTCATTCGAATTAAATGTTGTTTTTTTAACATAGGTGATGTAGCTATAAAATTTTTACATTTTTTAATTTAATATTGATTCTTTTGAATGTAGATTGATTTTTTTTTAATGTAGGTGAAGTAAATATAAAATGCGAATATAAATTTTTTACATTTTTCCCTATTTATATTTAGGTGGCTAATGTAAATATAATTTTATTTTTTTATTTTTTAATTATATATTGATTTTTTTTAATGTAAGTAATGTAAATATAAATTTTAACTATCCCCACCCTTATTAGTTTTTGAACAATTTATTTCTTAAAGCAATTAAATATGTTATATAGTATATAAATATATTATAAAATTATTGATTAGGTTGACCAATTAATACATCTTCACATGTTCATAGTATGGTACTTTGAAGGAGGTATAGTACATTGGTATGGTATATTCCATAGTTTATTTTTTAAAGTATCTATTTTACTACTACAAATTTTTTCCACTAAAGAAAATGGCTTTTGATGTGTAATTTGTGTTTTGAAAGAATAATAATTAATAATATTTATATAATTCAGATTATTAATGTTTATATAAATTATTAAAAAACAAATTTTCAAATTTGATGTTTAGACTTTCTTGAATAACAAGTGACAAATTTTAATAAATAATTCACTTTTCCAACTCAAAAAAGAAAATTTTGGCGAAGTAACCCCTCTTCAAGTAATTCTAAATTGCAATTAAAAAGAACAAATGACAAATAATACAATAGGAAATACAATGTCTTGTTTTTCACTATCAAGATGTGCAATTAGCCCAGGCGAGAAAAAACATTCCCAATGAACCTCTTGATGATACCGATCTCTTCAAATTGAAAATTGATAAAGAATCTGCAGAATCTCTTCTCAACTAGCTAGGGTGTATGATTGTCCTAAACCAGTTTTCCATCCAAGGGTTTTCCTCCCATGAAGAAATAAGCAAGAAATAAGCATTAAGCTATGCAATCCAATCTTCAGTAGAAAAAATTCTTCCAGGAAAAAATAAGCACTAAGCTGCCCAATCCAATATCCAGAGAAAAAAAATAGAAAAAAATGCAGAATGAGAGAGACATCAATTTCTGCTCTGTTAATTCCATTTTTCCAATTTCTCTCATTTTCTCCAATTTGAATTTATTCCCTTTTCCTTTTAATTTTTATTTTCTTTTCTAATGTTTTTCATCACTTGTATTTTCATTGGCTTCTCTAATGTTTTTCATCACTTTTATTGTCACTATGTAATGTCAGTTTATAAAGATTTATAAAGTCATCATGACCTCTCACATTTTTATGCCGGAGGCATTTTCTTTGCGGGCTTGGGGTGAGCAAACACTGTTCACCCCATCCAATGAGAAATAGTTTTCCTATCACGCATGGAACCAATTAGATTCTGCCACGTGTACGGGGTCTGAGCACCAGTTCTACGCGGACTTGTTAACAGTAATCGATTCGCAGAAGAGACGTTGAGGGCGAGATCAGTGATCCAGTTGAGCTGATGACTTCGGCTGCGGGCTCAAGGCCCCCTGCCATCCTCCTGCGCTCTTTTTTCATTGGGAAAAATGAGAAACTTGCAAGGTGTGGATATCATGCCCGGGGGATCCATCAGCCTGGGGGATGTTCTGCGCCATGGATGCGATCAAGGCGATCCCGTGTTCAACAGCCGCAACGATATTTTCAGTGGGAGCATTGCCGACTAGGCACCCAAACTCAGTGGCTGCCTGCAGATCCACATTGTCTATACCCACACCCACTCTTCCAACAACCTTGAGCCTCTCGCAGGAGCGTCGCAAAGCAAGATCTTTGTGCAGAGTCCCACCTGCGATAAATTGTAGGCGCAATCCACATTGGGCTACTTCGAAGCAGCTCCAGCCCGCCTTCCCCCAACTTCTCGGCCACCAAAACTGTCGGCTTGGCCTGCACATCAGAATAGATGGCCTGCGGGGACAGACTTTTGAAATGGGAAACATTTTTGCAAGGTATTAACGGTTGTTTTGCAGGGTTTGCCCTAGGAACGTAGAGGAAAGGTGACGAGGCAATGAGGCAATTGTCAGCGTACAGTGGTAAAAGGAACTCCCTACCTTCGATGTGTTAACCGGGAATTATCGCCAGTGGTAGCCCAAGCACTACAGAAATTGCGACTTCAATCTGAGAGAGGTACCGATGAGAGCAATGAGGTTTTGTTTTGGAAGACGCACAAACCTGGAATGTATTGATTGCGCAGGTGCCGTGAATCAGTGTTGGAAGTGTTATTACGAAGGCTAAGATCGAACTGTGCAATAAACCATAGGCGGAACCTTGAGGTACCAAGTGGGACCTTGTGTGAAGAGTGATGGTGGTTTCTGGAGGCAAAAGGTGGTTTTTGCACAAGGCATAAGGCAGTGAGCGGTTTTTGTAAAACAAACGCAATACACCCTTGTGCTTGACACGTAGTCCTATGGTGGTTTCGTAAAACAACGAATTTCGCGTCCTTTGGAGCCCTTAAAGCTCGGACCAGGAAATCTTGCAATATTTGCTTGCAATCGTCCAATCAAAGGTGGAAGAGCGACGTACGCCAAACCGTCAGATTTGTTCGATGTTTAGGCCCAGGTGTGTTGTAGTTGGCTTTGGGCCTGAACATATGGTGTTCACTTGCTATTGCGAATCGAGCCCTTGTACACGGTATGTGTTTCAGGTTTTTGATACTTTCTTGGTTTCAGGCGATGACTCATGGGTTTCAGAGTTATCCTTTTTCAGGGTTTTAAGCAGCTTACTAACTGTGTGCATACCTTGACAACACAAAAAAACAAAATATGTTTGACAGTTTAAAATCCAAAATTCCATATCGTCACAGACTTTTTATTTTCATTAAATTACTCCCCTTACATATCTACTGCCCCGGCGTTCCTTTGCGCCTCTTGGTGCAATTGCTAGTTTTAACTTTGTTGGTGTTCCTACAAAGTTTAACAATAAAAAACAATGCACAAGTATCTAAAAATCAGGGTATGAATATTGTAAATATATACACAAATTATGGTAGAAAATGGCATTGTATTATGCAAAGGTTACAATACGACTTTTAAATTATGGTTTAATCAAATGTTTGAAAAATAGTTTCACTGCATTGAATAAGAGTGTAAATGTTGTACCAAGCTCATGCATGATATATTTCAAAAAAAATAGATAGAGAAAACATAGACAAAGAAATAAACGAAATAGTTCTTTTCATGGCATTTTTTCTAGTTAATTTTAACCAAATTCAGCTATAGATTTTTAAAAACTTGAGTTTAAGTTGTTTAATTTGTCAAATTGGAGTGACTGAGGTTTTTTAAGGGTGTTGAATCTATTTATGCATTCAAAAAATTATTTTAAACAACAAAAAATCACAATCTTCTTTAAAATTGTATCACTCCATTCAATGGAAATTGTAATTCAAGGTTATTTTGCAAGTTAGACTCCACCAAACATAAGTATATAAGAAAACAATTGTTTCAATATGAGTTTAATGACATAGTCAAACAATTTTTTTAGATTCTTTTAGTTACCACTATAACCATTAAGTATACCACACCTACTCTTAATACGGAGACAAGTTAATCAAGAACCAAGAACCTTATAATATCTTACATAACATGTTTACATACTTTTCCAAATGAGCAACCCGAAAATGACACAATTAGGTAATTGAGCTTTAATATATATATATATATATATATATATATATATATATATATATATATATATATATATATATATATATATATATATATATATAATAATAATAATAATAATAATATTATTATTTATATATTTAAAATAAATATTGATAAAAATGCTTAATTTGCTTGAGACTCAACAAAACTTCTCAAAAGACTATTTAATATTTTTAAATTTTTAATCTTTAGTTTGTATACTCTAGTGTTTGTGGTCTTATAGGCTTAATGTGTAAGCCTATGATAGCTAGATGTCATTTTACAAGCTTGTAGAATCTTACAGGGATTTAGGTTGATATAATATTTTAATTATCCACAAGTTTGTATGTTGATATTGTTATAATAGTTTAGTTTAACTCTTTTGAAATTGAAAGTAATTTTTTGTAATTAATATATATATAAAGGAATGATGACCAAAAGTAGTAGGCCACGAGTATCTATAGGGACCAGAATATTTCAAATGGGAAAGGTGAGAGGGGTTAAGAGATTTTTTTTTCATGTTAAAAAAAAAAAACTTGTAGAATTAAATCTTACATGGATGTAGTTTGATAGAATAAATTACAAATCCATTCCATATAATAGGATAAATAGGCCTATAGAACCAAATCCTACAGGGATGTAAGTTGATATAATAAATTACATAACTACAAGCTTGTATGTTGATATTACTATAATATCCTAGTTTAATCTTCTTGATACTCAAAGCATTTTATTTTTGAAATTAATATTAAAAAAAAAGTAATGATGACCAAAATCAGTAAACCACAAGCAGCAATAGGGACTAGAATACCTTAAGTGGGAAAGGTGAAGGGGTTTAAGAGAGTTATATTCTTCATGTTCCTCCATTTTTCCTTTATTTATCCTTTTCTCAATGTTAATTCTAATTTAAATTGTGATGTGTGATATTCCAAATTTTTAGCCTTCAAGCTAAATGGAATATTAGAGTTGTTTCATCACTAGGTAGGGAGGCCCATTAACCTCTTTAGAAGGATCAATAACACTCCTAATGTGGAAGGAGTAAGAATAAGTAGCTTATTTGAGCACCCTTGGGTGTGAACAGAGATGGGATCATGTTGATTCAGTCAACTTTGACCAAGTCAACAAAGCTGTCTAGATACACTGAACCACCTAATGGACAACGCAGTTTTGGTGGAGGAAAACTTGCATGAGCTTGATGGCACATGTGGATGGGACCCAATGAGGAAAGGATCACTTGCTATATATGGAGAGGATGGAGGCCTTTGTTATTCATGCTTTGGTATTTCGATCTTTTGATCTTGTCTGTTTAGACTTGGCTTCCTCTTGCTGTTTAGTAGGGTAGCACTGGGTGTTCCCGAGCGGGAATCCCACCTCTTCCCTTGAGAGGCCTCTCGGGAGAGCTTGTCCTGTATTGCTCCACATCCACGCTTAAGGCCAAGCATCATTCTTCAGCCCCAACGTTATTTCTGTAGCAGGATATTGCTGAGTTGCAGGGTGTTGTAGTGGAGGATTCTTACACCACTTCCAGGTATGTTTCTCAGTAGAGGGTGCCTTCCTTCTCTTGAGAAATTAGCTAGGAAGATTTCTGAGCATATTTCATATCTTGGCAGCAGGCCAAAGTGGTTCTCATCTCCTACAGCGCAGTCCCTTGCAGGAATTGCATCATTTTGCACAGAGTTGCTGCAGCAGGGTTAAGATCCTTGTTTCTGAGCTAGTTTCCTAGAGAAAGGGCCAACCCTTCTCCCGGAAAGCTAGTGGAAGGGATTCTCATCCGTCTTTTGTATTATTCAGCTATATTTATGTAATGTTGCAGTAAGACTGCATTTTCTGAGCTGAATATTTAGATTTTCTCTTTCTTGTACATGTGTTTCATGAAACCCTTACTAGGTTAGCTTTATAATGTAATAAGGAGGCCAGATCTCTCTTTTCTTGGAATATTGTTCAATAAAGTTCCAAATCCATGTTATTTTATCATTTTACTGCAGAAACCCTCATAAAATAACGTTGTACATGCTTCAGCCTTTTTCTGCATAACTCAAGTCATGGGATTTGGCTATTTTTGAGCTGATAGGAAGTCGGGAGGTCAATTTAACATATCAAAAGGGATTTCTTTTTGATCCCCTTTTGTATGTGAGGGCCTAACATCATATTCTAAGGGAACCAAGCGTTATTTCACCTAGTAAAAACGCAGATATTCAGAAATAACGTTTTCAGGGTCTAATTTCTGCATTTTCCCCACTTGGGAATGTGTAGACATTCTTCTTTTGTTGTTGTTTCACTCATTTGATAGCTATGTGTTTTTGAACACATCATATGAGTCTATTTTCTGGATCTCCACATTTGGAATATCTTAAGATATTCTCGATAGTGTAGAAAATTCCAATTTTGGGATATTACATGATGGATATTGATCCCATGATATTTGTATGAAGGAACTTCCTCCAAGTATTTACATATGAATATATCATATGTGATCTTTCTGAATTTAATTATCATGACTTTAGTTTTGTCGGTATTATCATTCATACCCATCTTGGAGCAGAAATATTGGAGGATTCTTAGTCTCTTGTAAAGACCATAATGGATCCTCACCAAAAGAACAATATTATCAGCATAAAGGATAAGAGTTATGATTATACCAGTGAGCATGGGGCCAATACAACCTACATATTCCAAACACTCTTCTATTTTATCAATATATATGCCAAAAAGGGTAGGGATAAGGGACACCCTTAGTTAACTCCAACATTGCACTTAATCTATTCTAATCAACCCTCGATTGTCCTAAACTTGGCAATAACATTCTCATGCAGTCTTGTCACAAGAACCGTCAACTCGAGAGGAACCAGTATCTCTTCCACCCTCTTCCACGATTTTGTCATAGGAATAGTGTTAAAAGCTTTTATGAAGTCAACAAAACAACGTAAGAGAACAATTTTATTATTGTGACATTCCACAACAATGATCATGAGAGTAACAAGATGGTGACATATCTTAAACCCATCTTGGACTTTAGCTCTTTACCATGGCTTTCTAGCCATAAGCTAATATTCTTCCAAAATAATTATGTAAAGATTGGCTAAAACGTGGCTAACCATAATGCCCACTTTTAAAGATAGGCATGATGAGTCTCTATGTCCAAGGCTTAGAAAACCCTTGATTCACTACTAAATTGAAGATATTATGTATCTACAGGTTGAGGATAGGCCCTCCCATTGTAAAAATCCCAGTTTGGTAGCCTTTAATATCCCTACATTTCCCATTATCAAGCCACTTAACCCCAAACTCAATGTCTTTCAAAGTAAAGATCCTGATGATGAACCGTAGAGGATTGGTTCGAAACATAGTTTCTAATAAAAAAGATTGCGATAAATTCAGAAAATTCTACACACAACAGAGATCGCAGAAGCCTCAAATCAACAAAAGATACCATCCTCTATAGGGGCATTTAAAATGTTTTCCATGGTGTTAGGGGATTATAAAAGTTCTTAAGGTAGGGATTATAATTCTTCAAGGGTGTTAAATTATTTTCTTTATTTTTTCGAATTAGAATTTTCTTCCAAAACTTTCTAGGATCATATTTAGAAGGGTGCAACAATTGCTCTTGTTTTTTATTTATATAATATATTTTCTTCCTTCTAATAAGAGTTTTGTATATATTTATTGTATCAAGCTTTAAATATTTGTTACGAGCACTCCTGATTTCTTTTCTAACAATTTTACAATCATTATCATACAAGGGGTTGGTAGTTCTATTACTCTTTTTATATATTAACACCACAATAGAGAACTTGCTAATGGAAGCGAATAAGGATATAGTAAAATTATGATAGAGGTTTTTGATGTTATACTTGAAGGTGTACATTCGTATTTAATTGTTTAAGAAGAGATAAATTTTATTTTTGTCAAAAACCAAGTGCCTTTGATTCTCACAATTCTCTTGGATGTGACTTTTTTGCATGGAAATTTTTAGATTTAAGGTTAAAGGTCTATAATTAGAGTCAGGCTCATGGTCATTTAAAAGGTCATACTTTACAATTTGGTTGGAAACAAGGATATCATATATCACATAATCCATGACATTATTACTAAGCCCATGAATACAAGTCATCTGGTTTGAGTTTGACCACTTAATTACGTCGTTGCAAATCATAAGGCCTTGTAAACTACATAGCTTGAATAACTCGATACTAAATAAATTGTCGACCAGGGATTCAGAGTTTCCTTTGATTGTACTAGCTAAAGCAAGGTCCTCATTTATCCAAAGAGGATTCGGGTTGAAATCATTACTTAGAAGAAATCCTTGGTTAATTGTGGCTCTTTCATTAAATTCTCCTAACAAGAGGATGTTACCTTCATTCCTCGAAGTGTGAAGATCTTGTTCCACTGTATTACAAGGGAAAATTTTATCTAGATTGTTTTTCTTATAAAAGGTAGAGTTGATATGGCTGATATAAATCCTCTTAGCATTAATATTGGATATTTCAATCCCAATGTATTGATTGAGAGGGTTTATCTTATGAATTTGAGTCTGAGGAGAAACATTATTTTATATTAGAAGGTTATTCCTACAACCCCTCTGCAAAAGGATTTCTTATTCCATGGTGACCAAAAAATGTATTCATCTATATGAGGGACCTTAAACTCATCATGCTTCCAAGTTTCAGCTAAAAAATAATATCAATTTCACTCTATATCCAACTCAATATAGGACCTTCACACCATGGAAAACCACAATAGTGTCAAAAAAGGATTTGGAGTTGCGTTAGCCCTATGCTCACTATTTGCATTGAGAAGTGATCTACAACCCAATATAAGGGAGATGTGTGTAATGTAATGTAAGTGAGTTTTTCAACATTTTTTAAATGCCGGAGAATATATATATGGGAAATGTGTGTAATGTAAGTATATCAACATATTTTAAATGTCGTGAAAAATATATAAATGTATAGGGGAGATGTGTAGGTGTAATGTAATGTAATGTAAGTAAGTATGTCAACATTTTTTAAATGTTGGGAAATAAATAAATAAATAAATAAATAAATAAATAAATAAATAAATAAATAAATATATATATATATATATATATATATATATATATATATATATATATATATATATATTATTTATGCTTTCAAATACACTCATAAAATTCAATTTTAATTACCTCTTTGACACACATAAGCAACACAGTAGTTTGTCACCGTCCCTACCTTTCCCCGTCCCGCACATTGGAGGGCCCATTTTGTGACCTGTGAGCAATTTCATGCCTTGAAACCATTATCATTGCATTCCTCTAAACATGAGCTTCAATTGCCCTGAAGACATCTCCTTGCAAAAAACCATAAAAACATCCCTTTTTGCATTGGCGCGGGTATCCAGTTCAGCACTCGCGCCAATGAGGAAAATCCTACAAAGAGGCCGCGCCAACTGGCGCTCTGTCCCAGAGTCGCAGTCGCGCCAGCCAATTTAAGGAGTGTTTTTTAAATAAGAATGGCGGAAGTTTCGTTTCAACAGACTCAGAAACTGTTATCTATCTTGAGTTGGGAGGTTTGGCTCTAGGAGTTCCATGAAAGGGAAGTGGTTTGCCACCTCTCATGGAAGCTTCCTTGAAGATAGGGCCAATCCCACAATTATAGGGATCCCAACTCCCCTTCCTCCATCTATAAAAGCTAGCTCATTGCCATTACAAGCTAGTCTTGAAGTGCCTAAGCCTTGAATCTCCAAGTTCTCAAATTCCCAAGAGCCTTCATGCTGCAAGAGCCCTCATTTTCCCCTTAAGGCCAAACTCGAGCAAGGAGACTATCGTCGAGAGACTCTAAGAGAGGCTTGTCCCATCCCTGGCAGGCTTTGCGAGATGTGCACGACTGGAGACCCCTCCGAAGGAGACCTCAGCGTCAGAACATTGGTTGTGCTCTCTTTCGATTGCTTATTAATGAATGACTACTGGTTATGGTTCCACTCTGTTTTTCACTTATGATAATGATGAGTTATATCCTTTCTGACTGATATATAGTTGCATATTCTGGATTTTATGCTTGTATTCGTGTTGTTTCTTGCATGTGTAGGTGTCCATTCACGGAGATCGTGGGGATCGTGATCTGCCGAGGCTGAGGAACGGGAACGCTGTCTCTTCTACGAATCATAACAATGGACTCCAGGTAGGCCTCCATTGTTGGTCTATTTATTCGCAATTAGGAACTTGCGCTGTAGCATTTGATGATTGTTGCTAGACCCCTGCTGGGCTAGTAGGGATCGCCTCTGTCCGCAAAGGGGATTTACCTCCTCAACAATTTGGCGACTCCGCTGGGGATCGTCTAGTTTTGATTGTCTCGTTTTGATTGTTTCGTGGTTTTCCTTGCTTGGTTGGCCTTCTGGGCTGGGTTCTTTTGCTGTTTTTGCTTCTTGGTTTGCTTGGATATCATTGATCTGCTTCTGGAGTAGTTCTTTTTTATTTTTGGCTGAGGAACTCGGCTGGCGCGCTTTTTAGCTCGACAGTCGCTCCAATTGGCACATGTTGCTTTTGTATTGCCCGCGCCAATTGCTTTCTGGCGCCAGTTACAACCTCACAGTCGCGCCACTCCTGTGAGGCATTAGGGTTTGCTCAGTTCTGAGCTCTATGGGTCTGATCAGTGTGTTTCTTTTTGGTTTTTTGGCTACCTGAGTGTGTTGGAGTCCTGTTTGACTGGGAGTTTGCCTTCGTCCTTTGGTTGTTTGCTTTTCTCCATCGATTTCACGTTTTAAGCCCTAGGGCATCTAGTGGCTTTGTGTGTCGAGCCCTCCTTAGGAGTTTTGGTGTTTTGTTAGTCCAGTCAATTCTCTGATTGCTCCTCCGAATTCTCTTAGTGGCTGTTCACCGTTTCGTTGCGATTTTTGGGTGATTGTTCTTCTCTTCATTCAAACTTCTTTTGGTCTTGCCTTGGACCTAGATCACACGGTCCATTGGAGCCTTTGAGACTTTTTCTTGGTTTTGAGAGACTTTGGTCGGTTTGAGGTCTGATTGTTTGTGCCATTGAGTGGAATTTGTTTGTTCTTGCTCTCTTAATATAGTTTCTCAAATTGCTTCTCTTTTGTTTTCGGTTTGTTTAGTTCATCTAGCTATCAAACATTGAAAATACAAAAAATCTCTTTTGCTTTTGTTGATTAGTGCAAATTGAAATCTTTTCGATTTTACTAGTATTTAGTGATTTGAATGAAAAGTTTTGATTTCATTAGTTGCATTAGAGATATCATTGATTGTCTTCCGATCATTTTGTTTGTGTAAAAACTCTCAACTCTTCTGTAGCTAGTTTTCATCGAACGAAATGATGTACTGTGGCATGTAATTTTGCATTTAGGAGATTTTTGAGACCACACATTCGTTAGGGCCTGAAAATTGAAATGTAATTGAAGATCAACTTTAAAATCTACTCAATTTACACTAAGGCAGCATTGAAATCTAACGAAACACATTTAGAGGTCTAGGCTAGAGACGTGTTCCAGCGTCTTTAAACCTAGTAGCTGTCGTTCGCCTTTTGGCTTTAGACAGTGCTAGTACGGACTTGTGCTCCCCGTACCGTCGCGTATATAAAGGGAGACCCCTTTAGGTTTCAATCCTTTATCCATAGGAATCCGAGTCTTCCGCCCTATACCCGTGATACACCGGACACAGCATTCGGGGAGATTGCCTGCACGTACGGAAAGTCCTTGGTTGATTTCTCTCTCATTTTTGAAACCAAGGTGTATATTGCAGTTCATGGTTATTTGGTACACCCTTTTGCCTAGTATTCCTGAGCAATCATTTTGATCCTATCTAACTCCCTAAATTTGAAAGTATCACCAAGCGCTTGTTCTTTCATGCTTGTGTCAAATCTGAAAGAGATAGAGTCATCTTTTCAACTGTTTCTCGACTCTTGAAACATGAAACGGTGAAGTTTTCTTATTTTTCAATGTGGTAAAAAATTAATCACCCATGATTACAAGCCCTGTTAGATTTTGTTTGTTGACCGTTTGATCATGTGTCTTGACTCTTTTTCAGCCCGTGTGTGTGTTTTTTCTTTTCTCTCTTGTTGTTTGCCACAGTGGCGGAACCTTCGGTTTCGTCTACTGGTAGTCCTTACACGGACGATTCTATGGAGGTTCAATCCTGTTTGAAATACGACGACCCATTGTTTAGGTTTCTGAGCGGAAGACCGGTTCTCGCCGAGCAACCCTTTGGGGGACCAGTTGAGTTTGATTGGCCTTTTTCGGACCCTGTGTCTGAATTGAGATTGGGAGGCGGTTGCTTTCTCTTACGTCGGGTTCACCTTTTATAGTTCACCTTTTATTGCTGTTCCTGTTCTTCTAGTCCTCGTGTCTATTACGAGATCCGATCAATGACTCAGCACGCAGGTTGGCAGGGTGAGGAAATCGCGTACGGTGAGGCCATCGACTCTTCCCCGAAGAATTGTTTTAAAGGAGACAACTGCGGGGCTGTTGTTATGTCAACGACGGTCCCTCATTACCCGCAAGGGTACAGGTCTTTGGGTCAGATCATTTCCGCTGCTGCCTCTATGGGAGTGTCAGCTCCTTCTCCGAGGCCAACTGCTCCTTCACCGGGGGTGTCTCCTCAGACGCCCATTACTTTTGTACCCGTTCGACCCACTGTTTGTGTGGCCACCTCCACACCCATTGTCACGGCACCCTCTGCCAGGGCTATGCCGTCTCCTGAAGACATTTATCTAGCGACTGATATACCGGAGAACATCTCTCCAGAGGAGTATCGGTTGTCCCTGCAGCAGCCGAACCCCGAGGTTGGACCATCCTCCCAAGATCCCAACCGCTCTTACTTTTCGCACTATGCACAGGATGGTACACTCGTGTATGCTTTTCCAGGTCAGTATGATGAGCACGGGGACATTTTACGTCTACCTGCTCCTGAGGCTTACCTCCATGCTCAAGGTTTACCTTATAACTAGGCTTATAACCCGCAAGGGCAACCTTTTCAAGGCCAACCTGGCTATCCTTATCACCCACAAGGGCAGCCCATGCAAGGCTATCCTGCGGGCCAGCAAGGGCCATCGTACGGTCCGCAAGGACAGTATTACAGCCCTTCCGGTCAACCCGTTCAGCCTCAGCTGGGGTACCAACCGGGACCGATCCATGGTCCTGGGGGGAAAATCCAGCCTTCTCCACCAATGCAACCGTAGTATCCTGTTGTTTCTAACATTGCATATCAGCCGGGACCATCCTATGGTTCTGCTTCGGGTCAAACCGGTTTCTAGCAACCACCTGGCCCTGTTCCTCCACCAGGCCAATCGGCCCATCCGGCACAACCCGGTATTCCGCCTCTAGGCCAACTGGCCCATTCGGTACAACCTGGGGCTCCTTCACAGCCAGGTCAGCCTGTGTAACCGGCGCAGCCTGTCTATCCGGGTCAGCCTGTTCATTCAGGGCAACCCTCTCAGTCGGGTCAACCTGTTCACTCAGGGCAGCCCGCTCATTCCATTAACCCTGCCCAGCAGCCGATTCATTCGATGCCGCAGCCGAATCAACAGCTGTGCCCTAACTATCAGGCTCCGCAGGGTTCCACTTTTCAGTAGCCGACTTATCCTCAGGCCGGTTATTATCCTCATGGTCAATCACAACCAAATTATAACCACCCCAGAGGCTCTCAGTATTATCCTCCTCCACCCGGTTCTACCTACACTCAGCAGCCAAATCCAAATGCTGCTTATACTGGGCCGACGCATAATCAGATAGCTCTTGTTATTCAAGTCGGGATTAACGGTCTGAACATCCATAGGGCCATGGTGGATGAAGGTGCTTCTACCTGCGTTATGTCATCCGCTTGCTGGAAGGCCATTGGCTCTCCAACCCTTTCGTCCTCTCCCAATGCCCTCGAGGCATTTGATGGTCGGGAATCCAAACCCCTGGGTGTTCTCGAGAGTTTAGTGATCACTTTACAGGGGAAGACTGTCAACGTGGAAGTAGAAGTGGTTGACGCCAGGCTCAACTACAATATACTTCTTGGCCGCAGCTGGACTCATCCCATGCTTTGCGTGTCGTCCACCGTCTTTCGACTTCTTAAGTTCCCTCACGAGGGAAAAATCGTCACGGTGGACCAGTTGTCCTTCTTCACCTCCACCTCCGAGAACAACGTACCATACGTGGATCAGATTCCGAATCCCCCTGATAGTGTAGGACCCGGTCTCTTCAAAGACCTCGTCCTCATGGGTATCTTTCCCGCACCACCACAACACACCGCTCAAGTTAACATGATTTCCAGGTCCGATGACCCCTGGCTTATTCCTACGCCTGAGCAGGTGTTTGAGTTTGGAGAATCAATGCCCTTGACTCCAGTAGAGATCAGCTACTGTGAAATTGTTGCCGCATTTGATTCTCCACCTCCTCAACATGCTCCTTTGAGCATGGCTCTCGACGTTTACTCTCAATCCCCCTGGCTTGGTCAGGCCGATTCACCTAATCCTCTCAAAGAGACTTTTCCTTCCGATGAAGCCATCATTGAAACTATGTATCTTGAGGACCTGCCTTGGGGCGATGGACATCATCGCTCCTCTTTTATGCCTAGCTTGGGGGCAATGAATGACTTTCTGGAGCGTTATGCTTCTCAGGTTCCTACCCCTCCTCTTTAAATGCCCAACTTGACGCACGAGGTTTTTTCGGAAGGTAACCTGAGTAACATCACTCAAACCATCCCGATCAACATCTCCGTTAAACCGGGGATCGTTGAGAATATTCACGTGGGAGTGACTTGTTGTTTCGGGGAAATATCACCCTAGAGGTTGGTTGGGATACAACCTCCACAGAGCAGGGGCATGCTACTTAACAGAGACTCACACAACCATGCACATTCAGAAAAACTAAATAGAGCAGAATGAGAAGGTTACCCGTAGGTCCCACGGTTGAAGCAGATCCCGCAGGGTTCAAACCCCCAGCAACCGTCCTTCCTTCTTAACCTGAAATACAAGAAGAAACAAGCAAAAAGGACTGGTTGTACATCATATATCTACTCTAAATGTTAGTGAGATTCATGTAAAAACATTAAATAAATCATAATGAATGCTTGTATAACAAATATTCTCATACATATAAGCATACACTAACACGTTTATTTCGGGAACAACATGGCACTTCTGTATTATAAATAGCATGTACAAAAGTAACGAGTGGAGAGATCACCTGATCCTTCCACGGCCTTCTCAGACCGTCGTCCGGATCCGTCCAGCCCTTGCCTCGCTAAGACTCCTTCCAAACTGGTGCATACGAGATAACATATAAAGGGATGTGCATCTCAAGGAAACAAGGGTTTCCTACAATGAACTGGGAAAGTGCAGGAGGCACGGGGAATCAGACTTGGATAGGGAATACCAACAGAGTATAATATCAATAAATTCTCTCTCCCCCTTAGGCCATACACATGAGGGCTTTTTATAGTCCCTCCAAGTAGTTTCAGCAGTTGGAAACAGTTGGCCACGTGCTGGGGTGGTTGAACTACCTGAGTAACCATCGACCCAGCCCGAAAATAGGGAATAATTATATATTTTTTAATCATTTTAATGGCATACGCGGAAAAGTCTAGATGGACTCGCGTATACACGCGGAAAATCACGGGAATAGTCGCGTATGGGGGATTTTACACTGTTTTTAAGTGAATTTGTCCAAGTCTGTAGGAATGGGTGCCCAAAAGCCATGAAGCAATCATGAATCATGTCAAGGTGAGAAATGATGCTATAACAAATGCCCCCTAATATATGAGGTCAGAAGGGGTACATGATGCCGAAATGTATTATGCACATAGAAGGAACTTCGCAAGGACAAGAGAGGACCTCACCAGATTTCAGCCTGCCAAAAACCAATGAAAGAAACCAGAGAGTCAACTCATGCTGAGGCGGGCATACCCATGCTCAGTAAAAAATACATCATATGAAAGTACTGAATAGATCCAACATGTATACAAGTATAACTGAACTGAAAGTACATAGTGAATCATCTGAGCAGGGCCCGGAAATACAAGTCTGAATCAATGTCCAAGTATCACATATAAAAAGCTGAGCAAAGATAGTGCAACTGGATATCTGATCAAGTAACTGAATCTCCAAGTACCGGATCATAAGAGGCGGATCAAACGGTACAATCACTCAACTCGGGGATCAACATATAAGATGCTGCTGTGCTGAACTGCAACATATAAGGGTGGACGGCAACACTGGCAGAAACTGAGAGAACTGTCAACAGTGAACCGAGAAATTCTGATGCAACCCGAGGTCTTCACCGATCACAACGGCACAATTCTACACACTGGGAATAAATGAGTTGAAGTCGACCATGTGAGAAATCGTTGGATTACCGGGCAATGATGTTTCCCATTAACCAACGCGAGACAACCCACCGATAATGATAATGAGTGTCAAGGTGCCCCAGTACAATCTGACAAGTGTGAATGAATGAGTTGAAGTCGAACACTTGAAAGAATCTACCAATCAGGAGGCAATGATGAATCCCCATTGTCGATAGCGAAGAGTCTGCCACTGATGACTGCAAACCCTAAGGTACTGACAAAAGACTCTAGACCTTATTCCCAGAGCAATGAGTCGGAGTCGATGGGAAAAGATTTGCTGGAAGGAAGGCATTAAGGCATCCCACATCAGTCCAGCGCGAGTGTAACCCGCAGGCCAAGATTTGGAAGGAATCGGACGAAGTAGAGTGATGGAACCAAACCGAAGTACGTTTCCGACATGCACAAGATGAAGCTAGCGCACGGAAGAAACCCTCTGAACCAACCAATAATGAAAGCTGACACAGAGGCGAGAAATCCACCGATAGGGTCAGATGGAAATCCAGGTACTGCACGAATCCCAAGTGTGATAATGTGTGCTGACGTCGAACACAGGGGAAACCACTCAGTCAAAGACCCATGATGATGATCAAATGCTGAGCACGAGGTCACCTATCAATGATGAAAATAGGCCCAAGGTGCGGCTCTAGGCTTGCTCTCAGAGAAATGTGTCGTAGTCGATAAGAGACAAACCTGCCGGCAAGAAGTCAATGGAGACCTTCTCAAACCAGCACGAGCAGAAGATCAAAACATCTGATGTGATAGAACATGATACTGACAAGACCGGGAAGGCCGACTGAATAATGAGTCAAGAGACACCGCAGAATGGCCGACTCAGGCTAGACTTCCCTTGAACAAAAGCACGACTTGTGATGACCATGGCAGTAAAAAGTGACACTGTATAAGTCTGTCATGCAGGAGGCAAAACAAACTCTCCATATGATTGGAAGAGATAACCAACCGGGGGAGAACTGACAAGTGAAACATGGTAAAGGCTGAACCTAGGTCAAAACTAAAAGCATCCCAAATGAAGGATATATATATAAGTATATGTGCTTTGTTCAAGGGCGACAAACTGACTCTGTACTGCCATCAAAACAACGAAGATACATCTCGTTCCCGCTCTTTTTGTTATATTTGATTTTTTTGTCTTTTTCATATAATAAGCCTGAAAAAGAATAAAAGAATGCTATGGTACAATGGATAGAACGAGTATCAAGAAAGCAAATAAACTAGTTCCTGGGATTGGAACAATCCTATGCTCAATGCAAGGTGGCGAAAACTGGTCAGTGATACTCAGAGGAACGTTCCATCCATGGGTACAAAGGTGTGAAGTCGTGATAGCTAAGTGCATGCAATGGTTAACTTGTACAGAAAGTCAAGGTCAAAAGTTGGCTTAAACATCGAGTCCAAATGAAGCCGGCTAAAGGCCAGGATAAACAAGTAGCCAATATGCAATGCAGTAATACAACTTAACGACACCAGGGAGCCTCTAGGGTAAAAGCCAGAAAAAATGATAAGTGATGAAGAAGAAGAATGAAGCTTCAATACATAAGACATGGCGGGACTAAAGAGGACTCCCGAGCCTACATAAAAAGCAGCATGGGCAACAAGTGATAGCGAGGAACTAACTAGGAAGCCCATGTAAAGGAAGGCTCTACCATCAAGTCATGATTAAAAAATCGGCGAGTGAAATGGGTGTAATGCTCATGACCTGATGGGATCGACCCTAAGGCAAGTGATCAGTATGGAGGCTAGTATGCAAGATGCAACGGAAAGTGATTTCCTAACCTATATGCCAGTGAAGATCATATACCTGCCGTGAAGAGCCGAAAATCATGGATCAAAAACCGGGAAAAATCTCAAAATCGTCAAAATGTACCTGAAAACATACCAAACTGGGCACTTCCAAGCAATCAAGTTATACAGCATAAGATAGATCGAAAAAATAAGCATAAGGAAATTTTGCGAAAATTTTCAATTTTTTAGCCATAAATAGACAAATTACCTCTCATTTGGTTCATTATTGCATAGCTGATTTGGAAAAAGTGCTCTGGAGCAAAAAACTTCTTTCGTCAAATCAGGAACAACCGACCGTCGGAACTCATCGAAACTTCAGGTAGGCTCCTTAATCATCCTGTTTATTCATTTTGTCCGTTTGGAAATTAAAATTAAGTGATTTTTTGCTTTAAAACCCTTGCTAAAATATGCGTACCTGCGCATACGCAGGTTCATTGAAGGAAACCCGCGTATACACGCGACTGTGTATAGGAAAAACCGCGTATGCGCAGGTCCGAAACTTAAAAAGCGTGGCTAATGCATAATTTGATGAAATTTCTCAAGATGACCATCTCATGGAGGGAATGTGAGCATAGCGCAATAGACCAAGAGGTCATGCAGGATCGCGCAGCGCAAAATATCCTCTGAAATTGCAGATTGTTCAAATTCTTTAAAATGCCAAATATGAAAAGCAATGTGCGGTTGCTAGAAATGCTCGTAAATTACTGGGAACTAGATCAGGATTGCTTCATAATTGATCAGATGCCACTACTCATTGAAGTAGAAGACATATATTTCATTACTGGACTTTCCCGGAGGGGAGAACCAGTTGACTTGCACGGAAAGCCCCTGGGAGGGTTAACCGTGGAAGACTATGTCTACGTATATTGCATAGGGGGTTCCAAAAAGGTTGGAACAAAGATTGCGATTAAAGATATCAGGGATTTGCACATGAAAATCCTCCTTTTCACCATCGGCAGAGTGGCAGGATTTGCCTCACTACATCAGGCATCCAGGACGCAAATGAGCATCGCAGTAGAGTGTTTAGCTCATGTGTACGATTGGTGCACAGCCCTGCTACTGAACATGAAACAACAGCTGACCTCCATTCGCCAAGCAAAGACAAAACATTTTGGCTATGGGACCATTTTGACAACATTCTTCTTTGAGAGGATTCCAGCTTTGAGACCCAGAGTCATCTCGACCATCAGCAGCCCGCGGGACCCAAGAATTGCCCGTTGGGCAGACATGATGAAGAGACTGGGGGGCAGCGAAGTACCCCGAACCACATGGGACGATGAGTTCTTCCTGTGGTGGGGAGAACAGATCATCTCAGTGGACGACTATCCCTATGCCGGGATGGACTTCCGAGGAGATCTAGATCTAGTACTTCCACCTGGCACAGCATGGGGAGCAGTCGGTAAGTTTTGCAAAATTTTTTTGACTTATATGATTTTTTTGGATTTTTTCAAATATGTATGAAAAAATGAAAAAACAAACATGTTTTTGATTGGATTCATAATGACTGACAATGAAAAATGATCATGTTTCAGATGTTGGACCAGTTCGACCTGAGGGTCTCCCACGCCATAAGCGTCGTAGGGGTGAGGCAGAGACAGTGGATTCCGACAGGACTCTCCAGGCCGTGCAGAGAAACTTGGAGGGATTAACCCGCCAAATCCCTATGGCTGCCGTGGAGGACTTGACGGAAGCCATCCAGAGACGGGTGGTAGGAGTACCACGAGACTGGGTTAGATTATTCCGCCGTGTGGCCACTGCAGTTACGTTCTATAGGAACACAACTTCTGGGCAGGGACCTCAGGAGTAGACAGATTTTATGATTGTATATTCTTTTTTGAGACTAAACATGATGGGGCATAAGCCCAAATTTTGTACGAGATTATGGATCCAAATTTTGTAAAGTTTTTGACACTCCGATGATATATATACAGCGATATTTGATGTGATGTGATAAATGTATCAAATGTATGATGTTTTTGATGATTAAAAATTATTGTATTGAATGATTAATATGCCAATCTAATGCTTTATTAGCTAATGAGTCAGCAAACCAATTGTCAGCTCGAGGAATATGAAAAAATTGAAATGATCTTTGTAACAAACGTACCCTCAAAAACAATCGTAATAAAAATGGATCTCGTACCCGATAAGTGTTGTTCAACTGCGACACCACCAGCTGGGAGTCCAAGAAAACTACCAACGAATCAACACCCAAAGATATTGCTTCCGAGAGTAGATGAATGACTGCAGTGTATTCTGCTACATTATTGGAAGCAGGACCAATGCAGACTCCTCTTGATACCAACAACTGACCGGAAGGATAATGAAGCACCCAAGCCGCGGAAGCTAAGTTCCGGGTGTGTCTACTAGCACCATCGGCGAAACCAAAATGACTCATGACATCCAAGACAACCTGCCAAAGCAGATAAAAAAACATCACCACCTCATCAAAAATCGAAAATCAATCAGAAATGTACAAAGCAAAAACTACTATATACAAAAAGCAACATGCCAGGCCGAAGCCTAGGCATAATACTTCTTCAAATAGAGCCCATTTCGGGGCTCCGACAACTCGTTCCCTTCGAAGTCAACCAAGGTATAAGCTCCTTTCTTAAGGACTTTTTTAACGATATAGGGGCCATACCACATCGACTTAAACTTTCCTGCCCCCAAGGCATATTTTTCTTGGGCATAGACCAAAACAAGGTCACCTTTGGAAAAGACCCTAGGCTTAACTGCCTTATCGTACTGAGCTTTAACTCGGTTTTTATGCGCTTCGTTCAACGTGGCGGCATCTCGACGCTGCTCATCAAGATGTTCCAGATGAAGAAGCCGCTCTGCCAGACTAGAAGTGTCAGGAAGAAGCTCAACAGCTAATTTAAGGGAAGGAATCTCGCATTCGATAGGAAATACGGATTCCACCCCGTGGACTAACTGAAACGGAGTAAAGCCAGTTGCAGTTTTAACTGACGTCCTGTATGCCCAGAGTGCAGGATATAGCATAATGTGCCAGTTGGATCTATGTTTATCAATTGTCCGTTGAAGAATTGTCTTCAAGGATTTATTCACGGCTTCCACTTTCCCATTGGCCTGAGGATAATATGGAGATGAATGCTCCTGCCGGAAACCCAATTTGAGAGCCAACTCAGCCATCATACTATTCTGAAAATGACTGCCATGGTCAGTGACAATCTCTCTAGGTATACCAAAACGAGCAATAACTTGGTTGAAAAGGAACAGAGCTGCAGTCTCACCATCGTTCCCAAAAGTAGGCATAGCCTCGACCCACTTCGTAAAGTAGTCTACTGCTACAATAATGTACTTGTGACCTTTTGCCGAAGGCGGGTTACAAATAGTATAATCAATACCCCACTTTGTAAAGGGACCGACAGTAACGACTGGAAAAAGCGGAGCTGGATGAGCGCGCATTTTTCGAGTATAAACTTGACACGGATGACACCTTTTGACCGATTCAATACAATCTTTGAAAATCGAGGGCCAAAAGTATCCAGCACACAAAATCTTTTGGGCTGTAGCAAGCCCAGATAAATGACCCCCACAAGCTCCACTGTGAGAATCATTGAGCATAGCCTCAGCTTCTTCGAAAGTTAAGCAGCGTCTTAGGATTGAATCAACCCCTCGACGGTACAAAGCATCACCAATAATCAGATAATTCTTGGCCAAGTGACGCAGCTTACGACGCTCATCTTTCGAAAAAGAAGAGGGAAACTTCGCAGTCTGGAGATACACAATGATATCCCCATACCAAGGATCTTGTGAAGAGATCAGAAACAAGTGTTCGTCCGGAAAGGACTCATCATAGATCATCTCCTCTCCACAAGGCAACTCGGAGATCAATTCCGCAAAGACTAATGACTTCTTGGATTTGGCAGACATGAACTCGAGATCAAATTCTTGTAATATCACAATCCATCTATTATATTTGCCCCCAATCACTCGCCTGCTGAGGACAAACTGAAATGGATTGGCAGCTGCCAAGACATAAGTTTTGCAAAGAATAATGTAATGCCGGAGTCGCTGCACAGCATGAACTGCTGCTAAGGCTAACTTTTCTATCGGGGTGTATCGCAGTTCAGGTCCTACCAGTCCTCGACTGAGGTAGTAAATAACATGCTCAGCAAGAGCATCATCCTCCTGAACCAGAACCATACCAATGGTAGATTCTGTTGCTGCTAGATACAAAAGAAAATCTCTGCTATAATTAGGTGGACTTAGTAAAGGAGCAGAGGTCAATGCCTTTTTCAAAGCATCGAACGAGCGTTGAGCGTAGTCGTCCCAAAGAAAAGGAACTCCTTTCTTCAACAATCTCATATATCCCTTTGTAATCTCAGCATAATTGACGATAAACCTCCGAAGAAAATTAGACTTCCCTTGGAGACTTTGAAGCTGACGAATTGAAGACGGGGGAAGCAACCGAAGTATTGCCTCAACCTTGAAGGGATCTACCCTTATCCCTTCCCTAGACACAATGAATCCCAAGCCCAAATAGGATGTAACAGCAAAACGCTTGAAGGATTCAATCGAATTTTATAAAAACGACATCTTTCAAATATTTGCCGGAGGTGACGGGATGATCCATCTCACCGAGAATGAGGAGCTAGATCATCTAAGTATGCCTCGATAATCTTCTTGATGTCGTGGAGAAGCAAAATGAACATGGCCCTCGCTGAAAGGTAGCCCAGCATTTTAAGACCAAAGGCATTTCTTGTATGCAAAACGCACCCCGAGGACAAATACGCCGGTCTTATGTTATTCGGGACCGGATAGTAATTTGATTATATCAAAAAAAACTAGTCCATGAAGGAGAAAATCTCGTTACCGGCACACTCGTCAATAATCTGATCAATGAAGGGTGTGGGGTAATTATCTTTAGGACACGCCTTATTCAGGTCTCTGAAATCGATGCACACTCGAATTGTTCCTTGCTTTTTATCAACGGGAACGGGTTTTGAAACCCATTCAGTCAGAGGAACTGGGAAAATGAATCCCGCCTTAAGCAGCTTTTCAACTTCAGCTTTGATAGCTGCTGCCTTCCTAGGATTAACCGGACGAAGTTTTTGCCTGACCGGCTTAGCGTTTTCATACGTCTTGATCTCATGCTGGACGATAGATGGGTCTATGCCAAGCATTTCCTCATAAGACCAAGCAAAAACATCCCTATACTCTTTGAAGAGCTCGGTATAGATTTGAACCTCTTCATGGGAACATTCAGCTCCAATGAAAACGTTCTCGACAATGTTGGGATTCCTGGAGATGTTCACCAGGATAGTAGGAGAGATCACAGCCATGTTCCCTTCAGCATAAACCTGTGCTGGTGCTAAAGGGCTCAAGACTGGGTGAACAGGTCCAGGAGACTGAGGACTTGAAAACTAGTTTCAACTTCGTTCAAGTCAGGTAGGAAGTAAGACCGATGATGCAAGTCATCCCACGGTCTATCTATACCAGTCATGGCTTCCAGGATTGCCTCTTCAGATGGAAGAGTGGTATCAAGACAATCTTGGGCCGAAGAAGAACTAATCGTCCAAGCCGGAGCCACATCACCATCCAACTCTTCCGGCGAAAGAGGAGCTGGAACAGATTTTGCAGTGTCAATAATAGACTGATATGCAATCTCAGCTGCAGAAATCAGAAATGCCATTCCACCCACTTGACCTTCCGCTAATGTGGCAGTAGGGGAAGGTAAGGTCCAAGGGTCCGAAAAATAATGAGTTCGAAAGAACTCTCTTCGAAGGGGAGCCTTGGAGGATGAAATAGCATTTATATGCACTGTAGGAGGAGGAAGATCGAAAGAAACCATCAGGGAAGAATACATTCCAACTCCTAGATTCTCGATAGGCGCCTTAGTATTATCCAACTTAGGAACAGATGAGTCAGAAGGCGCATTCAGGTCTACTTGAGGACAGTCTAGTTGATCCACTGTGACAATCCTCCCTTCGTGGGGGAAACATACAATTCGAAATAATGAGGATGCAATGGCATCCATCTCATATATCCAGTTCCTCCCCAACAGAAGGTTGTAGTCCAAGGCTGCATCTACTACCTCAACCTCTATGTTAACGGTTTTTCCCCCAACATAGATGGGCAAAGCCGAGACAATACCATGGGGTCTGTGAGAATGGCCATCGAACGTAGTAATAACAGTGCTAGATGGAACAGCTTTGGGAGATCCAAGTGTCTTCCAACATGCGAGGGACATCACGCAAGTAGAAGCACCCTCATCAACGACCGTTCGAAAGATATTGCACTTCCGATACGACGATTTAATATGAAATGCCATGTGATGAGGAAGTCTCTTCTTAAAATTAGTCATATCAAAAGTAATCAGAAGAGAATTTTTCGGATCAATAGCCCCAATGGCAGTGAGCAAAGCACTGCGCTGAGCCGGACAAGACTGGAGTACCTCTAAAGCTGACATAGCACAAGGACTTTGCGCCAGATCTTCTACAATGGAGTAGTTCTGGGCAGCCCTCGCGTTCGGATTAATCGTTGACCGCTTAGAAGATGCTTTCGGCATCCGAGGCATAGACTCAACAGTTGGCTTCGTGATGTGAAGCGGCTCAGTAGCATCAGGAACTTCCTTAGCTTTCGAAGATTCCTCTCAGCCATAATCACGGGATCTCGTAGCGACATCCACGTGAGCACTCATCATAAAGATATTCGATGGAATTTCCCCTTCCTGGGCACCTCCAGAGGAAGCCCCGGGATTTTGGTTCGCGCCAGCAATTAATTGCTGCCCTTGGGGAAAAGGGTTTGTTAGCACAGCCTGGGAACTAGAAGAACCCTGCTGAGATAACAGGCGCTGAGCATCCTGAATTTTCGGGCAAAGGTGTGTGAGATGGTCTCCAGCACAAAGCTTGCATGGAAACTTCACTTTATTTTTCTCCTTTTGACCCTCACCAACACGCTCGTTGGTTTTATTTGTATTGCCCTTCCCGTTCTTGCCCTTCTTCTTGTTATTTCGTCCTTTCTTCTTCCCATCGGATTGTTGATTTCCTTTGGGATCAGAAGTTTGGACAGCATTTATGGACAAAGACTGGGAAGGTGATGAATCAGCAGGCACAGCCTGACCAGAAGGAGCAGATTGTAAAGACAACTGCTGCAATTGAGAAAGCAGGCTGGCTACACTACTATTGACCGATCCGACAAGCCCGTCACCATGCGGGACTAGGTTTGGGTTTCGATAAATCCAATTTGGAGCGAGGAGCATTGGGCAAATACTTATAAAGCATCCCAGACTGAGAATAGATCAATTCTAACTGTTGGGCCCTAAAGATGGCCTGCTCCTCAGAAAATACCCCAGATAGGGATACATCTTTTGAAATATCTGACTGCAGAGATTTCAAAAACCACTCGAGAAGGAATTCACCTGGAATATGAGCTTTGATAAGCCTCTTCCTTCTCCTCCATTCTTGAATGTGATCAGAAATGTGAGTTGCCTCATCCTGCTTAAAATTAGCCAGGAGTTCGGTCCCAACCTCATATCTGACAGGCAACTGAAAATGGTTTAGAAATGTGACAGCCAGTTCCCCAAATGTAGCGAAACTGCCCCCAGTGAGCTCGATATACCATTTGGCAGCATTTCCAGTTAGGGTGCGCTGAAATAATCTCAACCTAATCGAATCATCGATCAGGGAGTTCGAAGAGCACCATAAGTGGAAAGTGGTGATGTGGTCCGCCGGATCCTCTCCATTCTTACCTTCAAACTTTGGAATGTCTGAAGGATGTTTGGTCGGGACCGGAGGCCACCCCGGACTATAACGAATCGGGTCATTAGTCAACTTCGACAAATCTGGCAAGTTTAACGTTGCCAGAAACGGTAAGCGAGGCGGAGCCTGAGAATTCCATCCTTGAGGGGATGGATTCCCAAAATTCTGAAAAGAATAGCCTGGATTTGATGAGGCACCAGGCTGCCAGAAGGGAATCGTAGAAAACGGAGAAGAACCTCCTCCCCACGCCGAGTTACCAAAGCCCAGACCAGTTCCCCCCGCTGAAGTGTTAAATGAAGAGGAGAGCCTCTGATAGGGGTTCCAAGCATTAGACAAAGGAGAAAAGGTCTGATATGCACTCGACGAAGGGAAAGAAGCATTCCCTTGATGACCTGCGAAGAACTGATTCCCTGCCCCCGCTGTAGTAAAGACAGGATTCCATCCCGTAAAAGTAGTCGAACTTTGCTCCCCAGACCAAGGGTTGAAACTCTGGGTCTGGGACGTAAATGGAAACGACCCTAAAGAAGGATTGGAACTAGGAATGTGTCCAGTCCCAAAGGGGAAACCCTGAAATGAAGCTGATCCACTAGCCATGTTAGACATGGGCGTAGATCCAGCTGAAGCAGCAGAAAAGGTAAAAGAGGGATTTCCACTAATGGACATCCCTGAACAAAAGGGACCAGAATGGGAAGCATGTGCTTGGGTGAACCCAGAGCCAAACACAGCAGCACTAGAAGCAATCGAAGATGAAGCAATAGTGCCCCCTGCTTCAACAGAAGCAGGAGTCTGAATGCCTGCAGCACTCACGGTAGAAGCCGCGTTCCCAATCGTGGCCATCGAAAGATAAGAATGATACGGAAGATCCGGCGGTCTCTCAGACTCCGGTCCGATGTACTGAAGAATAAACGGATGATCAGGAGGAAGAGGAGATGGACCTGTAGCAGGAGGCTCAGGTACGTCTTCAATTTGAAAATCTCCTTCCTGAGGAAACAAAACTCGCGAGGTGAGCGGAACGCTCCTCTCGGGACCAACACCAGAATCAGCTACGAAACCTTCAGACCTTGGTGGAGGATCTCTCTCCACAGCGTCAGACGCCACAGGGTGGTAACCACCTGCTAAATCACTCCTACGCCTTCTCGAAGAAGGCTCTGGACTCTCGGGAGATAACCCCCGGATTCTCCTCGAACGACGAGGCGCTTGATCAGCCACTTTTATAGATTTTTTAAATTAGACTCAAAAAGTGAAAAGCTAGGCAAGCTAGGAGCAAAGAGCACTCACTAAAATAAAAATCCCTGAGATACAGCAAGCAAACAGCCTCCAAGTATTTCCGCTCCGGGTGATGAGGACCGGACACCAAAATACAGGAAAGCGAAGTATAGGACCTCCCGAAAGCAGTCTGGGATGATTAGGGCCTAGAACAACTAGCGAAGGTATCAGAAACAGTTACGCCGACCTCCTAACGACAGCCTTTGCCGGCTCAAGCACCCAAGCTTCGCAAGGGCACCCCCCAGAAGTACTGTTGAAAGTGATGCGACGTCTGCCTCAGGTACCACGGGTATTCCCCCCCGCAGTCACCTGTGTGGAACCTAGGAGTGGCAACTATGGACACCAATCCGTATCAGAAGCTGGGCGGAATGGTCTTGAGGTCAGATTCAGCCAATCGGAGGGGGGGTATCCCTCTTCTTAGCCTTCACTTCCCCTCGCGCTTGAGTCTCGGATGAGAGCTTTCCCAGTCCACCTCACGGAGTTGGATTTCACTCAATTAATCAACTTCTATGTTTGTTTGAGCGGCCTTGGAGAGTTAACTCTCCACTCACCTATTCCAAGGCCCTACAACCTAGCTAGTTGGTGATTGACACTTAGAAAAACTTGCTAGTTGATTTTAGATTAAATCGCTTATTTTAAGGGCTGTTATATTTAAGTCACAAGGATATGGAGATGAAACGTATGGTGTTTTTGACGCAAAAGAAATTAATAAAAACTTAACTACATGCACATGCAGTTCTTTGTCTTTCGATGAAGAGTAATATCTATACAGGTTCTACGAGACTAAAAATTGTATTTTTCTTTTCGAATAGCAAACTCACACTCACAAAAACTAAGAAATTGACTAAATGATTCAATGCACCTAATAGAAATCACTACAAGCATGTAAATCCTAAGATGCAAATCTCTTAAAGCGGAGTGAAATTCCCAAAAAGTCCTTCAGTTTTAACTCTTCTTTTGTTGTCCAGAAAGCTAATTCTCGAAATCAAGAACTCTTAAAATAAGGACACCAAAAAACACTTAAAAATAAGAAGAAGAAATCAAGTGACAACTCCTCCTCAAAATCAAGCCTAAAACTAAAGCAAGAAACTTCACAAAAGCTTCAAAAGTTGTAGCAAACAAAAATGAAAATGCAACAACAAAAGCAAATAACAAGTCAAAATGTTTTTTAAGCCTTTGAAATGCAAAAACAAAAAGCAAAGAATTTTTTTTTTTGAGCTTTTTTGTTTTATAGAGAAAGAGCTCGAAAAGACCAAGCACAACTATCAAAATCCAAACCAAAACGGGACCAAATTTCAAGCACAAACTTCAAGAATGCTCCCAAACCTTATAAGGCTAACTCGTAGCAAGATCAATAAGAGCAACAGAAGACCAAAAACTCAGCCACCCAGCCTAGACAAATAGTGCAAAACTCGTTGCAAACAAAAACTCAAAGAAGCAAGAAAAGCCCTTCAAAAGTTGCAACAAAACCCTAGCCTATGGAACTCAAGAAAACCAATCGAAAACGAAGAAAAAATTGCAATGCGAAGCACAACACAAAGATAGGAGCGAGTCAGTGAGCAGAAGCTCTCTGTTCTGATAAAGCAGAACAGCCAAGAATGCTCAGGAAGCGATCTTGGAACTCAATCCAGAAGTGCCAGCACCAGAAACAACTCTTTGCCAAAAAGACTAGTTTTCACTCAAACGAAAGAGAGAAAAGACATGAAACCACTTCCTTCACACTCCAGTAAGTACAGAGACACTGTAGAAACAGGCCTCCACATCCAGAAAGGACCAAAAAGTCAATAAACCCAAAAATTCAAAATCTGCCTAGGTATACGCTACTTCACAGCTACGCAACCAGCGTGCATACGCATCTGTGCTAAGGGAAACTCGCGTATACGCGGGTTCCTTTAGACAAACTAGCGTGTATACGCGACTGTGTGCAGAAAAAAGCGCGTATACAAAGGAAAATAATGAAAAAACAAAAAGGACAAGCCTGGAAAAGACACCAGGACTTCAGACTGACTGCAAGAAAGTAAACTAGACTGCAAATGAAAGATAAAACTATCGGCAACCTACCAAACAGCTGAAACAACCCAACAGGAGAATCACAAGAATGTGATCCCCGGTCGATCGCCGATTCTATTTGGAAATATCACCCTAGAGGTTGGTTGGGATACAACCTCCACGAGCGGGGGCATGGTACTTAAAGAGACTCACACACCCTTGCACATTACGGAAAAACTAAATAGAATAGAATGAGAGAAGGTTACCGTAGGTCCCACGGTTGGAAAAGCGGATCAACGAAGTTCAAACCCGACAACGCCGTCCTTCCTTCTTAGCCCACAAAATACAAGAAGAAACAAGCACAAAGGACTGGTTGTACAACATATATCTACTCTAAATGTTAGTGAGATTCATATAAAACATTAAATAAATCATAATGAATGCTTGTATAACAAATATTCTCATACATATAAGCATGCACTAACACGTTTATTTCGGGAATAGCATGGCATACGTATTATAGTAAGCATGTACAAAAGTTACGAGTGGAGATATCCCTTTGATCCTTCCACGGCCTTCTGGTAGTATTCAGGACCAGTACGACCTTGCCTACTTGAACTCCTTCAAGCGGTGCATACGAGATAACATATAAAAGGATGTGCATCTCAAGGAAGCAAAGGGTTTCCTACAATGAAGCCCCAGGAAAGTGCGAGGTGTAACATGGATACGACTTGGATGAGGAATACAACGAGAGTATAATATCAATAATTCTCTCCCTCCCTTAGGCCATACACATGAGGGGTTTTTATACTCCCTCCAAGTAGTTTTAGCAGTTGGAAACAGTTGGCCACTTGCTGGGGTGGTTGAACTACCTGAGTAACCATCAACCCAGCCCGAAAATAGAGAATAATTATATATTTTTTAATCATTTTTAATGGCATACGCGGAAAAGTCTAGCTGGACTCGCGTATACACGCGGAAAAGTACGGGCATAATCGCGTATGGGGATTTTTACACTGTTTTTAAGTGAATTTGTCCAAGTCTGTAGGAATGGGTGCCCAAAAGCCATGAAGTAATCATGAATCATATCAAGGTGAGAAATGATGCTATAACACTTGTTCTCCCGATGAGATTCAAGTCTATACTGATCTTTTTAAAGAATTCAGAGATGTGTTCGCCTGGTCCTACGAGGAAATGCCGGGGATTGATCCCAGTATCGTAGTGCATGAGATTCCAACCTATCCTGGTGCGAAGCCCGTGCGCCAATGCTTACGCCCCATGCATCCTCGGAAAGTCGCTGCAATTAAGGCAGAAGTTGAAAAAATTCTGAACGCGGGTTTTATTTATCCTATCCCCCTCATAGAATGGGTGTCTAACATTGTCCCTGTCGATAAAAAGTAGGGTACTATTAGGGTCTGTGTTGATTACCGCGACATCAATCGCACCTGTCCAAAAGATAGCTATCCCACTCCGTTCATCGACCAGATTATCGATGAATGTGCCAGAAGTGAGATTTATTCCTTGATGGGCGGTTTCTCAGGGTATAATCAAATCAATATTGAACCTGAGGATCAACACAAGACTACGTTCATCTGTCCGTGGGGTATTTTCACGTATAAAAAACTCTCGTTCGGCTTAAAGAACGCTGGAGCTACTTTTCAGCGTGCGATGTCTTATGCTTTCCATGACATTCACCACATCGTTCAGCCTTATCTGGACGACTTGCCAGCTCATTCAGCTAGGCGAGAGGATCACCCTGAACACCTTCGCCAGATTTTCATTCGCTGTAGGCGCTACAATATTAGGCTTAATCCTCATAAGTGCGTCTTCGGCGTGGATTCTGGCCGTCTTTTAGGATTCATAGTCTCCAAAGACGGAATTCGCCTTGACCCTTTAAAATTCGAGGCTATCATAAACCTCCCATCACCCTCCTCGTTATATTAGTTACAGAGTCTGCAGGGAAAAATGAACTTCCTTCGACGCTTTATCCCAAACTACGCCGAGGTGGCCAAAGGATTTACGCGCCTATTAAAGGAGAATGTTCCCTTCCGTTGGGATGAAATTGCTCAGCAATCCTTTGAGAAGCTAAAGAAATTATTTGTTAATGCTCCTTTGCTTCGTCCCCCGGACTATCATCGTGATTTCACTTTGTATCTCGCCGCCGCGTTTAGCACCATTGCTATGGTTTTGGTGTAGGATGATGATGATGGTAATGAACATGTATTTTATTATCTATCACGAAACCTTCTCGATACAGAAACGCGTTATGCTCATGTCGAGAAGTTGGCTTTAGCCGCCGTACACACTGTGCAGCGCTTTCTCCATTACATCCTGCTGCGCACGATAACAGTGGTTTCGGATTGCAACCCCATCACATATATTCTCTCTAGACAGTTGCTGGGGGGCAAATACTCCAAATGGATTGTTATCCTACAGGAGCTTGACTTAGATTTTACTACCGCTAAGTCAACGAAGTCACTTGTTTTCGGGAATCTTATATGCTCTCTCCCTACAGACTCCACTCATTCACTTTCCGAGGATCATATCCCGGACGAAACTATTTTCCTCATCAGTACTCGTGACCCTTGGTATGGCAACATAATCGTGTATCTTCAGACCTCCACATTTTGGTCTGAGTTGACTAAAGATGCCCGACGTTGAATTCGGCATCAGTCTCAACCCTACCGCATCGTAGGAGATACTTTATACCGTGTTGGAGTAGATTCGGTGCTCCGTCGGTGCCTTACCTTGGAAGAGGCTGAAAGGGCCCTCAATGACTTCCACAGTGGCGCCTGTGGTGGACATATGTCCGGATATGCTACTGCTCAAAAGATTTTGCGAGCAGGATATTTCTGGCCGTCAATATTCGAAGACTGTATTACAGCAGTTCGAAAATTTCACGCGTGCCAGGTGTTTTAGTGCAAGATGCGCGCGCCACCTCTTCCTTTGAACCCTGTTGTTACCATTGGCCCGTTTGCGAAATGGGGCGTGGATTTTATGATGTGTAACCCTCATTCGGCTGGCGTGCATGCGTATATAATCGTAGCTGTCGACTACTTCACCAAGTGGGCCGAAGCGATGCCTACACTTGCGGCCGACGGTAAAACAGCTACTCAATTCATCTTCAACCACATCCTCACGCGTTTCGGGGTTCCTCAGGCCATCTTTACCGACCATGGTACGCATTTCCAAGATTATATGATGGCCGAGCTGACATCGAGGTTGGGCTTATGCCACGATAGCTCAACACCGTATTACCCTCAGGCAAATGGCCAGGTTGAAGCAGTGAACAAGGTTTTGGTCACCATGCTTCAACGAACAGTTGGAATTCATAAATAAAATTGGCACCTCCAACTATTCTCAGCTCTTTGGGCTTACCGAATGTCTGCAAAGAGTGCGACTGGATTCACACCATTTCAACTGGTGTACGGTCTAGAAGCCACTCTTCTGGTTGAATGCAAGATTCCTTTTTTGAAATTAGCCGTAGAACTTCTACCCGACACTTCTGCTGAAGAAGAGCGTCTCCTGTACCTGGAACGGTTAGATGAAACCCACCGCTTAGCTGCCTTTGTCATTGAGGCACAAAAGAAGCGGGTCAAAGCTCACTTTGATCAATCGGTTTCACCACGTTCCTTCATTGAAGGGGACCTTGTCCTCCTGTATGATCAAGCACACGATAAGCTTGGGGCGGCGAAGCTCCAACCCATGTGGCATGGGCCCTATATAGTTAAACGAGTATTAAAGAATGGGGCCTATGAGCTTATAGATTATGAAGGAGTTCCGCTGGCGCAGCCCAGAAATGGGCTGTACCTGAAAAAATTCTACGCTTAAAGTCATTTTTGTGTGGTGTGTGTACATAGGTGTGTCTATTCATTTGTGTGCATGTGTGGTGTGGTGTGTAGTGTAAACGTCTTTCTGCTGATTGGGTCTTCCTGATTGTGCAGATGTCCATCAATTCGTTTGTTGGGTTCACGGATGGTGCCTCCCGCAGTACCAGGAATCTGTCTTCGGCAGCCTGGGTAATCTATGATCCTGCTGGTGAGTTGGTCAACCTGCAAGGTGTGTGCCTGGGACGTACTACAAATAACATTGCGGAATATAGTGTTGTATTAGAATTATTAATTGAGGCTGTAAACCTTGGTATCCGTGAATTGCTTGTGTATCTAGACTCGCAACTTGTGGTATTACAACTGAACAGTCATTATTCGGTCAGAAACCCATCCATTTTACGTTTGTATTTGTGTATTCATTTACTGGAAAGAAATTTTGACTATATTACATATCAGCATATACCCAGGCACATGAATACATTAACAGATGCAGTAGCTAATTTGGTGTTAGATAGACATTTGCGCAATTTGTAAATCATTATAACATGTAAAAGGAAAATCCATCCAGAAATAGATATGTATATATATAGATATCGAAGTGTTTACATAGTGTGCGTCGCATAATATCAAAAAATATACATGTTCGTCTTATTACATCTGGAGACGACACGTCTCTCAAAAATATGCATGAAATAAAACCCTAAGAGGCTAGTCTACGTGGTGCTCATGATAACAAGTCACTGCACACGCTAGGCATCTCAGTAGACGGTGCAGGCAACTAGGCACTCCCACTGTATGTCTCTGATATGCTAACGGTACATCTGCCAGCTGGGCGTAGTCCGGAATCCCTCGGGCAATCCCCTCGAGGTTCTAAACCAACTCTCCTCCTTCCGTGCCCTCCTCATCAGGATCGACTGTGAGCTGAGTTCTCCGTGCGATAGGAGACATCCCGGTTGGTCTCTCTGGGCCAACATCTACATACACATGTAACTGCTGTCACAACGAACATGTATTAACAAAAAAAAATCATAAAACATAAAAAATAAAAACAGATCATACCCAGCTCTTCGTCCCAATCCTCTCCCTCTGGCAGTGGGAGATCTGGGTCTCCAGTAAAGTCTGTCCCAGCATAAGGCCAGTCCTCCACTACAATCAACTGGCGCTGCAACCACCCAAAAAACTCTGGCCTCTAGGGCATATATTGGTCTCCTCCTGCTCTAGGCTTCAGTGCTGCCCAGCGAGCCATTCTTGGCTCTCGTGGTATCGGCTCTGCTAAAATGGCCCCTTGGCCCTGGAAGATTGGTAATCATTCCAGAATGAATGATACCAGGATGGACCCATAGCCAAACTGCTTAGAAGCAAGCATTTGCATCTCGTCGGCGGGAAAATTTTAAGAAACCCCCTAAATTTATATGTATAATAAATGGCGAATCCCCATGATACATAGGAAAAATGGAAGGCGATTTTATTAATAATATAATATGTATATATAATTTTTTTGGAAAATATCTCACGAGATTATATTATCCTATAAAATCATGGCGAATCACCAGTAAAAATAGCGAATCACTACTACAAAATGGTGAATCGTTGTCTAGTGGAGTTCGGGGTGTTGGTTCCAATGAAGATATGGTAGTTGAACCAGGAGTTGAAGGAAGAGAACCAACGAGACCAAGCATGGCACATGGTGACTCGTGAGGGAAGTAGTTCTCGTGAAGTTTGAAAAACGCGTTCTTCTAGTTCTGCTAAGCATAGTGTTGTTTCTCATGCTACTACTAGCACTGATGTTGAGGTTGGAGAAGATTTTGAGGAAGCATGGAAGGTAGCAGTGGTGGAGAATTACAAAGAGTACCCCATGATGGGCTCCATTTTTCCCTTTGGTATTTGTGCCTACAAGATCTTCTGTTCATTGAACCAACAATTAATCGTTCAACCAACAATCAATAATTTGAGTTATTTCCCCCACGAAGTCAACAGACTTGTCTTCCTAAACTATGCTTTGCACTATCATATTTGTCACTAATTCTTAGCATTGTGCATTTGCACCTAACTCTCCATCTAATTCTTTTCCAGAAAAATATATAATAAGAAAAATATTTTACTATATTCTAAAGGGTGAAGATGTTGAAATCATGCCACAAAGTGAAAGGAAATAAAATATATTTCCTCAAAGCACCAAATATATAAAGAAAACAATAATGATTATAATAATGGAACTAGATCTATCGATCTATTGATCTATGCATGATATGAGAACCATAAGAATTCAAGAGACTAATTTTAAATTCTTAAAGTAAAAGGATGAAAATGAAAAATAAAGGAAATGTCACGTTTACTTTAAGAATTTAAAATTACCATGAAAAGTCAATGCTTCCCTTACCTCCGCATCAGCCCTAAAACCCATTTCTAGTTTTTTTTGTTCTGGGGAGAGTTCGGGAGCGTTCGGGAGCGAACGCTCGCTGACCGCTTCTGGCTTTAAAAAACGCTCCTGAAGCATTTTTTAAATGCCGGAAGCGCTCAGGGAGCGTTCGCTCCCGAGCGTTTCCGGAAACGCTCTCGAAAAGGGAGGGAGCGTTTTAACAGGTTCAGAAACGCACTCCCGAAAATGCTCCCCTCAGGAAGCATTTTTGGGAGCGCGTTTCTGAGCGTTTCCAAAACGCCCCCGCACGGAGCACGTTTCGGAAACGGGAACGAGGGGGGTTTGAAGCTTCCCCGCAACCTTCATCCTGGATGAATTGTTCACCTGCCTTCTTGTATAATATGTGTCAGGTTCAACTAGCAGTGGAACAAGATTTTGTGAGAAACTTCTTATAGGTTATATCCTTCTTGAAATTCCTTCAAGTAGAGTCGCCATACTAATCATGCAGTTTTATCATTTTCTTTATTATGGGAATAGTCTGCAACATTTGCCAGTTGGACTATGGACTTGAGGCCAATGATCAAAGGGATTTGGACTGGAACTAAGGCGTAGTTGGGTTGTTAATAGCATGATTGACTAGGGACATGGATCTTCTTTAATATCCGAAATTAAAACTGACCTTTCAAACCTTCTGCCAAGTTTAGCTACGAGCTAGCATTTGTCAAACCCTTGCATCCTACCTTCAGGCTGAAAATTGTTTATGTTGATCCATGTGATTGCAAAATTATCTTCTCCATTAAGGATAATTATGTTTACCTATTTAGATGACATGGCATGAGTTTGGATATTGCATTGAAGTTGGGTTCTGTTTTCACCTAAATTGGTGAAGTTTAGTTGATACAAATTTCTCACTATTGATTTAGAAACTTGAAAGATTTTAGAACATATAAATCTAGAGCCATCTATGGGGTTGGATTACATTTAAAACAACTGTTACTATAGAAAATCAAATTAGAAAGGATCAAATCTCATAGTCCCTTGGACTCGAAAGTTGTAATGTAAAATCTACCTATAAAATGGTTGATAGTTGAAGAAATTAAACCTGACATTTACAGCCTCTTGTCTTTTTTCCCTCCACAACTTGGGTTCTCTGTTGTGCACTAAGCTTTAATATTCCTTGTGTCTTGAGTTATGATTTTTATTTTATTAATGTAAAGAAAAAAGTTGTGTTTGTGTTTGTGGAAGCCCCAAATATTTAGTGGGACTAGCAAGAACATCATTTTCAAATTTATGGCATAGGGGAGTACGTAGGGAATATCACATTCTATACAATACATGAGATATACTAGAAAAGAGATATTGGAAGAAATATGATATTGTTCATTAACTAAAAAGAAAACAAATAAGTCTTGTTTCTAATTTGTTACGGCCTTATCATCTTTCGATTTGTACAATTTATGAGAAAAAATAATATTGCGGGCTATAGACATAAGCATACGTTTGATTTAGAGTGCTCATGGACTAATATGCACCTGCTACTGCAATAAAATTGTTGATAGATTTAACACGATAAGTTTCTGGCTTGACTTTATTGTATCACGTCTTGCGCATGGAGAGTTGTGGAATGAGGTATGTGACAAGTCTATCTTTCTTGGTGAGTTCTAGAATATAGACCATTATGAGGTAGCATTTATTCCACAGGTTTGGAAAAATATTCCATTGAATAATCAAGTGTTTGATGAATTATGTTTATCTACATGTTATTCTGAAATTCTTTTTGCCTTTTAAAAGCATAGCAAGAAAAAATAATTGAATCATATACATTTATACCAAGAGCTTCATACCTTGGATGGACTGACTAATATAAATTATATTTGTGATTCACTTTACTGGTTGATAACATCGTACAATTCTATGATCTATGAATAAATCTCTTTAGCTCTTTCTAGTATCTAAAGGAAATTGTACCATTGATAATATCTTTGATGTTCAATTCTATAGAAAAGATACCTAATCAATAGGAATTTTACGACAAAATCTAGCAACTAGCATTATATGATATAAAGTCCCAAAGCATCAAAAGGGCTAGTCTTGTGCAGCTGAAAAAGGCTATCCCTTTGTCACCACAATAGCTCTTCCTCTCACTTTTGGTGGGCTCTCTCCAACTCAAAGGAGGTTTCCATAGGATATGATTGCTAACTTGTAATGCTATAGGTAGAGATCAAAGTGATTTATTGAAAAGTTAACCTAATTGAAGAATGAATGAATTGTGAAGAAAGACAAAGGAAAAGTCCAAGATCAAGTGCCTTATCATACCTTGGGAAAATGCAGTCAAGGAAACATAGATGAAAGATTTTGAATGCATGAAGATGTAAGGAAATAGGGAACTACAATGTATGCCACAAATCAGCCCTAGCTTGCTGATTTTATGAAAATTACATGGAAACACAATCGACAAACACCACAATCACGACACCCACATCAAACCAAATGAACATCACAATTACAACACCCACACCAAATGTTGATAAGAGACCAGAAACAGATGTTCCATGTAACCCAAAGAGTCTGTTATGACATTGAAGCACATTACAACCCTACCCTTTTCTATTGAGTGATCAAGTGCATTTGCGACCAATTATATCATTCTTGGTTGTTGAATTGATTAAAAATGTCAACAAATCACTCAAAATTTTGTTCTTGTACAAATTAATAACTGATCTGGTGCATGAGACTAATCGATATGGTACGTGAGGATAAAAATTTAGTGTTCTGGCATACTGTGGAATTCAATGGATGAAAATCATGTTTCTTATCTCTTGTAGCGGTCGATTCTGCACTGGCACAATCAAGTAATTAGTAACTGCTCCCAGGTTATAGGAATGGTGTAAAGTCATGATTAATGAAGTGTATGGTCAAAGATTCGTTATTATAATGTGATGAGGGAGTTCAGTCACATTAATATTCTGTTTTGGTGCATTCAAGAATTTTGCCTGTGATTTGTTTGTATTGATTCAATGGCATCTTCTTGAGAGTATAACAATGTGATTTGTATTGATTCAATGGTATCTTCTCAAGAGTATAACAATGTGATGGTTAACCAATGTGTAGAACCTAGATCGTATAGCCTTGAACCTATGCCAGTAGAGGTCAATCCATGTTGATGCAACATGTAAGTGCTTGAGGGTAGAGTACCACGGTATTCCTTTTTGAAAAATCTGGAGGGCACAAGGGCTTGACTAGAGGCTTTCATGCCTAGTTTTTACCACAACATTGAGGAATGGATAAGGCCCATATTATGTCCAAGGATAAGCATCCAAATTTATCTAAATCTATTCTATGTGTGCTATCCTGGGCAGGAACAGAGACCTGAAACTTAAGCTGTCTTCTTTTCAGGTGAAAAGGCTCCTGTCTTGACTGCATATCGGATATCCACATATATAACATGTGTATGCACAACTGACCAGTAGCTAGACCAGCATGGGTGCTTGATATGATTAAAATTGTCCTTGGAATACCCAACAATGATTCAAAACAAATGAACGTATATACAAAATTGGCAATTTGTACCAAAAATATGATTATACAAGTTGTATCCAACAAGGTTTCTGCAGTCAAGCAAAGCTACGAAAGAGTAATGCTCGGAGTACTTACCAATATGCTTGACAATGGCAGTGGCTTTAAGCCCAGTTGTTGTTAAACCTGTAGACATTGTTGTTCATTTTATTTTGCAAACCTTTCATTGAAGTCAGAAATCAATACCTAGAATCTAAGTTGATACTTGCCCTCAAATTGTTGGTGTATTTGTGGGGATGCTTAAGACCATTTCCATTAGCGACATTCATCCACATTGCCTCTGTTTTATTTCTTGGTTTAGTGTTGTCACTATAAATCAAGGGATAACTAAGTATTTTTACTAGCTCTTTGCCCAAGTAGGTGAGGTCCTAATGCTAGAGCTCTACTAAATTATTGTAAAACACTGAAATTTTAAGTAAAATATTTACTTTAGTTTGACCAACAAGAAAACATGTTGAGCTAAGCATCCTTTTTCATTTAGAAATATAAGTCATCTGTAAACAGTGAATCTCTGCTACAATGTGCCATGCCAAAAGACAGACTTACAAGCAGCTAGCCTTAGTTTATAAACCATTAATGAGAAAATTTGAATTACAAACTCGTATAAAGGAAAATTGCAATCTTTTATGTGTACTCTTACAAGGACTTATTTTCTCATATAAACCACTCGTATAAAGGATGTTGTTTCTAGACCCATATCAGAGACTTCTCAACTTATTTGGAAACTTGACAAAAGTGGTCACAATTATCCATTTCAACTAAACTTGTCCAGAATTTTGAATCCCTGGAAAAGGTCATCAAAAAATGGTCAAGTAGCATTAATTCCCTATTTGCTTCATGAATTGGTGTAAAGTTATGAAGTGAACCAATTTGTCTTGTCCCGTGCCTAAATAAATTCGCTTCTTAACATCTTTCAGTATTTTACATTTCAACACTATTACAAAATAACATTTCTGTCATTCCATAACATACATGTGCCTCTAGTATATATGAATACAAAAATATCTACCAATAGGGTAGACACATTGGAAGAAACTATATAATCAAACACCTCTGCAAACAAGTTGCTGAAGACATTGAAGAAAACGAGACAAATATATTGCAGAATTAAGTAGATACTTATTAGAGATGCATAAAAGCTACAAAGCTATCTTGAGCTGACTGAAATTAGATTGCCATACTACCGACTGTGGGATACTAGTTCAGTTCTGGTGTAGCTATGGCATCATGCCCCTTTATGCAATTGCTTCTCATATTTTCATCTAAATCTTGGCCCAAACCATTTCAATGTCATATGAATCTGTTGTAATTGACAAAGATTAAATTGGAAAACATTTAGTAATAGTCTTTCTCTCTTTCATTCTATCTAAAATGAAAAAAAAGGTCCAATATCCAGTAAATAGTTATCCACAACTCATCTACAAATTTGAATTACAGACTTCAATTTACAGTTCTCATTTCAAGTCCTTGTAAGAGTACACATAAAAGATTGCAATTTTCCTTTTAGTTCTTTGTCTCCATTTAAATTCTATACATATAAGGACTGAAATCCTTCATTTAACTTTCAAATTTAAATCATGATGTTCCATTACTAATCAATAAACATGAATATAGAGAATAGTGCATCATGTAGATAGGATTTTCCCTCCTTAGATAAGGTTGACAAGCATCTCCACTTTGGCTCTGATATCACACAGAATCCTATATCATTCCTATAAATATTCATCTTGGCTAAGAATGTAAACAAGAATCCATAGCCATTTTCATAATCAGAGAGCCCAGAAAGTAACTAGCTCTTTGCTCAAGTAGGTGAGGTCCTAATGCTAGAGCTCTGCTAAATTATTGTAAAACACTGAACTTTGAAGTAAAATATTTACTTTAGTTTGACCAACAAAAAAACATGTTGAGCTAAGCATCCTTTTTCATTTGGAAATATAAGTCATCTATAAACAATAAATATCTGTTGCAATGTGCCATGTCAAAAGACAGACTTACAAGCAGCTAGCCTCAGTTTATAAACCATTAATGAGAAAATTTGAATTATAGACTCGTATAAAGGAAAATTGCAATATTTTATGTGTACTCTTACAAAGACTTATTTTATCGTATAAACCACTCGTATAAAGGATGTTGTTTCTTGACCCATATAGAAGACTTCTCAACTTATTTGGCAACTTGATGAGAGTGGTTACAATTATCCATTTCAACTAAACTTGTCCAGAATTTTGAATCCCTCAGAAAGGTCATCAACAAATGGTTGAGTAGCATTAATTCCCTATTTTCTTCATGAATTGGTGTAAAGTTATGAAGTGAGCCAATTTGTCTTGTCCCATGCCTAAATAAATTCGCTTCTTAACATCTTTCAATATTTTACATTTCAACACTATTTCAGAATAGAATTTCTGTCATTCCATAACATACATATGCCTCTAGTATATATGAATTAAAAAATATCTACCAATAGGGTAGACACATTGGAATAAACTATATAATCAAACACCTCTGCAAACAAGTTGCTGAAGACATTGAAGAAAATGAGACAAATATATTGCAGAATTAAGTGGATACTTATTAGAGACGCATAAAACTACAAAGCTATCTTGAGCTAACTGAAATTAGATTTCCATACTACCGACTGTGGGATACTAGTTCAGTTCTGGTGTAGCTATGGCATCATGCCCCTTTATGCAATTGCTACTCATATTTTCATCTAAATCTTGGCCCAAACCATTTCAATGTCATATGAATCTGTTGTAATTGACAAAGATTAAATTGGAAAACATTTAGTAATAGTCTTTCTCTCTTTCATTCTATCTAAAATGACAAAAAGGTCCAATATCCAGTAAAGAGTTATCCACAACTCATCTACAAATTTGAATTACAAACTTCAATTTACAGTTCTCATTTCAAGTCCTTGTAAGAGTACACATAAAAGATTGCAATTTTCCTTTTAGTTCTTTGTCTCCATTTAAATTCTATACATCCAAGGACTGAAATCCTTCATTTAACTTTCAAATTTCAATCATGATGTTCCATTACTAATCAATAAACATGAATATAGAGAATAGTGCATCATGGAGATAGGATTTTCCCTCCCTAGATAAGGTTGACAAGCATCTCCGCTTTGGCTCTGATATCCCATAGAATCTATATCCTTCCTATAAATATTCATCTTGGCCGAGAATGTAAACAAGAATCCATAGCCATTTTCATAATCAGAGAGCCCAGAAAGTAACTAGTATGTAACTCTGACTCCTTGATACCTTAGAATTTCTCCAAGAAGCTCACCTCTGCCAGAACCACATACCTTCCACGGATCTTGTAGTCCCGGATAAAAAGGAAAATGGGCAACTTTGTGACATTCATCTGTCTCAGAAGCTCCATGCATTCTTCATTCTCATCTCCATTCATCCTTGCAAAAAACCACATTGTAAGTCATTCTCTTGGTCAGCCTCACTACAATTGGGTAAAATTTGACATAAGGCCTGCAATTCTTCAGTCTAACATCTATAACAACCAACTTGTGGTCCTCTGTATGTTCTTTGAGCAATGCTTCCACATCTTGCCTATTATGGAGCTAATGAATAGGAGCATCATTGTCACCATAGTAGAGGACATCACCCTCCAACTGGTTTGGGCCAATGACGACTTCTTCATGAATCTTCACCATGTTCTTGTAAAAGCTAAAAGAGGGACATGTGTTATGTTGTTTTTTTTTCCTTTTTCTTTCTTGCTCAGACTCATCTCCAATTAGTAGAATGAATCTCACTTCTGGGAAAATCCTGCTAAGGTCAACCATGAATAGGCATATTCTTTTGTTGTAATAGTTGTGACTTGCTGCATATTCCACCAATACAAGCTTGTTCTCTGCAAGCCTGAGGGCTTCATCAAATTCATATACTGTATGAAACTTCAACACCCTATCATCATTTATGTTAATTTCAATCTCAATCAATTGGGCACTGCTCAAAGCAGCTCTGAAAATGGGCTCCTAATTGAATTTAAAATTTTCCACGATGAGGCAATCTATGGTTGAATCGTCAATAACTCTGACTCTGACTCCTTGATACCTTAGAATTTCTCCAATAAGCTCACCTCTGCCAGAACCCACATACCTTCCACGGATCTTGTAGTCCCGGATAAAAAGGAAAATGGGCACTTTTGTGACATTCATCTATCTCAGAAGCTCCATGCATTCTTCATTCTCATCTCCATTCATTCTTGCAAAAAACCACATTGTAAGTCATTATCTTGGTCAGCCTGACTAAAATTGGGTGAAATTTGACACAAGGCCCGCAATTATTCAGTCTAACATCTAGAACAAACAACTTGTGGTCCTCTGTATGTCCTTTGAGCAATGATTCCCCATCTTGCCTATTATGGAGCTGATGAATAGGAGCATCATTGTCACCATAGTAGAGGACATCACCCTCCAACTGGTTTGGACCAATGACTTCTTCTTCATGAATCTTCACCATGTTCTTGTAAAAGCTAAAAGGGGGACATATGTTATGTTGTTTTTTTTTTCCTTTTTACTTCTTGCACAGAGCTTGTTAGTCTGCTCAGACTCATCTCCAATTACTAGAATGAATCTGTCTTCTGGGAAAATCCTACTGAGGTCAGCCATGAAGAGGTATATTCTTTTGTTGTAATAGTTGTGACTTGCTGCATATTCCACCACTACAAGCTTGTTCTCTGCAAGCCTGAGGGCTTCATCAAATTCATGTACTGTATGAACCTTCAGCACCCTATCATCATTTATGTTAATTTCAATCTCAATCAATTGGGCACTGCTCAAAGTAGCTCTGAAAATGGGCTCCTAATTGAATTTAAAATTGTCCACGATGAGGCAATCTATGGTTGAATAGTCAATAACTCTGACTCTAACTCCTTGATACCTTATAATTTCTACAATAAGCTCACCTCTCCCAGAACCCACATACCTTCCACGGATCTTGTAGTCTTGGATAAAAAGGAAAATGGGCACTTTTGTGACATTCATCTGTCTCAGAAGCTCCATGCATTCTTCATTCTCATCTCCATTCATCCTTGCAAAAAACCACATTGTAAGTCATTCTCTTGGATAATCAGAGATGCGTTGATTGTCACCATATTCAACCCTCTGTCCATGGCCAGTGCCCATGTAGCCCTCTCTGACAGTGTCTTGGCTAATGCGTACCATAATTGTGAGAAGGAAATATTGCATAATTAGAACAGGTATACCACAGATCACTTCAAGGCTTGGAATACTGCTTTGAACTACACAATCTTTGAGAAACACCCAAATTTTATACATATACCCCTTAAAAAAATGATCAATACCCCAACATGATGTATTTAGCTTATCTATGTAATAATATATATACTTAGCACAAAGCCATTTTAGCCCTGCTTCAGTATGCACCAAAGATTTAGACAAAGGTTACATATGTAGACTTTCTCAGTATTTGATGCATGCAAAGAACTGCTACATGTTATTTAATCCCGCGACTAATCTTATCCTCACGCATGATAATTTTACCCACCAACTTCACTAAGATGAATCTATGTAGATGGAAATCTAATTTAAAGGGTCATGTATTTTTTTGGTTAATAGTATTTTTGGTTAAAATGGGTATAGTAAAATTTTGAAGCAGATTTCATTTCACTGACATGTGTGGCAGATCTATTTGATTATTTAGTGTGAATTTCAACAACAAAAACTAGTCGAACTTTGAGGGCATCCAAATCCAAACATGATTGTCAGTGAAGGCCCCTCGGTGCTGAGGAGGATCATTGTGATCGAGTAAGCTTGCAGTAGTGCCCCCTGGGACAACTTTATATCCCATTGGATTTCCAATCTTTGTCTTCTTCGATGGATTGATCACATGAAACTTAGATGGCTGATAGAGGCTCAACTTAATTTGGGCATCCTTCTCTGTTTTTGCTATGTGTCTCCCTGCTTTCCAAAAACTTTTTCTTGGAGTTTGTCCATTCTTCACCGTTTTCTTGGCCATCTTGACCTGAACAAAGGAATTGTCTGTACCATCAACATCCATGTCCAGGTAGAAAGTAATATAATGGTCATGGATGACACCAATTGTATTCTGAGCAAGCAAAGTCCCATGAATCTCATCCTCGGATCTGATCTGGTTGACATTCACATATTTTGTACCTTTGATCATCAAGATCCCACTTAGTCCAACCTGTGTGCCAAATAAAATGGTCAAAAGCTTCGCCCTTCTAATATGCACTTGAGTAAAAATAACTTGACAAGTTGCTTTCTCAAGGAGATATTTCAGAGTTTCCTACCTTAATTCGGATAAGGCCATCAGTCTAAAATTCCCAATCCACAATATAATCATAGTTTGCAATAGATGCTGCCATGCCAGCTACTAAGGTAACCTTTGGTCTGACTTCTCGAATCTGTCACACAATAGATTTCACAAATTAGAAATACAAACAATATGCCAGTGCAAACAGAAGCAAGAAATTTTTTCAAGGTTTATACATGTGCCAAGGAAACAATATACCAGTGTAAACAAAAGCATCATATTTTTTTCTACGTTTATACAAGTGCCAAGAAAACATCTAAATGCCAAGGATATTGTCAGTGAGTACCAAGCAGCGACCTAATCTTACCCACCAAGGAAACAATATACCAGTGCAAGCAAAAGCATCAATTTTTTTCAACGTTTATACAAGTGCCAAGCACGCATCTAAATGCGAAGGAGCTTGTCACTGAGTACCAAGCAACGACCTAATTTTATCCATCCTAACTTCATTTATGGAGATTGGAAGGAGATATATGGACAACCAAGCATGAGATGTATTCATATTAAGTCTAGTCTTTATAAGAACATTTATTACCGCCATAAGTTATAGTCTGTCCATGGAGATTTGATACTTCCTGAAATGATTCCTAGTCACGTGGATCAACAAAAGTTAGAAGACACATTTCTGACACATTTCTGGAGAAAGCATGCTTATACCAAACAAGACTATAACTCTAAAAGAAGTCAACGGGCTCAAATTATAAAGCCGTGGAATAAAAGCAAGAGGAATGCAGAAGCAGCTCCTCCCTATGAGGTCCTAAGTCACAATAATTGCAAGAGGAATGAAAAAGTAGCTCCACCCTAAGTCACAATAATTGCAAGAGGAATGCAAAAGCAGCTCCACCCTATGAGGTCCTAAGTCACATGGTTTGGGTTCCGCAATGATTAGGTTTACGTAAAATTTGAATGTTTTTATGAGGTTTAGATGAGGTTTTCCATTATGTTTCTCTATACATTTTATCTATATTTACTTCAAACTGAAATATAACATACTAGCAATTGCACCTAATGTTGTAAAGGAAACGCCGTAAGGAAGATGTTAGAAAGATCCCAAATCTATACCTCTGTGGCTTGCCAAGCTTCGCTGTGGGACAGTGGGGCACAAAGACCCTAAAAATAAAACTATTAAGAAGATGTATTAAAAACAGAGTTGCTAGAGCAAGGATCATGTAGCTAAAACTATTAAAACTATTAAGAAGATGTATTCTGCTTCTGTAAATTTAGTGCACTTTTTATTCCATTCACTCGAGTATTGTCATTCTGGTAGCTTTCTTATTGCACTTGTTATTCCAACTAATATGACAAGGGCAGAGTAAATCCAATACAGAACCTATATGTCAAGATGGAAAAGAGTCATCATCATCACTCCAAAAGCTTCGTTGTGGGACAGTGTGGCACAAAGACCCTAAAACTAAAGCTATTAAAACTATTAAGAAGATGTATTAAAAACAGAGTTGCTAGAGCAAGGATGCTTTGGTGTCTGTTAATAGCCTGAACTGGGTGTTAGAACGTTTCTTTTGCAACCATGTGAATCCACTGTTGATGTGAGGTTGCTCTGTAAAGTTGATGGAAGGTATGAGTGCTGCAATGTCAAGATGGAAGAGAGTCATCATTATCACTCCAATCCCAAATCTATACCTCTGTGAATTGCCAAGCTTCGCTGTGGGACAGTGAGGCACAAAGACCCTAAAACTAAAACTATTAAAACTATTAAGAAGATGTATTAAAAACAGAGTTGCTAGAGCAAGGATCATGTAGCTAAAACTATTAAAACTATTAAGAAGATGTATTCTGCTGCTATAAATTCAGTTGATTGTTAGTCCAACCATGCTTATTGCACCTTTTATTCCAACCAATATGACAAGGGCAGAGTAAGGTTGTATTTTAGATAGTTCGGCTTTGCCCTTTATTGTTGAAAGATCTTCTGCTGATGTAAATTCAGCTACTTTAAGCAATACAAAAAAACCTATGCACCAAGTGGTTGTGCATACAAGCTCTTCCAAAATTGTCCCTAGTTAACAGTATTGTCATTCCACTTGCTTGCTTAATGCACTTGTTATTCCATTCACTTGTTAATTCACTTGTTATTACACTCCATTATTCCATGCTCAGACCTTATTACAAACTCCAAAACTGTTTGTCGCTACTTAGATTTCCCATTTGATGTAACTCATGAAAGTTTCCAGTTGCAGAATATTGAATGGGATAAAGGCTTCATGGTTTTAGAAGGGGTTACTTATGGAGAAGAGAATGCGACCTGCATAATGTTACAGTTTAATAAAATTAATTAACCAAATTAAAAAAAATAAAACTCTGAGCACTTTTCATAGTTTGGAAGGTGGTGCTTTAAAAGGGAACCTTGCTATATACTGTAACAGGATCAGGAAATATTCTAGTGTCCACATTTACATGTAACCTTCAAAACAACCCTATTTCACAAGGTTCAATAGGGGAATATCCCCATGACATACCCTTGGAAATGAGGACATCAAGGGACATCCCCCATCTACAAGACATAACAGGCAATCCCCATAAATGCTAATATGAGATATCTTTGAATTAGATTTCACACACAAATTCTCGACTATGATGTAATGACAAATACTGACAACATTTGCAACTAAATACAAAATGCCATAAATACACACCAATCCACATTCAGCTCAGGATGAAAACCATAAATCTCTTCCCACCATCATAATGGTAAAATTTAACACTATGGATGGAAACCATAAATCTCATCCCACCATCATAATGGTAAAATTTAACACTATGGATGAAAACCATAAATCTCACCCCACCATCATAATGGTAAAGTGCTCTTTGAATAAAGCATGCCCAACAAAATTTCTGCACTTTGAATAAAGCATGCCCAACAAAATTTAAACTCTGTATGGAGGATGCGCACTAGTGTAAGAGTGTGAATGGGTTTTGTATTTGTAATACAGGTAACCTGCTTTATTTCTTATTGCATGTTACCTTCACAATGTATTACAGATGGTTGATAATTATGGTTTTCAAAAGTAGGGTTGATTACTTTATATATTACATATTCACATAGTTGTGAGTTATGAGTTATGGTTGTCACTCACTCACAGAAAGCCAAGCTTGTAGTTCCAATCCATTAAAAAAACTGCAGAAGAAAGATACCAAATATATTCACATGGTGGCGAGTTATGAGTTATGGTTGTCACTCACATAGAGTTATGAGTTATGGTTGTCAGTCACTCACAGAAAACCAGGCTTGCAATTCCAATCCATTAAAACCAGGCTTGTAATTCCAATCCATTAAATAAAATGCAGAAGAATGATACCATATATATTCACATGGTGGTGAGTTATGAGTTAATGAGTTATGGTTGTCACTCACAGAGAGCCAGGCTTGCAATTCCAATTAAACAAACTGAATAAGACCAGAAGAAAAAAAATCTACATGATAAATGTTAATCCACATACATTAATTCACAGGTAATAATCCACATTGATTCACAGGTAACAGATGAGACTCTATCTATCTGAACAATCAGGTTAACAAAAAAGCTAAAGAGGAAGAAAAGATCTACATGACAAGTGATAATCCACATTGATTCACAAGAAATAGAGAAATCTCTATTCATCTGAACATCAATCTAAGCAGCCGTAATGTACATACCCACAACGACCATCAGCAATCTCCTGCACACAAACATCACTCTCTATTCACCTCACCATAATGGATTGGATGCAAGTTCTGAGAGTTCATGGGCAATAACACTGATCATGCCATCCACACCAACGTTACTATTAGGGGACTTGAAGGGCTGCATACCAGTCATGTATGAAGGGATTGAGAAAGGGTATGCATAGACATCTGGGCATTGTGTTCCAGAGTGCCCTACCATTAAAAACAGAGTTGCTGGAGCAAGGATCATGTAGCTAAAACTATTAAAAATATTAAGAAGATGTATTCCGCTACTGTAAATTCAGCTGATTGTTAGTCCAACCATGCTTATTGCACCTTTTATTACAACCAATATGACAAGGGCAGAGTAAGGTTGTATTTTAGACAGTTCGGCTTTGCCCTTTATTGTTGAAAGATCTCCTGCTGATGTAAATTCAGCTAATTTAAGTAGTACAAAAAAAACCTATGCATCAAGATATTGTGCATACAAGCTCTTCCAAAATTGTCCCTAGTCAACAGTATTGTCATTCCACTTGCTTGCTTAATGCACTTGTTATTCCATTCACTTGTTAATGCACTTGTTATTACACTCCATTATTCCATGCTCAGACCTTATTACAAACTCCAAAACTGTTTGTCGCTACTTAGATTTCCCATTTGATGTAACTCATGAAAGTTTCCAATTGCAGAATATTGAATGGGATAAAGGCTTCATGGTTTTAGGAGGGGTTACTTATGGAGAAGATAATGCGACCTACATAATGTTACAGTTTAATAAAATTAATTAACCAAATTAAAAAATAAGTAAAACTCTGAGCACTTTTCATAGTTTGGAAGGTGGTGCTTTGAAAGGGAACCTTGCTATATACTGTGACAGGATCAGGAAATATTCTAGTGTCCACATTTACATGTAGCCTTCAAAACAACCCTATTTCACAAGGTTCAATAGGGAAATATCCTCATGACATACCCTTGGAAATGAGGACATCAAGGGACATCCCCCATCTACAAGACATAACAGCCAATCCCCATAAATGCTAATATGAGATATCTTTGAATTAGATTTCACACACAAATTCTGGACTATGATGTAATGATAAATACTGACAACATTTGCAACTAAATACAAAATGCCATAAATACACACCAATCCACAATCAGCTCAGGATGAAAACCATAAATCTCTGCCCACCATCATAATGGTAAAATTTAACACTATGGATGGAAACCATAAATCTCACCCCACCATCATAATGGTAAACTGCTCTTTGAATAAAGCATGCCCAACAAAATTTAAACTCTGTATGGAGGATGCGCACTAGTGGAAGAGTGTGAATGGGTTTTGTATTTGTAATACAGGTAACCCGCTTTATTTCCTATTGCATGTTACCTTCACAATGTATTACAGATGGTTGATAATTATGGTTTTCAAAAGTAGGGTTGATTACTTTATAATATTACATATTCACATAGTTGTGAGTTATGAGTTATGGTTGTCACTCACTCGCAGAAAACCAGGCTTGCAATTCCAATCCATTAAATAAATTGCAGAAGAAAGATACCATATATATTCACATGGTGGTGAGTTATGAGTTATGGTTGTCACTCACAGAGAGTTATGAGTTATGGTTGTCAGTCACTCACAGAAAACTAGGCTTGCAATTCCAATCCACTAAAACCAGGCTTGCAATTCCAATCCATTAAATAAACCGCAGAAGAATGATACCATATATATTCACATGGTGGTGAGTTATGAGTTAATGAGTTATGGTTGTCACTCACAGAGAGCCAGGCTTGCAATTCCAATTAAAAAAACTGAATAAGACCAGAAGAAGAAAAAATCTACATGATAAATGATAATCCACATACATTAATTCACAGATAATAATCCACATTGATTCACAGGTAACAGCGGAGACTCCATCTATCTGAACATCAATCAATTAGGTTAACAAAAAAGCTAAAGAGGAAGAAAAGATCTACATGATAAGTGATAATCCACATTGATTCACAGGCAATAGAGGAATCTCTATTCATCTGAACATCAATCTAAGCAGCCGTAATGTACATACCCACAACGACCATCAGCAATCTCCTGCACACAAACATCACTTTCTATTCACCATCAGCAATCTCCTGCACACAAACATCACTTTCTATTCACCTCACCAGAGTGGATTAGATGCAAGCTCTGAGAGTTCATGGGCAATAACACTGATCATGCCATCCACACCAACGTTACTATTAGGGGACTTGAAGGGCTGCATACCAGTCATGTATGAAGGGATTGAGAAAGGGTATGCACAGACATCTGGGCATTGTGTTCCAGAGTGCCCTACCCAAGCATAGGAAAGGGTATACCCTACAGTGGAAGGGAAGGTAAAATAATGAAACCCACAAACTGCCCTACAGAAATCTTGGACTGCTACATCAGTAGAAGTGAGCAAGAGATAGAGACCAGTCTTGGGATCAATGGGCAAGGGATGGCGAAGGGCTGTTACTGCACTCTTAATCACAGCCTGGATTGAGAGGCGAGTGAGTGACTTTCCATGAGAGTAATAGCCATCATTCACTTCAGATCCCACCACAATATTCTTACTGATGTTGGACCCAGTCTGGTCTGTGTAAAGCTGCACAGTCCTCCACCATTCTGCAACAGAGGGGGTTTTGCTGCTCCTGATTCTTCTATTGTTGTCTGAGAGAGCAAGCAAGAAAGCCTTTATGATCCTCTTGTCATTGAAAGTCTAGTTGCCATACCGGATTGTGTGAATGGTGATATTTCCTGTGAGGCTTGAGCACAGGACCGTTGTGGTATCTCATGTGGACAAATTCTGAGGAGCCTTCATATCTCTTTGAGCTCCCAAATTCATTTCCCATGGATACATCTGCAGCTTTTGTTGAGTTGAAGTTGGAAGGCCATGGCCTCCAGGCTTCAACAGCTGTAAAAGCCAGAATACAGAAGAAAAATATAGAACCCACATGGAATGAAGCAGCAGAAACCCCAACTCTTTCCATTTATAAAAAAAATACAATAACTATTCCATAACTATTCCAAAGCCTCTAAACAAGTCCCTGATGTGCATTATCTCTTAATATTATGGTTTGCGTGGTCAGGATTTGGAAGAAGGAACCGGTTTGCAGTTTGATGTTGGTGAGCATTATGTTCATCCTCTTTTTCTCCCTCGCCGATCGTGTGCACAACATGGCAAACCCCAGCTACATCGAAAACACCAGGTACGCTGAGAATAGAAGGTAATCTGCATTGATGGCATCTTGTATTGATGTCATTGAATCCAGAACGACCGTCGGGTCTCCTTGGAGAGTCCCATTAATGAAATAGCTTGATGATATAGTCGACATGAGCAGGCTCTCGAATGTGTAACCCATTTCCCAATAATGGAGGATTTGATGTTCTCAGTAAGCCATTACCCTCGCTCAGCTAGCAAGAAGATCGGCCAGCCTATGCACATCAAGGACCAACATTCAACTTCCAAGCCCCAACCACGCCGGCGAACCAATGAAAAAAAATTGGGGGAATCACTCCAACCCCTTCCTCCGACGCTGTAAATCCAGGCGAATTGCATTGAAATGTGCTCCAACAAAGAAAATCGAGGGCGAATTGGACTGTTTCAGTTTTATGCGCATTTTTTTAGGTAGGCTAATATATAATAATTAATTATTTTTAAAATAATTATTGGGCTAATTTTATAAAACTTTAGAAAATAGGGTTTATATAAAAAATTCGCCCTATTAAAATTTAAAATCCCTTAAAATTCGCCTTTGGGCTAAAATTCGCCCCTAAAATTTTCCCTGCTTGCCAAAACATGGGAACCCCAACAAGAAGATAGAGGGGTTTTGAGCAGCAAGATTTCCCCGGGAAAATACCTATGTTGTGCATTGATTTTCTTCTTTCTTTTACTTGGTGTGATTGTTCGATCGTTTTATTTTCTTCAATTAATTTGTAGAAGGATTCAGTATCTTGCTTTAGCATATCTCATGATCGGATTGAATCCATTGGTATACATATTGTTTGTATAATTTCTACATCATATCGGAGTGCAGGAAATCACTATAGTAAAGAATAAATTGATTTTGTGATAAATAGCATTCGAATTTGCAAAATTATTCTTTGGTGCAACAGGTGGATCAAGATGGCTTTCAATGGCTTAAGATTGGAATATGCACTTGAGGAAAGTTCTAATTATATTGCATGGAAATATAGAATGGAGGTAGTTCTGGAGGAAAATGGGTTGAAAGATTTCATTGATAATGACATTCCCAAGCCCGCAGCAGAAGACGTCGCTCTTCTTGATGCTTGGAAAAAGAAGGTTTCAAAGGAGAGGAGGATCTTATTAGAGGGATTTCGAGACCACATTGTCTCGAGTCTCCATGGAAAATCGACTCCATATGCAATGTGGAAGGCTTTGACATATTTGTTTCAGAGTATCAGTGACCATAGAAAATTGGCATTGAAGGACAAGCTCAGGAAAATCAAAATGGAGAAAGGCGACACTATTCCGAAATATTTGACGAAGTTCATCCAATGTCAAGATGAGCTTGGAAGTGTTTGAATTACTGTAGTGGATGATGACTTGGTGAGCCTAGCACTTCTAGGCCTTCCCAAGAGTTGGCATATTTATCAGGACTTTGTTAATGGGAGGGAGAAGCTACTATATTGGGAGCGAATTTGGTCGGATTGGTACAAGAAGAATTCAAGCGGAATACCAGGGATGGATCCTCATCCAAGATAGATAATGAGGAAAATTGCGCCTTGTATGGTAAGGCAAAGAAAGAGAATGGAAATAAATCCTATTCCAAATCTGAGACTGGCAAAGAAGGCAAGAAGCATGACATATACAGAGTGAAATGTTTTCATTGTCACGAACATGGACATTATGCCACTACTTTTCCATAGAAGAAGAAGAACAACAATAAGGCTTCAGGATCTGTAACGGGTGAGGCTTTGGCCTCACAATTTGATTTGGACTTCTCACTCATCGCATGCATGGTGTCTAGTATGATGGGATCAGTGTGGTACTTGGATAGTGGTTCCAAATGACAGGAAACAAAGAAATTTTTAGTAGCTTGGAGGAGAAGGATCTTCAGATGCACATCAAGATGGGTGATGACTGGAGGTATAGTGCTACCGAGATTGGTATAGTTAATTTTCGGAGATAATAAGGTAAACACTTCTTATTAAAATATGTCATGCATGTACCAAGCTTGAAAAATAATTTAGTTTAAGTTGATATGTTGGAGGATAGAGGATATGATGTGGTTTTTAGTGAAGGGAAAGCATTCCTTTGTCACAAATCCACAGGACAAGTCAAGAATATTGGGATTTGTGTGAAGAATCTCTACAAACTTGATGCAGATGGTTGCACAACATTGATGGATAAAGAAGACAAAGTAGTGAGCTAGGATGAGGGTGAGTTATGGCATAGGAGATTGGACCATCTACACCACGGTGCTTTGAAGGTCATCCATCAAATTTCTACGTGGCTTCCAAAGGGTACTCTTGCGCAAATAGACACATGCAAGGGATGTACCATGGGGAAGTATGCAAAATCCACTTTTCACGAGAAGGAGAACCGAGCAGTGGGAATCCTTGAGAGAGTTCACTCATATGTGTGTGTACCATTCTCTACAGCTTCTATAGTAAAGCACATGTATTGTGTGATTTTTTTTATGATTTTTCTAGGAAGTGTTGGATCTACTTCATGCAGAAGAAAGATCATATGTTCACAAAATTTTGCGAGTTCAAAGCACTCGTTGAGAAATATACATGGAAGCATGTGAAGGCTCTGAGGAGAAAAAATGGTAGTGAGTACATAAAAAATGAATTCAAGAACTTTTGTAGCAAAAAAAGAATACAGAGAGATTTAATTGCACCTCATAACCCACAATAGAATGTGGTTGCAAAAAGAAAGAATAGAACAATTTTGGGTGCGGCATGAGCGATGTTGCATGATCAGGGCCTATCGTTGCATCTGTGGGCAGAGGCATGCAACACAACAGTATTTGTGCAGAACTGTAGTCATAATGTGGTACTTGGCATGAGTACACCAGAGGAGGATTTTTCTGGTAAGAAACCTAATGTTTCATATTTTAAAAATTTTGGCTTATCTGTCTGTTGCCATGTGACCAAAGATTCCAGGAATAAGCTAGAACCTGTAGAAATTTGAATAATTTGCTGAATTATTCACCGAGATTATCCTGGTCACATAATATTTGAGCTTCATACATAACACATAATCTCTTCTACGCATTAATCATCACATGTGGAAATAAAAACAACAAGCGGTATTGAAAACATTCACATGCGCACATAGAAATTCAACACATATAACACAATATGTATACCGGGGAAAGCTTACAGCTGAAAACCCCCTACTGTCTGTATATTATAATGAAGAAGAATCATGTAACAATCTCAGTACAATACTCCTCACAAGTACTCAGTACTGTCTCTAAAAGTTACACACAAACTAGCTCAATTTTGAACAAGTCACGGGTTCAAAACTCCTCCACTGTTTGCCTGCCTCTACTGCGCAATCCAAGATGAGAGAATGGAATGAATGAATTCGAATTCCCTTGGCTTTAACTGCGCAATCCTCATTGGCAATCTCCTCCAATGATTGTGCAAATCTCATGCACACTATAGTCACAACTGATAGTAGACTCCACCCTTTCACCCACCTCTAACACTGGTCTCCACTGAACTGTCCATGCATTGCAGTTAACCGATGTGTTCTTTAGTTGATTTATGAGTTAATAATTAGTGAATTAATTAATAATTAATTCACACCACTCATCACTAGTGTATTTTTCAGTTAGACTAAATACAACCAGTTCAACTAAGTTAAACCGAACACAACTCCACCAACTGTCTCATCAACTCCACCAAACTCTGCCACATGAGTTCTAACTGAAGTCAACCATGCAATAGCTCAACTAACCCTTAGGAAATTTGAATTTCCTTCTGCCAGCTGCATGTGCCACATCTGTAGCTCGAACTGAAGTGCTCCAAGAGGATAAGATAATGTTTATAGTCTAAATATTATTAAGGGTTAATAATATTTGACTGTTCTATTTTTAGACAAGCAGTCTAAAAATAGACTTCGACCTGTATGTCTAAAAATAGTTGTCCATCTATTTTTACCAACTTGACCAATCATCCAATAATAGCATCCCGCAACTCCTAGACAATGCTCCATATGTCTAAAAATAGACATAGTCTAAAAATAGACTTTTCGACAAAAATCACATGTGTGGTCCCCACCTAGTTTAGGTGATCACTTTCCAACTAGGATCAGGAAAGATGTTTCAGGAGGCCTCCTTCACTGTTTCTTGTTTCCATTTTCAACAGAACCAACAGTTGATATTGGGATATTTTTGGGGTACATTGATACTCCCCACAACTATCAGGTGTATTTGTTGAACAGCAGGAGGACTGTTGTCAAACGGGATGTAAAATTTGATGAGGAGAAAGCCATGTGATTGTCCATTGAGAGGGAGCTTTATTAGCATGTAGATGAGGAACTATTGGTTCGAAAGGATGAACATCAAGATGTGGAGCATCCACATGCGGAGGATCATGGAGTGGCAGAAACCACTCATGCAGAGCCATCCACCATACATGGTAGGAGGCACACCACAAAAGCTGACAACTTAAGACTTGATGCGGAAGAACATGTAGGAGCACCTACATCACTGTGCAAATAGAGACAGTCTCCAAATATTTTTACTGGATACATGGTTCTTATGAGCAAGTGTATTGTGACAGAACCATCCTCTTTTGAGGAAGCAATGTATCAACCAACTTGGGTTGACGCCATGGTTGAGGAGTTTGACTCCATCGTAAGGAACAGTGCATGGGAATTTGTCCCAAGACCCGTCAGAAATTCAGTGGTTGGATCTAGATGGATCTATAAGGTGAAGCAAGTAGCAGATGGGAGTGTGGAGAAGTACAAGGCTAGATTTGTAGCCCGAGGATTCTCACAAGTTGAGGGGATTGACTATGAGGATACTTTTGCACCGGTTGCAAGGTACTCATCGATTAGATCCATCCTGGCACTCTCAGCGTAGATGGGGTGGAAAATACATCAGATGGATGTGAAGACTACATTTATCAATGGAGTTATTGAGGAAGAAATGTGCATTGAGCAGCCAGAAGGTTTTGAGACCTTTGACACTGAGTCGCATGTGTGCGGACTCGAGAGAGCATTGTATGGGTTGAAGCAAGCACCACATGCTTGGTACACCAGGATTGACAGTTATTTAACTGGGTTGGGCTTCATGAAGAGTGAAGTGGATGCGAACCTGTACCAGAGTGTGGTTGATGGTAAAATTTTATTAATGTACTTTATATCTTATTTTGATAGGTGATGATAAGCTCATAAATTATTACAAAGAGGATCCTGTGAGTGAGTTTGTGATGAAGGACATGGGACTCCTTCACTACTTCCTTGGTTTGGAGATATGTTAGCATGATAGGGAGCTATTTTGTTTCTCAAGGAAAGTATGCCAAAGAGATTCTGAGGAAGTTCCACATGGAGAGTTGTAAACCATGGAGACTCCTCTTGCGGGAAACCGGACGAAGGAGGATGCTACTTCAGGTGACGTCATGGACGCTACTGTTTATAGGTAGCTTGTGGGTTCACTCATGTACTTGGTGAACACACCACCCGATATTTTCTATGAGTTAACCAGCTAAGTCAAGCTATGGTTAAGCCGGCCAATCTCTTTTGGAAGGTGGGGAAGCATGTCTTGAGATATCTCAGGGGCACTGCAGAGTATTGATTAGGGTATAGACTGACAAAGGGAGTGAAGCTTCAAGGCTTCACAGATGTAGATTGGGCATGTAGTCCATCAAATAGAAAGAGCACATCAGGAGGGATCTTCAGCATAGGATTGATAGCATTTTCTTGGTACAGCAGGAAGTAGAGATCAGTTGCACTCAGTTCATTCGAGGTAGAGTACATGGCAACCAGTTAGGCTGCATGTGAGGCCATCTAGATGAGGAAGATACTTGTTGGTTTGTTTGGTCATCAAATGGACCCGATGGTGATACATTGTGATAACCAAAGTTGCATAAAACTCTCGGTTAATCCAATATTCCATGATAGGTCCAAGCATATCGACATCTGGTACCACTATCTCAAATATTGTGTTCAGAGACGCATTATTTTACTTCAGTACATTCCCACAGAGGATCAGGATGCAAATACTCTGATGAAGGTGCTCGCCAACAGAAAATTCGAATACCATAGAGGCAGGATAGGGGTAGCTGATAATCCCTTTCTTGTTGAGAGGGAGTGTTGAAACTTCAACAAGAAATGTGTGTCTAATTTAATTTTCCCTTAATTAAATTGGACAATAAATTGTAATCTTATCTCATAATCACTTACAATAGTTAATTGAGTGTGATAAAATCAGTTAGCTCATGGAATTTAAGTTGAGGGTGGTTGTTGAGGCATGCAGAGTGATTCTATTTATTTTTGAGTCCAAGTTGCATTTAGTGCATTAGTTTAACGCATGAGAAATCAGTGAACTCAATTAATTGAGTTAAAATCAATTTAACTAGTTGTAACTGATTTTTGCACTAGTGAGAGGTCAAGTGAATTAAATCAGATTTAATTCACATGCAGTTATATGTCAAGTAACTGATGGTTTACTATTAATAGTTGCATGCATGTCAGTTCTGATGAAGACCCAGTTGAGACATAGGTTAAAGGGATGTTAAATATCAGTTGTATTATTAGAAAATTGTCGCATGCAGTAATACGCCTATAGGATTTCCCATGAGAATTACGCAGTTTTGGTGTTGATCAGTGGTTGTCATTGATGTCAACCCAAGCAGCACCAGGGGCTACCCCAATCTTGCATGGGAATTTTGACCTACCAAATTATATATTCCGAGTCAAGGATAATTTTTATGGTTTCTACTTGTCAATATGTTTCTGTTGATATATGGCATGCCACGTAATTCTTCACAGTTTGAGAGATATTCATGTTTGAAGTTAGTAACCCCAGTTAGTGGGCTAAAACCCCATGGGGTTGTGGCATGACACTAATCATTAGTTGTGGTAATTGAACAATCCATAATTAATAATTTTTAAGCTCCTAAAATCCCTCCCACGTTCACTCATTGAAGACCCTCTCAACCTAAGAATTTATATAAATTGTGATCCTCATATCCTCCTCATGTAGGGATTTCGCTACTTCAACCAGGTCATCGTGGAATTTTGGCTATAATTTTTTTTATATGAAGGTTCAGAAGCTGAAATTGTTACCTAGTGAAGCCGAAATCCTGAGGAAGCTTGTGTAAAAATTTTAGATCATGGTTCGCAATATTTTCGGAGATATGATCTGTGGAAGTTAGGGTTTTTGAAGGCTCCTGAACTTCATCTCAAAGAGGTGACCTTGGGGAAATTGTCATAAATATCTCTCTGAGCATTAAATTGGAATTCTGTAAAAAGTGGAAAATAGTGCACGGACAATAGTTTAATGTGTATCAATTTTAGAGCCTAAGGAGGAAACAGTGACACGTGGAACGTCGTACAATTTTTCTCTACTTAACTAGTCCATAATTAGGTCATTATGAGAGATTAGGCATAAATTTTTCTTGAAGAATCCAAATTGGGTCAGACCTATGCCATTGGAATGAAGACTCAAAGGTCTACTACAGGACCTAAAATCACATATTGACGATCTGAAATAACATAGATACATTAGATTCAATATCAAGCTCATAGAAGGCAAGAAAAATCTAGATCATCTGCTGTCAAGGGCTGCAAAGGACCAGACTTTCTAGGGCAGCAAAGCAAAGCAAGGTGTAGAAAAATGATGCAGTAGAGGTAAGCTCCAGGTAAGTATATTATGTATATGCATGTTAATATCTTAATTAAATTAGGTTCTTTGTATTCTAATTTGGTCTTTTGTTTAGCACTGACATATGCTCTGCAAGATGAGGTAAGTTTTGCTATTATCATGTCATGGGTATTTCCTTGAAGACTTTTTGCAGGTATTATATATTCATCAAGATAATAATCAATTCATGATCTAATGTTCTGAAGAGTGAGAAAGGGTAGCATGACAAGAGCAGCAATCAAGGTGCAGAACAGCAGCAAGAAGTTCACCACATGAAGTATTCAAGTGGGCAGCACTGCATACTATCATTGTAAAGGTATCATTGCACTGAGTCATTGTAAAAGCATCATTGTAAAATTTGTACAAGTTTCTATCTGCCAAGAATTGAAGAGGCAGTGTCAGGAGGTCTAGGATCATCATTAGGTGGTTGTGTCATATCTGGGGTTATGGTCTAGTGTGTCTTCATCTTCTACATCATTCTATATCATTGTAAATTGGACCATTTTCCCTGGTACGGGAATCCATTCTTCTTTTATTCTTCTACAGGGTGGTAGGGTGGTGCTAGGGTGAGTTGTAGCTCATTGGGTGTTGGGCCATCCATTCAGTTGACTACTGAAGATTCTCGGGCGTTGGAGCGTCCATCTCGTGGGAGTTGGAGAAGAGTTATTTTCTAGATTCTAGGAATTTGGAGCTTTCTTTTCAATTGGAGTTGATTATTAAAGAATTATTAGAAAATCATTGAGGTGGGTTTTTATCCCGGAGGGGATTTCCACCTTAAAAATTGTGTGCATTTGCGTTCCATTTTTTTACTGTTATCATTGTACAAACACTTATAATAATTGAATATTAACTAATGCTATGAAATATTAATAATAATACTAATTGAAAGTAATATGGATTCACCCCCCCTCTTAGTATTTCCAACAATTGGAATCGGAGCTTGTTCCTACAATAGCATTTTAACAGCTAGAAGGAGGTATGGTGTACCTTTGTTCAATGAAAATAATTATGCACTCTAGAAAGGAAGAATGGAGGTATATATATTTGCGCAAGGTTACGAAGTATGGGACACTATTCAAAATGGCTTTACACCAACTGTGGATGAACAAGGAAAGAAGAATTTGGTAAATGATGCAAAAGAAAAGAATATTATAATCAGTGGACTTATTGAATCTGATTATCATAAGGTTTTTGGGTTGTAAAACCGCAAAAAATGTATGGGACGAGCTTGAGAATATATATGCAGGTGACTCAAATATCAAAGAAGCAAAGCTTCAAATCTATAGAGAAAAAATTGAGCAACTCAGAATGAAAGAAGATGGCAACATTACTGCATACTTCCAACACGTTGATGAAATAAAAAACACTCGGGAAGGATTGGGAGAGCCTATTGATGAGAAGACTATTATACGAAAGATTCTTAGAACGTTACCAAGGAGATTAAACCCAAAGGTATCGGTCTTAGAATACAGTGCAAATATGGACAAACTCAGCAAAGAGGAATCACATGGAATTCTCATATCATATGAAATGAGACTTGATGAAGAAGAGGGTACTTCGCATCTAGAAACTGCATTCACTGCATCTAAGAAAACCAATAAGAACAAACAACCTTCAAAGGCAAAGACCTGAACCTGCAAGTGTGAAGAAAAGGAAGATGATGAAAAAGGTCTTTCAGATGGAGAATATGATTACTTTATGAGAAAACTAAAAATTGGTAAGAGAAAATTCAAAGGTAAGCTTCCATTGATATGTTTTGGCTGTGGTGAGGTTGGGCATTTCGCATCAAATTATCCGAACAGAAGTGTTGGCAACTCAAAAGGAAAGAAAGGCTTTAATAAATTCAACAAGCAAGGCAAAAAGAAAGGATTCAAAAGGAACTTTCTCTCTAAAGAAGATAGCTTGTCATCTTATGAAGACAATGACAAAAAAGAAGAATCCAATGAGAGAGTATAGTTTGTGACCAAGCACAATAAAGAAGAGGTATCAAACAACGAAGAAGAAGGGTTGACCATAGAAGAATTTTATAAGGAGGCAATCAGGCTTATAAAAGAGCTCAAGGCTGAGAAGATTAGTTCCAATACTCTTGAAGAACAAGTTCAAGGTCTAAAAATTGAAGTTGAAGAACAAAAATGTATTGAAGAGTCACTTCAAAATAATTTGGAAGAAAGCAACCAAGAAAGGGGAGCATTAGAAGCTGAAGTAGTCTTGTTGTGTAAGGAAGTGTCGAAGGGAAAAATTGTCCAGAACTATGCCAACAGATCAAGGGCATTGGAAGAACTCATCAACAATCAATGATCTTACAACGACAGAACTGGCCTCAATTAAAAAGAAGAAGAAGCAGGATCATCTACAACAAAATACAATGAACCTATGAGATCTGACATGCATGTAGACTTCATTGGACAAGATTCGCAAGAAAATCCTTGGAAGACAATTCCCCGACGAATTTTTCCATCTAGGTACCAACATATTTTTCATGGCTATTGTTATTCATGTGGAAAAATTGGTCATAAAGTTGTAGAATGTCGCACGTACCCTAGGAACCAATACAATTCTAGGAGATCTGTCAAATATGAATCTCCCAGTGCTAAACGAAACATCAATAGATTTGAACATTTAAGAAATAATATGGAATGTTACAAATGTCGAAACTTTGGACACATAGCTAGAAACTGCAGACTTGAAAAGGAAAGGCAGGTATGGTAAAATTGTGGCTACATCAAGTCGAGCTCCAAACGACATATATGTTATGGATTAAGCAACTAAATCATGTCTACTAGCTAAAGAATATGAAAGCTGGTTGTGGAACAAATGAATGGATCACATAAACTTTGACAATATTGTCAGGATAATAAAAAAGGAAGCAGTACGAGAAATGTCGAAAATCTCAAAACCTTCCAACACACTATGTGAGGCCTATCGGCACGGCAAGTAGACAAAATTCAAATTTAAAACAAAAGAAAACTTTGCATCACATCCATTGGAATTGATACATACTTATCTATGTGGTCCTGTGAGAACAAAAAGCTTAGATGGAGAATTATATTTCATGCTAATGATAAATGACTATACCAAGATGACAGCCGTCAGTTTCCTAAAGAAAAAATCTGAAGCATTTGAGTGCTTTAAGATCTACAAGGATTTGGTCGAAAATGAAACTGATTTGAAAATAAAGTGTCTAAGATCAAATAATGGCGGAGAATTCACTTCCAAATTATTTCAGAAATATTGTGACGAAAATGGAATAAAAAAGACAATTTTCAACAGCTCAAACACCTCTGCAAAATGGAGTTGTTGAAATAAAGAACAAAACCATACAGTAAATGGGTAGAACAATGTTGAAGGACTCAAAATTGGATGAAAATTTTTGGGTTCAAGCAATTGATACGGCAATCTTCATTATCAACGCCTTCTCAGAAATAATTGCAACAAGACCCCACATGAATTATGGAAAGTAAAACCGGTTAATGTAAAATATTTCAGAATCTTCGAAAGCAAATGTTATATCAAAAGAGAAGATCAAAAGTTGGGTAAGTTTGAATCACGTGTTGATGAAGGTATATTTGTTGGTTACTTACACAAAATAAAGTCATCTAAATGTTATAGTCTAAGACGAAAACAGATAGTGGAGAGCATAAATGTTACATTTGACGAAGATGGTGTTCTAACGAATAATGATGAGGACCTAGAATCTTTGAAACTTGAGACAGAGGCTGAAAAAGACACAAAGAAAATTCTAGAACAAGAAGCAACTTTCAACCATGAATAAGTAAATAATGATCATCATGATATACAGGAACAACAACAAGAAGCTCCTCCAAAGAGAACAAAAGAATGGATTCAAAAGAGCCATCCATCAAATCAAATCATTAGTGAAATAAACGAAAGTTGACAGCTTCGTTCATCACAACAAGCTCACATTACTTTTCTGGGAACCTTTGAGCCTAGTAGTTTTGAGGGAGCCAACCAAAATGAACATTGGGTAGTAGCTATCAATGAAGAATTGAATAAAATCGAGAATAATAACACCTTGGAATTAGTTCCACAACCAAAAGATAAAAATGTCATTGGGACTAAATGGGTGTTCAGGAACAAATTGAATGAAGATGGACAAGTTACCAGAAACAAAGCAAGATTTTTTTGCAAAGGCTATGCACAAGTGGAAGGAATTGATTTTGACAAAACATTCGCACAAGTTTCCAAAATGGAAGCCATCCGGATGTTTCTTGCCTATGTGTGTTCAAGAAAAATCAAAGTCTACCAAATGGATGTTAATTCAGCATTCATGAATGGCGAATTATAAGAAGAATTTTACATCGAACAACCTGAAGTTTTTCTAATGTCAGAAAGAGAAGACTATGTTTTCAGGTTAAAGAAGGCTCTATATGGTGTAATATTTCCAATTAGCAGCAGCTAATTGGAAATATTAATTTTGATTAATTTTGCCTTTATAAAGTTAAAATAAAAATAAAGTGGGTGAAAGGAGAACATAACTCACTCTAAACATAAAGTTTACTCCCTAGTAGACACAACGTTATAACTTAAGTGGGCCAAGGGGGACAAAGAGAGCACGTAGAGAGGGGACCCACTAGAGCACATGGAGGGACTGCACAGGTTGAGTTGGCAGTGTGGGGCCAAGAGAGGCTACGATGGAGATGATGGGCCTAGTGTTTGAGAGAGAGGCCAACATTATAAAAGGAGGAGAGCCTCCTCATTTTGGTCATTCGATGTTTATGATATTGAGTTGGTCATTTCGACTTCTTGAGCACATTGGTTGTTTAGCTAGTCTGCAGCACTGTTTAGTGCATCGAGTGTCTCCGTTCGGATATCTCACCCTCAGCCCTGGGGGACTTCGATTGCTTGGTCAGGTGAGGTTGTTACATCAGTATTTTGCAGGAGGATTGGTGTTTGGATTTTGTGGAGGAGCAGTGCATTTAGAGACTGCGTAGTCTTGAGAGGGAGGACACAATCCATTCTTGGGGAGCTCTGGATTGGGTTTCTTTTGGAGGATTCGAGCCTGGAGATTGAGCAAGGGGCCAGCCCTTGCCCATTGGAGGATTTTGGTAGAGTTTGCGGCTGTATTTTGGTGGTTTCCATTCAACCTCAACGCAGAGCCTTGGAGGATAGCGTAGATCCTCAAGGGGGTGATTTTCAGGGGTCGGCCATTTCAGAAATTCTTTCTGGGATTTTCTAGGTTTGGTGAGCAAAGGCAGATTCCAGAGTTTCAACTCATTCCGAGGAGAGGAGTAGCCCCAAATCCTCATTTTTTTTCAGCAGTAGCAGCCACACGGTAGTTTTCCGGCAACTTGGACGCAGATCAAAGAGCAGTCATTTCCTTGTCATTCTGAGAGTATTTCTTCACTTGCCTTGAGCAAGTCTAGGTGCCATCACTCTGATCACCTATTTTACTCCCTTATATTTCTCAGTATAATAAAATGGCCATGACTATATGTTTAAGGAGTATTTGTTACATATTGAATACATATTCAATACTTACGATATCTCTTTATTATTTCTCTCATTTCACATTTCGATTCACTATACCACATAATGGTGTGTTTTCCCCATACTCTTAGACAGAGTCTAGAAAGGGCCAGGTAGCCTCCAGATCTCACCCTCTTTTCAGAGGTGAAATATCTTGTAAACGCCCTCCCAATCCATCTCTGGTTGGAGTTTGCTTGTGTTTGAGAGATATCCTTGAAACGGGATATTACATATGGTCTCAAGCAAGCTCCCAGAGCATGGTATGCTCGTCTTGATGGATATCTACATCAACAAGGCTTCAAGAAAGGTATTGTTGATAGCAATCTTTAAGTATAAATAGAAAAAGATAATTTAACAATCATTGAGGTATATGTGGATGATATAATATTTGGTAGCAATAATGATCGACTAAGTAAGAACTTTTCTACAAAGATGAAAAGTGAGTTTGAGATGTCTTTACTTGGTGAGCTGACATACTTCTTAGGGCTTCAAATATCTCAACAAGAGAAAGGAATATTTATATGTAAAGCCAAGTACATCAAGGAAATGCTCAAGAAATTCAAAATGGAAGATTGCAAACATGTCCTAACTCCGATGGTAATAGGTTTCAAATTGAGCATATACGACTCATCTAAGGATGTGGATCAGAGGTTGTACAGATCTATGATTGGTAGTCTTCTATATGTAACAGCATCCCGGCGAAATGTTATGCAAGAAATTTGACAAGCAGCAAGATTCCAAGCGGCACCGAAAGAATCTCATATTATTGTCGTCAAAAGAATACTTTGATATCTAAAGGGCACAACAGAATATGGCTTGTGGTATCCCAAGGGTAACAATATCATTATTCAAGCCTTTACAGACGTAGATTGGGCAGGAAGCGTTGATGATCGTAAGAGTACTAGTGGAGCAAATTTTTATTTAGGTGGTTGTCTCGTATCATGGCTGAGAAAAAATCAAACCTCAATCTCGTTATCTACAGCGGAAGCAGAATACATTGCAGCAAAAGCTTGTTGTACTCAAGTCCTTTGGATGAAACAAAATTTGTAAGATCTTCAAGTACAATTCAGTGAGCCTATTTGCATATTTTGTGATAACACTAGTGCCATCAACATCTCCAAGAAGCTTGTCATGCATTAAAAAACAAAACACATTCTAATCAAATATCATTTTTTTAGAGAAAAAGTCACTGAAAATCATATCAAAATTCAATATGTTGGTACAAAAGAAAAAACATTGATATCTTCACTAAACCTTTACCTTGTGAAGCAATTGAATATCTTCTCCAGAAGCTTCGAATTCTCCCAAATTCTCATTATATTTTCCTTATTCAATAAATAAAGGGGGAGTGGAAGTGTATATAGGTTCGCGGGATGGTTGTGTGTCAGGGGGAGTTACCCTTTGCCATTGATGTCAAAATGGGAGATAATGTTGTAGGAAGAGGTGTCATGATCGCAAGGGGATTACTTGTGTTGTCATCAATGCGAAAGGGGGGTATTGTTGATCAGTGGTTGTAATTGATGTCAACCCAAGCAGCACCAGGGACTACCACAATATTGCGTGGGAATTTTGACCTACCAAATTACTATATTCTGAGTCAAGGATATTTTTGATGGTTTCTACTTGTCGAGATGTTTCTGTTGATATATGGTACACCACGTAATTCTTCACGGTTTGAGAGATATTCATGTTTGAAGTTAGTAACCCTAGTTAATAGGCTAAAACCTCATGAGGTTGTGGCATGACACTAATCATTGGTTGTGGTCATTTAATAGTCCATAATTAGTAATTTTTAAGCTCCTAAAATCCCTCCCACGTTCACTTGTTGAAGACCCTCTCAACCTAAGAATTTATAAGTATTGTGATCCTCATATCCTCCTCATCTAGGGATTTCGCTACTTGAAACAGGTCATCGTGGAATTTTTGCTATAAATTTTTTTCTATGAAGGTTCAGAAACTAAAATTGTTAGTAAGTGAAGCTGAAATCCTAAGGAATCTCGTGTAAAAATTTCAAATCATGGTTTGCAATATTTTCAGAGATATGATTTGTGGAAGTTATGGTTTTTCTAGGCTCCTGAACTTCATCTCAAAGCGGTGACCTTGGGAAAATTTTCATAACTCTCTCTCTGAGAATCAGATTGGAATTCTGTAATACGTGGTAGATAGTGCACAAAATGTGGTTTTTTTAATATCAATTTCAGAGCTGAAGGAGGAAACAGTGACATGTGGAGTGTTGTACAAATTCGCTCTACTGAACTAGTCCATAATTAGGTCATTGTGAGATATTGGGCATAACTTTGTCTTGAAGAATCCAAATTGGGTCAGACCTATGGCATTGGAAAGAAGACTCAGAGGGCTACTAAAGGACCTAAAATAACATATTGAGGATCTGAAATAATAGAGATACATTAAATTCAATATCCATCTCCTAGAAGGCAAGAAAAATCTAGATCATGTGTTATCAAGGACTGCAAAGGCCCAGGCTTTCTAGGGAAGAAAAGCAAAGAAAGGTGCAGAAAAATGATGCAGCAAAGGTAAGCTCCAGGTAAGTATATTATGTATATGCATGTCCATATCTTAATTGGATTAGGTTATTTGTATTCTAATTTGTTTTTTTGTTTAGCACTGACATACGCTCTGTAGGATGAAGTAAGTTTTTATATTATCATGTCATGGGTATTTCCTTGAAGACTTTTTGCAGGTATTATATATTCATCAAGATAATATTCAATGCATGATCTAACGTTCTGAAGAGTGAGAAAGGGTAGCATGACAAGAGCAGAAATCAAGGTGCAGAACAGCAGCAAGAAGTTCATCACATGAAATCTTCAAGTGGGCAGCACTGCATACTGTCATTATAAAGGTATCATTATACTGAGTCATTGTAAAATCATCATTGTAAAATTTGTACAAGTGTCTATCTGCCAACAATTGAAGAGGTAGTGTCGGGAGGTCTAGGATCATCATTAGGTGGTTGTGTCATAGTTGGGGTTATGGTCTAGTGTGTCTTCTTCTTCTACATCATTCTCTATCATTGTAAATTGGACCATTTTCCCTGCTACAGGAGTCCATTCTTATTTTATTCTTCTACAGGGTGGTAGGGTGGTGCTAGGGTGAGTTGTAGCTCATTGGGTATTGGGGCATCCGTTCAGTTGACTACTGAAGAATCTCGGGCGTTGGAGCGTCGATCCAGTGGGAGCTGGAGAAGAATGTTTTTCTAGATTCTAGGAAGTTGGAGCTTTCTTTTCAATTGGAGTTGAATATAAAAGAATTATTAGAAAATCATTCAGGTGGTTTTTGTCCCGGAGGGGGTTTCCACCTTTAAAAATTTGTGCATTTGCGTTCATTTTGTTTACTGCTATCATTGTACAAACATTGATAATAATTCAAGATTAACTAATGCTCTGAAAGATTAATGATAATACTAATTGAAGGGATATTGATTCACCCTCCCTCTCAGTATTTCCAACATTTGGAAGGCTGAAATTCCTAAAGAATAGGGATTGCATTCCACATGAATTGTGCAAGCAAGGCAGGTTGAGTAGAGGCAGGAAATTGGCTAAGTGTTGGTCAATTTTGTCTGGATCAGTGTGAGACAGTTGTGAGAGTGCAACAGACTCTTTTGAGAAGAGTGCATTGTAATTGTTTCATGATTCCTTCATTGAATATACAATAGAAGATAGAGGGGTTTTTAGCAGCAAGCTTTCCCGGGAAAAATATATGTGTTGTGGATTTATTTGCTTATTTATTTGTCTCCATTGTCTCCATTTTATGATTTGTTCTGATAAGTTCCCATGCTCCTTTATAAATGTCTTGGCGTACACCTTATATATATATATATATATATATATATATATATATATATATATATATATATGCGAGTTGCATTGTTACATTCTTTGAAAATCCTTACTTTTTGAAGGACCCAATTAGTATTCCCTTTTTGGTCAAAATATATATATATATATATATATATATATATATATATACTGAGGATTTGGAAAATGGTACATTCTTTGAAAATCCTTACTTGTGAAGGACCCAATTAGTATTCCCTTTTTGTTCTGAATGTGTCTTATCATAAATATCTAAATTCTCGACCACCCAATGAACCATGTTTGTGTAAAGAAATAATTGTGGTATAGCTACAATTCTGTGGAGAAAAGAGTTGGCAGCAACCCTTGCAGTGGCTTCTGAGACGGGAGTACTATCATCAGTTTTGATTGTTCGAGTGGTAACCTTGGGCTCCTCATATTCGAAAAATTGGTAAATTGATTACCAAGAGGGAAGCCAGGCATCTCTGGTACATACAGTATCTGAAAATAGTCCCGCTCCTAAAATTTTATCACTAACATCTTCAAGAAATGGACTAGTAGATTTTTGATGTGGAGCCTTCTCCTTAGCTATATTTCCTTTCTACATCTCTTCCAAATATCGATAATATGAGCTTACCTTTAGGAGACAGAAACAGAGACTTAACAAAAAAACTCTTTCACAACTACTCACAATGGCGTAAAAATGGAAACAAAGCGTAAAAATCCTTTACTAAAAATCAATTGAGAAAACCAAAGTGTAATTAATATGAGATTTTGACTCATTCGAGACCCATTATTAATATGTTAAATCACTTAAGTGAAAAGAAGATGGATCACGTGAACATGCCATGCTAGATATCGAAACGGAGATATCGGAGGCAAAATTAAAATAGACTTATGATATGTGATTTTCTCAATATGAAAAAGCTCTGAGACATGAGGTCCCGAGATATGAAATTTTGAGATGTGAGAGCTCCTAGATGAGAAAGCTTCCGAGATGAGAAATCTTCCGAGAGGTGAGGTCTGATATGAGAGCTATGAGATACATGAGTTTATCGAAGATGCAAATTTCTGAGGTATGTGAGTTTCAATGTAAAAAAGTAGCTCCTAAGTTATTGTTCTCGTCTGAGTATTTTTAAATAAAAGTTACGATATATAAAACTTTGATATGCGAAGACCCGATAAAATAATAACAATACCTCGGGAACCTACCATCGGGAGTGAACCTCTTGGAACCTCAGGAAACCATGTCTCGGAAAAGGAAATCTTATAATGTTTTATTAAAAGGATTTGATAAAGCTATTACGAGAAATTTATCCTGATATGAATTTACTTAAGCTTTCTCTTATCATATTTCAGGATTTTTTTTAATTTAATTTCCTTTTAGCCTTATTTTTTGAAGCAAAACTAAGATGATTTAAAAACTAAAAAATAAAAATAAAGGGACCCCATTAATTATTATGTCTTTAAAACCAAAATGAAAAATGGGGGTTGTTGTTTGCTACAACAATTGGCAACGCATTGGGTGGGAACAGTTGGGATCTTCTTCAAAAATTTATTAAATCTTGAATTGAAATATTTAACCTTCTCATTAGGTGAGGCTTTGAGATTTGATAATTCATTAATTAATGTCGCTATTATTTTATCATCTTCAAATTTCTTAAGAATTTGTTCTTTGAATGTATCTCAATCAGTAATTGATCCAGTTGGTAAGGAAAAATACCAGTACCCCGTTGATCCTTCAAATGTATAAGGAAATAATCTACACATTACATCCTTTTCAGAAACTCCATTAAGATTAATTGCCAACATAAAATTATGTAGATGTTATTTTGCAGGTAGACCATCATAGAGATTAAATTTAGGAAACCATTTCTTTGGATGCTTAAGAAGAGGGTGCAGGGGAGGATTCATTGTATCTACTCCTGAATTATTCCGTGGTCTATTTACCATTCTAGGATTAATAATATGACCAGTGATTGATGAGGTAGGTCCAGAAGTCGATGTACTTGATGAAGGGGTTGTTGATGTATTAACAATTGAATAAGTTTCCCCAACAACACTACTGACAAGAGTATTGTTGGTTGGTTGGAGGGAAGAAAGATAAGTGGATGAAGGTGTCAAAGGGTGATAAGAGGACAGTAAGGGAGGATGTGAAGAAGTAGGATGAATAGTAGGAGTATTGGGTAGAGAGGATGTAACGTTCTCACTAGCCGAGGTTTCGACACCCGAGATATGCTTCTTTTTCTTGTGAGTTGGTAATGGGAATTCGAATGGTTTAAATCCAAGATTCTCACTTTGTGATCTGTTAAGGAATCTAGTAGAATTTAGTGAAGAAGTAACACTACCCTCATAAGGTTCAGGTTGAGTAATTTGTTCTCCATAGATCGAAATTCCTTCCAATTTTTGTATGAGAGTTTGAAGTTCAAGAGCTTCAATAGGCTTATCTAAAAGTGGTGTGTTTATAGAGGCTTCACTAACATCTTTGGTAACAAGGTTAGGATATTTGGAAGATGGTTTAGAAACTGCATATCTAGGATCATGTGACTTGGAATGTGATCTAGAATTTGGAGGAGATTTTGAGGGAGTTGTATTTAGTGCAACTTTTTGGAGTTTCCAGTGCCAGAATCTAGCGAAAAAAAATTGAGGTGTAATCTTGATTTGTGTTATTTATACTAGTTTTTTTATTGTATATACAGATTCAGCACCTTAAAAAAATCCGAGGGCACTTCTATTGTGCAAGTTTACCCATCAAACTTCTATTTTCAATGAATTCCTGAGGATTTTAGAGAAATTAGACTGGAAAAGCCTTCAAAAAGTCGCACTAAAGACAACTCAGATTTTGAGGGGGATTGAATCTTAGAATGGCATGTTGATTTAGAGTGAGACCTTCTTGCCATTCATATTTTTTTGGCCCTCTTTCTAGTGCCAAAAATTTTGATGGTCTGAATTGACCTTATCAAAATTGGGGGAAAACCACCCAGTCGAGGCCCCAATTAGACCCTTTTTCGTTTGGAATAGTGGCTGCGACTGGTATTATGGGACCGATTTCCCTTAAATAAAATGTATGGAATGGGATGAATGATGGAAATAATGTATCTATTAGGAAAAACTAATATATTTTGATAACTTACTTACAAATTACTATAACTTATTATAATACTCGAGTAAGCTAGGAACATATGTGCTAGAAATATGTCGTAACAAACATAATAATGTAGATTATTATGAAATTAGGATATTAATTCAATCAAAGAAAATTAATTTAATTAAATGGTTAGTTAAATTAATTTACATAAAACATCACATATGCTAAAGATTTCATTGTTCACAATATAACATAAGTTTCAACCAAACATGTCAATAGTGATCATGAAAGACTCACTAGTGACATATATATGAATAATATCAATGAACAATTCCTTTCAAATCAAAGCAATAGAATCAACGGATAGTAGTACCCGAGAAACTGTAAATCTACTCATTTTGGAACTACATGTGGTTCAACTTTATATTAAGAAAACTCAAAATACAATAGCGTAGTTTGCATTCTATCTTCTCAAAATTCAGATCCCCCATATCCATCTCGGAGAGGGAAATTTATAGTCTCACTACAAAGATAATAAAAACAAACTCTTCCACTAATCTCTCAACAGAAACAAACAATAAAGACTAATCAGGAAAATTTATAACAATCTCTGAATTTTAGGACGAGGATTCTCCAATAGTGAGTTTCCGCAACGTGCATATGTCCAGTAGACTGGTGAGCTCCAGAGGATGTTTGGGCTATACAATAGTGTAGTTTAAGTTCTATATTCTCAAAATTCAAATCCCCCATCTCCATCTCAGAGACTTACATTTATAGTCTCAATACAAAGATAATAAAAACAAACTCTTCCACTAATATCTCAACGAAAACAAACAATAAAAGACTAATCAGGAAAATTTATAACAATCTTTGAATTTTAGGACAAGGATTGTCCAATAGTGAGTTTCTGCAGCGTGCATATGTCCAGTAGACTAGTGAGCTCCAAAGGATGTTTGGGCTTGATCCTCATCTGACTGGAAAATATAGTAAATGTTAACGGTGGAAACATCTGTGCACAAACATTGGATAAGCAACAAAGTACCAAACATTGGCTATGGGGCTTGATAAGAAAATGTGATGATGATCAAGGTCAATTTTAGATAACTTCTTGATTCTCTCAACCATTGTGGTACTATGTTCCAACCAAGTCCTCAAAATCATGTCTTGGCATCTGGAAGAGAATCTTCTGGGCATTTAGAAATCAGATTTGATTGCAACACAGTATCATTGATTGATTCGATGATGGAACTAGAAATATCTCGGGCCTCGTTCACTGCAACCTCAGCTTGTTTCATTCTGATCTCCCACTCTTGAAAGATTATTGTCTTTTGTGCCTCATTGATTTTAGGCAGATTTGCTTATCTACCTTCTACACTTTCCTGCAAACTTAGAAAATCAGTTAGTTGCTTATTCACTTCATCGCAATAGTTCAGCATCTCATTTAACTTATCAACAAGAAAAAAATCCTATCTTGCATTTATATTGAATCAATATGAGCTTATTGCAAAATATTTTTTGTTGATTCCTTAGAAAAGTATTTAACTCTTTGGATTCCTTCTTAAAATATATTAGTTGAGGATTGACACTTAACTGCTCTATATTTATTTTCCTTTCTTTAAGTTGATTATCTTTTATTCGTGTATCCTTGTCATGTTGTAGTTTCAATATAGAAAATTTCTTTTGAAGCTTTTCTAACTGATTTTGTCATTGTTTAGTAATTTTTTGTTTCTCTACATTGAATTCTTGTTCCAACAAAACAGTCTTCTCTTCTTTTTCTTTTAGAAATTCTTGTACTTCTACTGCTTTTTCTATTGTGGCAGCAGCATAAGCTCTTGTAAATTGAGTCAATTTTCCTATCTCTTTAGATGGTGTGTTGGAGGTACCCAAGTGTCCGGGAATTTTGACACAATAGGTAGTGCACGCAATCAACACATCATGGATGCAACTTGTGAAAAAGGAGTAGCGAGAGAATCGAGTGAATACTTATCAGATTCCTCTACTTTATGTTTGTTTGGGTCTTGTCTCCATTGTTTGATTTTTTCTTATGGGTGCCCATGCTCCTTTATAAAGGCCTCAACGTACTCATTATTATTATTATTATTATTATTTTTTATTTTTACAAGTGGTTCACAAATCCATGTGCCCGCACACATGAACCCAGTTACATCCATGGTCTGAAAATCTCAATAGACCCTCCCGAGGGGATCTAAATCGTCAGCCTTACATGCAAGGCCTAACCCCGTGGGCGTCAAGGAGATTCGATCCTGTGACCTCCCAACCGGCAAAGTACTTAACAGCGAGGACTCAACCAGTTGAGCTAACCCTTGGCACTTATTATTATTATTATTATATATATATATTGCAAATGGTGCATGCTTTGAAAATCCTTACTTTTGAAGGACCCATTTACTGTTCCCGTTTTGTTCTGAATGCGTCTATTAAAAATATCTAAATTCTCGGCCATGCAACGAATCATGTCTATGTAAGGCAATAATTGTGTTCTAGCTACAATTTTGTGGAGAAAAGAGTTGGCACCATCCCTTGTAGTGGCTTCCGAGATAGGAGTACTATCATCAATTGTGACTATTCTAGTGGTAGCCTAACGCTCCTCATTTTTGAAAATTTGGTAAATTGACTCCCAAGAGGGAAGCCCAGCATCTCTGGTATATACAATATCTGAAAATAATCCCACTCCCGGAATTTTATCATCAACATCTTCAAGAAATGGACCGGTATATTGATGTTGTGGAGCCTTCTTCTTAGCTCTATTCCCTTTCTTCATCTCTTCCAAATATTAATCATTTGAGCTTACTTGTAGGAGACAAAAGTAGAGATTTAGCAGAAAAAATATTTTATAGCAACTCCAACGGCTTAAAAATGGAAACAAAGCGTAAAAATAATTTATTAAAAATCAATTGATAAAACCATAGCGTAATTAATGAGAAACTTTAACTCATTCGAGACTCATTATTAATATGTTAAATCAATTATGTGAAAAGCAAACGGATCACGTGAACATGTCACATCGGATATCGGAATGGAGATATCGGAGGGAAATAAAAATAGACTTACGATATGTGATTTTCCCGATATGCAAATCTCCGAGACACAAGGCCCCGAGATATGAAGTTCTGACATGTGAGAGACCCGAGATGAAAAAGCTTCCAAGATGAGAAATCTTTTCAGAGTCGAGCTTTGATATGAGAGCTCCAAGATACATGACTTTACCAGAGATGAAAATTTCTAAGATATATGAGTGTTACACAGCATTTTGTCATCGTCCCCGCAATCCCTCATCCCATACATTGGAGGACTATTCCCATGACCTGTGAACAGTAAAATGTCCTGAAAACACCTTGATGACATCCTTCTACATAAGGGCAAGAATTCTCCTGAAGAACATTTCCTTTGGAAAACACTAAAACATATGTTTGGGCAATGGCGTGAGCAGCCAGTTCATCACTCGCGCCAATCAGGGGAATTTACACTAAGCCTGCGCCACCTGGCGCTCTGTCCCTGTGTATTGCCCGCACCAAGCCTATTTGGGAATTTTATTTTATTTTAAATAAAAGGTGGAAGTTTGATTCTAACAACTTCAGAACGAATCATCAAAAATAGGTTGGGTTGTTTGGCTCCGGATCTCCCTGATTAGAAAGTGGTTTTCCACCTCTCTTGGAACCTTCCTAAGAGATAGGACTCTCCCCCGTGATTATAGGGATCCTAACCTCTCCTTCTCCCTCTATAAAATCCCGCCTTCTCCATTTGCAAGATAGCTGAACATTTGGTAAGAAAACTATAGCTAAGCGACTATTGAGAGCAGAGCCAAGGAGAACCCCATAAGAGAGAGAGCCTTGTCTAAATCCCCGACAAAGCTTTGTGAGACACGCTCCGCTGGAAGCCCTGCCGAAGGAAGAGCACGACGTCGGAACTCGGTTGTAATATTTCTTTCATATTTTAATATATGCTCGACTATGTTATTTGTTCCATTGTTGTATTCCTTATTTGTGTAGTGCAACTTGATTCAATCTTTTCCGACTGATTGATAGTTACATGTCTGAATTACTATGTTGTATGCCGTCGTTTTTCTCTGCATGTGTACAGGTGTCCGGACGCGGTGAGAGAAAGGATTGTGATCTTTCAAGCTAGGAATGGGAAGCAGCACTTCTCCGTCAATAGCAGCGTAGGACTGGAGGTAGGCTATCTATCGTATCTTTGTATTTTTTAACTGGGAATTGATATCGTAGCATGTTTTGTTTGTTGCTAGACCCACTCTAGGGCTAGTGGGATCGCCTCTGTCCGCAGAGGGGATTTACCTCATCAAAAAAGTGGCGGCTTCGCTGGGGATCAGTGTGAGTTAGTCCCTCTTCCATTGGGTTGTATTTTGGCTTTTTTTTTTGTCTATTTTGCCTTCCTGGTTTATCTTGCTTGGTTTGAAACCCCTGTTCAGCCACCTGGAGATCAAACCTCTCTCTGTCTATTCATTTTTCCTTTTTATCTAAGTAAACCTTCTTGGCGCGGTTTCTAGCTTGACAGTCGCGCCAACGGGCACGAGTTTCCAGTTCATCACCCGCGCCATTCCCTGTTTGGCACAGATTACAGCCAGACAGGCCCGCCAACCCTAGTAGGTTTTGGGGTTTTCTTGGTTTTGGAGATTTTGAGCCTGAGCTTTGATCCTAGGTTATTTTTTCTCACTTGTTGAGTGCTTTAGAGTCATTTTTTACTGAGATCAGCCCTTGCCCTTTGGTTGTTTTCCCTTTTCTGTCAGTTTTTCTTTTCATCCCTAGGTTTTCTAGGTGCTTCAGCCTGCTGAGCCTCTCGTGGGAGTTTCAGGTCCTTGGTTTCCCAGTCAACTTCGCTTCTACTTCTTTGCATTCAGCTTTTTGGATCCATTTGAGTGATTGCGTTAATTGAGTGATTTTATTTTCTTTCATTCAGTTTTACTCTTGTCACTCCAGGCCTAGATTACATGGTTTGTTTGGGTCTCTTTGGAGATTTTCTCTTTGATTTGAGGGATTTCATCATTGGTTTGAGTCTTGTTGTGCTTGTTTTGAGTTGAGTGAGATTGTTTTGTTTCAGCTCCCGCTTCACCATTCTCAAATCGGTGTTTTGGTTTATTTTTCATATCATTTAGTGCACTTGCTCTGATATATTGAAAAATACAAAAAAAAAAAAAAATCTTTTGCATTCTTGATTAGCATAGTGAAAATTGGAAAATCGTTCGCATTTCTAGCATTATATAATTCTAGGGAAGAGTTTTTCAGTTTCATTCACTTGCATCAGGAATTGTAGTGGATGTTTTCGCATGATTTATTGTATCTATTGCTTTAAATCTCTAACTCTCTCATAGATAGCTCTTCATTGAATGAAATGGTATTTTATGGCATGTAGTTTGCATTTAGGGATTTGTGAGATTTGACATTTGGTAGGACCTTGGAATTGAAACATAAATACAAGATCAACTTAAAATTTATTTCAATTAACCTAAGGCAACATTGAAACTTAACGAAACATTTAGTGGTCTAAGTTAGAGATGTGGTCCGACGTATTTAAGCCTAGTAGTTGTCGCTCGCCATCTGGCTTCAGACAGTGCTAGTACAGACTTGCGCTCCCCGTACCGTCGAGTATATAAAGGGAGACCCCTCTAGGTTGCAATCCTTTTATCCATAAGAAGCCGAGTCTACCGCCTTGTAACCGTGATACACCGAACACAACATTCGGGGAGGCTACCTACACGTACGTCAAGTCCTTGGTTGATTTCTCTTTCATTTCATAACCAAGGTGTATATGGCAGTTCACGGGAACCTGGTACACCATTTTACCTAGACTACCTGAGCAATCATTTTTTGTCTTTACTGACTCCATAAATTTGAAAATATCATCGAGCACTTGTCCTTTCGAGCTCGTTTAAAAGAAAAAGAGACTAGAGTCATCTTTCACTGTTTCTTGACTCTTAAAACGTGAAACAACAATGTTTAGTTTCAATGTGGTAAAATAAACTGCCTACGATTACACGCCCTTTAAAAGTTTGATTACTTGGCCTGTCTTTGTTTGCCTTGGTTTGATCCAAGAGTCCTCTTTTTGATATTTTTTCCTCTTTTTGTGTGCTACAGTCACAGTGGCAGAACCATCTGTTTCCATCTACTGGTAGTCCTTTTTCGGGCGATTCATCTGAAACTTCTCAGATATCTGAGTCGGTTGAGCTTCAACAGCGTGTCATCCCGTCAAAGCACCCCTTTGGAGAACCAGTTGAATTCAATTGGCCTCTTTCGAACACTTGGTTTGGATTTGGGGTTAGGGAACATTTTCCCCCTCTTACGTCGGGATTTTTGTTTTTTACTGCTATTATACCTCCAAGCCCCCGTACTCTTTTGCAAGATCTTACGATTGATTTAGACATGGATTCGTTTGATCCTAATGGCATCGAGGGTATTCTAGTTTCGAATGAAGGATACCAACTCTTCCCTGAAGACATCCTTCAAGAGCCTGTTCCATCTTCACCGCTGGTGTCGCTTCCAACCGGATATAGGTCCCTAGGTCAGATTATAGCCGATATTGCCTCCATGGCAACATCCACCCCGCCAAGGGGTCCGGTTCTTTCGTCATTAAGGATGTCGCCGATGAAACCTGTCTCTTCGTCAACGCCTTTCGTTACATCTATTCCCAGTAGACCTACTGTCTGTGTGGCTGCTTCGGCGCCAGTTGTCACTGTTCAGTCATTAGATTTTTCCACTACGATAGAAACTTTGATTGTCGCAGCAGTCCCTGACGGCCTTTCATTTGAGGAGTATCGGTTGGTTGTTCAACAACAGCACTCCCAGACCTATTAGTCCCCTCAGGATCCTTATCGATCTTATTTTTCCCATTATGGGGCGGATGGTACCCCGGTTTATGCACTTCCATTTCAGCATGATGAGCACGGCAACTATGTCTATTTGCCTGCTCCCAAGGCTTATCAGTTTCTTTCGGGTGTTATACTTGCCTTGCCTAGGCAGCCCCCTAGCCAACAAGGACAACCCTTTAGGGGACAACCTTTGGTTCAACAGGGATATGCTTTTGACCAACAAGGACAACCCTTCCAGGGACAACCTTTGGTGCAGCAAGGGTATGCGTATGACCCACAAGGGAAACCCTCACAGGGCCAACCTTCGGTCCAGCAGGGATTGTTTTACAGCCTGCAAGGGCAGCCTTACAATCCTCCAGGTCAACCATTACAAACTCAGCGCGTGATCCATCCTGGACAGCCTCAAGCACCAGTTGGGCAATCAGGGTATCAACCCGGACCTTCATATGGTCCTAGGGGGCAGATCCATCCATCTCAACCTATGATGCAACCTCAACAGCCTTATCTTCCGATCGGTCCAAATGTTGCACAGCCAGGACCATATTATGGTCCTGCCCCAGGTCAACCTGGATATCAGGTAAAACCTGGCCCACCTCAGTCATTAGGCCAACCTGCTTCGCAGGGGCAACCTGGTGGCCCTCCTCTGTCAGGTCAACCTGTTCAACCGAGTCAACCTGCACAGCCTGTTCACCCTGCTCAGCCTCCGCTTTACTCTATGCCGCAGCCAAATCAACCACTGCTCCCGACATATCTAGCTCAGCAGGGGCCCACATATCAGCAACTTGTTCAACCCCAAGGCGGTTATATTCCTCAAGGTCAATATCGACTGGTTCATAACCCTCAAGGTCCCCCCTTATAACCCTCAACCGCCAGGCTATACTTATATTCCGCAACAAAATCCATATACTGCTCAATCGGGACCCACGTATACTCAGAATCAGTATCCCAGTTTTCAACCCCCGTACCCTGGTTCTCAGCCACCATATCAACCGACTTATCCGTCTTATACCCCTTATGGTCAGAATCCTTCGGGACAAAACTAGTGAGGGCAGAGTTATACTTAACTAGGGTGGAATATGGGTACAGGTCCTTATCGAGGGCCTGCTATGCCTTTTAACCTGCAGTTACCTTTCCTTGCCACGTTGGAGCTACTAGATGTGTCCAAATTGACAAATGATCCTATTCTTCATAATCCATATTGGCCCCTGGTCCTGACAAAGGTTCCTGGTGATTGCCCCAAGTTTGAGGGTAAGTCTGGAGAAGACCCCCAAGCACATGTGATGACATACCATTTATGGTGTTCTTCTAACTCTTAGGTGGACGACTCTATTCGTCTTTGTCTTTTTCAGCACACTCTCACAGGAGCTGTTGCTAAGTGGTATATTGAATTTCCTCATGGAATTTTTCAATATTTCAATACTCTTTCCATGGTGTTCCTGACTCATTTCCAGTTTTTGGTTCGTTACGAAGTCGGGACGCATCTCCTCACATCATTGAAACAGGATCGGGCTACCCATATCTTGGACCACATCCGTGAATGGAGAAGGCATCGTCGCCTGATCAAGTTTTAAATTCCTGATCAATTGCTCACTCATTGGTTCACTACTTCTTTCGTCAACCAGATTGCAAAAGATATTTCCATGGGGGCATGTGTGATCAAATAACAAGCCATCGCTCATCCCCAGTACCTTGATCTAGTGTACTCTCAGTCGGGCATTTTGTATGACATCTTGATTGAAGCTCCACGTCCTGGGACCTCTAAAGCGCTGGCCACCCCATCAGTTGACAACGTTATTGGTTCCGTGTCTCAGACTTCACGCAAGTCTTCCAATGGGAAGCAGAAATCGAATTCTTCCAATAATTTTGCTCCTCGGGCTCCTCCAAATTCTGGTAAAACCGCGGAGGTCAACGTCATTCAGGCCAATCCTGTGGACAAGACTTCCAAGGGAAGAAAGAAGGGTAAATGCAAAGAAAAATCCGATGCCCCAAAACCAGAATCATCTAAGCCTCGTGTTGATGATGGTTCACAGGAAAACCGAAGTACCCTTTCCTCATTTGTGATGAAGACCACCACACTAAAGATTGTCCTAGACGATCCGAAGTTAGTCAACTTCTTAAAGGCGCTAAGGGAACCCCGATAGTTCTTAAAGAACCTTTCCCATCTCAGCAGACCCAGATGGTCGAGCAACCTTTTCCATCTGCACCATTTGGGTCTCAGGTATTCATGATGAATGGTGCTGCACCTGTTTCTATTGCTACTCGATCGAAGGATTATGCCGGATCACACCAGGCAGCTGGGAAGGAAGTCGTTGATGGCCCTCCTCCCCCACCTGCCTTTGGTCCTCTTGAGATTGAAAGGCCCAGTACTGAACCCGTTGTATGGCCACCTTCTAAAGGTGTTCTCTGAAATTCTTCCTATAATCCAAATGCCCGTGCTGCTCAACATTACAGTATTGTTGAGGATTTAGCGCAGGCGCCTTCTGCGATGTCTGTGTTGGAAGTGCTTCAGAGTTGTCTGTCTCAACGGAAATCTTTGGTATCTGCGATCGGCGGGATTGATCCCGCTGATTCTAGCCTTCTCGCCTTCGACTTAGAAAATTCTGTCCCCTGACTTCCGCACCAGATTGTGCTTGTTATACAAGTCGGTATCAACGGTCTCAACATCCATAGAGCCGTAGTGGACGAAGGTGCATCTACCTACGTCATGTCATCTGCTTGCTGGAAGGCCATTGGCTCTTCGGCCTTGACTTCATCTCCCAATTCCCTTGAGGCATTCGATGGAAGGGAATCAAAACCCTTAGGTGTTCTCACTAGCCTACTGATTACATTGCAAGGAAAGATAGCCAACGTTAAGGTGGAAGTCGTTGATGCCAAACTCAACTACAATCTTCTACTCGGTCGCAGTTGGACTCACGCCATGTTGTGCGTTCCATCCACCCTCTTTCGACTTCTGAAGTTTCCACGTGAGGGCAAGATTATTACTATCGATCAATTGTCTTTCTTTACCTCGTCTTCCAAGAACAACGTGCCATACGTGGATCAAATTCCTAATCCCCCTTACAGCACAGGGCCGGGTCTTTTCAAAGATCCCACTCTGATGGGTATTTTTCCCTTTCCACCACCGAATATCATTCAAGTCAACATGGTTTCTCGGTCAGATGACCCTTGGATCATCCCTCCGCTTGAACAGGTTGATTCGTTTGGAGATTCGATGCCGCTTAGTCCCATCGAGATTAATTATTGTGAGCTTACAGATGCATCTATTTCTCCCCCTCCTAAAGCTACTCCTTTGAGCAAGGCTCTCGATGTGTATTCTCAATCCCCCTGGCTCGGCAATGCAGATTTTCCTAATCCTCTGAAAGAACTGTTTCTGTCCGATGAGGCTATCATGGAAACAATGTCTCTCGAAGATCTACCGTGGAGCGATGGTAATCATTGTTCCTCATTTATGCCTTGCCTCGGGGCCATGTCTAACTGTCTAGAGCGCTTTGCGTCCCAGGTTCCTTCTCCGCCACTTCAGCCCCCCATTTTGACTCATGAATTCTTTACGGAAGGTAACTTGGGGAACATTACTCAAACTCCTATCATTACCGTTGGTCCATTTTCCAAATGGGGCATATATTTTATGACATGTAACCCTCGTTCGGCTGAGGGGCATGCCTATATTATCGTTGTCGTCGATTATTTCATGAAATGGGCCAAAGAAATGCCTACACTGGCTGCGGATGGTAAGACAGCGGCACAGTTCAGATTCAATCACGTTATTTCCCGGTTCGGTGTCCCTCAAGCCATCGTTACTAATCATGGCTCTCATTTTCGAGATTACATGATGGTGGAGTTGACATCTAAGTTGGGTTTGTGTCACGACAGCTCAACACCTTACTATCCTCAAGCTAACGGCCAAGTTGAAGCCGTAAACAAAGTCCTTGTTACGAAGCTTCAACGAAAAATTGGGATCCACAAATCAAACAGGCATCTTATGTTGTTCTCAACTCTATGGGCTTACCGAACGTCAGTCAAAAGTGCAACTGTATTTATTACCCCATTCCAGTTGGTATATGATCTGGAAGCCACGCTTCCAATTGAATGTGAAATCCCTTCGCTTAAGATAGTTGTGGAATTATTTCCTGATACTTCGTCTGAAGAAGAACAGTGCCTCTACTTAGAGAGATTTGACGAGACTCGTCGCTTAGCTGCCTTGGTCATCGAAGCGCAGAAAAAGCGAGTCAAAGCCCATTTTGACCAAACAACCAAACAGTCTCTCCTCGTTCTTTTGTCGAAGGTGATCTCGTCCTCTTATACGACCAATATCACGACAAGATGGGGGAAGGAAAATTCCAACCCATGTGGCATGGGCCCTACATTGTCAAACGCGTGTTACAAAATGGGGCTTATGAGCTGATTGATTATGAAGGTTGTCCTTTATCGCAGCCTAGAAATGGGTTGTACTTGAAAAAATGTTATGCTTGAGTCACTCACGCGTGATATGTGTACATAGGTGATTGTTTTCATTTGTGTGTGCATGCTTTGGTTTGATGTGTGTTGTGAGCTATTTTCTACTTATTGGGTCTTGTTTGCTATGCAGATGTCTATTTCTCCTTATATCGGTTTCGCGGATGGTGCTTCTCGCATTACCAGGAACTTGTCTTCGGCAGCCTGGGTAATCTATGATCCTGCTGGTGAGTTGATTAACTTACAAGGGATTTGTCTAGGACTAGCTACAAACAATGTCGCTGAATATAATGCAGTTTTGGAACTATTAACTGAGGCAGTCAACCTCGGCATACGCGCATTTCTTGTAAAGTTGGATTCACAACTTGTTCTTCTTCAGCTAAATGGTCATTATTCGGTTCAGAGCCCATGCATTTTAAGATTGTATTTGCGTATTCATTTACTTGAACGACATTTTGATTTCATTACTTATCAACATATACCAATATGAATGAATACATTAACAGATGCAATGGCTAATATTGTGCTAGATAAACATTTGCGCAATTTATAAAAAACATCATCATATGTACATTAACCCATGTGGAAAACATATATATATATTGTTTGTTTACAAGCCGTGTGCATCTTAAACCCACAAAAAATAATATATGTTTGTTACAGTTACATCATGAGACAACATGTCTCTCAAAATATGCGGAAACAGAGCCCAAGTGCCTAGTCGGCATGGTGCTCATGATAACACGTCACCACCTGTACCAGCCGCCTCAGCAAGCGGTGAATACGGCTAGGCACCCCCACAGTGTGCCTCTGATAGGCTCGGGGTACGTTATCAAAATGGGCATAATCAAGGACCCCACGGGTGATTCCCTCCAAGTTTTGTACTAGCTCCTCGTCGACGCCCTCGCCCTGAGGGTCAAAGTCGCGAGGGGTCCGCCTCGCTATGGGAGACATGCCTACAGGACGTTATGGTCCAACATCTACATCCATATAAAATTAACTGTCAAAACACGCATATATACTAAAAAAATTACAAACTCATGAAAATACAAAATGAGTCTTACCTAGTTCTTCGTCCCAATCCTCTCCTTCTGGGAGCGGAAGGTCTGTGTCTCCGGTAAAATCGGTGCCAGTGTAGGGCCAATCCTCCACAATGATCAACTATCGTCGGAGCCAATCAAAAAAATCCGGCCTCCAGGACATCTGTTAGTCGCCCCCTGCCTTGGGCATCAATGCCGCCCATCGAGCCATCCATGGCTCTCTCAATGGTGGATCTGGGACTATGGCCTCCTGGCGCTAAAAAATAGGTAATCGTTCTAGGAAGAACGACACCAGAATCGGCCCATATCCGAACTGTTTCAGTTTGGTCTTCTTTCATTTTGTGAGTTGTCGTTTGATGTTCATAGTCACGGCCTCGGCCCAGTCAAAGATAGTCGGGTTCATACACTCTGAAGTAAGAAGTAACTGTGTCTTTGTGGCCTCATGCAGTTCCTGCGATCTTGCAGCTCGCGTAATGGTGTGTAGCACTACTCTCAGTGCTAGATCAGGGACGGTCTGAATGTCCACTTTCCCGCTCTCTGTTCCTTTGTGTGCCCCTGGGCACACCCTGTTCATGACCATTGTCATGCTTTCTCCTAAAGGCCTGGTACCGGTCAGAATAGGGACTAGACCCCTGCGTGACAGTCTAGTGATGAAGTATATATCTGATACTTCGAGCTCAAGCTATTGGTCTCGAAGTTTGAATTTCTCCTCATCCTCATCCCCATCCCAAATACTAATGAGATACTGCAGTAATTTAGGCTGAGCCCGGAGACATGGCGTCAGAAAGAACTTTTTTAGCCCGCAATTCCGAAGAGCATTCATACATTTCTCGTTTCCCATTGCTAGTTCATCTTCTTCGCTATGTTCTCTCTCTTTCCATTTGATAACCATATTTTTCGCTGGATACCTGCATCAATCAATCATAGGAACATTATAAACCTCCTTGGGTATTCAAAATTACATTTCATTGGTTGAATTTTGAGAAATTTTAGCCGGATTTTGAGTTGCGTCGTTGGCACGACTATTTGGCTAACAGTCGCGCCAACTGGCGCGACCCCTGTGTAAAATAGGGCGGTTTGGCGCGAGTCCATGCCCAAAACCCGCGCCAACTGCGAAGCCCTAAAATTTGATAATCCTCCCCTAAAGGACCTCAAATAACAGTTAAACATAGTAAAATGTAACTTAAAAGATGGACAAAGAGATCGACTCTTACCTGAATTGGATGGAATTCGATTCGGTCCACTGGATTGATCACACTCGTCGCTTGAAGATCGGAGCAGAAGTGGGTCACTATTGCTCTGAAAAGAGGTAAAAGTGAAAAGTAAATATTTTTTACCACTATTGGTCTTTTATAGCTTTTCAAAGTCCTAAAATGGGTTTTTAAACATATTTTTCGATATATTTTCACATTATTTTCGTCGAATATGTTTTACACGCGTCTTTTTTTGTAGCAACAGGTTTTTCACATGGTTTTGACGAAGAGACAAGTTGTATTTTATACTTTTTCGGACTCGGTAAAAACATGAAAAAGTCACTACTGGAGTCATCTTTCAGCTCTTTTCTGACTCTCTAAAACTGAAAAGATTGTCGAGTCGCTTGTCGTTTTGCGCTCGTTAAATTGGCTGCGAAATGACATCTACCCAGTATACGTTTACCCCTTTTTCGGGTTGGGATAGATTATTTATGAAAAAGGAATACCCTAACCTATCACGACTAGGAGGTTCTCTCAGACATAGTTTTCTACCTTTTCAGTTTTGTGGGACTACCTACGAAAAGGGACCGCTGGAGTTTTATTTTCCGCTGTCTTTTCAAACTCTCTAAACATGAAAAAACTCCAAGTTCTTCCTTTGTCAGACTCGTGAAAAATTAATGACATCGGACTCCGTCGCAATGACGTTACTCGAGTTCCTCCTTCCTAGGGCTCGTAAAATGTACTAGGTTGGATTTGTCCAAAGGACAAACTTACATCGCAAGCATATGCTATCCCCTTCAAGCTTGTTTTAAAAAATAATTGGGGTACTCGCCAGAAATGGTGGGGGAAAATGGAACCAATATTGTAGTCGTGTTGGCAGTATGTTGCTCTTGAACATGGCACTTGTCTGCATTCGTGTCAGGTTGGGGACATATCATCTCGTTATCTGCTTGCCTCCATGGGTTTGGGTAATCCCTTTTGACCGCTCATCTGCTCTTTGTCGCATCATCATAACCTCAGATCCATTGATGTCAAACACTGCCAAATCCAATGTCGTGCCGTCAATATGTTCAAGAGAAGTTTGCCTCTGAAGTTTTCAACCTCCCTCTGATTCTATGTTGGTCTTGATTCACAAACATCATGTTCCTCTGTCTTGTGTCGATGATGTGGGAAACATTATGGCCCACCTTATATCAAGGTCACTTCATGTCGACTTCAGCTCATTATCCAGGAAGTTGGTCTAGAGACTCCACTCAGGCACCTTGGAGCCTGCATGCCTCAATGGCAAGTTCTTCGCATTCGACGCAAGGTTTTCATTATTGGCCTTCAATCGGATGATTTTGCGGGTGTTCGACGCCAGATCACTGTTCACATTCCGTGGGTTGTACCTCTTGTACCTTGAGAGTCATTTTCATTATTGGTGGTTTCTCTCGCGTCTATTAACAGCTTTCATCATTGGCTGGTAATCAGGCAATGTTCTTGCGTGTTCGACTTCAGCTCACATATTTGCATGTTTGAACTTGTACTATGTTCGGGTCGAGATGGAGCACAAGACCCTGGGTTTTGTCTGATGAAATCCAAGTTGCAGATTCCTTGTGGATTACTATGACTTATTACATGACTCTTTTGATTAGATGGTTGCGTCCATACCTGAGTCTACTCGTTGATCCATACTGCTGGATGGTTGCGTCCATACCTTGGATCTCATTATTCCTGTACTCTTTTATGGATGGTTGCGCCCATACCACATATCATGCATCAGAGATATCAGTTGTATTTGTACTCGCAGGTCTTCCGACGACAGTGTTTTCAGTTGAACGCGTTCTCATAAAGCATTTCACCCCTCCCTCTCTCTCGGACCTCATGCTTTAGGGGGCATATGTTACACACCATTTTGTCACCATCCCTGCAATCCCTCATCCCGTACATTGGAGGACTATTCCCATGACCTGTGAACAGTAAAATGTCTTGAAAGCACCTTGATGGCATCCTTCTGCATAAGGGAAAGAATTCTCCTGAAGAACATTTCCTCAGAAAAACACTAAAACATATATTTGGGCATTGGCGTGAGCAGCCATTTCATCACTCGCGCCAGTCAGGGAAATTTACACTAAGCCCGCGCCACCTAGCACTCTGTCCCTGTGTATTGCCCGCGCCAAGCCTATTTGGGAATGTTTTTTTTTAAATAAAAGGCGGAAGTTTGATTCTAACAACTTCAGAACGAATCATCAAAAATAGGTTGGGCTATTTGGCTCTAGATCCCCCTGATTAGAAAGTGGTTTTCCACCTCTCATGGAACCTTCTTAAGAGATAGGACTCTCCCCCATGATTATAGGGATCCTAACCTCTCATTTTGCCTCCATAAAAGCTCGCCCTCTCCATTTGGAAGCTAGCTGAACATTTGGGAAGAAAACTATAGCTGAGCGACTATTGAGAGAAGAGCCAAGGAGAACCCCGTAAGAGAGAGAGCCTTGTCTAAATCCCCAACAAAGCTTTGTGAGACATGCTCCGCTGGAAGCCCTGCCAAAGGAAGAGCGTGATGTCGAAACTCGATTGTAATCTTTCTTTTGTATTTTAATATATGCTCGACTATGTTATTGGTTCCATCGTTGTATTGCTTATTTGTGTAGTGCAACTTGATTCAATCTTTTTCGACTGATTGATAGTTACATGTCTGAATTACTATGTTGTATGCCGTCGTTTTTCTCTGCATGTGTACAGGTGTCCGGACGCGGTGAGCGAAAGGATTGTGATCTGTCAAGCTAGGAACGGGAAGCAACACTTCTCTGTCGACAACAGCATAGGACTGGAGGTAGGCTATCTATCGTAGCTTTGTCTTTTGTAACTAGGAATCAATATCGTAGCGTGTTTTTTTTGTTGCTAGACCCACTCTAGGGCTAGTGGGATCGCCTCTGTTCGCAGAGGGGATTTACCTCGTCAACAATGAGTTTCAATGTATAAAAGTAGCTTGGAAGCTATTGTTCTTGTAAATATTTTTGAATAAAAGTTATGATATATAAAGATCCAATATGCGAAGTCTTGATAAAACAATAACAATATCTTAGGAACCTACCATCGGGAATGAACCATCTCGGAACCTTGGGAAACCATGTATCACACAAGGAAATTTTGTAACGTTTTATTAAAAGGCTTCGTTAAAGCTATTCCGAGAAATTTATCTTGATCTGAATTTATTTAAGTTTTCTTTGATCATATTTTGCGACTTTTTTTAATTTAATTTCCTTTGTCTTATTTTTTGAAGCAAAAATAAGATGATTTAAAAACTAAATAAAAAATTAAGGGTCCCCATTGTTTATTATGTCTTTAAAAGAAAAATGAAAAATGGGGGGGTTGTTGTTTGCTACAGCGAGTTGATTTAATTAAAGAAAACCATTGGAGAATATGTGCTCAAACTAAATAAAACATTGTGATAAATTTTGATGAAATCCAAGTAGAGATCATTATTAATCAACTTTGATTTGGTAAATTTACATGTGATTCTAGAATCTAGTTAAGCAACAATTGAACATTCACAAGGGTAGACATTAGAGGAATGATATTGGTATAACATTATTGCTAAAGGAATTTGAGATCTAATGTGTCCATTTTTCCTTATTTTTCCCTAAAAAAATTAGATATATGACGTTAATGTTGCAGCAATAATTTTAAGGGAGTTAATCAAATTTTGATGTTCAGGTGGATTTTTGTTATCACCTAGATGTTTGAGTAAGATTAGAGAATAAGCGATGACATGTTCTATGGTCCTTTACTACTGTTTGTATGCATGAAAATCCCAATCTATTGTTGTCATATCATTCCAAAATATTAAGAATTTTGGTTGATTTTTTACTTGATTCGCTAATTGTTTTTTTGCTTTTATTTTGGTTAATATACTTTGTAGGATTTTTTGGTTGATTTTCCAGTGCCCTACTTATATCCTCCATTCATTATTTTTAGGTCCTTGCATATTATCTTAAGACTTCGTAAGTTCAAAGGACACACCTCAATGCTTTCATATCCAACTAGTTCTTTAACTTCATACATGTTATTATTTTCATTGTTTATTTTTAGACTACCAAAAAATAATCATAAGTTTATTATACATTAAGCAAAACAATCAAGGATTCCCCCTTGAGCTAGAAAATCACTCTCTAAAGATAGATAAATATTGTTGGTGCAAGACGATATTTTTCCTTGTGCCAAACTTATTTTTCCCATCACACTCAAGAGTGTAGAGCAATCACTAAAGCAACACACAATGTAATAGACATATAAATAAGAGTTATTATTAATAACAAAAAAAACTAATTGCATGCAAGTGGGCTCATTGAAATCTATAAAATGTAGACATGCAAATAATCACAGGCTAGAAAAATAAAAAGAGAAGAAAAGGGTTTATTATTATTAACAATATTAAAAAAAAAAAAAAACAAATTACAAGCAAATAGGCTCAATGAGATTTATATTTAAAATAAATTTGAGGTCATCTCTTTCAAGAAATTTTTTGTCAACTTAAGTCTCCACCTAGGCTTACATCTATTACATGAAATCCATGAATAGACTTATTTTCTAGACTTTAAAATCAAAAAATGCAATTATTTGTTACATCTACCTCAACATCTTTTTTTCTTCATCCTTCATGTAGCACATAAACTATGGTTTCGTCTTCTTTCTCTTTGAACATCAATCTCTGGACCTATAACTATTTTCTACTCTAAGCTACAAGAACATTTGTATTCCCTTATGTACAAGCTCATTTAGGCCTACAAGTTACCTTAACCTCTATGAGATATAGGATCATTCTTATCAACAAACTCTTGTAATTATTGGGCTAGCAACTAAGGTGAAAACTATGTCCTCTCTCTCTCTCTCTCTCAAACAAGTTATACCTCTCTAAAATAGGCTCTATCTAGTCTACAACTACAACTATCTTTCCTCAAAGCAACTTGGTATTCTTTTTAGCTCCATTTCTACCCAGTGCTATCAACATTGGAATTATTCTCTTTGTTGATAAGAACCTATTCCCTCTCTTGTTCTCTTCCTCACAAATGAATAATCCCCCCCCCTCCATTGTGCATCCCTCTTGTTCTTTCTATACATTAACTTCCCCATGGCCCGAACAACACTTCTCATATCATTAATGGCCTCAACTCAAATATTTTAAAGTGTCCTCTACCACGTTGACTTCCTCCTCATTTTTCTTCCTTTTTTCTTTAATGACGAGGAGTATTGAATGAATCAATTCCCTTTTCATACCAGTTTTATTTTATTTCCCCACTGTATTAATCTCCTCAAGTCACCATGACCAAGCAATGTCCTCAATTCTTGGTAGCCCCTTTCACCACATGGGGATTTTCACATGGTACCTATCAACTTGTTGTAAGGTGAACATCTAGGGCTCACACAACCCCACATGTCCATGTTTCCACCTCAACCTCCATACAATCACCCATGGGCTCTACTTATCTCTGTGTAGTCAAATTTTTTAGAGGGATCAATGGTGTGTGCATACTACTTTGACATGTGCATACCATAGACCTCCTAGAGATCTCATGCACCTCCTATAACTTTTCCTTCTACACATCCTCCCATGCATTTTCTCTTTGGGTTTATAGAGATGCAGATACATCAAATTAACCAGGTAAGTTTGAAAATAACAAATTCATGCTAAGGTTGCATGATACTATTCAACTTTAATGTTGTTCTCTCATTTCCCATGCACCTCTAACATGCAGTCAAATAAAAATTTATGTCGTATTTTCTCATTTATCCTACTCTAGAACTTGAACCATTCATGGTTCCACTTTTAACTAATAGAAATCTTATTTGGATCATCAAGCCCTACTTTGATGTAATATGTTGTCTCATGGAGTGAGATAGCTCCAAATCTAACCACATGCACTTACTAGTTGTGCTCTTCATCTTTTGATCAAGTTCTCAATGATCCCTCATTCTCATTCAATTACATTCATTTGAGCATCATCACCAAAATTTGATGCTTCACAGACATCAAAATGTCTACTATGTCCTTATTGTCCACAAACATCAAAATGTCTACACTATCCTTATTGTGTTCTCCATTGAATAAATCTACTACAACAAGGCTTTCCATAACAATGTTCTTCACCAAATCAAATATTTATTGAATGTGAATGCTTGAGATCTCCACCTCATTTTGCATCCTCTCTGGCACAAAAAACAATTCACAATTTCTCCTTTCCTCTTCTTTTGAAGTTGTAACCTTTGGTGTTTTACATTGGTGACAATTTCCTTCATTGCTGAAGAGAAACTTCATAATTATCCCTTTTGCTCATCTTTTATATCTATTTTGCCCCTACATTGGTGTACTCAAAACATTCCGAACTCATCACTTAATAGCCATTTCAAGTTTATGTAGTAATTATTCTTTTATTTGAGGTGATTTAGGTTAATTATTAAAGTGTGATGGAATGCTTAAACTTATTTGGATCCTTAATTTATATGTAATGTTCATTAATGTTGTGGTATGAAATTCTTTGGACCTATTTACTATTTTGGATTTCAGCTATGATGCTATATAATCACCATTGTATTGATTAAAATTTCCAACATAAAAAATCACTACAAAAGAAGTGAGAATTCACAAGATAACCTCACAAATATTATGATGTAGTCTTTCAACACTAGTAGAATGGTCAATGTCTTCAGGGGTAACATCACAAATTTTGTGGCAATATCTAGTATAATGTGTAAGGTGACTCATGAAGCCATTGAATGGTTAAACTATAGTTGGAAGCTCCATGACTTGACTAAGGGTGGCCTTAAGAAAACATTTAACTTATTCTTAAGGAGTAGTAGGTGAAGTCTTGGGATTCCTCCTAGATACATTCTAGGGAATCAAAAGCCTCCCCTCTATTTAACTAAGTCGCATAGCTTAAATAAACCTTTTTATCTTATTTTATCCCACTAATTGAATTGTGATAGAAGAATTATGGCCATAAAACAACTATGTAATTTCAATATTTTTTTATTAATGAAAACTTTGTGATAATGTTAATTTATATTTCATCCAAGGATTTATGGAAAGTTTCCATTGAGGAAGACCTCTTCTTTAATATAGTGTAATTTCATTCTTAATAATATAACTTTCTTGTATTTCTTTATTTTAATTATTCATAGAGATAATCATGAGCATTGTTTAGTTTCAACTTTTAGTCCTTGAATAAATAAGAAATAGTTAAGGTAATTATGCTCATTTTTTTTGCTACTTGGGTATTTTATTTATGTTGTCCTTTTATATGGAGAATCTTAGATAAAAAGACATTTGAAACATTATACTTCGCAATAGCTTAGCTCTTGTTATTTTCATTTGTTCTTTTATATGGAAAATCTTAGATAAAAAGACATTTGAAACATTATACTTCGCAATAGCTTAGCTCTTGTTATTTTCATATATAGTCTATAGTATCTATGAGGTTTATACAATCGTAGATTGATAATTAAAGTATGGGGTTCAATACTACATTGTTGTCTCTAGAATCCATCACTTTTTGGCATCTTTTCCTAAGAGGTTTACTAAAAACTACAATAGGATATAGTATATGGGAATACAATATACATTGTAGAAGGATTGCCAGTGAAAAGTTGACATTCATCCTACACGTATATGCAACGTTTTGGATTTTATACTTGGAAAACAAGCATTGCCAAAGTGATAAATTAGGATGTTTTCTAACAAAGACTTATATTTCTAGTGCAAGTCAAACAAAGACTAGTAGTCAGTGAAAATCACAAATGTTTGAAACCGTGAGGAAAAACTGATTTAGAGCAACACAATTGGAGAAATTGAATTTGAATAAAAAAGATGTTCAAAAACTCAAAGAGTTGTTGTAAAAAGAGAATAAAGCTACAAGGGATCTATTAGGTAATCCTCGAGCAAAAACAATTGGGTTAACTCAATTTAAAATTGAAACCAATTTAATAATATCAAAACTAATATCCTACATTCATTAGCAATGCAATTAGACACCCACCAAATTTTGAGAAAATAAGACAAACAAATTTCTATTCTAAATGTACAAAGAAGCATGCCACTGTTGAATGCCTATTAAACATCATGGGGGTTTGTTGTATTTGTGATGAAACATAATAAGACAAGTCAATGTCCATCTCTACTTGGATTCAAATTTGTATACCAAAGAGTTGAAACATGCAGAAAATGTGCTCTCATCAATCAAAGAAAGCGAGATTCATTTTTTTTTTCAAAAGAATCAAAGAAAGCAAGATTCACCATGACCATTTCCATAAGGTATGCCTTATACATATCCTTTATATTTTAATTTTGGTTGGAATAATTGAAACCATGTTCCTCCCGCAAATTGATATCCCTCAAGCGAACATCAATGGCCAATGCAAGCCCAAGCCCCACGAGGACCATTATTGTAACCAACTTCAAAAAGAGTTTCAATGACCTCACTCCCAACAACCCCAAAGACCTTAACGATAATAGCAATAATCTTTATTGCCACCTCAACAAGAACCAACAACAACCCAAATAATAATAGAGGCATGCTCAACCATCACCAAACCCAAAACATGGACCAATTCAAGCAATAAAGAGATGGTAAATTATGAAACTTACTCATTAATTGCTCACTACAAATAACTCAACCTTCACTCAAAAAAAGTAATGACAAATATTTTACCTCCATTAATTATCGAGCAATGAGAAGAAAAAAATTAAAAACTCAACAAGAAACCAAGAACGAGATCATAGCCTCCTCTACCAAAAATATAAAAGCAAAGTTTGTATTACTTAAAAGGGCTTGAGAAAATAAACATAGCCAATCTAACTCTAACCTTTTAGGGGAATTATAAAAAACCCATGTTTGAAGACTCCAATTGATCAAGAAATCAAAGATGTGCTCATCTACAATTTTTATAGTAGTTAAAGAATGTGTCAAGATTCCACTTATTCAATAAATTAAATATTTTCCCATCTACAACAAAATCATTAAGAGACCATTTATTGGACTAACCCATTGAGCTTCTATCTAATCTAGTTATTTGTCCATGCTTTAAGTTATTCTTGTAGCTCATCCAACATATCCAAGATCTCGTCTTTTGCATCATTTTTGTCTAGTAAAACGTTGCCCAAAACAATTTCAAATGCCAATAGAGGGACATTATGTACACATATTGATTTTGGTGCCTTATAGTATGGCGAGTATCTAGAACCCACTCAACAATTGTAGCTAACACTTCTAAATTTGAGTGGCACTCCTTGTATCCTCGATCTCTTGGAACTCTGGTTAAATTTCAAAGGGAGTTTGCAAACAAAAATAATGAGCAAAGGCTTGGACTTCAGAGGAAGTGCAACTGGAAAAGCCTTTGCATGAGTAGACTCATTGATATATCATGGTTCCAATCCAACAAAAAGCATCAAGAATCCACACATTCTGGGACAGGGAGATGGACACAAGCCGCAAACCATTGTCCACGAACCACAAGCTTGCAACCCCAAACTAGCACTATGTTCAACGGAGCATGGGCTTTTGTAGAAACCATGTTGTTCTCCCTTTCACAAAACTAATAGCCCAGGTGTTGTGGACAATGCCAATCCCCTCCATGAGGAGAGTTTTCACCAAGAGTTTTCACCTCCAAGCTATGAAGCTTACAAGAATAAGGGTGCTACCTTCCAAAATATGAAATGAACATTAGATATATTCTACTTGAGGAACTTGCACACCTTACAGAACAAAGAAAATCACAACCTCGGGCCATATAAAGAAAAACCCATGCAACTAAAGATAGACTAATCAATAGAGTTCTTACCACCCAATGACTGTTTTCCAAGCGAGGGCCTAAAGTATACTAGCACTGATTGAATGGGTTGTTGTTAATTTTAGTTAACGATGGTATGCTCTATGCTTAAAGCATTTTACTTCAATCTTTCTTATTAGCCCAATTCAATTTCCTATTTAGCAATCCCATTAACATTGACAGTAAAGGCTAATAGAACATAAACAAATAACCAGAAGACAAGCCAAGGCAAGAGGACACAATATTTTGGCAGATGCCAGGGAAAAACCCCAATGTGGGGAAAACCCTTTAATCAAATCTTCCTATTATTCTTCAAATTCAACAGAGAGAGGGTACAATTTACAACTTTCCAACAACAATCAACAAGATGCCCTAGCCAGCAAAGTCAACGTTAGTCAAACCAGCAATATTCCTCCACAATGGAGCTCAGTCAAACCCAGTCAAACTCGGCCTCAAAGAACAATCAAAGTCAACCAAAAACAGTCCTAAAATTCTTGGTCAAACTTGGTCAACGCACTGGTCAAACCTACAGTGAAAGTCTACAGTCAACACTACTGTCAAATAGTCTAGATTTCCTTGAATTTCATGCCACAAAACTCGGCCTCCAAAAATCATATTTTGTCAAAAAATCAAAGTCAAATAGTGAGAGTTGACCAAAGGTCAACGTTGTTACAAAAGCCCTAAAATAGTCCAAAAATTGCAACTGCCCTTTCACACGTGTAGAGGAGAGAGAAGGCCTACTTGAAGCTATACAACCAATGAGAGAGGAGAGGGATGTGCAATGAGATTATGTCCAAATGAGGTTTGACTCTCTCCTTTTTGTATCCATCAATGAGGGGTGGAGACACATCCTTTAGGGCTTGTGAGCCTACATTACAATTCTAGCCAACCTTGACAATTTGTACGTGTGAGAGAATAAATTCAAAATCCAACATCTGCTCATCCAAACAAGATCTCAATCTTGCACCTCTCAGAAAGAGAAACCCAACAAAAATATCATCTTCATCATATGAGCAGTCCAAAGTGGAGTTTGGCCCTCGTTGCCAAATTTAACACTCCCTCTCAACTAGGGAGAACTCCACCCGTTAACCCATCTGTCAACCTATGCAATCCTATCATCATGTACCATCATGTGCAATCTTGTCATCCTATACCATCCTGTCATCATGTACCATCCTGTCATCCAACTGTCCCTGTACTCTGTGGGCTCTACTCTGTAGAATCATGAAGAAATAATGAAGAAGATTTGATCGAGAGTGAGTCACAAGACCTTGCCACTATCCATTGACCCAAAGTCCATTTAGAGGTAAAAACCTCAACCAAGCTTGATCCAGATCAAGGTGTTGGACACAACCCATCCTAGACAGAGAGTATGGCAATACATGATGCATACATCGGTAATGCTATGGTCTCTATCCTCAATTCCCTTCCCAACTCATTGGCCAGATGAGGTACTTCCCATGAGTCCCGAACTACATGGGTAGGATGTATGTGGGGCATATTTCAAGAGAGGGTGAACTAGCTCAATATCATAACAATTGGGAAATAGCACACCAACATGGTAAGGTGAGCCTAGCCATGTGGTTGTTTATAGCTTCAAGAAGATATCCCCAAGCCCCCTAGAGCTCCCAGAGCTCAAAGTCCAACTCAAGCGAGACCCTCATAAGAGGGTTTGTCCACAATTCCAAGCTTCTCACGGAAGGTTAATAATTTAACCTTCCCCAAGGGCTTCGTGAGAATATCTATGACCTACTCATCAGTCCCAATGTGATGGAGCCTTACATTGCCTCGTTGTACCATATCCCGGATAAAGTGGTACCTGATATCAATATGCTTGGAGCGGTCGTGGAACACGGGATTCTCTGAAAGTCGAATCCCACTTTGGTTGTCGTAATGGATCATGGTGGTATCCAGCACATGCCCAAACAGTTCACTGAAGAGCTTCCTCAACCAAACAACTTTACAACAAGCCATACTTGCCAATATATTTGGCCTCAACGGTGCTCAAAGCAATTGATTTATGCCTTCTACTCATCCAAGAGATCGAAGCAAAACCTAGAGGGAAGCAACATCCATATGTGCTTTTACAATCCACAACACTGCTTGCCAAGTTAGCATCGATATATCCTTGGAGCATCACGTTCTCAGTAGTGTATCTCAGTCCATGGTTGATTGTGCCACAAAGATATCTCAAGAGATTCTTTGCAACAATCCAATGAATGTGATGAGGTTCGACCATATATTGACTCAACATGTTCTTTGCAAACAAATGTCCGGACAGGATTCCACTAAGAACATCAGGGTCCTTACGAGCTGATGATACTCGATAGGATTTCCCAAATCGAGCCTAGCAGCACTTCCACACAACTTCTTAAAGTTGAGTTCCATCGGAGTAGTCATGACTTGCAATCCACCATCCCAAATATTTCCAGCAACTTCACGATATATTTTCCTTGAGAAAGGGAAAATCTCACCTAGCTTTTGCCAAACCAACAGGCCTAGGAAGTAGTGCATCAATCCTAGGTCTTTCATCTTGAATTCAAAAGCCAACTCCCTCTTACATTGATGACTGAGAGTGACAGCACCTGTCAAGAAGAGATCATCCACATAAAGAACCAGAATGAGTGTTCCACATAGACCTCTTCCTTGATCGATCCATGTAAGAAGGTAGTCTTGACATCCATCTGATGTAGACTCCATCCATCCTTGCAATGCAGCAAGAGCAATAATTGAACGGATGGTGGTGTAGCTAGCAACAGGTGCGTCTATTTCATCATAATATATTTCTTCTTTCTGCGAGAAGCCTCGAGCAACAAATCTTGCCTTATATTTTTCAGCACTCCATCGGCTCCATGTTTGATCTTGTAGAGCCATTTCGAGGTGACCGCAAATGTGTCCTTTGGTCTAGGGACCACATCCCAAACATCATTTTTTATGATCAATAACATCCTTCCAAACTTGGTGCTTCACAACTTTTTCAAACGTTCTAGGCTCAAATTGGACAATGGTGCTCATGGCTACTAAGTGCCCTTGGTACCTATTCAGCGTCTTACTTTCACAAAATATTCCTCTTGGAGCAATTTGTCTCTCGGCATCTTCGAGAGTATCTCTAAGCCATGAGGGTCTTCTTTTATTTGAAGAAGTGGGCTCACTGGGAGGTGGATCTATAGGATCCATCGGACCTTTGGCATCGGGCATTTGTTCATCCTTCAGTTCTTCCTACTTTCCTGCATTTTCTTCTTTGTCTTCCTTTGGGATAGGAAGATCTCTAACCTTCCTAAGGGCAGGATCTTCGTTGAAGGTGACATCATGACTTATCTCCACTTCTCTTTGACCAGGCACATAGATTCTATATGCCTTTGAAGTTTCACTGTAGCCCACAAGCGTTCCCTTCTTTCCATAAGCATCCAATTTGCTCCTCTTTTCTTTCGGCACAAGAAGATATATGGGACTTCCAAAAATTCTAAAATGAGAAACATCAGGTTTCTTACCAGTGAAGACTTCTTCAGGAGTTTTGGAGTCCAAGGCTTGATGTGGACATCTATTTTGAACATACACATCAGTGTTAGCAACTTCTACCTATAGGAACTTTGGAAGACCTTGGTCATGGCACCTTCTACCTATAGGGCATGGCACGGGCAGCTTCAATAATGGTTCAATTCTTCATTTCGGCTAATCCATTTTTTCAAGAGTATACGCAGTAGTAGTCTCCCTCTTAATGCCAGCTTCCCTACAATAGTCATTGAACTCATTTGACTCATATTCGGTTCCATTATCGATCCTCAAAATTTTAATCTTCTTCCCTGTTTGATTTTCAACCAAGGTCTTGAAGGTGCGAAACCATTTGAATACTTCGTCCTTCTTCTACGACAATTATATCCATGTCTTGTGGGAGAAGTCATCTATAGAAGTGACATAATATAAGCATCCTCCCAAGGATGTTACAGGAAACATACCAAATAGATCATAATGAATCAATTGTAGAACATCAGTAGTCTTGGAGTCACTTGAGGGGAATGGTCCCCTTGTATGCTTTCCTTCGACACAACCCTGACATACACCTTCATGATCATCTTTGAAATCAGGCATACCTATGACCACTTTCCTTGCTTTGAGAAGAGCTTTATAACGAAGGTGTGCAAACCTCTGATGCCATAATTTGGATTGAAGAGTTGTGTTACATGTCATGGCTCCCAACGAACTTCCTCTAACCTGACAGAGTGTATTAACCCTGAAACCAAGAGTGAATGCTTCTTTGAAATTCCTCTTCCAACGTACATTTTCATCAATGAATGCCACCTTGAATCCTTTGTCTTCAACTGCCGAGAAGACACTAGATTATTCTTCAAGTCAGGTACATACAACACATCTTGCAAATGAAGGACTTGTCCTTGATTTAGATGAAGGGTCACAATCCTTGTCCCTTTTATGGGATAGGTGGCATTATCTCCAAGGATAATTTCAAAATTAGTATCCTTTTCAATCAAATTAGATAGAGCCTCTTTATATCCAGTGAAGTGCCTTCAAGCACCACTATCAATCAACCAGTTATCCAAGGTGTCGGGAGGAGATGCAACATAGAGGGTAGATACAAGTATATATTCATTTTTCTTGTTATCAACAACATTAGATTCATCATACTTGGAGTTCCTTGACCTTTTGAAAGGTTGACCATTTCCATTTCGTGAAGAGGGAGCCTTTCTCTTTCCTTTATTGTTGAACATGTTGTTCCTTTATTGTCGACCATAATTTTAAAGTTTCCCCATCTTCATCCTTCTTTCAATCTTCATTCTTCATCTTGTCCTGAAGATGGATCCCCGTTGGGATTTGAAACGTCGGCCATCGTTTTATAACACTGTGGATAATCCAAAGATTCCTTCAAATAACGATAACCACAGAAGCTTGAAAACCATAACAATCAAAGATCAAAGAGGAAGAAATAGGATTAAAGATACCATTGATATAGAGCAATGAAATTCTTTTTCATTGAACATTTGTCAAGGGGTGGCAAATAGTGATTACCACTAATTTTATATGCATTTTTTTTATCAAGAGAATCGATAAGACGTGTCATCTATCAATGAAGAGCCTCGAGACATGTCATCTATCAATGAGGAGCCTCGAGTCAAATTAGAGGGACCACTCCTATAATCCTAAGCCTAACTCAGATGCTCACAAGCACGCTAGCTTGGCTAACCAAGTCTCAAACTTAAGCAAGGCCCCAATATTGGTCAACAAATACTTTCTAATGTGGAGCATTGACTTGTTGGCCTAACCCAATGGGGCTATATGCATTTTAAAGTTATGTCATTTAGGAGTTTCGAGGCAATAAGCTTTCAAGAATATCTACAATGTGTTGATACATTCTAGATACACTAGCAAACTATCATAACTCTTTTGTAACTAGAAGATTATCAATACACTAGCAAACTCTTTTATGTATTTACCAAGCACTACCATTCTAACAATGACTCTTATATCGACCTTTTTGTATGCTCATTGTTAATTGCTACATGTTTATAATAAAATATTATCTAGTTTCAAATAAACAAAGAAAAAAAATGTCAGGTTTGTACTCAACGATTATGTACAATAGGAAGTGGCTTAGAGTTTCAAATGCCTATTAATGCGTCAAGTTAATAAGAGACAAAGGTGAAAACCATCACATTCATATATGACTTGTTCATTATCCCACAACTACTCTACAAGAAGTCTCCCTTGATCCCAAAATTAGCCAAAAGATCATTCAAATGATAACCAAGTGAATACAAGGATTTAGCACAATGTCCTTCCATGTTACGTAATGCATAGTTCAGTACGACCAATGTTGAAATCCTCCTCCCTTCAACTAACGCGCTTCTTAAACCCAATGTTGCATTTGATGAAGGGGAAGCCTATCTTAAAATGTTGTTACTACTAGGTGACAATGTTTCAATTGCAACCTAATCACAATAGAAACAAGACAGGGGAAATATTACCTCAACACCTCCCCCTCGGGTTCATGTAAAACTTCAAAAGAAATGAGAATGTTAAACATCCTTACCCTATAATCCTTTATGCTTTCAATACAAAATTCCATTACCTTTGCAAATTTATATTCTAGACAAGTGAGAACAACGAGAGCACGATGACTCCCTTGTTTCTCCAATAAATGTAATGATAATTTTATTACAGCTTGTTTACAAAGGAGCTTTTCTAGTAGCCCTCATGAAGATTGTTCTCATTTTGAAAAATATGGTATCCATTAAAGGGTTTATGAATCATGCTTGTCCTCCATTATCATTACACTTGTGGTACCCCAAAGTTCTTTGGTTGTATCTTTCCCAAACTTCTTAGTAGAAATTTCGCTAAAGTTCAAGACTATGAAGTAGCCATGGCTTCTAGTGGAGCATCTAGCACCCCTCTTGAAGGCCTTCATTGTCATGAAGTATGTAGCACCATTGAAGGGGATTTACTAGTCATGCTACCCTCCTTTCTTTACTCTTATTATAAATGATGACTAACCAAAGTTCTTGGGTAGCGTGTTTTCCAAACTTCTTGGCAACAATCCTCTTAAAGACTTATGTCATTATGTTCAAGAGGTAGTCTAAATTCAATGAGACCTAGAAGTCTTAAAAAAAAACATTAAAATGGAAGTCCCAACTCAAACAAGCTAAAGTCATTATTATAGCCTAAGGATGCAATCCTCCTTAAGACTCGAGTTAGTAATTGTCACAAGCTCGCCTAAATTCAATGAGACCTAACAAAGAAACCTCAATCATCATTAAAATGGAAAACTCAACTCAAACAAGATAAGATTATCAATAGAAATAAAGGATAATTGTACACTTGAATCTAAGATGCACAAGCTCAACCTTAAGGATTGGGGAGCTTAACTCGATGAAGTGAAATTAGTAATTTGACAATGAAGTATATGGAACTCTAAAAGCATCCATCTTTACCTCTTCAATGGATCAAATGGAGCTTAGGACCCTATTTTAAACTCATTCTTCTTATTAACTCAAGCCCTCCCTACAAAAGTCTTGTTGGACTTATAATCATGAGTGAGAATTTATTTAATCGAAGTCACCCAAGGCTCACAATTGGCCCCACTAATTTTCATAAGCGCAAGCCAAAACACATGCATGTCATTGTATACATTGGAGGGAGTGATAACACCACCTTGTATTAACCCAACTAGCCATGAATGGGGGACGTTTCTATTCCACCAAAGTTACCCAAGGCCAACAATTGGGGCCACCCACTTGTGTAAGCAAATACATGTCATCCCTATCTTTTTGGAGGAAAGAGACTCTTCTATCTTTAAACTATATTTTACCTATCTTACTTGAAATAGTTACTACTTAATGTTGTGCAAATATAGCAACAATTAACCATTAATTAAAGATCGATAATGGAGAAACCCAAACTCTCAAAAATGACTTGCTAGTGCATGTTTTGAAATTTATGAATATTAGGAATAATTACACCAAATTTTCAAAAACCAAAATTAACCATTAATTAAAAAAAAATGCTTGCATAATCAAAAATTGTAGCCCCAAGGGTTAGATCAATTGGTTGAGTCCCCATCATTAAAGCACCTTTGATATTAAGAAGTCAAGAGTTCAATTCTCTTGACACTCTCCAGGTTAACTCCATGGTTGAGCTACCAAGAAGTGAACCATTCGAGTAGATCTGCCTAGTATCTCCATGGTTGAGCCACCCCTAGTATATTTTGTGAATGTAACAATCACGAATCTCCAGAGTCTATGAACCATAGAAAAAATAAAATTTGAAAAAAAAAAACAAAACAAAACAATAATCATAAATCCATTAATAGTTATAGTAAAAAACTACACAATAAATTCTAATTTCAAATTAAAATGTTAAAGCATATATGCAAGAAAAACCAACCTATTGAAACTAGCCACAACTAATTTTTGAAATACATATACAATCATTAATTAAAAACTCCCAAATTGAAACTAGGCGCAGCTAATTTTTGAAATACATATACAATCATTAATTAAAAACTCCCAAAAATGGTTTCTATTGTATGCTTTGAATGTTTGAATATTGCTCAAAGTGGTGAGGTTCACAATTTGTGAACCAAGTAGGCCCTTGTGGCATTTGTGAAATATTGGTTCTACCAAGTGGAATAAAAACTAACTGTGTGGTAGGGCTTGTGGTTTGCCACCCCATCCGCCCAGGAGAGACATGGCCAAGGCTGGAAGGATAGGCGTCCTCGTTGGAGTCTAGGATCTCAGCTCCACTATTGGTGGTTTGCCACCCCCCATAATAAAAAATTGTAGCCCTAGTATCTCCATGGTTGAGCCACCAAGAATTGAACCAAGAAGTGAACCATTCAAGTAGATCTGCCTAGTATATTTTGTGAATGTGACAATCACGAATCTCCAGAGTCTATGAACCATAGAAAAAATAAAATTTGAAAAAAAAAAAACAAAACAATAATCATAAATCCATTAATAGTTATAGTCAAAAACTACCCAACAAATTCTAATTTCAAATTAAAATGTTAAAGCATATATGCAAGAAAAACCAACCTATTGAAACTAGCCACAACTAATTTTTGAAATACATATACAATCATTAATTAAAAACTCCCAAATTGAAACTAGGCACAACGAATTTTTGAAATACATATACAATCATTAATTAAAAACTCCCAAAAATGGTTTCTATTATATGCTTTGAATGTTTGAATATTGCTCAAAGTGGTGTGGTTCACGATTTGTGAACCAAGTAGGCCCTTGTGGCATTTATGAAATATTGGTTCTACCAAGTGGAATAAAAACTAACCGTGTGGTAGGGCTGGTGGTTTGCCACCCCATCCACCTAGGAGAGACATGGCCAAGGCTGGAAGGATAGGCGTCCTAATTGGACTCTAGGATCTTAGCTCCACGATTGGTGGTTTGCCACCCCCCATAATCAAAATTGTAGCCCCAATGGTTAGATCAATTTGTTGAGTCCCCATCATTAAAGCACCTTTACTATTGAGAAGTCAGGAGTTCAATTCAATTCTCTTGACACTCTCAAGGTTAACTCCATGGTTGAGCCACCTATAAGTGAATCATTCAATTGGATTTGCCTATTCTGTGAATGTGGCAATCACCAATCTCTAGAGTCTATGAACCATAGAAAAAAATATTGAAAAAAAAAACAATAATATAAATCCATTAATAGTTATAGTCAAAAACTACACAACAAATTCCAAATCTCAAAATAAAATGTTAAAGCATATATATGTAAGAAAAACCAACCTATTGAAACTAGCCACAACTATTTTTTGAAATACATATATAATCATTAATTAAAAAATCCCAAAAATGGTTTCTATTATATGCCATGAATGTTTGAATATTGCTCAAGGTGGTGTGGTTCACAATTTGTGTCCCAAGTAGGCCCTTGTGGCATTTATGAAATATTGGTTCTACCAAGTGAAATAAAACTAACCATGTGATCACTTCTAATCAAAAATTATCCTAAGTAAACTTTGTCAACAGGTACTTAGCTCGAGTGGTAGGGTTGGTGGTTTGCCACCCCATCCACCCGAGTTCAAGTCTCGAGAGACATCCCTGTAATAGTAACGTTGGAAGGATAGGCGTCCCCGTTGGAGTCTAGGATCTCAACTCCACTATCGGTCAAGTCCACTAAGACATGGCCCATCATAGTAAGGCTGGAAAGATAGGGCATCCCATTAGAATCTAGGATCTCAACTCATCTCAAATCCAGTGCCATCTTAATAGGAGAGAGCAACTTCACAGAAGAATGAGAAATGAGAATCTCCCCCAACACATCTCAATCAATCAAGGTTGTTGGCATAGGGTAAAGGTTGAAATTTTTTTCCATAAATTAGTTGAGAGTAGCTTGGCATGATATCACTAGTGTTAAAAACTTGGTAGCACCATCGTGTAGATTACTTGCCAGCTAAAGGAGCTTTGGAAAATCAACAAGCACATACGGAAGCTATTCGGAAATAAACGGAAGGGCAGAAAGAAATCTATAGTTTGGCATGATATCATTGGAGATAAACTCGGTTGATGCTTTGCATTCCCATGTGGAAGGAAAAAGTGCTAATTTACGATCATCATAGATTTCAAACATGGGAAGGATATACACTTCAGAAATCCTCCCAAAAATATTGGAAGAATATGGATATCCTCACGATGTCACAAGATAGATTTTTTTCTACTTCGTTGATAAATAAGATTCATACTGAGGTTGCACAGAGAAAACAAAGAAACCAAAACTGACTAGTGACCGAATAGTGCAAAACATCTTGTAAGGAATCTTGAAAATAAACTCACACCACATGGAACTTATGAAACCTGAAAAATAGAATAGAATCTACAACCCAGCGCGGATTTAAATAGAGCCGTATCAGCTATACCATCTCCCAGATTCCTAAACTCTGCAAACTTTCGGAAATAAAATCACGTTTTGCCAGAGGTACATATAGAAGATATGAAACCAGAAATTTCAAAAATAGAATCTAAAAACCAAGAGCAGATTTAAAACAGAGTCATGTCAGCTTATTCCCTAGTAAATAATACAAAACACAACGTTGAAGACACGGAAACATTGCCCCAGAAAATTAGATTAAAAGCTTGAAAAACTTGAATCATGTTACTCCAACAACCGTCAACATCAAACGCCAAGAAATAGGTAAAGCAATTGCGCACCAACCTTGAAGTAAAGCTAAAAATAAGGTATATCAACGACAACTCCCCTCCACCAACCAAAGCCTCACCAGCTTAATAGACTGTCCACAGTTACCGATTGGTGAAGAAAGGCCAGCCTTGGCATTTTGGCCTAAACTTTGTCATAGTAAATAAATTTACATAAATATTTAAGTGCACCGCTCCCCAACCTTGAAGGAACCGCAGTAAATAAGGTATATCAAGGACAAGTACCCTTCACGAACCAAAGCCTCACCAGCTTAATGGGCTGTCCATAACTACCGATTGGGTAACAGAGGCTGTCAGATTTCTTTTCTTAGTCAAGTTTTTATTTGAAAAAGGAAAAAAATCACATGTACAGAGTTTACTCAAACCTTCAAGCTGCTCTTTGTCATTTTCATTTCCTAGTAAAGTAAAAATAATTGCAACCTTATGTATTTAATTATTTAGGGTATTTATTTATTTACAGTAGTGACAGGAGAGAGAGTGTTCGTGCACACTCCGAATGGCAAGTTGAACTATCCTACTCATGGAGTCTGGGCAGAGCCCCCTAAAAACTAAGCAGAGGCGTACGTAGTCATATGCAAGCTCTCACTCCGTATCACAATCTGATCATTGGGGGGAAATTGAAAATCATTAGACATCTCCATTTTTGGATCCACCCCACACAAGCCCCACCCCCAAAGCTTAACTCTATTTTCAAGAGGATCCACTGTAGTCTCCGTTCGTTCCATTGTCAGTTCCCATGAAAAGCTCTATGAAAAGCATGTTCTTAGGCACAAGAATGCAATTGCAGATTCCCTAGCTTATCTTGCCATCCACAATAAAAGAAAGAATGTTGCAGATTCCTTGGTCACGATGAAGAAAGAACCTTACCTGTTAACAATCAAGAGTCCCAATTCCCCATTCATATTCAAGGAATGAAGACATCTGTTGACTATTGCGGGTGTCATCTGGCAGCCCCCCAGGGTCACATCCAGGTCCTTTCAATCATTTGGAACAGTTGCTGATCTTATTTTCAAGAGGATATAAGAGGATCGTTCTCAATATAAAGGATCATTCCATTGAGAAGATATATGCAAAGTTCTTAGGCACAATAATGCAATCGCAGATTCCTTAGCTCATTTTACCATCCAAAATAAAGAACCATATGTCTCAACAATCCCCATTCCTTGAATACGACATCGGGTGACTTTTGCCGTCTCCTGGCAGCCCCCAGGCTCACATCCAGGTTCTTTCTATCATTTGGAACAGTTTTTCATCTTATTTCACTCATGAAATTGCCTGCTTGTGTCCTCTCCAGCTCGATGGTAGTTAGGGGTATACACCAAAGCATGGGGACTTGCGAGCGTCACCCGGCAGCCCCCACGGTCAAATTCAGGTCCTTTCTATCATTTGGAACAGTTGCTCCTCGTCTTATTTCACTCATGAAATTGCCTGCCTCTGTCCTCTCCCGCTCTGTGGTAGTTATGGGGCCATAAACCCCGAGTCGCGGGAACTTTAGTGGGCAGTATATGGCACTGGCCCAGGACTTAACACAATGCAGCCCCACTTGATTTTCGGTTACTGGGGTGTTGTGGAAATCAGTTGTGAGGATACAGGATCTGGTTATAAATATTGCAGGGTTTATGTATTTTATTGGGATTATAGTGAAAAAGTGAAACACAGGCTGAGAATGGCAACGCATGCTCAAGCAGGCCCGCATCCTTGCTTCCCTCCCTCTGAAATATTAGATCTTCGGGACATCATGGCTCGGCTACAATGAACTCCCAACATGGAATTACTCAAAGAGCAATAGCAACAGCTTCAACGTAAACCAACAGCATAAGGAATCACATTGTAGAAATGCAACATGTTCGTGTTCAGAGTACTCTGTTTTATTCCTCCTCTATCAACTTAGTTTACACTCCTGTTTAAATCCTTCCAGATTCAAATGTAGATACGCAAATCTTGAGCATGTTGCTTCACACAGCCCGGTAACAACCCTCCATCTGTCGAGTTAATGCAGATTTTGAGCAATACAATATTTTCATGTTGTTTTATATCTTGTTCATTACTTATTTCTTTGGTTGTTTCAGATTCTGGGTTATAAACGAGGGTCCATGTTGTTTTATATTTTATTTATTAGTTGATCTCTTTTTCTGTTTTTTTGGTTGTTTCAGACTTTTGGTTGAGTGTTTTGGTTGAATCTAAAGGTTCATTCTACAATCCAGATTCCATAATGAAGGACATATGTAAATATGTTAAGTCTCAAAAAAAATAATAAAAATAAAATATATATAATATATAGATATATATATATATATATATATATAAATGTTAATCTTGGCTCAAAAAGAAAAAATAATTAAAGGTAAAGTAGAGTAGTTATTTCTTGATAAGAGGAAGAGGAAAATGTGTAACTTGTTCAATTTTGAATATAAAATATTAATAATAATAAAATATAAAAAATATACAATTTAAACAATGAAAATTTACCATTATAGATTTATATTAATCACATATTTATCATTTTTCAAGTTTGAGATTTATATTCATCTCTCATTATAGATTTATATTAATCATATTTATCATTTTTCAAGTTTGAGATTTATATTAAACTCTTGGTAGATTCATGGTAGAAATTTGATCCCTCTCTACTCATATTAAATCTGTACTTTGGATAGATTTATGCTGATTATAAACACACTAGAGGACTAGAATACTTTTCCTAACTTAGTCAACTACTTTTTCTAACCTAGTCAAGTACAAACCCCCAATAAATACTAATTTTTAGTTGTTTCAAAAAAATTAATTATAAATGTTATAGCCACTCATTACTTATTTCTTTGTTTGTTTCATATTCTTGGTTATAAACGAAGGTCCATGTTCTTTTATATTTTATTATTAATTAATTATTTGGTTGTTTCAGATTCTTGGTTATAAACACACGAGGGCAACTACAAACCCCCAATAAATACTAATTTTTAGTTGTTTCAAAAAATTAATTATAAATGTTACCGCCACCAACGGTGGAATTTCTTAAACTTCACTCAACAATTTTGTTGATGATAAAAACTCTTGTGTGCAATGTGTAGAGCATGCACGGCGAGCCTTATTTCAGCTGCCATAGGCCCATTAATGCGGCCAGGCAGGAAATGCCCGCCGCACGATGATCTACAACTTTAATCCGACAGCGGGCATTTCCTGCCTGGCCGCATTAATGGGCCTATGGCAGCTGAAATAAGGCTTGCCGAGCATGCACAGCTCAATTAAAATTATCTCAATCCAATGCCCTTTGGCCTCTATTTTGGAACAACAAAAACTAAGCTCGCCCTTTAGCCTCTATTATTTGGGACAACAAAAAGTTAAAACTAAGTTCTTTAGGCACACTCCTTAGTGAAAGGCCTTGCATTTGTCCAAATTTAAAATTGGATTATGTTCCTCACTTAGTATGACATATCTAACCGAGCATAGAATAGGCATCCACATTTAGAAAGCAAGTTTTCGCATCCACATTTAGAAAGCAAGTTTTCAAATAGAGACTTTTAACGTTTTATGCATAATCCAATAACATTAAAGAGACTTAAAAAACGAAAGAGACCAAGGAGAAGTAGCACTATGAAGACAACATAGATTCAAAACATATATTAAAACCTAAAATCAGTGCGGGAGAATTTTTAAAATATTTATCATTCACCGAAGGAAGAATACAATTGGGAGACGGTTTCTTATTGCCGTGAAGGTTCTCAATTGCTTTCGAAGAATCCCATAAATTGAATGAAAACAACATCATTTTACAGCAGCCACAGTAAAAGTTATTGGACAAGTGTTTAGAATTATAAATTAAACTAAAGAAAGGATGGTACGCCTTTGATTACCAAATAAACATCAAGGGGGATATAACTTTGATTCATGCTTACATGACAATAAAAACAAAATTATTTTGACTCACATTCACATGGACAAAAGTTAGTTTGATTCATTGTCATTTACTATGCAAACACAGCATCCATCAAGAAAAACTCATACATTATCTACTACTGCTAATTATTCTTCATTGCACCTCTTCAAGTCAAGATAAATATCTATCCGGAAACTCATACCACCTGCTAATTATTCTTCATTGTACCTCTTCAATTCAAAAATAAATATCTATACGATGATACAGCAAAACTAGGTAATTGAATTTGATCCAACTTCGGCCACAGAAGCTTAGGGCCTGAACCAATAAATGCTTAGAAGCAAAATCGCACACCATTGCTTCTTTACACAATGTATCGAGCAGTTATACTACCATTGAAGCATGATACACAAATCCATCATGTCACAATACAAAAATACAGACTTATGTTCATTTAAAAGATCTAGTAATCTAGTCCTAGATGCGGGTGACACGCTTGACACAGGACAGCACAGCGCAACTCACACGGACTGCGGAGATCTACAAAGCAATTTCCCACCCGCTGTGGATCTAATCTCAATTATCGCCTCGCACAATTCTCGCAAAAGCATCGAGCACGCAGAATGGACAGGCCTAGTGTCACCTGACCCGGACCATCACCTCACCCCTACCTCCATTAATGACCATGCTGCATAATCAATATTGCAGCCTCGTCTACCCCTCTGCGTCTACCCATCAGCCTGAGCCTCACACACAGAACACTCATAGCCTCTCTGACATGCCTCATCTGCAATCTTATATATCCACCCACTCTCGGCCCCTTCCCTCCATCATTTGCTCTCCGTTGTATTCTGCTCTCCTGATTTGGAAGCTCGACAACAATCAGCTACGTAGTCCAAGTCCTGAAGTGAAGCTGCCCAAACCCCCTTTGTCTAGTGCTTTGCATCCTGTGCACCTACCCCCCAGCCTCCGCAGTTTTTCCAGCCCCTGTGCTTCCCCTGCCCTGCCGCCTCTCCCAAGTGCGCAATGGCTCCCAAGCTGCGACAATGCACTATCCATGGCAGTCTCTCCACAGAGCATCACAACACCCCCGAACAAAGACTCGGATATTTGGAACATGGATTCCGACAACGTGTGGACGAAGGTTCCAAATGGAGTAGACCCGGCCTCTCCCATCCTCTGCTCTCCATCATACCTCCCCATTCGCACCGCTGCAGAAGTGGAAGCTGCCAAGGAAAAGGCTATCACACAAGCCCCCACATGTGCCACCCTCGAGAAAGCTCCCCACCGCAGTGATAATGAGGATGCGTAATGTTTGTGTTGTTGTTCAGTTCTTTTTTGTTTTTTTGTCATCCGTGCCTAGGGCCACACTGTCATGTCCTCTTCTCATGCTCCTAAATGTTGTCATGTCCTCTTCTCATGCTCCTAAATGTATCAGCACTACTACGCACACTAATTTTTGCTCACAAGTTTTGTATGCGCAGGCCCCCTCCTCCGCAGCAGCCCAAAATCAGTGTAACAAAAGACAAGGATTGGTTAAACAATTGGTTTAACGAAAATAGGGATTGGTTAAGAGCAGCTCACCAACCCTGCCTATACATTATGTACTTATATGTTTCCAAATTAATAGATTACCACAACTTACTAAAAAATAAAAAGATCTAGTAATCTAGATTAAGCATTAAAATTAGTTCAATTGGTCAATTTCCATGTCAAAATACAAAAATATTAACTTTTGTTCATCTAAAATATCATGTCACAATACAAAAATACAGACTTATGTTCATTTAAAAGATCTAGAGCTACTTAGGTTCTAGTGCTCTAGATTAAGAGCTAGGATTAATTCAATTGGTCAATTTCCATGTCACAATACAAAAATATGAACTTAGAGATAGGGTTAGTTCTATTGGTAATTTCCAGTCATTAAAACATTTTAATTATTCAAAGATCAAAATTCAATTGGTCAATTTCCGGTCATTAAAACATTTCAATTATTGAGAGTTGAGAGTTCAATCATCCTCAACATCCTCGTCAGGGCCCTTTATAGAGAGAGTTAAATTATCTTCAACATTCTGAGGGTCAGGCTCAACTGTTGAGGGTCAAGGCCGTTGAGAGTGCTCTAATGCAACAAACAGTCTGTGTATTATAACAGCCCACCAATCTCTCGAATCTCAGTGAACCAACATAGAAAAAATCAAAAACAAAAAATCTAAGATAAGAAAATGGATATATAAAACATCCATTTGTATTTATCATTTCATGTATAAGCATGTATAACACATCTATTCCACTCAAACTATAAGAGTGGCACGTACATGAGCAGGGGCAGTATGGCGAGCCTTTTCGGACTCGCAGACTGTGAATGACAGCACTTGCCGGTAACATACAGTAAGGGCGAGCCCTTTCCGACTGGCCGTGTGTGAATAGAAGAACTGGCAGACAACACGCACATATAGCCAGAAAGGAGTAGGGGAAGTAAAGGCGAGACATTCCCCTACCTGCTTGCCTTGGTGCAATTAAACCAGAATAATTTCAAACATCTACAATTACAAAATCACAAGCTTTGCCATAGACGTTATAAACGGTCTTTCAGGTACCCTATTTGGGCTTATCAGACAATCAACACGTTGCAATTCTGTCCGCCCGTCTGCTATACTCATCACAAAGACCATTCTCATCTCATATTACTCTTAAGCGCACGACAACAAAACTACAGTAAATAAACTCAATGTGATGGCTTTTACCAAAAGGGTAAATTTACAATACGCAAGGTGTAGGGGAGTAGGTATAACCATTTGCTACCATAGAAATCAATACAGCATGCCATAGACGTTATCACCAATATTTCAGGAACCCTATTTGGGCTTACCAGACAATCAACACGGTGCAATTATGTCCACCCGCCTGCTTTACTTATCACGAAGGCCATTCTCATCTCAAATTACTCTTAAGCGCAAGACAACAGACCTAAAATAAATAAACCAACTCAATGCAATGGCTTTTACCAAAAAGAAAAACCTTTTACAATATACAAGGTGTGTGGGGGTGGGTATAAGCATGTGCTACAATAGAAATCAATACAGCATGAAGTGGGCTACTTAATCCTCGCCTACAACACAGCTGTCATTTTTAATACTAGGGCAATGAAATCAGTTCGTTATTCGCAGAACTGAAGATGATGCTAGGCATTGGTAGCGATGCCACATAAAACTACCTAACTCTGAACAACTATAATATCAGCACAAATGCTCAGAAGATACTAATATGTTCATAGACGCATCTCATAAGTCCAGACATAAATATTCAAGGTCTTCATCATCGCATTGCGACACAACAGAAAAGTTTCACAATAACAAAAAGCAGCATGTACAAATAAGCTGCTGATTATCCGCCATTAACACGGCGGAAAGGTAAAACAAACAAGAAAGAGTGGTGAAAGCGAAACAATGTAGCTAGCACAGGTCTTTAATTTTTACTTAAACAACAGAAGACCTACAAGTCCTTAATTTTTACTTAAATAACAGAAGATCTACCGAGTTCGCAAAAGGCTAAAACGATCATACATAAAGCTTGTGGCTGAACAACAATCGACAGCTAACACCACTTACAATCGTTCGAGATCCCTTCAACCCAAAAATGTCAAACCATCCTCTCCATCCCCTGGCACTCGTTAAGCCATCTTTCGTTCCGAAAAGAACAACCCACTCCAAAGTTTCCACGCCCGTGTATCCCTAAATAGGGTTTTTACATATTCCGTTGCACATACAAACCCTAACGCGCGACAATAACCATTCTAGTCAAAGGAACCCTCACTATGGTTTGCCCCGTGTTCAATTTATTTCAATCTGCCTGTCGTGACCCCCTCTAATCTAGGCAAAATGAATCCTTACCATGGTTCCTTTCTGTCCATGTTCAATTTCATTTAATCTACTGTTATAAAGAGAAAAAGTTCAAATATTCTATGTGAAAATGTCCATGGAATTGGAATTATATGCCAATGCATATCTACGGTATTTCTAAGAGAATTGTTGCTTGTAATAGCAAATAATTTCCACAATACATGTTCCAAATATATGCGTTCTACGGTATTTCTAAGAGAATTGTTGCTTGTAATAGCAAATAATTTCCACACTACATGTTCCAAATATATGCATTATATGCATTTTCAAAATATATATGAAAACTTTCGAAATTGTTTAATTTTTTTAATTGGAGTTAAATTAAATTAGTTTAGAATCATTTTAATTTTATATTTATTAAGTATGGTTTGGGATTAAATTTAGTGAGGTGCAAAAGAGATTTGATGTTTCTAGACACTTGCACTTGCTAGATCCAGAATTAAGATGGATTTAGTCTCTTTTAAAAATTAATTAATAAATAAATAAAATATTTTAATCTAAAAATATAATAAAAAATTAATCCAAAATCACCGAAAATTAACCCAAAATAATATTTAATTAAAATATTAGAAAATTATATAAAAATTTCTTTGAGATTTATAAGGACTTTGAGATTTCTAACTTAATCTTTATTGTTAGGATTTGGGCTATTTGGTTAGTTTTAAGTTTGAGGACTTTATTTATTTTATTTGACATGGTCCTTAATTTTTATTATTTTATTACTTTAGAAGGGATTTTTGTATTTATTTATTTTTTTTATTTAATTTTTATTTTTATGATTGTGGCTACTTTGTAAGTTTAAATTTGATTATTCTATATATTTTTATGACTTGTTGTTTATTTTATTACTTTAGGTTGGGATTTTTATGTTTTTATTTCTATTTATTTATTTATTTGTTTGTTTGTTTATTTATTTTTAACCGTTTGTAACATCTTTATTTTTTCCTTGGGTTCTGACCGTTGCTTCTCTCTACTTGTTATAAAATTGGTTAGTCGAATCAGCCATTCTTCAGTATCCTGATGATGAACTACAGTCAGTAGTTCGAAACGGGTCGGTTCAAAAATTTCTCATGTGATTTCTTGGAAGATTTATTTTAATAAAAATTCATTTTTAAATTTTTTATTTTAATAAAATTAATCATTTTATTAATTTAATTTAATTTCAAAGTCAAACATGTGGATATGATCTCTCACCTAATCATGATGATGAACCGCACTGGTTGGTTCGAAATGCGTCGACAATGTTCTATTGATGTGATTATTACCGAAAGAATTCTAAATATTTACGATGGATCACAGAAGCCAAAATTCTACTAATTATAATTATTTATTTTATTTAACATATATATATATATATATATTATTTCTTTAATTTTATTTTATTTTTGTGTAATTTGATCAAAAATGTTTACAAGACAGTATCAGACAGCATCTCTTCCATACTGGCCTGTAGAGCAACACAAAAAAAAAAATTTAGATAAATGTCTTTTGGATTAATCACATCATTAGGATTTGGTCTTAGTGATGTGATTAATCCGAAAGACATTTATCTACTTTATGGATCACAAAAGTCCTAGACCTAACAAAAAAGATTCATTACATGTGGTTATATGCTACATGCCACAAGGTAGTGGGTATTGTCTATTGAGGCGACAAATTCGCCCAAAATATATTTTTTCATAGAATGCGACAATTTTTGGATTGCAAAATCTTAAACTTGTTGTGTTTCAATCATGATTTTAACACTAATAATGGATTCAACATCATCAAAACCACTAGACACCCCAAATTCCACAACTTGGCATTTTTTATTTTTATTTTTTCTTAGATTTAACCAAAAATATGTTGAAAAAGCTAAAAAATTACAAGTGAAGAATGTTAGTTGTTTAGACTATGCAAAATTATATCTCATTTTACCTCTAAACAAACCTTCTTTATAGTTGTAGCATGCAAAACACATCCTAACCAAATTATAGTTGTCACTAGATAAAAGTACATGATTTTCACTTGTGAACTAAGCATGCAAGCGAGGCATATTCAATACTTATTAAGGTTATTTCTCACATATGGAGGAAGAGATAAGTAGGGTTTACATATTCAAGAATTCAGGTTACTACCTAATGAGACCACGAATGAGTCTTCGATGTGGCATTGTGATGTGCATCAATTAACATACTATATATCAATTTGTAATGTTTGATGGGAACTTATAAATGCAAATAAGTGTGGGGTGCTTAAGTTTGTATTGTAATGGGGAATGAACATCAAGGTGCAATTGTCTTTGCTAAAAATTTCATTGGCTAACTCAAAGCATCAAAAGCATGGCATTGGAGGAAACCAACGCTTCAAGACTTCATGTTACTACTCAGTGAGACAAAAAACGAATCTTCCATATGGCATTGTAATGTGTGCCAGGTAACATACTATACATTAATGCCAAATTTTTAATGTGAACTTATCAATGCAAATAAGAGAGGGAGGATGTGAAGTCATCACAAATATTGGATACTTTCGAGAGCGTCGGTAAATTGTGACCTCTCTGCTGATAGGGTTTATGAGCTTCGGCTCAGTTTAGATCATGACAGAAGTAGGGGGGGTTCTGAAGCCCCCTCCTTTTCGGGACGTTGTTACGGGCAAGAAAAAAAAAAAAAAAAATCACGAGGCTCACTGCTTACAATGCATTTAACTCCTCTAGGAAATCTAAAGATGCAGAAGCGAGCGAAAAAGTAAATGAAAATGCAGCAAAGGGAGCCTCGACTTCGCAAGAAGGAACGGAGGCGAGATCTGACCAAGCCAACGCAGAAAGCTCCCAAGGGATTCAAACAAAAACCAATAATAACTCCAAACCCAAGGCAAAAAAGATTTTGGTGTTGGAGATTCAGGACACAATTGTCGCATCTTACAGAGATTTCATGCAGGTGCATGCCGTCACTTGCAAGTTCATGGAGATATGGCCCACAGAAAAGCGGTGAACTGGTGGTTCATAACAAATGGAACCCTAAAGGAGAGATTCGATTGTAGCTAGGATCTAAAGGGTTCTTCACTATTATATTTGACCTCCTTGAAGATAGGGATCACATATTCGAAGGAGGCCCATATTTCTTCAACTTTTCTCGTCTCTACATGTGGTATTGGAAGGAAAATTTCACTTCTGAAAAAGAGGACTTCACAAGAGTCCCTGTTTGGGTCAGGATTTACTCGCTGCCCACGGAATACTAGTCGCCATCCATGCTAAAATGAATAGGAGACGACCTAGGGGAATATATTAAAATGTCAGAGAGCACCAAAAATGGTTACTATGTCTCTTATGCAAGAATATGTGTTTACATGGATGTTTCAGGGGCTTTACCGGAGGAAATCAAGCTAATATTTCGAGATGAAGCTTGGCTCCAGAATATAGACTATGAGAAAATACCCTTTTGTTGCAGGAAATTCCACGAGAACGAGCTATTATTCAGTGACTTCCCCCATAACAAAACCCCACAAAGCAACACTCAAGCACAAAATAAGTCAAATGAACAAGGTTTTACAAAGGTGGGACCCAAGAACAGGCACAACAAGAAGGATCACAAAAAACAAGGACAATTTCAAGGAGCCAACAAAAACAAGTTCGAAGCCTTATAAGAAGAGCAATAGGAACCAATCTTAGGTGATTAAACTAACGATGGAAACCAAGGGACAATCCAAAACTCAAAAATTGAGAACCAATTTCCAGGGGATAACTATGAGCACTGCCAGGAAGAGGAGGACAAGATTACAGAAGACACAGAAATGGAAACGGAGATGACAAAAAACTCAGCTGAAGACCATGACATAGAAGAAGCCCTTGAAGGAGTAGACCTCAACTCAATAGCAGAGGAATGGGAAAAAGATGGCTTGGCTACCATACCTGAGGAACACATACAAAAAATAGAAGGAGCTCATATATTACAAGAGGAAATAAAACAAGGCATGATCAGGAAGCCCCCATAGGACTTGGCTCATAAAGGAATCCTAGCAAACATTTTAGTGGATCAATACAACCCCAAAGTTCCGAGACAGGAAAGAGGGAGGAAAACCACAGGCCAACTCCTCAAGGAGCTTGGAGCAAGATTACTTAATGAGGGCAAGGTGAGAGTTCTCACTCTAACCCCCCATCTTTATAATGAATTACATCTCTTGGAACATCAAAGGCCTAAATAGTCTAGGAAAAATAAGAATCCTAAAACACAGACTCGTTGTAGACAAACCATGCATTTTACTCCTCCATGAGACCAAGCTTGCCATGGAGAACCTACGGACTTTGCAAAAGGATTGCTTCAAGAACTATAATTACCTTGCTAACGCAACTATTGGCTCTGCGGGTGGGAAATTGATTCTCTGGAAGAGCTCTCTCTATGAGTTAGCTTCCTTTGTTGCAACATGAAGTTCCATCACAGTTGTCCTAAACATCATAGGTACCAATGATACCATATGTGTAACCAACATATGTGCTCCCTGCAAGGCTCATGACAGGATACAAATGTTGACTACGGTTATGAAAAACCTTGGTATTATACCTCATCCCTACAAAATTATAGGAGGGGACTTTAATATGGTCCTCAATCTAAAGGAAAAGAAAGGAGAGATGCACAGGCTAGAAAAATACTCGGAATTCTTCCAGGAAACCATTGACTAACATTCTGACTGTGAATGGCACTTACACTTGGAACAAAAGAAGAGGCGAGGACAGATAGATTTCCTCAAGGCTTGATCACTTTATGCTCTTTGAATCCATATATCTGACCTCCTAGGAAACTAAAGGTCTTATTCTACCCCAAATGGGCTCAAACCACTGGCCTATCACCCTAAGGGTGCACATCACCTCTGCCCCCAAAAATAGGCCCTTCCACTTTGAAGCATTATGGCTTGAGCACCCAGATTTCCTTAACAAACTGAAGAATTGGTGGGAAGGATCTCCACCTCAATCTGACACCATAATGTACCAATTCCAGCAAAAATTAAGGCACATAACAAACAAAATAAAAATGTGGAACAAAGAAGTGTTTGGTAACATTATCAAAGATAAGAAGGGGTTGGAGCAAAGCATGGAAGACCTTCGGCAAAAAAGCATCCATAATGGCATCACAAATCAAATGAAAGAGGAGGAAATGAGCCTCCATAAGAGGTGGGAAGACAGAGCTCTGTAGGAGGAGAAACTCTAGCAGCAAAAGTCTTGAATCCATTGCCTCAGGTGTGGTGAACACAACTCTTGTTTCTTCCATCGCTCAATGAATCATCACAAGAGAAACAACATAATCCTCAACCTAAAATATAGAGATGGGAGTACTGCTCACACCCATGAGGATATATCGACCGAACTAAATAATTTTTATAGTAGACTCTTGAAGGAGCCTAGGGTTGACAGATCCCATGCTATCAGGGAAATCACCAAAAACATCCCTTCCATCCTCAACCAGAACCACAACAAAATGCTTCTAAGGGAGGTCTCCATGCAAGAAGTGGAGGAGGTCGTTATGTCTATGCCCATTGGGAAAGCCCCATGACCTGATGTATTCAACATTAATTTTTTCAAAACATGTTGGCATTTCATAAAAGATGAAGTTCATGCCCTGGTGGAGGATTCAAGGAGCAACAAAACTATTCTGAAAGAATTGAATGCCACCTTCCTCACTCTTATTCTGAAGGAGGAAGCAGTTGATTCTCTGGATCACTTCAAACTGATCACCCTATGTAATGTGATCTACAAAATCACCTCCAAGGTTTTAACCAATAGAATCAAAATGGTACTCCCCCTCGTAATCTCTTCCAACCAAGCAAGATATGTCGAAGGCAAACAAATTATGGACAATATTATCTTATCACAATAGATTATTCACTCTCTTAAAACCCAAAATAAGTCGATCATGATGATGCAACTTGATATGTTGAAAGCCTTTGACAAACTCAATTGGAACTGCATGCAGGAAGCATTAGAGGCCTTTGGTTTCCAACAAGACTGCATAAACTGGATCATGGCTCTGGTCTCAAGAGCCTTCTTCTCTATCCTGATTAATGGCTCTACCTCCAAGCCTTTTTGTCCCTCTAGAGGCATCATACAGGGATACCCTTTGTCTCCCTTCCTTTTTTTCATTATGGCCAAAGTTCCGCACAGATCCTCAAGGATGTCAACCTCAATAACTCGCTCACTAGCCTCAAGCTCCACAACACTTCCCCTCCCTCAACCCATCAACAATTAGTGGATGACACTCTCTTGATGGGTCTCCCCATGGTTAAGGAAATGACCACCTTCAAAGGCATTATCAATTGTTTTTCGGAAGCCTCTGACACCTCCATTAACCTTGAGAAATCTAAAATTCTCTTCTTCAACACTCCCCTGGTTATTCAAAGAAACATCACCAGAATTCTTGGCTTCCACAGGTGTTTTCTCCCCTCAAAATACCTATGTGTTCCTCTCACTGATAAATACTACAGGAAATCCAACTGGGAGGACCTCCTCAACAGTCTGCGCAAAAGACTCTCCAATTGGAACTTTAATTCCCTCAATCTGGAAAGCAAACTAGTCCTCCTCAAATCAGTCCTACAAGTCATGCCCATGTATCTCTTCTGAGTTCTCTTCCCTAACTGCCCCTAATTCGATGATCAATGCCATCAGAAGAATTCAAAGAAATTTTTTATGGAGGGGCTCAGATATCAAGAAAAAATGGACTCTCGTAGCTTGGGAACAGGTATGCAAGCCCAAGATAGTTGGGGGCCTAGGTCTGAGAGACCTAGAAATTTTTGGGAAGGCCCTAGGGGCTAAAACCTGGTGATGGACAAACAACCCACTCACACCTTGGGGTCTTATTTGGAGGGCGAAATATGCGCCTAACTACTCAAATGGAGATCATAACAGGATTTCAGGAAACATCAAGGGTTCTCCAATATGGAACCAAGCATGGAAGAATAAATCCATCATTCAAAATCATAGTTTCTGGGAGATTTGCAATGGGGAAAATGCCCTATTTTTGGAATATGGCTAGCAGCAATTACCAGTCTTGGACACAGATCAGTTCCCCTTGCTTCGCACGTCCATGCAAGCGAGAGGTAAACTTCAGGTTGCTCACTATTGGAAGGCCAGTACTGAGAATGATAGGAGGAGAGATTGGGTGGATGTCAAATACTGAGAATCTCTGCCTAATGAATTCGACTAGAATACCTTTTCTCGTACGATTCAAGAAAGACATATTCAACTCGACAAGGGGGAGGATAAGCTTCAATGGGGTACAAACTCAGTCAGCCTCTTCAATCTAAAAGAGGCATATGGATATATAGCAAATCATGACCAACTTCAGCCTCAACAAAAATAGAAAATCTTATGAGAAAGACAGTTATGGCGAAAAATCACTTTGTTTCTCTAGCTGACCATGTGGGGGAAAATTATCACTTGGGATAATTTGTGGAGAAGAGGCTTTATGGGTCCCTAAAGGTGCACTCTTTGTGAGTCGAACGAGGAAATAATTAACCATTTACTAAACACCTATGACTACATAAGCAAGTTATGGGAGTGGGCTACAAAATTTTTCAGAAAATTTGACAGGGACAGGGCTTTCATTCTTAGCACTCTAGATAACTGACGACCTACAATTTCCCCCCTCCCGATAGTTGACAGGGCTAGGAATATTATACCTGGCACTATTTTTGGACTGTTTGGAAAGAGCGAAATGCCAAAACTTTTAGGAATGAAAAAAAGTTGGAGGAATGCCTCCTTACCTCAATTAAGCAGGTAGTCCGTGAATCAATGGCCCCCCTTGACCTATTGATCAATGCATATTGCTCCTCCTTAACTTCCATTTTACTCCTCCTAACAATAACAGTCTGGTGAATATGAAACTGAAAGCTCCCTATCAATGGTCTCCGCCCAGAAAAGACATGGTAAAGATGGGGTTGCAAAAGGTAACCCAGGAACCATTGGTTTCAGGGGGGGATTTAGAAACTTGGCAAGGGAAATAATATGGCTCTACGTTGGTAGCATTGGCATAGCCACCAACAACACAGTTGAGCTGCAAGCGTTGGAGCATGGTCTCACTATCGCAAAGGACCAAGGATTCTGGTCTCTCATCATTGAAGGTGATTCGACATTAGCTACCTTGGAAAGCTGCAAGCTTCAGTAAGGTGCGAAAGTCAACAACAAAGTCACGAAAAATTGGAGCTTGAACAAAATGCTCCATCGCATCAACCAACACGTCGACGAGCTTAGTGGGCTCCACTTCTAAGTTGTCATATTGAAGGCTAATAGCTTGGTAGACAGGCTGGAAAATGAAGGCACAATTGGTAGCATCAGACTTCGCTCCCTTGAATGTAGGGACTTGGAGGAAGGTCTTCTCCTCCATGAGTGTGAGGTAATAAATAGCAAGGACAACAAAGTATGGGACAACCTTAACTTCGAGGGAGTTCGTCATATTTTCAGACAGGATTAGTACAATTCCCCCATCTTGATATCATGATTCCACCGCGAGCATCAACTCTAATCATCTGCATAAGGGAATGAAATGCCTGATTCTATTGATCTTATAAGATCGTTGTCTCCCTGAACCATCAAGAAATAACATTCCTCACTCTCTCATGATTATTTTGTACATCATTTTGGTCATAATCAATGGCACATTCATTGTAGCCTCTCTCCCTTCTCTCTCGATTGCTCGCAATTACTATGAATATCCTGACCCGTTGGCTTTTCCTCATCATTCTCCCTGCCATCGTGCCTTTGTTGCCCTCTCAGCCCCTTCCTCAACTCTGAAGCTTTCTTCCGACTCCTCCCCACCCCCTCATCATGCCTCCTCGTCATGGCTCAGCTCCCGCCCTCCGCCGCGGTAGAGGTCGTAACAATGAAAGATGAAATGATCCCTATATGCAGCCTCGAACCTAATCAGAGGCCTCAACTAAGAGATTCGCGCTCAAATTCAATGTTTCAATTGCCCCTAAAACCTAAGAGAATATCCAAAATTTTGAGCTCCAGGCTCATAATATCAAATGATGGGTGACCATAGAGGCAGTTAACACTCAATTTGAATGGATCCCTGATCGTGGCCTCACCAGGGCTAGGGAGTACCTGTATAGCCAGACCATAGAGCTTTCATGGCATCTCAAAACAATGCTTAGTTTAGCTATGCAGGAGAAAAGTGAAAACACCAAGACTATGGAAGCCAAGGTTTATATGTTGAATGATAAATTCCCTGTTTATGTGGAATCTATGCATCACCGCCACTTCGTAACCAAGGATTTGCCTCACTATGCATTGCTGAAGCGTCACATCGCCACCATGCAGGCCAACAGAGGAGGTTAGCTGAGCATAAAGCGAGAGATGGGCGATGCTTCCACCATCCATTGGGAGACTAAGGACACCCCTACCGGCAGCACCTCCAAGAAGCCAATCAGGTTGGACAAGTACCCTTCAGATAATTAAGTTTGATGATCAATGTGTACCGCATGTTTTGGGCACTCTATGTGTTTCAATTATCAATCCTCTTAAGGACTCATTCTCTAAGGATATCCTATGTAAATTCTGGCACAATAATTTTTTTGCAAGTTGATGTCGAGGCAAAAGTTATCTATCATACCACTTAGCCCAAATGGAAGGGAAAATTTTGTAAATTTTGTAAGAATAACAACCAAAATCTCTGTAACTTGTGTAAGAGTCGTGTGCTTGGGCTACTCCACTACGATTGCAATTACCACATTTTAATATAATAGATCTTCTCTTACTTACAAAAAAAAGAAAGAGAGGGAGGATGCTTAGTCTATATTATAATGGGAAATGAACATCAAAGATTAAATTGTGTTTGCTAAAAATTTTGTTGGCTAATCTCATCATAAGAAGCATGGCCTTAGATGAAACTAACGCTTCAAATTCTCAACAATGTTCATTGGTTGTTATGCATTTGTACTTGTTAACATGGAATAAGAGTTAATAGAGGGGAATCAAATCGCTCACTAGTTTTTCTTTAGATGGCAAGGGATAAACAAAGCCCTTAATATTTTTTAAGTATACTTATTTATGGTTGGAGGATGAAGACTTTGTTAAAATAGTCAAACTAGAATGGAAATTTTTTTATGCCTCCATTAGTGAGTTAGCTAGGATTTAGGGTGTTTCCAATCCCGAGGCAATAATCTCATGGACAAATTTTATTGATTTTATCTAGACCCTTCCCATCAAAAGGATTGCGTACTCAACCATTTTCTCATACTGAACCCTCGAGATACTAAGGGGACTGGAACAAGAAATAGGAAATTGACCCATTAACCTATTTCCTCATCTTCAAGTAAGACAAGTGCTTAGTCAATCAAGAATAGTTTTAAAGCTTACTCCAAGACCAACAAGTGGTTTCAACCTAAACAATATCCGCAAGAAAACCAATATCCCTTGTGGTCATTATTGTGATTATCTTTAATTATATCATTGAAATTTTTAACAATATATAACCTTAATCTCATATATGAAACCAAATATCATTTTAACTTGCACTTTAACCTTCTGTCCAAAAAAAAAAATCCAAGAAAAACCACTTAACCATCGAAAAATAAATAAATTATTTTTATTATAATTTTTATAAATATATTTAACTTTTAAACTTTTATTAAAACTGGTAAATAAAATATTATTATTTTTCAAATTTTATAGGAATTTATCATTATTTTTTAATTAAATTTAATGAGCTGATTATTATGCGGGTATGCATTTTATTGTGAGGTTGTCGTTAGTGACACTGTTGAGATTCGTGGTTAGAGTCTACTTTGACCACGAATCTCAAAGTGTCACCCCATTGAACTCACTAACAACAACCTCACAAATGGCAAGACCTCTGCATTCTTTCGATTGGTTAAAATGTTGACCAATATAACACGTTCTTCTTCTTCTTCTCAGGGCAAAGACAATAATGGCCACGACCATGGTGGAGAGGGATGGGCCTCTAAATCAGACATAAATTAAGGCCCATCTAACCTTTCTTAGGCCCATCTATCTCTCTTATGCACATAAAAAGATATATTAAATCTCTCCTTCTGCACTTAATAATGCTTTATTATGCTTTAATATGTTCTTATGAAGGATTAAAGGTAATTGCATATTTGTGCCTAATATTGGTTATTTTTGTAGAATATTGTGAGAATATTTGTCAGATTATGCAGATTTGGAGAATGAGATAATTTATGGACTTGCTCCTTGCCACTCGAAGATCAAGATTGAAGAATAAATGAGCACAATATCAGGAAATTAGGGAGAAATGTTGTAGATATTCAAGGGGATTGTCCACCCTCCTTAACTCTCAAAGGAATCCAAAGGATTCTTATGAGATCCCCTCCAAAAATTTGAATTCCAGAGGCAACCAAGTAACTCAAGACCAAGTGCACTCAAGCCATACTTCACTTGGAGTCAAGTGGACTCATTACCTATTTTTTAGGGAGCTGTTGGTAGTTGCCCTTGAGGATAAATAAAGTTGATCAAGAGCTAATTAGGGTCGAATTTGGTGGATTTTGGTCCATTTGATGCAGTCCATTCCATTCCATCTCATGCCATTCATTTTCCATTCTATTAGGCTTTTGTTGTTTAAAACCTTCAGGATGTAATAAGATTGTATTTTTAATGCAATGAGTATTCATATGACTTTTTATTGATCTAGTTCCAGAGAGCTAGGCTCGTGGGTTAGGGCCCAACCCATGTGCCTCAGCTTCTCTGTTGTTTTCGTTCTTTCCTTTCTGTCATTTAGCTAGTTTTGTTTCTGTGAATTAGCTATTTTTGTTTCTGTCATTTAGTTAATCTTGCTTCTTATAGTTTCAAGTTGTTGTTTCGAATTACTGCTATAGGTTTTCATTTTCTTATGAGTAATAGAATAGAGGATAAAACTCTAAAAGTTGTGGATATAGAATTCCCTTCTCATCTCTGTCAATAGAGCTCGAGGGGGGTAGACTATCCCACAGGCCAAACAACTGGTTTATGTTCACTATTTTTATCACATACAATAATCTTCGCCCGGAAGAAGTTCATTGACACCTCCCCACTTCATTTCCCATCTCCCTTCCATCTCTACTGTTACACTTCTATTCCCTTTTATTTCACTTATTGTAGCTGTCGCACCCTTTTTATTCACAAAAACCATCAAAGTTGGATCTCTGCCCTTGCTCCTCGAACTTCCTGCTATCGTACTTCCCTTTTCACAAATCACACTTTGCATATTTTTTCCCTTTTCTTTAAGACTTACCGCTCCTTTTCTCCGATTGCGATATCACTTATCTGCCAACCTTGCGATATTGTGATATTATGAAATTGCAAATCACAGTTTCTATTGGTTTCCATCAATACTTCCGCCTCCGAACCCCGATTGTGATATCACTATAGCACTGTGCCACATCACCGATCACAAATTGCAACTTTTCCTCTTTTCCCCCTTTTTTTTTCCTTTAAGACTTACCGCTCCCAACCGTCGATTGTGAAATCACTGTAGCATTATGCCACGTCATCCCTATCGCAATCGCATTTCGCATTTTTTATCCCCGTCGCAAATTGCAGCCTTTATTTGGTTCATCTAACACTTACCGCTCCCGACGTTGATTGCGATATTCTCCGTACTCTGCCACTGGTCCCATCGCCATGTCACCCAGTGCATTTCGCACTTTGCAACTTTTCCTAGACAACACTTCCGCTACCCCTCAAACTTTGCGATATTGTGAACTGTGATATCGCACTTCGCAACTTTTACCATATCACAAATCACAAATCGCAGTTTTTCCCCCATTGCACTTTGCAGTTTTTACCTCATCGCATTTCACATTTCTCTTCTGCTCCCAAACAACGCTTCCGCTATCCCTCTAACTTTGCGATATTGCAATTATGATATCGCATATCGCACTTCCATCCTCCATCGCAACTCCACCATTTCATTTTTCAAATTATTCCGCTCCAAAGCATTTTTTTTCCACTATAATAAAGTTTTAATAAGGTTTAAACCCCCTCTTCCCACTTCTAAGCCTCGTTTCATGTGTTTAGCCCTCCATCTACACCTTCAGCCCTTTCTTCTCCAAGCTACAAATCAACACTTTTTCAATTGGAATTAAGTCATGGATAGCTTAGCTGCATGGATAAAAGCTTGGTAGAGAGAGCATAAGATAAGTAGGGTGTGTTTAGCCGATTGGCCAAGTTAAGTGTGGTTTAAATTAGTTTCCTTTCTACAATTTAAATTAGTTTCATTTCTGTCATTTCTTTTCAACAATTTAGTTTAGTTTCATTTTTGTCATTTCCTTTCTGCAATTTGTTTTAGTTTCATTGAAGTGTGATAGACTTCATTGAGAACCCCTAGAAATAACACCCTTTCGTAGAGCGAAAGAGGATGACACGAGTAAAATGCATCTGTTGTGTATATAACACTATCACCTCCAAGTTTGTACGAACCCTGGGTTGATAAAGTAAAGTAGAGCAGCCCCTGGGAGTTGCAGCACTCTTGGTGCAATACCAGGGCTCACCAGAGAGTACAAAGGAGTTATGGTTTTGGGGCAATGTAATGTGGCATGTTTTAGTACCTGCTACTACTAAGAGTTGCAGTGATAGTATTGATGAAGATAACATCGAGTTGAAAAACATGGTGGAGGAGCAAAAACAATGCCAACCACTTCAACAAACTCGTGCGGGCTTGTTTGAAAGAAGGCACCGCATGTCTTTGAGTGATGATATATGCTTGGAATTGGGTAAATTGTCCATTCGCAAATAAGGTCCCAGCTCCTTGGATTTGGGTGCACAGTCAAACATGCAACCATTGTTCATCAAGGAAACCAAACATATGATTATACCTAAAGCACTGAAAGCACAAAAGTTGGATACAATTTCATCTAGCAAGGAGTTTGGAGGGCCAACACCACCAAAGTTGGATGCTATTTCTTCTGGCAAGGAGTTTCAAGTGCCTGCACAAACGAAAATGTTGCATGAAGTTCAAGAAACAACACCCCAGCATAGGGAAAGGAAACAAAGCACAAAAAGTTTGTCAGAATTGGAATTCGATGAACTTAAAGGATTTTCAGAACTTGGTTTTATATTTAGCAAGGATGACTTAACTCCTCGATTTGTTAATATTCTTCCTGAATTACAAATATTAGGTAAAAAAATTCTATTTATATATAATAATAAAAAAGTTGTCCTTAAAATTTGGATTCTCTAATTTTAAAACCATCTAAATCATTGATTAACAAAAGAAAAAAATAAAACAAATACACAAAAAAGAAATTCACTAAAATGATACCAAATGTAAAATCTAAACATGCCAGATTAAATGTCAAATTCTCTTACATCAAAATATAACATAAAGAAACATTCTCATATGTCTTTCTATATACATGAAATGCTTCACGAATTTACATAAAATTTCTCCTTGTATTTCATAAGATTGAGTAGCACGTTTATATAAAATTGAGCAGAAATTTTATCTTGTGGCGGAAGAAGGGCCGATTAGCAATATAAAATTGATCAGCATGTATATCTACATAAGATCTCGAGTTGTAAATTTCAACGTCTCTCTGCATGGTGCCAATTGCTGCAAATCGCCCTTCGGTCCATTGCTCCAAATCGCCTTCTAACCCATTACTCCAACTCAATCATTGACGTTGCCGCAACTCACTTACGACAACTCATTGAATTACGGTTGAGACTCATTCACAACCGATGCGCTGAGGAATGTGGTTGTTGTGGAAGAAGTAAGGCGGACCTCAGCTCAATCTGGATTCTTATGGTATGTCGCCTGCTCAATGTGGCTTCTTTTGGTGTTATCTTCTTCTCGTATGTCGATGAACTTAAAGGAACTTTAGAATGTGGTTTTACATTTAGCAAGGATGAATTAACTCCTTGAGTTGTGAGTATTCTTCCTAGATTGCAAAGATTAGGTAAACAGGAGGAGACAACTTGGCAACCCACTGTAAGCAGGCCTTATCTTTTAGAGGCCTGGTCGGTATATAGGTAAGATGCACCACTGCTGAAATGGCACATGCCTCCTCCATGGGAGGAAGGAGTGGACATGAAGGAACATCTGAAGTTTTGGTCACATGTTGTAGCGTCTACTGTGAAAATGGAATGTAGCTTCTGCTTTAAAAATGGAATGGTAGCATAAGATATTCTTCACATATTTCAATATAAATCATATTTCTATAGGATTGGAATGAAAATCATCTTCATTAGGATGATGTTTGGTGTAGTTGCAACTATTGGTTGTACTCACTAAGCTGATGAACTTTGGTTTAATGGAAGGTTGTGTTGTATATGGTTTGGATGCAAAACATATGAATTCTAGCTGGAATTTGGTGTGTTGCAATTATGGTTGTATTCAGTAAGTTCTTAAAGTTTGATTTGTATGAGGGTAATCAATCAAAGGCAACAAAAATAAATAATTAAAAAAAAATTGATACCGTAACTCGAAATTTTTCTAGCTAAGGTACTCTCGAGGTGTGTGTATGACGTAACAACATAACTGGATATTATGGACTAGAAACTGATGCTGCTAATTTCCTTTTAGGAAATGTAATCCCCTACACTTGGGTTATATTGGAGTTGTTAATCGCAATCAAGTGGATATTAATGGGAACAGAAGCATCTGAGATGCACTTGCATATGAGGATAATTTTTCTTGCAGTCGTCTGATATACCACAACTGGTAAAGAAGTTGAATTAGATATCGATTCTGCATATTAGAGCAATTATGCCTGGGTTAAAATCTTGGATGAATTCTTAAATGGTCAGTGTGATGAAAGAGCTTTCCACGTATAACGATATCATAGAATCCAAATATGGATAAGGAAATTTATTACTCAACCTTCTTACAAAATAATTAGAGACATTATTCTCAATGGTGGAGGATAAAAATGAGGAAATGTCCAAAACAGAGTTTTCAGGAAGATCGCAAATCCATTATATATTTCAGTTAATTTTTGTCAAGAGCTTAGAGGAGGCTGACCCATGCGAGGATTTAACTGATGATGATATTCAAATGGCAATTCAAAATTCCATTGCCCCAATAAATGCTTTGTTTGTACCTGAGGTTCCTTTTGAAGTTCTGTTGTGAAGACAGATTGCTCGGCTATTAGATCCAAGCATTCAGTGTGCACTCTTTATTTATGACGAGTTAATTAAGATTGCCCATAAATGTAAAGTACTTGATCTGAAGATATTTTTGGTACTCTCGAGGCGTGTGGATGAAGTTGTAGGAAACTTTTTACGCAAAGGCTTGGCTCCAACCGAGACAATGATTGGGAACCTTATTGAAATGGATATTGAATACATAAATAATTCCCATTATGCATAACTAATCATTTACAAGGGGATGGTGAAATGGTTACGGTAGGTTAGTTAACAGAGATTAGAAAAGGACGTTGTGTGGGAGGATGGACGGAGGATGAGCGGGAGATTGGTGTATGCAAGTTGGGGGGCTCAAACCCGTGACCAGCGGATGGGCGGACTGGTTTGTTGATAGGCTCCCCTGGTTCTTTGCGACCTTGATGGTTACCATCACCTGCCCACACAACAAATTTCTAACTCTCACCTGAGTTATCGTTAGAATGTTGTGACTGCCTCACTACCTTCTATTAGCAGTTTCTCGGTAGTGGTTGTCAGTTGCTTTGACCATGGCCTCATAAATGGAAGAAGAGCTCCTCGACTTCACCGAGGATCCATACACATCGAATGAAATTTGGTCAGATCTTCCTCGGTTTTCTACAAGTATGTCGTTGATCAGGGGTTAATAAATTTGGCTCAAAATTCAAAGTTACAGGATTGGGTTGAAATTAGGATGGTTGTGTAGATCTTGTCTTCCTAATTCTGACGCCATGAATGGTTCGAAAAATAGATGTCGTATGACGGAGATATCACGTTCTGATCAAAAGGAAAAACAGGTAAATTTGCGATAGTTTGACTAAGTTTGACTAGGATGCACAGTCAACAAAAGGGGAATATTCCTTCCTCAAAATCAATTACAGGTTGAAAAGTGTCTTAATCCTATTGGTCGAATGAGTTTGGTACGGTTTGGAGATGGCCAATCAAAAGGTGACACGTGGCCAACCTTGAGGCCGCCACATGTCCCTATAATGGAGTGCTAAATTTTGGTGAGGTCCATAAGGCTCAACCCCGTGACCTCCCTCCGGGCACGCAGACAAGTTTCTAACCATTCTACACTTTTTTTCTTAACTACAATGGTCGTCGAGTTCTATTTAAGTTTTATTGCATTGGAGTTTGGGGGTTGGGGACCGCCGATAGTCCCAACCTGCCAGTGGTCCCCGCGTGGTAAGTCACATGGCATATGTTAACACCACCAACCGTCGCATCAAATGTAACCCAAACTTCAAACCGATTCTGCGTCATGTGTTGTCACATGGCTACGGTCAACCAACTCCGCGGTCTCCGCTAACCTCAAGCGTTAAACGTGCCAACTCAACCACAATTCATGTGTTAACACTGCAGTTTATGCCTAGTTCCACTCCAACAGTTTGCGTAACCGCGGGGTTGGGGGTTGGCATGTGGCCACCCCAACCACTCAAGTTAAATGTTGCGGTTAGATTCGGCGAAGGTTTAGGAGCGTGCCTAAAAAATGGCGGGATTTACTATTTTAGCTCCAGTTAAGTGGAGTTCTCCACTTTTAGTGGAGCTTTTCTAGGTGAAACTAGGCAAACGAGTAGGAGACTCAATTTTTGCCCATTCAGAGTGAATGAAGAGTCATTTTTGACTAATTGGAACATTCTGGAGTCATTGGTGCATATAAAACAACCATTAGAGCAAAGTAACTACATGTATTTTCAAAATTTTGAGCATAATGAAAGATGGACATGCCATTAGGAGTTGGACCAGCAGATGTAGCCTAGGAGGGGTGAACTGTTTCATCATTCCTGCTATGTAAATTTCATGTGGTGACTCATTTCTTTGTTTTACACTGCTTTTTAGTGTTATTTAAGCTTGTTTTATGCTTCTAATTCATTAAAAATCATCTATAATTCATGGAAAAACACCTCAATCCTTATGCAAACTAATGAGACAAGTATGCACATGTTTATAAACTGAAAATACATTTAGCACAACAGAAATAATACAGTCATTTCAGATCAAATTGGTATCAGAGCTAGAGTTTATTCTCTGGTGTTGTTTTGTGTAAAGAATTGTTTAACTGTTTGCAAGTTTTAGATGCTTACAAGGCTCAAGCTCAAGAGAGGAGAAGGAAAATTGGGGTAAGCAGAAGGGTCTCAAAAAGAGCCAAAGAAAAGGAGAGGAAGATTGCCACAATATCCACCACCTATTTCACCTCCTAAGGAAGCAGAAGCTACATTAAGCATGCCTCGTGAGGAAGGAGAAATCCATGAAGAAGTTGATCCCAAAGAGGAAGAAAGAGTGTTCAGGAAAGCATTTCTTGACGTGACTGAGATGGTTAGAATCCTTTATCAAGAAATGAATGAGGGACTAGAAGGAGAAGGATCTAAAATTCACAAGGAAGGACAAGGATCTTCAGGAGGTCAGAATGATGAAGACAAGTCAAAGAAGGGAAATGGAGGAAATGGAGGCAATGGAGAGCCATCATCCTCACCCTCATCTTCATCATCCTCTACTTCTTCTTAAGTACATCAGCCACACAAGTCAAAGAACACTGGTAAAATTCCTTTTTTAAAACTTGATGTTAAATTTGAATTGCCTATGTTTAATGGTGAATTCAATGCAGAAAATCTTGATAATTGGATTCGGCAATTGGAGGTCTATTTGAGAATCCATAACCTTCAAGATGATGATACCAAAATTCAATTAGCTTCATTGAGAATGGAAGGTGCAACACTTGTTTGGTGGGAAGCCAAGACAAAGGAGGAGATCAAAAAACATGGTAATATTATTCTATCATGGTTAGATTTCATTAATACTATAAAACAACAGTTTTATTTATTAGCTCATATGCAGAAAGCCATCATGAACTGGCAGAACTTTAGGCAATTAAAGGGACAAAATGTGCAATAATACACCCAAGAATTTAGGAGAAAAGCTCTCTTATTAGGGGTAGATTTACAGAGCTAAGATACTTTGCTCAAGTACACAAGAGGCTTACATAACTACCTTAAACATACTATTCTTGTGTTTAACCCCACCAATCTAGATGAGGTATGTGTTCAGACCACACATCTAGAAGCTAGAGGGAAGAACATTTCTGAAGAGGGTAGAAAGAAACCTTTTAAGGGTAAAGCCAAGGAAAATACCTCAAAAGGTAAAAACAAAAAGAATGCATCTGTTAAGAAAGAGGGAGAAAAAGTGGTTTGTAAACATTGTTCAAAAGAAGGCCATGATGAAACTCATTGTTGGAGATTACATCCTAAATTGAGGCCAAAGAAACCCAATAACAAAGAGAAACAAAAAACTGTTGCTAGAAATCAACATGATTTAGGATTTGATTCAGGTGATGAATCTAAGATTACAGCCATGGGATTGAAGAACATGAAGGGAAAAGAAATTGAAACTAAACCCAGTACTAGTACATCAAACTGTCACATAAACACTCCAAATGAAGAAGAAAGAATATAACTGTTTTATGTGAGGGTCATATCTAAGCATACCAAGATTGACACATTGTTTGACAATGGGTCACAAGAAAACTTAATATCTGAAGATTTGGTCAAGAAACTTAAACTTGAGACCATACCAAATCCAAAACCATATCCATTGGGTTGGATTTGTAAGGATGCAAATCTACAGGTTTCAAAGAAATGTATATTGCGGTTTGCAATCACTGCAAATTTTGTTGACACAATTGAATTAGATGTGGTTCCACTTGACATCACTAGTATTGTATTAGGGAGTCCTTACTTGTATAATAGGAAAGCGATCTTCTATCACCATGGGAACAAGTATCATTTATTCAAAGATGTCAAGGAGTTCATTGTTAGATCACATCGCAAGAAGACAAACATTGCTATGGTAAATGCTGGACATGTAAAGAGGCTGGTAAATTCAAGTAAGAATTTTGTTCTTCTTATGACTAAGCCTAAAGCTGATTTTAATCATGAATCATTTGAGGGATCTGTGATCCTAAGTTGAAATTAGATTTAAATGATGTAGTTAATGCACACCATGAGATGTTTCAGGAGCCAACATGATTGCCTCCAAAAAGGGAGATTCAACATGAGATTAAGTTGCAACAATATTGTCCTCTTCCAAACATTAGTATGTATCGCATGTTAATAATGGAGAATGCTGAAATAAAGAGGCAAATAAAAGAGATGTTGGAAAAAGGAATCATAATGCCAAACACCTCGCCATATGGTTCACCCATAGTCTTGATACCAAAGAAAGATGGGTTTGGCACATGCGTGTAGATTTTCGAGCTTTGAACAATATTACACTAAAGAATCATTATCCACTCCCAAGAATAGATGATTCTTGATCAACTGAAAGAAGAAAAGTTTTTCACTAAGTTAGATTTACAAAGTGGATATCATCAAGTAAGAATTGCAGAAAGTGGTATATGGAAAATTGCATTCAAAACCAAACAAGGAGTCTTTGAGTGGCTAGTTATGTCATTTGGTTTGTGTAATGCACCGACAACTTTCATGCGTGTGATGGATAGTGTTTTGCGTCCATTCCTTGATAAAAATTTTATTGTCTACTTAGATGACATTTTAATTTTCAGCAAAACAAGAGAAGAACATGTCTTGCATGTGAATAGAGTGCTTGATATTTTGAAGAAAGAGAAATTGTTTCTTAAGATGTCAAAGTGTGAGTTTGGAAAGACTTCTTTGGTCTATTTGGAACATATTGTAGGAGGAGGAGAATTGAGGATTGATCCTTCTAAAGAGGAAGCCATTGTGAATTGGCCCACATCCAAAATAGTGACCGAGGTAAGAAGTTTCTTACGTGCAACTCAATATTGGAGAAAGTTTATTACTAACTTTTCTTCCGTCACAACTCCTATGCATGCAGTAACAAGTGTGAAGAAAGGCTTCCAATGGGGAGGCAAACAACAACAATCTTTCAAAGATTTAAAATACAAGATTAGTTCAGCTCCAGTCCTTGCATTACCAAATTTGAGACAGCCATTCGAGATACAAATTGATGCTAGTGATTATGCCATGGGCACAATTCTTTTGCAACATGATAAGCCTATCGCTTTTCATTATGAAAATTTTAATGGTGTTGTGACTAATTATCCTACATATGATAAAGAACTATATGTGTTGGTACAAAGTGTCAAGAAGTGGAAACACTACTTGATGGGTAAAGAGACTATTGTACACACCGATCACCAACCATTACAATACTTGCAGTCACAAACAAAATTGCACCAATCAAGACATTTCAGGTGGATGGGATTTATTCAATAGTTTCACTTGGTTATAAGGTACAAGAAAGGTATTTTCAATAAAGTTGCAGATATGCTTTCAAGACCAATCATTAGTGCATCTACTTTACTCAAAAATATTCTATTGTACATGAGAGTTACATACAAAAATATGCACATGACATTGATTTTCAAGATGTGTATGCTAGTTTGAGTGAACGGAATCAAGTAGAAGAAAAATATTATCACATGCATAACAATTTGTTGTTTCATTTGGGCAAGTTGTGTATTGCACAAGGAGAGAGGCTAAGTGTCATGAGAGAAGCTCATTCATCTCTTATTGTTGGACAATTTGGGGTAAGCAAAATAGTGTTGCATCTACAGAGGTATTGCTATTGGCCTCGCGTGATAGATAGTGTGTCATGTTTTATAAGAGGTTGTACTATGTGTGCAACAAGTAAGCCTAGTAATATGAAGCCTGGGTTGTACACGGTATCATCAAGGCCATGGGAGAGTGTCTCCATCGACTTTGTTGGAGGTCTACCTATGTCAAGTAAACAACATGATTATCTTTATGTAGTTGTGGATAGATTCAGTAAAATGTGTATATTTATGCCATGTAAGAAAACCATTACTGCTTAAATTTATTTTCAACATGTTTGGGTTCATTATGGATTTCCAACTTCTGTTGTTAGTGACATGGATTCCAGGTTCATTGGGAATTTTTGGTCAAATCTATGGAGAATTATGGACACAAAGTTGAAAAAGAGTACCGCTTTTCATCCACAAACATATGGACAAACCGAGGTGGTGAACATAACCATTGTGCATCTATTGAGATGATATTGCAACAAACATCCCAAGTTGTGGGATGAACAACTGCATTACGCTCAACATGCTTACAATCAGGCAAAACACTCTTCAACATAAACATCACCTTTTGAAGTATGCTTTAGGTATTTGCCAAAATCTCCATTAGACTTCATCTTTGGGAAGGATGTTGCAATTGATGGCCATAGTGACATTGACAAGGCTCGAAAGTTCATTGAGAAAATTCAGATTATACATCAACAAGTTCAAGAACAACTTGAGAAAAGTCAAAGAAAATACAAAGAGAGGCATGACAAACACCAGGTTGATCACAAGTTTCAAGAGGGAGTTGAGGTATGGTTGCACATTAGCAAAGAAAGCATGCAAGGGGAAGGTAAAAAGCTCAAACGCATTCACTATGGTCCATTCAAGGTCATAAAGAAAGTTGGTAATAATGCATTTCAACTTGACTTGCCTTCTTATATGCAATTGTATTCAATTGTTAATGTTGAAAATTTATGTTTGTATGAACCACCTTTGATCGATGATCAAGAAAGTGATGTTAAACTACCTTCTATTGAATATTTCTCGCCAGAATTTCTGGATGAGTTCAAGGAAGATACAATTCTTGACAAGAGGACAAGAGCATCCAAGAGGGGAAGTGTTGACTACCTTCGAGTTGGGCTCAAAGGCACTAAACCAAGCAAGGAAAAATGGATGGAGGTTGGAAAGGTGAGGGAGTTGTACCCTCATCTACTGAACATATAATTAAGTCTTTTGGGGTCCAAAGGCTTCCTAATGGGGAGGAGTGATCAGGAATTCATAAATTTTGCTTAAAATTCAAAGTTACAGGATTGATTTGAAACCAGGATGGTTGCGTAGATCTCATCTTCTTGATTCCCGCACCATGAATGGTTTGAAAAACCAATGTCGTATGAGGAAGATATCATGTTCTGATCGAAATGCTAAACAAGTAAATTTGCGACAATTTGACCAAGTTTTACTGGGATGCATAGTCAACAAAAAGGGAATATTTCGAGGAATATTCCTTCCTCATAATCAATTACAGGTTGACAAGTGTCTGAATCCTATTGGTCGAATGAGTTTGGTACGGTTTGGAGATGGCCAATCAGAAGGTGACACATGGCCAGCCCTGAGGCCGCCATGTGTCCCTGTAATGGAGTGTTAAAATTTTGGTGAGGTCCACAGGGCTTGAGCTCACGACCTCCCTCCGGGCACGCGGATAAGTTTCCAATCGGTCTACGCTTTGTTGCTTAACTACAATGATTGTCAGGTTCTATTTAAGTTTTATTGCATTGGAGTTTTGGGGTTGGGGACCATCGGCAGTCCTCGCATGGTAAGTCACATGGCATATGTTAACACCACCAACCGTCGCATCAAATGTAACCTAAACTTCAAACTGATTCCATGTCGTGTGTTGTCACATGGCTACGGTCAACCAAATCTGTGGTCTCCGCTAATCTCCAGCGTTAAACGCGCCAACTCAACCACAGTTCATGTGTTAACACAATAGTTTATGCCTAGTTCCGCTCCAATGGTTTGTGTAACCGTGGGGTTTGGGGTTGGCATGTGGCCACCCCAACCACTCAAGTTAAATGATGCGGTTAGATTCGGAAAAAGTTCAGGAGTGTGCCTAAAAATGGTGGGATTTACTATTTTAGCTCCAGTTAAGTGGAGTTCTCCACTTTTAGTGGAGCTTTTCTAGGTAAAACTGGGCAAAAGAGTAGGAGACTCAATTTTCGCCCATTCAGAGTGAATGAAGAGTAATTTTTGACTAATTGGAGCATTCTGGAGACATTGGTGTAGAGAAAACAACCATTAGAGCACTTTAACTACATGTATTAGCAAAATTTTGAGCATAATGAAAGATGGACATGCCATTGGGAGCTGGACTAGCAGATGTAGCCCAGGAGGGGTGAACTGCTTCATTATGTCTGTTGTGTAAATTTCATATGGTGACTTATTTATTTGTTTTACACTAATGTTCAGTGTTATTTAAGCTTGTTTTATGGTTCTAATTCACTAAAAATCATCTACAATTCATGGGAAAACACCTCAATCCTTATGCAAACTAATGAGATAAGTATGCACATGTTTATAAATTGAAAAGACATTTAGCACAAAAAAAACAATACAATAATTTTAGATCAATCGTGCACCTTGCCAGCTATGACTTCTTATTTTCCGGACGGTTTACCTAGGGTTTCACCGGTTCACCCTACCTCTTCCTATCCTATTCTAGATTTTGACGCTTTCATAGTTGCTGACCTCAAAGTTGTAACTTCTTTTGTTATCCCTACTGCTATTGAATACAACCACACTGTCTCTCCGGATCTTCGCTTGCCATCTTTGTCATCTCTCGCTTTCCTGGTTCAAACATTTCCCTTGCCGCTTCTGGAACCTCGAGTCCATACCTCCCACATGTTGATCCTCTAGGCTCCCCCCTCGTGCTATTTCTGGCTCTAGGTACATTGGTACTCTTCGTTTGGTCATTCCTATTGCCGTTTGCACCTCCTCTCTTCCATCTCGTATCGCTCCTACTTCATTTCACCCTCGATCTGGTTGTTTTAACATTTGTCTCCCTGAACTACACATCCCCTCGACCTCTGTCTCGGCCACTACTCCACCATCCTTGGTTGCCTCTGAGCCTCGTACCACCTGATCACACCCTCGTGCAGCCATGAAGACCAAGTGTGTTAAGGTCTGTAACAAAAGAAATTAGCTCACCCTTGGTGAGGGAATTAAAATGGTGGATGTGATGGGAACTATGGACAAATTTTTGGTGGGGTCATGTTCATGATTACAACACTAAGAGACTCAGAAAATGGGTATCAAATATTTGGGGCAATACCCTACAGGAACTCCCAATTGTCTTCAAGCTGAAGAAGGGATGGTTTGCATTCAATTCACTTCAAAGGACCTCAAATATTGGGTACTATATCAGTTCTTACACATAGAAAGCTCTTGTCCACCTCAAGAGATGGAGCCCTTCATTCGATCCAGAGAGTGAACATCTGGGGGTTGGCTCCATTTGGGTGTGTCTCCCTAGTCTGCCTCTGCATCTATGGAAGGAGGATATATTTATTAGCATTGGTAGCATTATGGGTACCTATCTAGACCATGATCGATCCTACATCAATCCGGGCAAGATGGTTTTAGAAGGCATATTGGTCCACCTCGACACAAAGGAGGGATTGGAGGAATCCCTTAATATCCACTGGAGGAATACTACCTGCATTCAAATTTTGGACTATGAAGGTGCACCCTTTAGATGTTTATGTTGCCATAAGGTTGGGCATGTTTACAGGGACTGTCCGCTGCTCACAGATGTCACTACTGCACCTACATCAGCTAACCCTCGGGTTCCACATGATCCGATCACTTTCTCTCTAAACAGGCAGAACCAGTCATCGGGTATCCTCACATTATCGCATGAATTGCCACCCTTGGGGACTGTCAATGCTTCTACCAGCGATACTTCGACCAGGATTACCAAATTCCGTGACAATGGCTACAACATCGAGACACCATTCGGGTACCGACACCTCTCCTCTCCCCCCTTTTAATTTTACATCTCTCATGTATTCTCCTGCATTACATTTTTGCATTGATTCCTTTCCATCTGGTATTCATGTATCCTTTGTAGTGTGCTCCACTATTTCTTCCCTGGAGGTTTACTCTTCCCCCTCCCCATCCTCCACTTTACCTTTGGTGGAGAATCCATCTGAATATGCATCCTTCCACTCCTATAATCTCCGTCCTCGCCTCACTCCTGCCCATCCTAGTTTGGGCATTGGACCTACTCCTCCCCACATCCCCACTAAACCCACTTGGGGTCGTCACTCAAATATTTCCAAGGCCATTTTACAGGTTGGTCTAGACATTTCTATTGGTAAGCAACTATCCATTGAAGGGGTTCTTAGAGCAATAAATCCCCCCCCCTCTGGTTACCCAATGAAATTCCTTTTCTTCAAATTTTGAGGGCTTGCTAGCCCTGTTAAGTGCCTTTCCATTAGGCGCCTTTACGAATATGTTAATGTAGATATCATGTTCCTTCAAGAAACCCTTGGGCCATATGAGTCCACTATTGTTTCCCTCTCTTCCATTTTTCCCTCGTGGATATTTCATGCACTGGATGCCCAGGGACGATCGGGAGGTTTGGCACTGGGATATAACTTAGGAGTTATTAGACTCATCAACTACTGGGGAAGGGAAGGAGTTCTTGTAGCTGACATATTCTCTAAGCAGCTAGTGTATGAGTTAAGGATGGTCAATGTGTATGGACCCTGTCAACATCATCAGGAATTTTGGCTCTCCATACTTCAAACATCATTCATGCAAGCAGATAACATCAATTTGGCGGGTGACCTCAATTACTCCTTGGTTCATGTTGAATCTTAGGGACCCAATGCCCACATGGACCCCCTCATAGATTTATTCAAACACATATCTATTCTCCATCACCTAGCTAATCCTACAATGGCATCACCCTGCCCTAGTTGGCACAAACGACCTACTGTTGGCACTATGATTGTCTGCAGAATTGATAGATTTCTCATCAAGGAAGATCTGCTTCAACACTTGGTATCATACAGACAATGGGTGGGATCTGGTGGAATATCATATCACTCCCCCATTTACCTTGAGATCTATGGATTATCCTCTAAGCATGCCGCCCCCTACAAGTTCTATTAAGTGTGGCTACAGGATGAAGATTATATTAGGATGATTAATCATGCTTGGAGGAGTGCCCAAAATAATTCTAACCACACTTGATCTGCTTCCTTTGCCAATAAATTACACTTGATTAAGAGGAAGTATATTGAATGGACTAAAGACAAGAGAAGACATAATGACCTTGATCTGGCTAAGATTGAGCATGATATTGCACGACTCGAGGATCCTATTAATGGTGGTTTATCATCTTATGCTGCCAAATAACACTTCATCAAATTGGAACCAAACCGCCTCAAAATCCACAAGGATAGGGAAGAAACTTGGAGACTCAAAACCTGGGCCATTTAGTTAAAAGAAGGGGATGAAAACACAATTATTTCAATAATATGCCATAGGTAGACGAGCCATCAATACCATTTGGGAACTTGAAAATGTGGATGGCACTCCTACTTCATCCTTTGAACAACTGGCCAACTTGGGCACTTCACACTTCAGGAAACTCTACAAAGCCCCACAAGAAGCCACACTGGCTGAAACCATCAAAGTTGATGGATATTTCCCAAGGTTTGTGGACAGGGATACTACAGAGGACCTATTCAATCCTATTACCATGGGAGAACTTGAGGCAGTACTCAAATGTTTCAAGAAGGAGAGGAGTCCTCGCAATGTATGGTCCGTGGAATTTTACCTTGCATTCTTCTATCTTCTGGGACAAAAGCTACTGGAGGTGGTGGAAGAGACCAGAAGTATAGGCCATCTGTATGATGCTTTTAAATATACTTTCATTGCCCTCATCCCTAAGTCTGACCATCCCTCCTCTTTTAAGTGATTTCTCCCTATATCTCTGTGTAATTTCATTTACAAAACCATGGCCAAAATAATTGCCAATAGACTCAATGCCATTCTATCTAAACATATCTCCCATTAAAATTTTTCATTTCTGTAGAACAGACAGATTCATGATGCCATTGGGGTTGCATAGGAGGGACTTCACTTTATGCACACAAAGAATATCAAAGGAATGATTATTAAGATTGACCTTGCAAAATATTTTGATCATACTAGTTGGCTTTACATCAGAATGCTCCTTACACACCTTGGTTTCCCCATATTAGTTATCAACTTGATCATGTGCTGCATCACTTATGTCTCTTATAGTGTTCTTATTAACAGAGCAGCAACCAACTTCTTCCCTGTAGAGTGGGGCCTCCGACAGGGATGCCCACTCTCCCCACTTCTATTCCTACTTATCATGGAAGGCCTAAGTAGGTGCTTGATTGATGAAAGGGATTGAGGCAGGCTGAAAGGTATTAAAATCACAGAAAACTGTATATTGACACATCTACTCTTTGTGGACGCTGTCCTCATATTTCTAAATGGTTCCCTTGGAGACATAACGGTTGTCAACTCATCTCGGAAATTGTTCTGCAAAGCTACAGGTATGACTTGTAATAACTCTAAATCCACTATTACCATTCATGGATGTACCCCACATGAAACTAACTATGCTATTCAGTGGTTTCCCTTCAATTCTATTAGATTTTAGGATGGTCTTAAATACCTAGGTTTTCATCTAAAACTAGTCAACTATAGAATTGATGATTGGACTTGGTTGATTGCAAATATTGATAAGAGACTTAATACTTGGCACCACATATGGCTCTCTCAGGATGGTTGAATTGTACTTATTAAATCAGTCCTGGAGGCCATTCCGGTTTACTAGATGTCCTTGGCCTGGATACGTAAGGGTATTCTCATCAAGATTCAAAGAATTTGTTGTCGGTTTCTGTAGAATGGATCAAAGGATGGACATATATTTTCTTGGGCAAGATGGGACCTCATTGCCCTCCCTAAGAAGTGGGGGGTTTGGGGCATCAAAGACCTGACTTATTTCTCCATGACGCTGACTACTAAATTGGGATGGCTGTTGGCTCAAGGGGTCCTGACCCAGGTTCGGAGTGCAAGGTTTGCCAACAAACCCCTATACTACTGGCCCTTTCGGCAATGACCTGCTTGCGCAGGTCAAAGTCTCACCCGAAATAGTATGGGTGGGTGCTGGAACCAGGTTTCCGCACCCTGAGAAAGGATAGGTAAGGCAAAGCGGAAAGTTGTGCTAGATCATGTGATTCCCAGATTACCTTGTTCGCACGGGAGTCAGTTAGGTATCTATTTTGCATCCACGTGCGCTAGATCTATAATTATATGCTTTTACGACGGTATCATAGTATTGCATAAATGAAAATGCAGAATAGATCCGATCGGAAAACACACTTACACAGATCTTCGCGACTTTAAATACGGAAATGCACGATGCGAGTAATTACAATGATTCACACAAAAGAGTACTTACGATTCGATTATCTATCAACCTTTCTTATTCATTCATTCATCAATTCCTCCTTACAATTCCCTTCCCGAGCGCGTCTACAAATGAGTAGGGAGTCGCGCATATATTGGACTTGGATCTCCACGCACACGAAACGAGAATCCTTTCCCCAAAACCCAAACAGATAGCTTAAACCACAATTCGCATTAATAGCTCTTCATTTCTCTACCTTACAATACAAAATGTTCCTCTATTTATAATAATCTAGCCTAGACTTTCCTGTGGTCCACAAACCCCCTTTTACCCATTACAATGCTTTCGGGGCTTTGACCCACCCCAAAACCCCTACGCTAAACTAAATTTAATCAAAAGTATTCAAAATGGACCAGTTTCGCAGCTTGTAGGAGACCCTATTCCAACAGTCCCCCAACACAATCTTGTGACTCGTCCCGGGAGTCAACGCGGTGGTGCAGGACCTCAATTCTTGCGCATTCAAAGGTATCGAGAGAACCGCTGCGAGAGGAGGGAGTACATCCCAACTTTGGGCAACATGCACTCATGCAAGATCTGCAGGTTTGGGAGAGCAGCTTCTTCGAGGCCGTGGTAATTGTTGTAGAGGTAAATCCCTCATGTGACACAGGGGCGATCCCTACTAGCCCAGATTGGGTCTAGCAACAATCGTATCACGCTAAGGTGCAAGTTCCTAATTGCAATAAACGAAATGGAGAAGAAGGCTTACCTCAAGTCCAATGCTATTGCTTGTAGAGAAGATGGTGCTCACATTTCCTGTGCTCCGTGAGATCACAATCCTCTCTCTGCCGCGATCGAACACTTTCACACACACGAGAAACACGACAAACACAAGCGTAAAAAACCCTGATATATGCAATGTATGTATCTGACTCGGAGAAGACACAACTCATGATCATAATGAACAATACGAGTGGAACCACAAACCAATAGTCAGCTTATCATTAATTCATACAAAGGAAAATACAACTTTCGGGCTACGATCTTTGAACCTTCCTTCGGCGGGTCGTCGGCGGAATACGTCTCATGTAAAAGCTTATCAGGGAATGGGGACAAGCCTCTCTCTTCGATCACCAATCTCCTTGCTACAGATTTGGCACTATGAGGACTATCAAAGCTCTTGCAGCATTATTTAGGCTATGAAGGCTCTTGGAGATTCAACCATTCAGCCAGTTTAATCATTCAGCCCTTCAGCTATTCAACTATTCAGCCATTCAGCCATTCAAATTTCATCAACTATTGACCATTCAGCCCATTCGACCTTAAACTTCTTCATCAATGGATGAAGGACATATTTATAGAGGAGAGGAGGAGGTTGGGATCCCTAAAATAGTGGAAGGGAGGCCTTATCCCTTGGGGAGGTTCCCCATAAGGTGGAAACAAGAGGCCAAAGGAAGAAGGTCATGGTTATTCGATCAAAACCACTCCTCATGACGCATCCACGAAGTTGTTGTAATCGAAACTTAGTCTCTTTTTTTAAAAAAACTTTCCATAAGCGAGTTGGCGCGGGTGCTCAAATAGGACAGAGCGCCAATCGTGGCGACTCGCAGTCTAATTTTACTCATTGGCGCGAGGACATAACGGGACTACCAGCGCAAGGCAAAAATAGGTGTTTTTAGGGTCTTCTCGGGGAAATTATCAACGGGAAGGAATGTTATCCCTCATGGAAAGGGATGTAATGATGGTATTTGCAAGGCATGGCATCGCTTATGTGGTCATAGAAACGACCCTCTAATGGGCGGGAGATGGGGATTGCGGGGACGGTGACAAATTATCGTGTAACAAATGCCCCCTAAAGCATGAGGCCCGAAGAGAGAGAGGGGTGAAATGCTTTACAGAACGTGATCCAGCGAAAACAGCTAACGTTGGAAAACACTACGTCAGAAAGTACAATCGATATCCCAAATACATGATATATATGTGGCATGGGCGCAGCCATCTATAACGAGTATACAAGAATCTAGATCCAAGGCATGGACGCGGCCATCCAATAAGGATCGATAAAAGAGACTCGGGTATGGTCGCGACCATCCAATCAACGAGTCACGTATCTAATCATAATAATCCACAAAATCGCAGCACTGGATTCTAACGAGACAAAATCCAGGGGTCTTGCGCTCCGTCTCGAGCGAACAAAGTACAAGTTCAAGCATGTCGAGTAAGTGAGTGCAAGTCGAACATGCAAGAACATGCTCGATTACGAGCCAATGATGAAACACATGTATGCACGTGAGAGGTACCACTAATAATGACAATGGCCCTCAAGGTACTATAGGTACAATGCAGCATGCAAATTAGTGAGCCGGCGTCGAACACTAGTGAGAATCACTCGATCGGAGGCGCAATGATGAAAACCTCACGTCGAGCGCGAAGAACACGCCATTGAGGCATGCGAGGCTCAAAGGTACGGAAGGGAGTCTCTAGATCAACTTCCTGGATAATGAGCTAAATTCGCGACAGAAGTGACATGATCGAAGGTGGGCCATAATGTTTCCCACATCATCGACGCAAGACGAGAGGAACATATATGTCATGAATCGAGGATCGAGATGAGAATTAGAGGAAGGTTGAAATTTTGTAGAGGTCAACTTCTCTTGAACATATCGGTGGCACGGCGGTGGATTTAGCGTATTTGACATCAAAATATCAAAGGTCATGATGACGAGGCAAAGAGAAGATGAGAGGTCAAAAGGGATCACCCAAACCCTACGGAGGCAAGTGGAAAACGAGATGAGATGTCCCCAACCCGACACGAATGCGAACAAGTGCCATGTTCAAGAGCGACATACTGTCGACGACGACAATGATGCTCTGGTTCCATTTTTTCTCCCCACCATTTATGGTGAGTACCCCAATTATTTTTTGAAAACAATCTTGAAGGGTATAGCATATGCTTGTCATATAAGTTAGTCCCTTCGGACGAATCCATCCTAGTACATTTAACGAGCTCCTAGGAAGGAGAAACTCGAATATCATCATTATGATAGGGGATCCGATGTCATCGAGATTTTAACGAGTGCGATAAAGGAAGAACTCAACGTCTTTTCATGTTTAGAGAGTTTGAAAAGACGATGAAAAAGTAAACTCCAATGGTCCCTTTTCGTAAATAGTTCTCAGAGACCGAAAAAGGTAAAAAACTATGTCATAGAAAAGCCTCCCTAGTCGCGATAGGCTAGGGTATTCCCTTTTTTCGTAAATAATCTATCCCCATCTCGAAAAAAAGGGGTAAACGTATACTCTGGGTAGATGTCGTTTCGTAACCACTTTTAACAAGATCAAAATGACAAGCGACTCGGCGATATTTTCATGTTTAGGGAGTCGAAAAGAAGCTGAAAGTTGTCACCTCCTCGGAGGAATGAGTGGTATAAAGGGTGGCAAAACTGTTCAGGTAATGGTGGAACTCGCTCAGAACAAATAAAGGTTAAGAGGTCAGGCTAACAAGACCACTCATTGCAACGGTTCCTCAGGAACGGGTAAAACAACCAAGTGAAGGCATATGATCGGCCTAGCAAATAGTGACGATGGAGTGAGAAAACCAAGGCTCATCTGGCAAAAACAAGCTGATAAAATGGAAATCACGAGAGGTAAAATGGGAAAGGTTTCATTTTTACACAAGCTTGAAATCAAGAAACTCTGCTTGAAGTTGGTTTCATTTTTACACAAGCTTGAAACAAAGATAAACTATGCTTGAAAGCTCGGTTTCATTTTTACACAAGCTTGAAATGGAAACAAACTATGCTTGAAAAAGTAAGCATGCCCCTCAACATGTTGACTCAATTCGAGGTACATGCCCCCGCAAGCTCAGTCCATGCACCCGAGTAAACGGATGGAGGGAGTGAAGGTTCGAGTTACAAGTTCTAAGAAAGACTCGACTGGGATTTTACGAGATCCGATCAAGAGACTCGAGATTGAACAAGAACGTGTTTCATTATTTTAACGAGGTTGACACATTAAAAGAACTATCCTCATGACACCTTGTTTCATTTTTAAAGGAGCTTAGACGACGGAAAGAACCATGCTCCGACAACTTTGTTTCATTTTTTAAAGGAGCTTGACACGAGACAAGGAACTATGCTCCCAGCTATACCTTGTTTAATTTTTTAAGGAGCTTGACATAGGAAAAGAACCATGCTCCAGGACCTTGTTTCATTTTTTATGGAGCTTGACACAAGAAAATGACTATGCTCCAACTCGACCTCATCATCATGAGACAAGAAGTCATCGCTTCAAGAGTTCCACTCCCGATGGAAGGAAAACATCACGGAAGTCGGGACTCAATTCCCCACAGACACCGATGCCACAGTGGCACTATCAGCTGGGTACGGGGAACGGGGTGAGGTAGCCACATAGTTGACACTGCGGTGGGGCGAGTATAACGTGGTGGATAAAAACCAGGAAGGGATGATGGCAGGGCAGGGCACTGCCATATCGGGACTAAGAGCGAAAGCGATCAGATGGTCACAATCCGAGTCCTTCATGTGGAAAACGGACCACACGAAAAAGGGGGAGGAGACAAGCGCTCCCATGGCATAGGTGTAATTGTGTCCCAAGAGCAGATTGAAATCCAAGGGGCTGGAACAACCATCACGTCCATATGGACGGTTTACCTCCCAAAGTAATAGGTAACCTTGGAAGGATCCCTAATGGTTGACTGGTTTCTTATTCAAATGTCAAAGATTCTCGTAACAGAGCGCAAGCGGTGGTGAACCAAAAAGCTTGCGGAGTAGTTGAGGATAGAACACCACGGATGCACCTTGATCTATAATGGTGCTCGGGTACAACCGGACCAAAGGCACGTACCAGTTATCTCAAAGGCACGTAAGACGGAAGGCGGCATCCTCGCAAATCAATTCCAATCAAAGGGAGCTGACCAAACTACTCGGGAGGGGCTACCATCGAGGCAGAAGGTCTTCCCTCAGTGTTATGGAAGGAGCATCCTCCACGACCTCCATCTCGAAGGTGGGAGGGGTATCCTCCGGAACCTCCATCATGGGAGGTGGAGGAGCAACTTCTAGGTATGGAGGACAGGAGAATATTTCTCCAAGCCCAAGTAATCCGCAGAAACAAGAAGAACTGAGGATGTGAGATCCACTCTCCACGGAAAAGACTCCGGTGCAGCCGACGGGCGAAATCAACCCGATCCCATGACCAAAGGTTGGTCGGTGATGGATTCTTGAATTTGAATTTCCAAAGGAGCAGGATTGACTAGGATGACTCTTGACCAATCATAGGATCAAATTTGGTGGAGGACTCAAAGAAAGATTTTTGTAACTAGCGGAAGGCATGGCACAAAGCAACTGCGAGTTGTCCAAAACTGCATAGCTTCATCCATATACGGACATAGGTGAATGGCATGGTGCCCTTCGCTACTGCTACTGATTGGTAATCTTACCCCTTTGTAGGAGCCTTACCAGCACTAACCGAAGACGTGCCCCCAGCTTGACTCCCATGAGCCAAAGGCAACGGTGGACGACCATTGGACCATACTTCGAGCACCTTGGGAATGCCAGGGAAATCTCGAAGAAGATGGTCACCTTGACACAACATGCAAGGGAAATTGACTTTCCGTGGAGAGTTGGGAGGTTTATCAATGGAAGGCTTCTTAGGCGCAATAGCCGCAGAGCTAGCCTCTCCTTTATCTAACTTCTTCTTCTTCATCTTCTTCTTCTTCTTCTTAGCCACCTGGTTGCTAGAATCCAGGACCTGCCACTGTGCCAGTAGAAGATGAGGACAAAGACAGGCGAAGAAGGGGAGAGGTTCACCTTGGAATCAACATGATGTTGTTCATGCGGAGGAGACGTGTTGAAAGCAGTAGCTAAGACATTGGGACCACGAGAGGTTGAAAACAACCAAACGAGCAACCCAGCAGTTAACCCCAGGAAGGGACAACGTTGCCATATAAGGAGCACCAACATTTCCAAAAAGGAGGAAAAGGACCAGGATTCCCCTTCGGAGGGGATTCCTTGATTGGTGAACTCCGGGAAAAGTTTCCATTAGAAACAACTCAACACAACACCCTAAGGAAACTAACTTTTACACCGGGAATATTTCGTGCGCGTTAATTTTTTAGAACATTGAAACAAAACTCTACTGTTTCATCTTTTTAAGAGTCGAAACAGTCAAAAGTTGACTCTATCACTTCTGATTGGAAACAAGCGTGAAAAGGACAAGTGCTTGATGATCCTTTCAAATTTAAAGAGTCGAAAAAAGATCAAAATGACTACTCGCGGTAATCTAGGCAAAGGGTGTACCGGATATCAAGTGAGCCTGCAAATATACACCTTGGTTTCAAAATGAAAGATAAATCAACCAAGGACTTGACATACGTGTAGGCAATCTCCCCGAATCATCGTGATCGGGTGTATCATGGGTATAAGGCAGCAGAATCGGCTTTTGCACGGATAAAGGATAGCAGCCTAGTGGGGTCTCACTTTATACGCGACGGCATGGCGGGAGCACAAGTCGTACTAGTCATCTGTGCCAAGAGGCGAACGACAGCTACTAGGTTTAACGATGCTGGAACACGTCACTAGCCTAGACCTCTAAATATTTCGTTAATGTTTCAATGTTGCCATGATCCATCATTATTGTGCACCAATAATACTGGAGAAAAGAAAGAACTCTGACTAGGTTGAATTATACTGGCCTCTAACATTTCTGTAATCATACGTTCAATCTCTCTCTTTTGGACATAAGGATAACTGTAAGGCCTGATGTTTGGAGGATCACTTCCTGGAATCAAATGAATATCATGATCATGATCACAAATAGGTGGGATTCCTTTGGGAGTTTCAAACACCTTGGAATGATTATCCAAGACATTTTGGAGATATGGAGAAATAGATGATTTTGATGTTGGAACTTCTAGTGAGCATAATTGTGCAATTATGTCTCATTTTTATTTCTTCATAAGCTTTGTCAAAACATTAGAGCTTATTATCTTTCCAGAATTCATTCAGTGATACCTCAGTAATTCAATTTCTCTTTCCTTAGAAAATAATTTCAAGAAAATTTCTTGAAAAATTAAAATTTATTGTCCCCAAATCATGTAACCATTATACTCCTAGTACAACATCAACACCTCCATTGGAATGGAAAGCATTGGACTATTCAATACATATTCCCCCCATGGCTAGCTTGATATTATGGCACTTTCTAGAGAAATTTAGAGTTCCTCCATTTGCAATCATCACTTGACACTCTGGTGCTAGGTATAGGAAGCAATTCAATTTCTTGGCTACCTTACAATGAATAAATTATTGGTACTAACTAAATCAATAAACACTATTACATTTTTTCTTTTTGATATGTCCTTCTATCTTCAGAGTTTTAAGAGTGGTAATTCCTGCCAATGCATTACATGATATGGCCAGACTCATTTCTTCTTTCTCTAGGGTTGGTTATTGGTGTATATCCTCCTCTTTTGAAGTTTCTTGTTCATTTTATTCCTCCTCTTCACAATATATGTAAAATAATTTATTCTCAGCACACTTATGACCTTTAGTGTATTTGCTATGATAGCATTAGCAAAGCCCTTTTGCTCTTTTTTCTTCCAATTGTTGTGGTGTCAACCTTGTAGGTTGTGGAAGTATAGGAGTAGCAACACTTCCATCTTTATAGATGTGAGTGGTAGGCTTCTTTGTCGCCATAATTTTACTTTCAATTTTTTTCTTTTCCAACTCTGAATTCCTTCTCCAATTAGTTAGGTTTCCCAAAGGTGAACCTCATAGTTGAATGTTATGCTTTAAAGTCCCTATGAAGAAATCAATCATGTGTTCCTCTCGAATACTAGTTACCCTTATATTCAATTTTTGGAAGTCCTTAATGTGCTCCACCATTGAACCCTTTTTGTTTGAGATTTATCAATTAGCTAAAGAAGGTGTTGCTCTTTTGTATCCTCATAATGTACTATCATTTCCTTCGTAAAAAATTGACCAATTGAATTTTTTTTTATGAGAGCAAAGTCATCGATACCATACAAATGTATTTTGTTCTAATATAAAGTTGCAATGCGTAACTTTTGTGTGTTTTTCACTTTATGAAGATCAAAATATTGCTCCATCTATAGTATCGATGTTACGAGATCCTTGCCATCAAACTTCCTCATATCAATCTTTGGAATATGGTGGGTCTTCAATCCAACATTAGAGTTTATGAAATCACGATTAACATTTATTTTTTTCCCATCATGAGTTTCCTTTACTACCTTCTCTCTATTGGGAATCATTTTTTGTATCAAAATTTTCAAACCTTCCATGTCTGCTTTTAGTGTAATATTCCCAAATTTTCACATCACATTTGGAATATTAGAGTCCTTGATTTTCTTAATGAATTAAGTAAATAAAAGGGTGGAGGGACCCACAATCCTCAATAAGAATAAATATCCACTTTGTGTATGTGAATGTGGATTAATTTAGTCTGATCTACAAAAAGAGGTAGTTGAGCAACTACTATGTGAATGAGATTGGAGATCGTGTCTCATTTAATGAGAGAGATCATGGGAGGGGTTGATTCGATCAACTAAGATCTTGAGAGATGTCAAACCAAGGGGTCATTGAGCATTGTATGATCAAGTGGTGGAGAATGAAACACATGATGGATGGGTGTACATTGCACCTAGAAAAGCATCTTGGATTATTTGATGTATGATATTTTAGATCTGGAATTGTCAAGTGACATTCCACAGCATTCTTGGGCTATTTAGCGAGAGATTTCAAGTCTTTCGTTTAGCACTGGGAGGGTGTTCCTAGGGCAGGGAATTCCTCCTCTTTCTTTGAGTGATATCTAAGGAAGAGGTTTTTACTTCATTATACATCGAGCTTTAAGTGCCATTTCCTTTTTCTACTTTCTGCGAACATTCATGTTAAGCTGTAGTTTTAGAAGATCAGTTTGGAAGGTGGAAGTTGTCTTTAGTACTTCGGCCGGAGAGCGAGGTGAGGGATTATTCCCATCACTTGGGGCTTATAGATCGAGCACTCCAGAGCCACATTGCAGATCCGGCACGAGCCACATGTTATTGACCTCTCGAGCACAATATTCTCTCCAAGAATCAACGTTGTCCATTTTGCGGATCCGAAAGGAGGAAGGAAGTTGCACTAGTGCTTCGACCCACGAAATCCGAGTGGAGGATCATTCCTTCACATTTCCATCGATCTCACCATTAGCACGGAGTTTATTGCAGCATATTTCAGAGAGCGAGAGGCCTCTCTTTTCCCTCACAGTACGATTCAGAGGCGATTGTGTTGCAGCATTTACTGCAATCATCTTTTGGAGGATTGAGGAGCTAGATCTAGAGCTTCTAGCTCATAGATCTGAGGAAGGGATCAACCCTTCAAGCATAGATCTGATATGAGCACATATTTCAACCATCTATTCTTCAGATCTAGCTTCAGATCTGTATTTCCCAGTAGATCAAGGATCAAATCCGAGGGAGGTGATTTTCCAAAGTTACAGACATTAAAGAAATTTTGAGGTCTAAAAAGGGTCTCCTAAGGAAATAATAAAATAATAGCTAAACCAATAAAATAATATTTATGAATTTTCAATTCACTTTTTGCACCAAAATCCATGTAACCATGGTTAAATTCAATTCAAAAGTTGTACCAAAATAAAAATAATAAAAAAATTTGTATTAATGTGATTATAAATAAGAATGATATTTTTAAGAAAAAGTCATTATCATTGCACAACTAATGCATTTGTCCTTTGTACTTAAATAAATTAAATTAAAATATAAATATAAATTCATAAATTCTTAATTATAGAATATACTATTAATTAAAATTTATATTATTTAAATTATATAATAACATGTAGTTAATATACTATATAAAAATAATATAAAATAATATATTGTTTTATATATGAATTTTATATTACATATTGAATTGATTTGATTTATAAATAAATATTTGAAAATATACAAATATATTATTTATTGAAAAATGTGTAAATACATGAAGATTGTGTAGGGATATGCATTGTTTATTTCAAAAAATATGAAATGACAATAATAATATTTTATTAAAAAAATGTGAAATGACATTTATTATGAGTATTTTACTTTATGACTTTAAAAGGACTTAGAGCACTACCATGGTTAACCATGATTTTTTATCCACCATTGAGAGTGTGACAAGTAAGTACCTTTAACTCAAGTAATGCAACGTCAACCATTAGGGATGATGTCATCCACTAAAATGTGATTGGTTCTCATAAAGTGAATTTTGATTGTACATTTTCCTTAGGAGGCCCATTTTAGACCTCAAAATTTCCCTAATGTCTGGAAAATCCTTTCCCGGGCTATCTTGGGAATCCATCACATTGGCCGGATCTCGAATCTTGGCATCATCGAGTCTCAGTTTGAGTAGATCCGCTATTTCTCTTTTTTCATATTTGCAACTCCATGTTTATATTACGTTGAGAGAGACAACGTAGTATTTCTTTCACGAGCCTCGATAGTTATGATGTACTCGCTTCACACATGTTTCTAGGTGATTCTAGCTCATCTTTTTGGCTAGATCCGCCTATATCTTGTACTAGTGTAGCTGATTCATCTCCAGATATAATAAAAATAGCTCAGACTCTTCCTGCATATTATGATTTGTACTTAGATTTATTATTTATCTTGCTGAAATTTCTTATATTGTGTGAAGTATTTCTGCATTTTCCCTTTTTGGGATATTACAGTGGTATCGTGAGCATGATCTTTGGCTCGGCTTGTGGACACTTCATCTTTTTACATTGAAATAAGAACATATAGATGAGATCTATCATGGAGAATGAAAAAAGCTGTCACTTCTTTCTTTAGATCCATGAAAAAATCTCTTCGAAGGGGGTCTATCAAATGAAGGAGGGAAGAACAAAAAGAAGATCCAAGAAGTAGATCCGATGAGGAAAACACTTCACTATCGACAAAGAAAGATCGGAGAATTCTAGATCTCCTCGAAGATCCACTATGCCCACTTTCTTTGAAGAAGGTGAGAGGTATATAAGTAAATGAAGGAATGAACCTGAGACTCATGAGACTCTCAGTCTGTATCTTGAAGAGTAAAAAGCACAGTCTAGAGCATTCAAGGAGAAGCTAACTCTCCAACAATTCTTCAGAATCAAAGAAGAGAGAGGATCCTATAGCAACAATATAAGAAAGAGGCATAATAGATTCTATTTGCCTACATTTGATGGGTCTTCCTCAAGCAATGTCAAGGCCTGGAGGAGAGAGTTAGATTCATTTTTCGAGTTACATCCTATGGCTGAAGAAGAGGCTGTTCAAATTGTAGCACTTCATCTCTTAGATGAAGCAGAAGATTGGTGGTTTAGGCACACTAGAGCATACAAAGGTGACCAAAGTATTGATTTCTTTCATAACTCAGGAAGAGGTTTGATGTGGAGGGGTTACTCACTTTCACCCTACTGCACGAAAAGTAATTGTATATAGAGAAGAGGCACTTGCATCTTTGCAAGATAGTCTTGAGCTCTTGACATATGGAGTCCCATGCATGGATCAGGAGATGCAGGAAGATACCAGGGCTAGTACACTTGAGGAAAAGAGACCATCACTCTTACCAACACTTGAATACATTGTTGTCTCGGTTGAAGGAACTCTTGTGTTCTATCAAGAGGTTCCCACATATCAGTTGATCCAAGGTATGCATAAAATTTCAGCACATATGGTTTCTAGATCAATGCATAACCAAGGATTAGAAAGCAGAGATGCACGATTTAAAGCGAGAAACATATCACGACGTAGAGGACCCTTGAGATGATCAAGGACGAGGCGAAAACTATCCTCGTTCATCATTGATGAGCTAAATTCAACTTTGAGTTGAGATGTAGAGTTTTAGAAAATGAGATTAGCATTGCCTTATGAACAATGGTGATTATGAGATCGGTATTGTGCCTTACTTTGAGGCAGACATATGTATTATCTGCGAGATCTATAAGTCGTTTCGTCACTTAGTAGTCGTGACAAAGGAAGGGCCTCATCATTCTTGGAGACACTGGAGGTAGCTTCATTCATGAAGCAATGGAAGTAAAGATGACAAATGGTAGACATCTTGAAATGAGAAATCTTTTCTCCTTTTTAGATGACCCTTTCTCAATAAAGCCTCTCATCAGCTCAGAGAAACTTATACTTGCATTAAATCCAAAAAATTATTTGGTTTTGGAGGGCCTTTGATGGAGAGATAATCTCATTAAGAGATATCATTAGAGATGCATTTCAAAAAATTTCGTGGAATGCAAAGCTCTTCGATAGTTTGGGAAGGATGGCATTCTACAAAGGGAGGATGCCATGATTATCCGATACCTCATTCATCATCCCCATGGGAGTGAATGGGTAAGGATGATAAAGCGAGGGGTTGCGAGAACCACTTGCAGTGTATGGGCTAGAATGCTTGGTTACGTTGGTTTCCATTGGGATATTTACATCTACCTCCAAAGGCACCTATTTTTCGATCCATGCCTTGAAAAACATGTATGAAATAAAGAAGGAGGCATGTGTCTGCTATTTGGTTGCTCTTGGGTGAGTATGGATACCACCCAATATCTCATCATTTTCTGAATCATGCCTTGTCTTTCAATGATAATTTACAGCATAAGGGGAAGGCATGTTCATTTTGGTTTCACTTGAGAGAGCTTGGCTCACCATATGACATCTCCTATGTCTATGTGTTTTGTGTTATTTAAAAATTTGGCATAATAGATCTCATGATGTGCATTGATGATGTTTCTTTGAATTGGGGTTGATGTGACATCTCATATGTCCATTAGTATGCTTATGCTTCATGATGCACATGAGGAGGAAAGGAAGCATCAATATCTCTTGTTCTTGTGGTTGCTTATGGGGGAGTTTGGCTTGATCATCTTATATGGAGGAAATGGAGGATGGCAGCAAGAGGGCCTTACTCAGTGGTTATTGTTAAGGGGAATATGGTTTGACATATTTGTCTATCCATATTGCTTCTTCCCTTTCTTCTTTTGCATGCTTTGAGATGATGTGAGTTTGGATCCAATAAGGCCAACGGGGCTAAGTATGGGAGCATATCAATGCTCAATCTAATTCATGAAACATGGGATGAAGATATGTATTATGTGATGAAGCTTTTTCCCCTTGTGGAAAGAGCTACTTTATTTTATGTCTCTCATGTATTGTTGATGATGTTGGACATCACATGGTTGTCACTTGGTACTTCATGATGGGAGGAGGACATCTAACCAAACAGTTGGAGGTCATTCCTTATGCTTTTAAGAGACAACTTTGGAACCAAACATACATAACCCTCTCTGAGAAAATGGAGGAAGCCTTCCTTATGTGGATGCCATATGGAGGGGGAATAGATGGCCTTGCATCTACTTTTTGGAGTTGCTTGAGGACAAGCAACATTTTTTGCAGGGGGGGCCATAATATTCCCAAATTTTCACATCACATTTGGAATATTAGAGTCCTTGATTTTCTTCATGAATTAAGTAAATAAAAGGGTGGAGGGACTCTGTTATGACTCGGGTTTTTCCTAGAAGTTGTGTAAGAGGAAAGTATCCCAGAGGTAACCACAAGCCAATCTTTTTAGATGCGGAATCTAACCAACTAGCATCCGCAGAGGGTCTCTCTTTGATGATTTATCTTTGTTTTTTGAATGATTTTAGGCTAGTTATAGATGCAAAGTTTGTTTTGGGAAAATGGTGGAATCCACAAACTAAGGGCAAGGTTGAGGGCTTTCAGTCCATTGGGCTATGGAGTCTAAGGATGGCTTTACTGGATTTCTTTTCTGAACACAAGATGGTATTACAGGGCAAGATAGCTAGACAGAGAACAATCCTTAAAATTTAAAGTGGATGGATGGTCTCGAAGGGATGAAAGGCAACTAAGAATCTTTCACCATATTCAAGAGGAAGAAAAGAAATGATTACAAGCAAAGAGCAATGAAGGATTCTTTGTTACAGTAATCAACAATATTGAATCAGCAAAACATGAGCAATTAAGAATTCATGCTTATATCTAATCCAGAAGAAAACATCGAGAATAATCACATTTGAAAACAGAGTACAATTAAGCAAATTCTGTTTCAATCCTTTATGTAAACTATTCAGAAACGGATATGATGATAGCATAAACTAATATAAAATTTAAACACAAGGGTTGGAAAACTTATTGAACCGAAGTCCAACACATGAATCCTGCAACAAGTCCAGTGCTTCAAAACGTCATCCAGTAAGCCACAAGTAAATTTGTCCAAAAGCTTTTTATTCCGAAAACCTCAATGTTACAGCAGAGTAATAGAATCCACCCTCAATACTCTCTTTGAGGGTTTATTTATACAAATTCTAAACTAAAATATCTTGAAACAAATATCAAAATTGGTTCACAAATCTCTCCAACTATTTACATAAATAGAACTAAAGTAAAGGACACTCAAACTATTTGGCACTATTTTTTATGGATAAGTGATGACAAAGAGGAGAATTCGAATTTGATCCAAATCTTATTTGATGATGAGGCATCCAAGTCACTAATTGCTTCCTTTCTTTGTGCAATCTGCTCCAACAATTCTGCAAACTTGGGGTCCAATGATATCTTCGTATTTCTCAATCCGTAATAGATATGTAAAAAGTGAAAGAGGTTATTGTGGATAAATATGTTGGTGAGATAAAACTCTTTCACTTTCCTAAAATTCCTCTCCAGATGTGCATAATATTCTCTGTAAAAAATATGTGTAAAACAGAGTTTTACAGAGTCTGAAAAATGGCCTGTAAAGATGCGCATGTATCTCTCATTATAAAACCACTGTGCAAAAACTGAGATAGGTTTTTGTAGATGGGTCTCTTAGGAACAAAAAAATCCTTCAGTTTTGTGAAATGTATTTCTAATTGGCCACAATATTCTCTGCAAAATGATGACTTGACTGTAATTTTCTGCAAAAAGTGCTTTTCAACATTGTTTAATATTTCCAAAACCATAATAGCTGTTAGGAAAGTGAGAGAGGTTTTTGTAGATGGTACTCTTAAGAACATAAACCTCCTTCAGTTTTGCAAAATTCATCTTTGATTGATCACAATAGTTTCTGAAAAACTATGACTAAAATATGCAATTTCTGCAAAAATGTTCCTTCTTGTTGTATTTTTCATCTTTTCACTTTTTTGTTCCTTTGACTGTTTTACTTTCACTTTAGATAAAATTCAATGTTGGTGAAAGTATTTTCATCTCATTTTACCATTTTACTGCCTCTGTAATTACTTTTACTGTTTTACCTTTGACCGCTCTGTAACTTCATTTTTACTTTCACTCTGACTTTTACCTGATACACTTTAACCACTGATACTCTTTAATCCTGATACTCTTTGATTGTTCTTTACCGTGTTAGACTGAGCAGTAATTGGGAAAAGGACATTCTGGTTAGGGGACATTACTGCTCTTTGAGTTGGATCATAGTTAGAATGGCAATAGTGGACAATTTCTGGGAAAATAATGACTGAGGGGATGAGATACCTTGGGAGATTGGATTCCCACAACCCTATAAGATCTTGCCCCTTTGAGTATTCGTCTCTGCAGCGAAAATAGCTCAATAGGGGACTTTCATCAAAACGCAGGTCTTTAATTTGGAAATCTTCATCTATCAAAGGTAAATAGTCCAATTCACGGTGAGGAGCATTCAATGGAGTGATATTTAAAGCTGTCGGGGCCTCCATTTTGGTTCTTGTGGATTCAAAATGGAGGTTTTAGTTTTTTCTTGCAGACCGGACGGGATATCTGACAAAAGAGGAAATTGGAACAATTTGCAGGTTTTTTGGGGGCAATTTCACAGGTTTAAAATCTTCAGGGAGGACTCAGCGATGATTTTTAACCACTTTTTCAGAGAAAAATCAAAGGAAACTAAGCTTGACTTACAGTCGGGGCGCGAAATGATAAATACCTGTTTTTAGATGGAAACTGGTTCTTTAACAGGTAATGAGCAATGGCGGGGACGTTCTTCAACACGGGCGCAGCTGAATTTCGGAGTAAATTGGTGTATTTGCAGTGGAATTTGAAAATTGCAGCGGGAGCTCTGTCTCTTTCAGAAACTAAAAATAACCGAAAAAACACGAAAAATGGCTTATTTACAAGTCAAAAGGGTTTTTGTCTTTTTCGAGGTGATGACGTCATTGACGTACGGGGTGACGTAGGGAAGTGGGGCCGGCGGTATGCGGTAAGCGGTAAGCGGTAAGCGGTGAGCCCGCACCGCTTATGGACGAAGGCGGTAAAAGACGCGAGGGGAGCGATTCCATAGCTTTAATGCCACGTGGATGGTCTGACTAGTCAAAACCACCCATTCCCCGCTGGCTAAATAACTCACACGGGATGGGCAGCGGGATTGATCATGACCGTTGATCAATGGAGGGATGATCCGACGGCTGAAGGAAAGGGAAACATGCGGGGGATTGAAAAGTGGGCCCGGCGGGATTTAAAAAGTTTTTAACGTGTAATCTAATCACCCCGGGGAGAAGTTAATAGGCGGGAATGGTTGTTAATTAGTCCAAATGACTAATTAACCCCGTGAATTTATGAAATGGATCGTGGCGGAGTTTGGCCATGTGGAATGGCACGTGGACAGAACACGGTGGCATAAACTTCCGCGGAGTTTATTAATATGTTTTGATATTAAACACACTTGTCGCATGTCTAAAGGTTTTTGTATATTTTTTATTATACGATGAATAAATTAATATAATCAATTCATCATAGGGGCGGAATGTATATATAAGGCTATAGTTTTTACCAAAGGGCTTTATAAAGCGGGGTACTTATTTTAAATGTGCGGGACTATATATACTTTGGTAAAACATTATAATAAGAGGGTTTTGGGGATATTTATTAGAAAAGGGAGTTATATACATAGGAAAAGGGATTTCACTAGGGAATTAATATAATAAAGTTAAATGTTAATATGATAAAGGACAAGGAAAATCAAAACACCTTTGTACATCTAAGAAAGTGAAAATTTATGAAGTAAATTGCACATTTTATCTTCAACACTTAAACTTAGAATAACAAGTTGTTTTGAGGAATTTTGTGGAATGTTGCATCAGTTTCCTAAGTAAAATAGGATTTTACTTAGGAAAAGTTAAAGATAGAAGATAACAATGATGAATTATTTGAAGTGCTCAGGTCTTTTTTGATCATTAGGCTGAGGGTCCGGTCCCTCCAGAAGTCAAGGAAATGCCTTGAGCCCCTTTGATCTCCAATTACCTTAGTACTTTTTGGGGGAAATTAGTAAAACTCTTGAGGGGGAAAATGATGAGGGAGGTTAATGATTTTGACTTTGCTTGCTGTGATTTTCCAGTGTATTTCTTGCTTTAGTACTTGTGATGAGAGTAAAGGATCAACCAACATGTAGCAGCACCATTCATCAGATAACACTTTGCAGCACCATCTACCTACCCTATCTACTTAACACTACCATTTTGTCTTCTTTATTAGGGTGCATTTAGACTTGCAAACCCTTTTCAATCTTTTTCTTTTTACATGATAAATCTATCTATTTCTACCCTTATTACATCCAAGGGCTCAGATTAAACTGTTGAGCACCTTTTATTCACTCTACCTAGCTACTTATCTGCCAAGATTAAACCGTTTGGCTAGATATTTATTCTCTAATCTATAACATGAAATTGAAATATGACTAAGCCAAGTTTAAACAGTTTGACTTATTCATGAATTGTGGCAAAAGTTTCACAAGCTGCACACAATTATTTTATTACAACAGATGAAAAAAGTAGTGGCATTTAGACTTGCACACTTTCCTTGGTCTATTTTTTGCTTGGGGTTCATTTTTTTCTCTTTTTGACCATTTTTATTCTTTTTACCCTTTGATTTTTCTTTTAGGGTATACCCTCTTTACATTTTTTAAATTTTTTGATTTTTTGGTTTTTCAAGAATATGGAACACCTTTGCTCAAGTAAGAAGGTTTGAACATATTCCACCCTTCCATCAAGACAATCATGAAAGATGAAACCTATTGATATAGGAGGCTAACAGACCCACAATCCTCAATAAGAATAAATACCCACTTTGTGTGTGTGAATGTGGATTAATTTAGACTAGATCTGCAAAAAGAGGTAGTTGAGCAATTACTAATGTGAATGAGATTGGAGATCATGTCGCATTTAATGAGAGATATCATGGAGGGTTGATTCAGTCAACTAAGATCTTGAAGATGTAAAACCAAGGGGTCATTGAGCATTAATGATCAAGTGGTGGAGGAATGAAGCACACATGATGGAGGGGTGTACATTGCACCTAGATTGTTTGGTTGATTTGGTCAAACAACGCAGTCCCACTTGGAGGATCTTATCCACCTAAGACAACACAGTTGAGATTAGGGCCAAGGCTTGAGGGGGTTCAATCATTATAAAGGAGATGAAGGCAAAGGTGAAAGGCATCTTGGATTATTTGATGTATGATATTTTAGATCTGGAATTGTCAAGTGATATTCCACTACATTCTTGGGCTGCTTAACAGAGATTGCAGGTGCTATTTAGCACAGGGTGTTCCCGAGCAGGAATCCCTCCTCTTTATTTGAGTGATCTCTAAGGAAGAGGTTTGTACTTCATTATACATCAGGATTTAAGTGCCATTTCATTTTTTCTACTTTCTGCAGAACATTCATATTCAGAAAACTGCAGTTTTCTGAAGATCAATTTGGAAGGTGGAAGTTGTCTTCAGTACTTCAGCTGGAGAACAAGGTGAGGGATTATTCCCATCACTTGGGCTTATAGATCAGCACTCCTAGAGCCACATTGCAGATCTGGCATTAGGCAAAATTTTATTGACCTCCTAGCAGCAGTATTCTCTCCAAGAATAACGCTGTCCATTTTGCAGATCTGAAAGGAGGAAGGAAGTTGCTAGTACTTCAGCTAGCAATCCAGTGATGGAACATTCCTTCACATTGCCATCAGTCTCACCATCAACCTGGAGTTTATTGCAACATATTTTAGCAGGTAGAAGGCCTCTCTTTCCCTCACAACAAAGTTTTGAGAGGCAGTTGTGTTGCAGCAGCTGCAATCATCTTTTGGAGGATTGAGGAGTATAGAAAATTTTAGGGGCGAATCTTAGCCCATGGGCGAAATTTAAGGAGTTTTACATTTTTTAGAGGAAAATTTGTATTTTACACCCATTTTCTATAGTTTTCTATAGTTCACCCAGAAATTATTTTAAAATAAAATAATTATTATATTTAAGCCATAAAGAATAAGCAGATAAACTTTGAAACCCGCTGATTCGCCTTGTTTTGAGGTGGAGTTTTTCTGCAATAGCCCCCGATTTCCAGAAATGCAGGTGGGCTTGGCTTCCAATCGCCCTGATTTCCAGGAATGCATGTGGAATTGGCTTCTAATCGCCCTGATTTCAAGGAATTTAGGCGGGGTTTTCTTCCAATCGCCCTCGATCCAGGAATGTCACTGGCCCGATCCGGGAATGGCACTGGTTAATTCAGGGGTTTTCACTTTGATTCTCCTGTATAAGGAACAAGTCCGTGACTGCTTTGAACTTTGGAACAAGTCCATGACTGCTTTGAACTTTGATTCTCCTATATAAGGAACAAGTCTGCGATTGATTGTGTCTTCAGAGTGGGGGTAAACAAGAAAGGAGCGGGGGAAGCTGAGTCAGGTGTTTTTCCCCCGAACTCGAACTCCTTTGCAGCCAAGTTATCACTATAGCTGCAGAGAGATATTCATTTGATTCTTATTATTAATGTTTCACTAGCTACCCAAACTCCTTTTAGGTTCAGCTCCTTATGGCGGGGTGGGGGAGCAACTAGCTACCGATCGACGGTGGTCCGACATGTCCTGCTCGCTGAAAGGGATGTCTCTTGCTTCTTATGCTCATAATACCTACTAGTATGGATGTGAAAAAAATCAAGTCCACAGTCGCACCTACCCATTTATGCATGCTTGTTTTTTGAGCCTAGATCTTACATTTGACCTATTCTTGCGTAAAGCACAATAAGACAGCGCCCAGTCCAAAAACAACGGACAAAAAGAAGTCTGTAACCTTTTCTCTTTAACCTCTCACCAGATTCCTTTTTCTTTGACCCCTGAACCTCTCATCTCATCTTAGGCCTTAATCACTTACCTCACCAAGGACATTAGAAGCCTAAGAAGGTCCAACATAAGTCTGTAACCCTTTGCCTTCATCAAAATAATGAACTAGTCCAGCAGAAGGAAGGAAGGATGCCCCCAGATTCAAATATACTGTTAATTTAAATGGAAAAGTATTTGAAAGCCAAAACTACAACAACACATTGAGACAAGTTGAACATGCTGCTGCAGAGGAGGCCCTTAATACTCTTTCCCAGAGAGGCCCTTCCCGAGCTCTTGCTGCAAGAATACCTATATGGATTTTGTTTTGGTGGAGTTTTGAAACTTATTTTTTGGATGTTTTATTTCCTTTGATGGTCATCGCATGTGGTTTGAATAGGATGAGACGGTGGTATAGAAAAAATTGTTGCAAGAGATAGCTCAGAGAGCAGGAGTAGCACTGCCTATGTATATTACTGTGCAGTCTGTTCTAGGCTATTTGCCCTATTTTACTTGCAATTTGGAGTTAGTTGGGTCAATCTCTACGGGGGAACGAGCACAAAAACAGTCTGAGAAGAATTCTTCCATGACTGCCTGGTCAAGTTTAAAAAAATGTAAGTGCTTCTTAAAATTTTACTATTTTATATATAGTTTAAGATGTATTTTTCTTATAATAGGTATTATATTTCAGTGCTTGTGTTTTTATGTGATGTTTGAGAAACATTTTTCTGCCTTGTTACTAAATATTTTAGTATGTATGATAATGATTTATATATGTTAATTGGTAGTGGCACACCAACTTGGGTTTTTCTCACAGACACCAGCGGAGGGAGAATGTAATGATGAGAGAATAAAATCACTATTGCCAGAGCATTTGCACATCATAGGTCCAAGGAGATAGCATTGGCCAACAGTTAAAACAACAACACTCAACATCCATATAGAAGAAAGATGCTCACCTAGAGAGAGCCATTCTATTAAACACCAACATTATGAACCCCAGGATGGAGGAGAGTCACAATGGGTTTCTTCTGATTTTCCTGCAGAAGGTTGTTCCAGCTTCAATTCTAGTCACAATCATCGTTTTCAGCAGTAGTTGCATCGTCCTGCTCTGCCATCATTTGGGTCTAGAATTTTTCCCCTAATTAGATCTATTTTTCGGAAGAGTAACAGATCGGGCTCTCTTAATTATTCACCTTCTTCCTCCTCTCTCAAAAGGGAAGCTATTGCAGCTAATAGATATCTGGAACGAGCACAAAAAAAGTCTGAGAAGAATGCTTCCATGACTGCCTGGTCAAGTTTAAAAAAATGTAAGTGCTTCTTAAAATTTTACTGTTTTATATATAGTTTAAGATGTATTTTTCTTATAATAGGTATTATAGTTCCGTGCTTGTGTTTTTATGTGATGTTTGAGAAACATTTTTTTTCCTTGTTACTAAATATTTTAGTATGTCTGATAATGATTTATATATGTTAATTGGTAGTGGCACACCAACTTGGGTTTTTCTCACAGACACCAGCGGAGGGAGAATGTAATGATGAGAGAATAAAATCACTATTCCCAGAGCATTTGCACATCATAGGTCCAAGGAGATAGCATTGGCCAACAGTTAAAACAACAACACTCAACATCCATCTAGCAGAAAGATGCTCACCCAGAGAGAGAGGGTAATAGCCATTCTATTAAAAACCAACATTAAGAACCCCAGGATGGAGGAGAGTCACAATGGGTTTCTTCTGATTTTCCTGCAGAAGGTCGTTCCAGCTTCAATTCTAGTCACAATCATTGTTTTCAGCAGCAGTTACATCGTCCTGCTCTGCCATCGTTTGGGTCTAGAATTTTTCCCCTAATTAGATCTATTTTTCCAAAGAGTAATAGATCGGGCTCTCTTAATTATTCACCTTCTTCCTCCTCTCTCAAAAGGGAAGCTATTGCAGCTAATAGATATCCGGTTGGTGGCTGTGTTGGGAGCTCTCTACATGAGCCATTGCTATTAGCACGGTCTAGGGAAGACATTGTAGCAAACAAAGCTGGTGCAAATGCTAGAAATGTACATAGAATATCATCTCAGCAAGTGCCCACCCCATTTGAATAAAATGAGAGAGATGAAGAGGAATGACTTGTCCCATTTGAAGAACATTAGAGAGATGAAGAGGAATGACTTAACGACGATATCCCAAGGGATAAAAACATTCCTAAATTGGGAATTTCTAATGTATTGGAGTGGGTTGAAACATTTCTTCTACAAATTTGTCACCCTAGTCCAATTCAATGCAATTTTTGGGTTTGCATAGGCAACAACAGCATCATAGGCAACAACAATGGATGCCACAAACTATTCGTCAACCTGGGTCATCCTTTTTAGCGCCTGGATACTGTGGGTCTCCTTCATCAATGGCTATACCAGTGAAGATAAGGACATCAATACCCAGGTTCCTCATGAATTATGACCTGCTACTGTTGTATGTATGGTGTGTTTAATTTCTTGAATGTTTTGTTCTGGTTATGAATGCAAGCATCACATGTTCATTCCAACTCATGACTGCACCAAATTCCTTATATTGGTCCTATTATTGTTTTGCTAATACACCTACAACATTCCAACTGTAATTTTACTTGAGTGGTGAATGATAGCCATAGCGTTCAAATCGATTGGATGGTTGGGAATTTATGTGCCACTACATTGATCATAGAGGTATAATTTTTCCCATCTGTTTTCAATTCATTAATGAGCCATAGATCTATGATTAGTCTGTTGGATCACTGATTGCACTGACAATGTTGTTGTTGTTTGAGGAATTAGTGGAATGTTGAGTCACAGGGAACCATTGATTGGTATTCGACACCTCGTTGATGGAAGCCATTATCCTTCCTTCATTCATTGTGTGAGACATATTAGACAACCATACATCAGCCCTAAAAGGAAAAATGTTGTTAATACGTACAATCATTGTTCAAGGGTTTCTAGCTAGGAATCCAGTGCATATGGTTAATGCCTCTTGCAATTGGGAGATTGAATATTTTAGAAAAGTGATATGTCATGATTAGTTGGTTGTTTGCATTATCTGAATGGTCGCACATTGTTCAATATATGCATAGGTTAATTTTCCTTTTTGGTTTTTGAATATGAGGCAATTACAACAGAAATTTCTTGAATCTCAAGCACTAAATCCATTGTATCCTTAATTTCCTTCCAATGGGCTGCTATTAAGTAATCCTCCTCCTGAATTATTCCATTTATATCGTTATCATAACTAGTTTGTACCCTTTCCTTGAGTCTAGAAACACTATTATTTGATGCAGGATCTTCCATAAATCAATGTTTCTTTCTTTCAGCAACAAATGCCTCAAACTTGCCATCTTCTTTAGATGTACAGTTTATTTGTTTGTCCACTTTTTCTTCTCTAATTACCTTCCGACGTGTTAGGGAAACCTTCTACGCCTTCAATACGTCTTACAATGATATTTAAAATGTATTTTTTTTAATATAACATGTCAATAATACCTGAAACATGTATGCTTGACATAAATCTGCAATTTATATCGAAAACTTCTATGCTTGAGAATTTATAAATTAATAACACCTAAAACACCTATGCTTGATATAGATCTGCAATAAATTTTCTGCTCAAGTGTATATGTAATTTAAAGTTGTTAATTCTATGCAATGGTTTTTATTAAATGCACTCATCCTTTTGGTTACTTCATGAATAGTTTGATTCAGATGCATTGAAAAATGCCCTGCTATGTATATCATAATCCTTCATTTACCATGGTGTTACCTTTTGCCACATAAGCATTGTAATTTTCGCTGACACTCTCCAAGGTTGATATATTCATAGCAGTATGAATATATCTGATCTAACATATATAAATGATAAAGAATCATATTGACACTTGGAAAAACTTGTCAACCATAAACGTTTCTGGTATTATTGAGGTGTTATATTAAAAAAACATACATTTTAGGTATCATTGTATGACGTATTGAAATTTTTTAAAAGTGACTCCAGGAGATGAACGAGTAACTAGAATGTAAGATTATATTATTGCAAATGAAAGGGATGGACTAGCCACTGGAAGGTAGGATTATATCTATAAGAAAACATGGAAGTAATGCAAAGTAATTTCTACTGGATCAATTCTTCCTTGGTAATGCACTGGCATTATTGGCGCTCTAGTATCCAATACTGATTGTGGTTGGAACCAAATGGAACCTCCTTCTAAGTTCTGGTAGGTTGGTCTTCACTGTACAATTTGATCTTACAACCTTCTTCAAACAAGGTGCATGAAATATTGGATGAATCTTAGAGTGGGTTGGAAGAGCTAGTCTATAGGCAACTTGATCACTGCATTGTATCATTATGATTTGATAGGGCCCATAGAACTTAGGAGCTATCTTATGGGAGAACTTTGTACTTACGAGATGTTTGTTGATAACATTGTAGGAGAAAGGACACTTGATCCCCTTCAAGAAAATAAAATTTAGATCTATGTTAATCAACTTGTTGTTTCATTTGATTTTGTGCCATATCCAAGTTTTCCTTGAGGATATGTATGATAGCTTCTCTACTGTGAAGTGTTCTATCTACTACATGAAACTTGGATGTTCTTGGTACATAGGATGTCATAGATGGGGGTTTTTGGCCATAAATTGCTTCATATGATGTCATTTCTGTAGCTCCATCATAAATGGTATTGTACCACCATTTAGCCAAGGGAAACCATTGTGCCCACGGGTGCCACCTTTTAAGGAAAATCATCTCAAATATGTTTCTAAGAAATTATTGGATACTTTTTTTTGACCATCCGTTCGAGGATGATATGTAGTGTTCATATTTAGTTGTGTACCATGAGGTTTAAACAGCTCCTGCCAAAATTTTTTGGTGAATGTGGGGTCTCGATTTGAAACAATGGAAGTTGGCATACTGTGTAGCTTGAAGATATTATCCACGAATGCTTGGGAAATTGAGAAAGGAGTGAAAGGATGAGTGGAGGCGCGAAAATGAGTTTCTTTTAAAAGACAATCTACCATGACCTTACTCACTGTTTTGTTGCTCGCTTTTGGAAGTCCAACAATAAAATTCATTGAAATGTTTGTCCAAATATGCGTTGGGATTAATAAAGGCTGCATTGTGCAATGCCCCTAATAAATTCTTTGTGTTTCTTTGGCAAGCATCCTAGGATGCTACAAAATCTTGGATGTCTGTTTTCATGCCTCCCCTGAAGATTGAATTCTTATTTTTTTCATAAGTCTTAGGAAAGCCAAAATGTGATGTTGTTGGTGTTGGGTGTAGCTTCACTAAACTTGTTTTAGGGTTGAATCTTTTGCTAAAACAATGGGCCCTTTATATCGTAATGTATAATTTTTAGCAGGTTTGGGATCGATCTGAATCTTTTGGATGAGCTGCCTTAAAGAACTGTTTGCTAGTAATTCCTTATTTGCCAGAGAAATTATGAATACATTGCTTAAGCTGAAAAGCTGCAGCTTATTTCTCTGCGAGCTCTTGTACTTGGTCTTTTGTTTGGTTTGGATGGATTTTTCCTTTGTGATTTTGAGTCATGATGAAGACTGATTTCCTTCTTGTCATTCTGCAAACTTCACAAATAGTGATTATAATTTTTTGTGGGATTTTTAAGTATCCTTGCAAACCTGCTTCTTTAATTATCCATCATTTTTTGCCTGTTTTGCAGTGTTTTCCTTGTCTCGGGACTTTTTGTTTTTGTTTTGTTTTGTTAGAATCCCCCGAGGCCATCCTGCAAAATTCGATATTTTTGAAAATCTTCCTATTTTCCCCATGTTGACTGGGCATTCAGTACTTGCTTCTTTGTTGGTTGCATCCAAAACTCTTTCTTGTGCAATTATTTCCCAACCCCTTCAGAAAGAAAGTGGAATTCTTGATTAATGTTATGCAGGTTATGAGGTAATAATAGCCTTGTCCCTTAAATGCTCGCTGATAGAGTAACCTTTTACTTACACTCAGAGGCAGGAGTTCACTTCACTTAGCTTTTTTTCACATCAGCTTGTGGGAAGACATCTATGTGAAAACTAATTAACCAATGTCAGTTTCAATTTTACCTGAATTAAAAGCCTGGAAACAGATTTATAGGAACAAGTTTCAATTGCACGTTCTTCCATTTATTTTGATGTGTAACTTCCTCTAAACATTTTTTAGTGTAGAGAATGTTGTGTATAAATTATTTTTGAGCCCTTGAATTCATGTTGAACTGAGTATAATTACTGAACATTGCTTCAGGCATCATTGGTGACAGTGCGCAATAAGAAACGAATTGGTTACTCTTATGAGATCACCTTGAAGTTTCAAGGTGAGGCTTATTTAATATTTTTATATGATTATGAAATGTATAAGATTGGTCTATAATCTGAGTCAGATTTTGGTTTGAAACAAGTGAGTGGTTGATTGAGGAGGAAATGAAGCAAATTTAGGGCACTCTAAAGGTTCCAGAGGCTTCTTATGGTGATTTGGAAGATATGCAGGTGTGTATATGAAAAGTATTGAAAGTAATAAATTGCTTGAATATTTCTGGTGAGTTACTTTTTTATCATGCTGTCAGTTTCTTTCTATGTTGTTTTGATATTCTAGAGAGTGAGGTATGTGGTTTACCGTTTGTTTTGTGGATACCTTTAGAGCATTGTTATAGATGGACCCCCTTTAGGGTATTGCTAGAAACATTAGTCCTGGGTAGATCTGTATCAAAGGGTGCAGATGTAGATTGGTATTGGGTAAAATCAATGTTCTTAGTTCATTGGAAGTAAATACTGAGAAGATCAATGATTGCACTGAAGTGAGGCACACTCTACAACCTTGGTGGAATAGATGTGTTATGTCTGTGGTAATGCTATCTCTAATGAACTACAATGGAAAACTAGCTATGGTTTGGCATGTAATGTCAAAATTAAAAAGCTGGCTGTTTGTTAATTTCCATCATGTTAAAAAAAAAAACCTAGCATATATTCATCTTAACTCTGATCCATTAACAAGCGAGACATTTATGCCTGTAGACTAACATGTGCCTGTTTGATCTCTCTCTCTCTCTGTATGCTTAATGGGTTTGGGTTTAAGATGATCTATGCTAGTTTAGAAATAAACATTGTAAGATATTTTTAGGCTTGTCTAAATACAAGGTGGCATGGTAAAGATGTGCACATGAGCTAAAGAACTAATGAGTTTTTAATGTGTTGGAAAATTTGGATGTCTGTTTTTCCCCAATGTGTGAATTTAGAGTTTGTTAATTTTGAAAATGACCTTATGAGCATGTTCTGAAATTTTTGTCCCTTTTGGGTTTGTCATTTTTATAAGTATTAACCTTAGTTTGTCATGGAACTCCATAGCTGTATTAGTACAACCTCAATACAACTTATACAAATTAAACTTTAGTTATACAAATTGACTAAAGCACCTGACAACAAATTGACTAATCCCAAATTAGTCATGAGGATTCTCTATAATTTAACAAGAAAGATCACAACACTTCCTAGCTTGTTTCTTCAGTTTTTTTATAATATATAATTTACAAAATTCAAGAAGAGGAAGAGATAACCAAGGAAGATGATATTTTGTGATTGTTAGTGATTGCCATTATTTTGTGTGCAAAATGTTAATCTGTCCAATCATGCCAGTGGCTATCAGTGGTTAATCTCTGATCTCTTTAGGGATCAAATAGACATCAATTGCATGGTGTGTACAAATGAACACTTGCAGAACTTGATCGACCTACAAACTAAACAAGCAAATGGAATATAGAAGATCAATGGTAGAATGATACCTCATAAACATTAATTACAATAAACCAACAATTGACCAAAGCATCACCCTTCCTTTGTGTAAGATTCAATGATGCCACATTTCCAACGCTGTTGTAGGAGCAACATCTTAAAACGTGGGTAGATGCTTCCACCATCTTTTCCTTTATCGTCTTTTCCACCAGCTTGTGGAGGTTCTTCCATGTTCACATTGTCAACATTGTTATACCATCCATGTTTGAATAAAAAATGACCTGATTCAGATGTAATTGTTAATTAGGATTTAGTTGTTTCTTAATGTTAGATGCCCATCTTGAACCTTAAAATATGCTTTGGTGAACATAATGCTCACTGCTTTGTTTAACTTGGGCCAAATCCAATACATCATTATATCCAGAGATTGGGCTAATTCTAGAGAGAGCACAGAGTCATCTACAAAGTGGATTTTAAAACATCTTGTAGGCACCTGATAAGGATCGTTCCTTCGGTTTGCACTTGACTCTAGCTAACTTAGAGCATTAGCTGTGATGAAATGTTTTATTGGACAAAGAAAACCCTTTCTGAAGGACCATTTCTGGCTTGCTGTCATCGTATCTGAAGTAAAATACCATTATAATCTGTGTAGGACTTTATCAAAATCAATTTTGAGGAGCAGATCTTCTTGATGGATTTCTCCAGCCCACCTGATAGCTTTGAAGCTTCCACAATGTTATATAGAATGAATCTACCCATTAAGTAGCCACGTGTTAATTTATTTGTGGTTAATACTTCTACAGGAGTCTTGAAAGCCATGTAAAGTAGAATGATTAGCATGGGATCATTAATTGAGTTCCTGTTGGATGAGTTGTGGTTTATAACTTTATATTGAATATTCCTGCATTAGTTTGCTCTGCAAGTGGTTCTAGATGAAGAGCTTCCAAGCATATGTTTTAAAGGTTTCCCAATGGTGTCTCAGAAACCCTTGTAGAATTTTATAGGGAGACCATCTTTCCTTGGATATTATCATGTTTCAAGGAGGGATAGATCTAGGGTTAAGGCCAAGACGAGGAAGTAAGTTCCACATTCCCACCACAAATTCCACTCGACACGGGCAATAGAACAGGGAAGTAATTTCCACATTCCCACCACAAATTCCACTCGACACGGGCAATAGAACAGGGAAGTAAGTTCCACATTCCCACCACAAATTCCACTCGACACGGGCAATAGAATAGGGGAGTAAGTTCCACATTTGCTGAGTAATTTTCCTACACTCCAATGATTTGAGGTGGGAAACATTAAGCTTAACAATGAATTTGTGTTTCCTACACAATGAATTTGATATCATAGCTTGTTACTGAAGTAAGGACCTCTATTGCATGAGTAAAATCACCTGGAAATGAAAAGCCCATTTTTTTTTTCTTGTTGGACCAAGTGTAGTGCATTGGCATGGATCATGTGCTTTTGCCTACCATCAATGAGAGGAATGAACCTCATATTTATCACCTTCACAATTGATCGTATTCAAACCAGCTCCTAGAAGCCATCTAATAGCTCCTAGAAGCCAACTGATAGCAGTTGATCAGCTATCCATTGCCACAAACGGTTATCAGCTATCCATAACCACAAACGGCTCCTTTCTAGCTCTGAGTTAGGAGAGTATCAGTGGAGCTGAAATCCAAAACACTAGCTGAAAGAGTAGTAATTATATAAGCATACCTGTTTTCTGGATCACAAATAGGTCTCTTTCGTGGTCTTAGCAAGGAGAAACGAAAAATACTATTTGAAAGAGAAATAGGAGTGTAAACACACATGTTTTCTGGCTTATATTTATTTATAATGTGGGGTGGGCCATAAGTAAACACCACTAAGTGTTGGCGTTTACCAGATGGATGTTCTTTGTCTACACATATGTTGAGAAACAGTTTTATTTTAAATTGTTGTCATGCTTAAGATCTGCTGTGTCAAGCTTCTGGATGGTGTAAATCAATGTTGGTAAATTATCCTCATCTAAATAGCAAAGATCCCAGCTGGTACTATTGTTTATTTATATTGTTGTCCAGAAATTCAATGTGCTGTGCTGTATAATTTTGTGCTGTATTATATAGATATTTTTTAAAACTAGTTTTAAAGTTTGCTAGTCATATATGATATTCAAAAACTTGATTAAAAAATTTCCTTGTCTTTTTTTTGTTAGTTGAACGTGTCTTTGGATGCTGACAAGGGAATCCTGGACTCCAAAAGAAGTACAATTATTAAAGATCTTATGTCATTCTTGTCTCCAATTCAGAATAAATTGCTCTAGTTTGAAGCAGAGCTGAAAGAAAGATGAATTTATGGTTTTGTTTAGAGTTGTTCAGGGTAATTGGTGCTGGGCTAAGCCTACTGTGGTTTTGTAACGTTGCCTCTTTCTGTCTGGAGATTTTTACTGTGGTTTTGTAACCTTGAACTATAACTCTTTTGATATATTGTAACATTGAATGAGATTGGACTGTAGAACACGTACAAATTCCAGTTTGCCTCTCAGAGAGTGTCCTCCACTGCTCATTCAAACTGGGCCCAAACTTTTGTTGGTTATAATAACTTGCATGCAAAATTCATACATCATTACACGTCAAACCGACTTTACGCCTTGACTGACATTGCATTCAACATTGTGCACAAGTATGATTTATATGTATCAATCAAAACTATGATTGTATCTATATTTGATAATGCAAGTTGAATACAACATACAATACATAGGAGTGCTATTGCTATGAAGTTCAATATGAAATAATCTATTGATTGCTACTATTACTATTATATAAGGGGTGCTCTTCCAATGGCCATTTATTAGCTATGTGAAGAAGGCTTTGTGGATTTTGTATTTACTATAAGATTATGTATAGCTGAGTCGCAGACAACTAAGTAGAATTTGGTAGGAAGTTTGGAGTATGTGTAATTCATAATGATATTGTCTTCTCTTCATTGATTAATTTTCAATGTGTGAGTTTTGACCTAAGCCATTGCATTATCAATGTGTCAAGGCTCAAAACTCGACCTATATGTCAACTACTTCTTATGATTGTTCCTAGGAACACGAATCCTAATTTTTGTAGGTTTAAAATTTATCACAAGTTTGCTCTATTGTGGTCAAATTTGTGGAGGTTATCTCAAAATTTATTTAAGGTAACATGGATCTAAATTTCTTATGAAATTTCCACACTATAACAAACTTTGGTGCAAATTGTTGATCAATTTTCACTTGGTTAGGGTTATAGATGTTAATGAAAATTTTGTGTGCATGCATGAGAGTTGGGTGCAAATGCTCAATGTTGTGTAGCATTAGTGTGATAAATATGGGATAATGCAAAGCATAGTTTTGAAGATTAGTCTAAGTTGACTCGTACCTAATCAACTCAGTGAAGTTGATTGTTGGTTGAATGGTTAATTGTTGGTTCAATGGACATAAGATCTTGCAGGCCCAAATACCAAAGGGAAAAATGGAGCCCATCATGGGGTTCTCTTTGTAATTCTCCACCACTGCTACCTTCCATGCTTCCTCAAACTCCGCTCGAACCTCAATATCAGTGCTAGTAGTAGCATGAGCAACAACATTACACTTAGTAGAACTAGAACGCATTTTCCAAACTGCACGAGAACTACTTCCCTCACGAGTCACCATGTGCCATGCTTGGTCTCGATGGTTTGCTTCCTTCAACTCCTGGTTAAACTACCATATCTTCATTGGAACCAACACCCTGAACTCCACTAGACAACGATTCGCCATTTTCTACTAGTGATTCGCCATTTATACTGGTGATTCGCCATGTTTTTAAAAGATAATATAATCTCGTGAGAGATTCGCCAAAATATTATATATACATATTATATTATTAATAAAATCGCCTTCCATTTTCCTATGTATCATGGGAATTCGCCCATTTATTATACATATAAATTTAGGGGGGTTCTTAAAATTTTCCCTGTTGAGGAGCTAGATCTAGAGCTTCTAGCTCATAGATCTAAGGAAGGGATCAGCCCCTTCAAGCATAGATCTGATCTGAGCACATATTTCATCCATCTATTCTTCAGATATAGCTTAAGATCTGTATTTCCTAGTTGATCAAGGATAAAATCCTAGGGAGGTGATTTTCCAAAGTTGCAGATCCGGAAAATCCTTTCTGGGTTATCTTGGGAATCCATCACATTGGCCAGATCCTGAATCTTGGCATCATCAGAGCTCCATTTTTGAGTAGATCTTCATTTCTGTTTTTAGCCTACAACTCCATGTTTATATTATGCTGAAGCGACAACGCAGTATTTGTTGCAGAGCCTCAATAGTTACACTGTACCTACTTCACACATGTTTCCAGGGTGATTCTAGCTCATCTTTTTGGCTAGATATGTGTTACACAACATTTTGTCACCATCCCTCACCTCGCATATTGAAGGGTCTTTGCCGTGACTTGTGAGCAGTGTCAAACTCTTCAAATACATTCTTTGCATCCTTCTGCATAAGGACATGATTCTTCTTGTTGAACATTTCCTCAAAAAGCACCCAAAAACCTATGTTTTGGCATTGGCGTGGGTACCCAGTTCATCCCTCGTGCCAATGGGGAAAATTGCACTAGAGGCCATGCCAGCTGGCACTCTGTTCATGTGTCGAGCCCACGCTAACCTTTTTTGGAATGTTTTTTAACAAATTGGAGGCGGAAGTTTCCTTTAACCACCTCAGGAATGACTCATTGCAAGTGGTTAAACTCGATAAGCCACGAATCTCTTCCTTTAGGAAATGGTTGATGGAAAATTATTGGAGGATAGGACTCCCCCCATGATTATAGGGATCCTAACCACTCCTTCTCCCTCTATATAAACAAGCCTTCTAACTTTACAAAAGATCGCTGAACATATAGCCAAGAAGCTGAACTTGGAGAAGATATATTATAGTTGAGTAATCACTCTAGAGAAGGTCGAACCAAGGAGAATCCCGTGGAGAGAGTCCCGTCTGAATTCCCGAAGAGCTTTGTGAGACGTGCTCCACTGGAACCCTACTGGAGGAGATCGCAATGTCGAAGCCTGGTTGTACTCTTCCTTCTTTAATTCAATATACTCAACTATGATATTGATTCCATCTCTGTGTTGTGTTTAGTTAATGCATGTGATTTAGTCTTCTTCGACTGACTGATAGTTAGGAATGCGAAATAATATGTTGTGTATCGTTTTCGTTTCTTGTGTACGTGCAGGTATCCGGGCGTGAGAACGAGTGAATCGTGATCTATCGAATCAGGAGCGGGAGGCAACGATTCTTCCGGACGACACAAAAACGCATGAACTATGGTAAGTGATCTACCAAGTCTCTGTCCATTCTTAACTAGGAATTGATGTCATAGCATGTCTCGTTTGTGGCTAGACCCACTTTAGGGCTAGTGGGATTGCCTCTGTCCGTAGAGGGGATTTACCTCACCAGCAAATTGGCGACTCCACTGGGGATCAGTGTGAGTTTGTCTTTTGTCTATTAGATCTTCTTCTTGGTCTTTGCTTGCTTAGCTTGCCTTTTCTGGATTGTTTTGCTGAGTTTTAGGCCCCTGTTCAGCCCCAGAGGATCAGTTTTGACCTCTGTTTTTCCAAATTTTCATCTTTTCAAGGTTGGCTTGATTGGCGCAGTTTCCACCCTGACAGTTGCACCCACTGGCGCGAGTTTCCAGTTTATCACCCGTGCCATCCCCTGTCTGGCACGGATTATAGCCAGATAGTCACGCCAATTCCTGTAGGTGCTAGGGTTTCCCTTGTTTTGGAGTTTTGGGTCCATCCTGGTGTCTCTGGGTGTTTTCTTGGCTTGATTTGAATGCTTTGGGTTTGTTTGTGACTGTGATCAACCTTCTTCCTTTGATTGTTTGTCCATTTCTTTCAGCATCATGGCTTTAGTGCTTTCTAGTGCTTTTCCATGCTGAGCCTCTTGTAGGAGTTTGGGTCTCTTGTTTCGCGGTCCCCTTCGTTATTTGCTTGATTGCATCCAGCACCCTGTATCTATTTTGAGTGGTTTCTTTTGGTGAAATGAGTCTTGAGTGAGTCTTGTCTCTTTCATTCAATTTTGCTTCTTGTCACTCCAAGCATAACTCACATTGCTTGTATGGGTTCGTTTTGATATCTTTCTTCGATTTGAGAGATTATGACATTGGTTTGAGTCTTTGCTTTATTTGCTTGTAGGTCGATTGAATTGTTTCATTTCGACTCTTGCATTAGCATTCTCGAACTAGTGTGAAGATTCTTTTTTCATGTTATTTAGTGCAATGTTTCCTCTATTACATTGAAAAAATCAAAAATATATTTTGTGCTTGCATTTTTTGTTCGCATCATAGAATTGGAAAATATTTTGCATAACTAGCACTCGGCATTCTAGGAAAGATTTTTCATTCTCATTAGTTTGCATTAGGTTCTGTAGTGAATACGTCTGTGAATTCTCATTATTTGCTATTGCTTGAAATTCCTAACCTTCTCGTAGATAGCTCTTCATTGAAAGAAATGGTATTCTATGGCATGTAGCTTGCATTCAGGAATTTGTGAGATCCAAATTTCGGTAGGACCTTGGAATTGAAACATAAATACAAGATCAACTTAAAATTTATTCAATTAACCTAAGGCAACATTGAAACTTAGCGAAACGTTTAGTGCTCTAAGTTAGAAACGTGTTTCGAAGTCTTAAAACCTAGCAACTGTCGCTCGCCATCTGGCTTCAGACAACACTAGTACGGACTTGTGCTCCCCGTACCGTCGAGTATATAAAGGGAGACCCCTATAGGTTGCAATCCTTTTATCCGTAGGAAGCCGAGTTTGCCGCCTTGTAACCATGATACACCGAACACAACATTCGGGGAGACTACCTGCACGTACATCAAGTCCTTGGTTGATTCTTCTTTCATTTTATAACCAAGGTGTATATGGTAGTTCACAGGAACCTGGTACACCCTTTTACCTAGAGCAGTCATTTTCGATCTTTACCGACTCCATAAGCTGAAAATATCATCGAGCACTTGTCCTTTCACGCTCACTTAAAACTGAAAGAGACTAGAGTCATCTTTGAATATTTCTTGACTCTTAAAACATGAAACAAAAAACTTTTGGATTCAATGTGGTAAAATAAACTACCTACGATTACACACCCATTAAATATTGTTTACTTGGCCTGTATTTGTTTGCTTTGGTTTTGATCCAAGAGTCTTCTTTTTCGATCTTTTCCCCTTTTCTGGTGTGCTGCAGTCACAGTGGCGGAACCATCAGTTTCGTCTACTAGAAATCCTTTCTCGGATGATTCATCTGAAACTTCATAGATCTCTAGGTTTGCTGAGCTTCAACAGCCCATCAACCTGTCAGAGTATCCCTTTGGAGAACCAGTTGAGTTCCATTGGCCTCTTTCAAATGCTTGGTTTGGATTTAGGGTTGGGGAACATTTTCCCCCTCTTACATTGGGATCACTGTTTTTGGTTGCTATCATACCTACTAGCCCCTGTACTCTTTTGCAAGATCTTACTGTGGATTCAGAAATGGATTTGTCTAGTCCTAATGGTAGTGAGGGTATTCCATTTTCTGATGAACAATACCAACTCTTCCCGGAAGACATCCAACAAGAGCCTGCTCAATCTTTACCATCAGTGTCGCTTCCAGCCGGATATAGGTCTTTGGGTCAGATCATGGCTGGTATTGCCTCCATGGAAACATCGATTCCATCAAGGGATCTGGTTCTTCCTTCCTTAGGTATGTCACCAACGACATCTGTCTCGTCATCGACGCCTTTTGTCACGTTTGTTCCCACTAGGCCCACGATTTGTGTGGCTGCTTCAACACCGGTTGTCACTGCACAGTCATCAGGAGTTTCAACTTCGGTAGAAACCTCGATTTCCATGGAAATCCCTAACGACCTTTCGTTTGAGGAGTATCGGCTGGTTGTTCAGTAGCAAAACTCCCAAACTTATCAATCCCCTCAGGATCCTTATGGGTCTTATTTTTCTCATTATGGAGCGGACGGTACCCCGATTTATTCACCTTTGTTTCACTATGACGAGTAAGGCAACCCCATCTACTTGCCTGCTCCTGAGGCTTATCAGTTTCTCCCCGGTTTTATACCTACCTTGCCTGTGAAACCCTCTAACCAACAAGGGCAACCCTTTCAGAAACAACCTTCGGTTTAGCAGGGGTATGCTTATGACCCACAAGGACAACCCTTTCAGGGACAACCTTCGGTGCAGCAAGGGTATGTGTACGACCCACAAGGGCAACGCTTAAAGGGACAACCTTCGGTCCAACAAGGATTTTTTTACGGCCCGCAAGGGCAGCCTTATAATCCTCAAGGTTAACCTTTACAAGCCCAGCCTGTGATCCAACCAGGGCAACCTCAAGGACCAGCTGGGCAGCCGGTATATCAACCTGGACCTTCATACGGTCCTGGGGGGCATATTCATCCATCTCAACCTTTGGTGAAACCTCAACAGCCTCATCTTCTGATTAGTCCAAATGTTGCACAGCTAGGGCCATCTTATGGTCCTGCTCCAGGTCAACCTGTTTATCAGGCACAACCTGGCCCACCGCAGCCATCAGGCCAACCCGCTCAACCGGGACAACCTGGTGGCCCTCATCAGTCAGGTCAACCTGCTTAGCCGGGCCAACCTGCACAGCCTATTTACTGTGCTCAGCCGCCACTCCACTCTATGCTGCAGCCAAATCAACCACTGCGCCCGATGTATCCATCTCAGCAGGGCCCCACTTATCAGCAGCTTGTTTGATCCCAAGGCGGTTATTTACCTCAAGGTCAATATCGACCGGTTTACAACCGCTCTCAAGGTCCTACTTATCACCCTCAACCGCCAGGCTATAATTATACTCCGCAGAAAAATCCTTATACTGCTCAGTCAGGACCCTCGTATACTCAGAATCAGTATCCCAGTTTTCAACCCTAGTATCCTGGTCCTTATCCGCCATATCAACCGAATTATCCGGCTTATACCCCTTATGGTCAGAATCCTCTGGGACAGAACCAATGGGGGCAGAGTCATACTCAACCAGGATGGTGTATGGGTACGGGTCCTTATCGAGGACCTGCCATGCCTTTTAATCCTCAGTTACCTTTCCTCGCTACATTGGAGTTACCAGATGTGTCCAAATTGAAAAATGATCCCATTCTTCATAATCCATATTGGCCCATGGTCTCGACGAAGGTTCCTGGTGATTGTACCAAGTTTGAGGGAAAGTTTGGAGAAGACCCCCAAGCTCACGTCATGACATACCATTACGGTGTTCTTCCAATTCTTGGGTGGACGACTCTGTTCGACTTCGTCTCTTCCAACGCACTCTTACCGGAGCTGCTGCTAAGTGGTATATCGAATTGCCTCGTGGCATATTTCAAGATTTCAATACTCTTTCTATGGCATTCCTGACTCGTTTCTAGTTGCCAGTTCGTTATGAAGCTGAGACACATCTCCTCACATCCTTGAAACAGGACCGAGCTACCCATATCTCGGACCACATTCATGAATGGAGACAACTTTATCGTTTTATCAAGTTTTAAATTCCTAATCAACTTATTACTCATTGGTTCACTACCTCTTTTTTCAATCAGATTGTGAAAGACATTGCCATGGGGGCATGTGTAACCGAGGAACAAGCCATCACTTGTGCCCAGTACCTTGATTTAGTGTACTCTCTATTAGGCATTCTGTACGACATCTTGACTGAAGCTCCACATCCTGGGACCTCTAAAGTGCTAACCACCCCATCAGTCGACGACGTTATTGGTTCCGTATCTCAAACTTCACGCAAGTCTTCCAATGGGAAGCAGAAATAAAATTATTCCAATAATTGTACTCCTCAGGCTACCCTAGATTCTGGTAAAACCGCAGAGGTCAATGCCGTTCAGGCCAATCCTACAAACAAGACTTCCAAGGGGAAAAAGAAGGGCAAAGGCAAGGCCAAACCCGATGCCCCAAAATCGGAATCATCTAAACCTCGTGCTGATGATGGTTCACAGTGAAATCCGAAGTATCCTTGTCTGATTTTTGATAAGGACCACTACACTAAGGATTGTCCTAGATGATCCGAGGTTTGTCAAATACTCAAAGGCACTAAGGGAACTCTGGTAGTCCTTAAATAACCCTTCCCATCTTAGCAGACCCAGATGGTCGAGCAACCTCCACCATCTGCGTCGTTTGGCTCTCAAGTTTCATGATGACCGGTTCTGCACCTATTTCCATCACTACTTGGTCGAAGGATTATGCCGGATCACGCCAGGTAGCCAGGAAAGAGGTCGTTGATGGTCCTCCTCCCCCACCTGTCTCTGGTCCTCTTGAAATTGAAAATCCCAGTGTTGAACCTATTATACGACCACCTTCTAAAGGTGTTCTCCAGAAATATTCTTATAATCCTAATGCCCGTGCCACTCAACATTATAGTATTGTTGAGGATTTGGCACAGGCGCCTTATGTGATGTCCGCGTTAGAAGTGCTCCAGAGTTGTTCGTCTCAACGAAAAGCATTATTATCTGCGATCGGTGGGATTGACCCTGCTGATTCTAGCCTTCTCTCCTTCGATCTAGAAAATTTCGTCCCCCGACTTCTGCACCAAATTGCACTTATTATACAAGTCGATATCAATGGTCTCAACATCCATAGAGCCGTAGTGGACGAAGGTGCATCTACCTGCATCATGTCATCTACTTGCTGGAAGGCTATTGGCTCTCCAACCCTGAATTCGTCACCCAATGCCCTTGAGGCATTCGATGGAAGGGAATCAAAACCCTTGGGTGTTCTCACTAGCTTGCCGATTACATTGCAAGGAAAGACAGTCAACGTTGAAGTAGAATTTGTTGATGCCAAACTCAACTACAATCTTCTACTCGGTCGCAGTTGGACTCATGCTATGCTTTGTGTTCTGTCCACCCTCTTTCGACTTCTAAAAATTCCACATGAGGGAAAAATCATTACTGTTGATCAATTGTCATTATTTACCTCATCTTCTGAGAATAACATCAAATTCCTAATCCCCCTGATAGTATAGGGCCGGGTCTCTTCAAGGATCTTGCTCTCATGGGTATTTTTCCCCTTCTGCCGCCGAATACCGTTCAAGTCAATATGGTCTCTCGGTTAGATGACCCTTGGATCATCCCTTCACCTGAATAGGTTAATTCGTTTGGAGATTCGATGCCGCTTAGTCCCATCGAGATCAATTATTGTGAGCTTACAGCTGCATATGATTCTCCCTCTCTTGACGCTACTCCTTTGAGCATGTCTCTCGATGTGTATTCTCAATCCCCTTGGCTCGATGATGCAGGTTCGCCCGATCCTTTGAAAGAAGTGTTTCCATCCGACGAGGCTATCATGGAAACCATGTCTCTCGAGGATCTACCGTGGAGCGATGGGCATCATCATTCCTTGTTCATGCCTTGCCTCAGGGCCATGTCTAACTGTCTTGAGCGGTTCGCATCTCAAGTTCCCTCTCCACCGCTTCATACGCCCATTTTGACTCATGAAGTCTTTGCAGAAGGTAACTTGGGTAACATTACTCAAACGATGCCTATCGACATTTCCGTCAAACCAGGGATCGTCGAGAACATCCATGTGGGAGTCACTTGCTCTTCTGAGGAAGTCCAAGTGTACACTAGTATCTTTCACGAATTCCGCGATGTTTTCACCTGGTATTATGAATAAATGCCTAGAATCGACCCCAGTATTGTGGTGCACAAGATTCCCACCTACCCAGGTGTGAAGCCTGTTCGCTAGCGTCTTCGTCCCGTGCATCCTCGAAAAGCCGCCGCTATCAAAGCTGAAGTGAGAAAATTCTTAAAGCGGGTTTCATTTATCTGATTCCCCTGACTGAATGGGTTTCTAATATAGTTCCTGTAGATAAGAAGCAGGGCGCCATTCGTGTTTGTGTTGATTATCGTGATATCAATCGGGCCTGTCCTAAGGATAATTATCCAACCCCGTTTATCGATCAGATCATTGACGATTGTGTAGGAAGTAAAATTTTATCCCTTATGGATGGTTTTTCTGGCTATAACCAGATTAAAATTATCCCGTCGGATCAACGCAAGACCTCTTTTATCTGTCCATGGGGAATGTTCACGTATAAGAAACTCCGCTTCAGCTTGAAGAATGCTATGGCTACGTTCCAGCGCGCGATGTCCTATGATTTTCATGATATTCGGCATATTGTCCAACCATACTTGGATGACCTTTCGGCTCATTCAGCTGCACGGAAAGACCACCCAGAACATCTCTGTAAAATCTTTCTTCGTTGTAGACGCTACAATATTAGGCTCAATCCACATAAATGCATCTTCTGCGTTGACTCCAGTAGACTCTTAGGGTTTATCGTATCTAAATATTGAATTCAACTTGACCCTCTTAAGGTTGAGGCTATTGTCAATCTCCCCTCCCCGTCCTCGTTACATCAGCTCTAGAGTCTCCAAGGGAAAGCCAATTTCCTTCATCGTTTCATCCCAAACTACGCCGAAGTAGCCAAAATATTTACACGAATTTTAAAGCAGGACATCCCTTTCTATTGGGATGAGATTTCTCAGCAGTATTTTGATAGACTTAAGATGTTTCTTGTCAACACTCCACTATTGTGTCCTCTAAATTACCATCGTGATTTCACCCTCTACCTAGCTACCACCCTCAGTACGATCGCCATGGTATTGGTTCAAGATGATGATGACGGTAACAAACATGTCATTTACTACCTGTCTCGGAACCTTCTCGACCCTGAAACACGTTACGCACATGTCGAGAAGTTAGCGTTGGCTGCGGTGAAATCGTCCAACGTTTTCATCATTACATTCTTTTACGTACGGTGACCGTGATTTCTGATTGTAACCCCATGACTTATATTCTGTCACGACAGTTGCTGGGGGTCAAATACTCGAAGTGGATTGTTATCCTCCAAGAGTTTGATTTGGAGTTCACTACTGCCAAATCTAAGAAATCACTTGTTTTCGCAGATTTAATTTGTTCTCTCCTCGCCAACTCTTCTCCTTCTTCCCCTGAAGATCATATTCCAGATGAAACTCTCTTCCTGATCAACACCCTCGATCCATGGTACGACGATATCATCATGTACCTCCAAACATTGACTTTCAGGTCTGAGCTAACGAAAGATGCTCGACGCCACATTCGGCATCAATAGCAACCTTATCGTATTGTTGGAGATACCCTTTATTGTGTTAGAGTCGATTCTGTACTCCGTCGATGTCTGACCCTTGAGGAAGAGGAGAAGGTTTTAAATGACTGCCATAGTGGCGCCTGTAGTGGTCAGATGTCTGGTTATGCCACTGCACATAAGATCCTTCATGCTGGCTATTTCTAGCCGTCTATTTTTAAAGATTACATTATTGCAGTACGTAAATGCCATGCGTGACAGATTTATCAACGCAAGATGCATGCACCACCTGTTCCACTACACCCTGTCATTATTGTTGGCCCTTTTTCCAATTAGGGCATATATTTTATGACGTGTAACCCTCGTTCGGCCGGGGGGCATGCCTATATTATCGTCGCTGTCAATTATTTTACGAAATGGGCCAAAGCAATGCCTACACTGGCTGCGGACGGTAAGACAGCGGCACAGTTCATATTCAATCACATTATTGCTTGGTTTGGTGTCCCTCAAGCCATCGTCACCGATCATGGCTCTCATTTTTGGGATTATATGATGGAAAACCTGACATCTAAGTTGGGTCTGCGTCACGACAACTCAACGCCTTACTATCCTCAAGCTAATGGTCAAGTTGAAGCCGTAAACAAGGTCCTTGTTACCATGCTTCAATGAACAATTGGGATCGAAAAATCAAAATGGCATCTCATGTTGTTCTTTGCTCTATGGGCTTACCAGACGTCGATCAAGAATGCAAACGGATTTACCCCATTCCAATTGGTATACGATCTGGAAGCCAATGTGAAATCCCTTCACTGAAATTAGCTGTGGAATTACTGCCTGATACTTCGACTGAAGAAGAACGTCTCCTCTATTTAGAGAGATTGGAAGAAACTCGTTGCTTAACTGCCTTGGTCATCGAAGCACAGAAGAAACGAGTCAAAGCCCATTTTGACCAATCAGTTTCTCCTCGTTCTTTCATCGAAGGCGATCTCGTTCTTCTATACGACCAAGCTCATGACAAGATGGGGGCAGGCAAGTTCCAAACCATGTGGCATGGGCACTACATTGTCAAACGTGTGTTACAGAATGGGGCTTATGAACTTATTGACTATGAAGGTTGTCCTTTATCGCAACCCAGAAATGGATTGTATCTGAAAAAATATTATGCTTGAATCATTCACGCATGATATGTGTACATAGGTGACTATTTTCATTTTGTGTGCATGCTTTGGTTTGATGTGCTTTGTGAGATTTTTCTGCTTATTGGGTCTTGTTTGCTATGCAGATGTCTATTTCCCCTTATGTCGATTTTGTGAATGGTGCCTCCTACTGTACGAGGAACTTGTCTTCGATAGCCTGGGTAATTTATGATCCTGTTGGTGAGTTGATTAACTTACAAGGTATTTTTCTGGGGCCAGCTACGAACAATGTCGCTGAATATAGTGTAGTTTTGGAACTATTAACCGAGGCAGTCAACCTCCGCATACGCGCACTGCTTGTAAAGTTGGATTCACAACTTGTTGTTCTTTAAATGAACGGTCATTATTCGGTTCGAAACCCGTGCATTTTAAGATTGTATTTGCGTATTCGTTTACTTGAAAGAAATTTTGATTTCATTACATATCAACATATACCAAGACGAATGAATACATTAAGAGATGAAATAGCTAACGTTGTGCTAGATAGACATTTGCGCAATTTATAAAAACATCATCATATGTACATAGACCCATGTAGAAAATAGATGTAGATATATATATCATTTTTTTACAAGCCGTGTGCATCATAAAACCCACAAAAAATAATATATGTCTGTTTTGGTTACACCATGAGACAACATGTCTCTCCAAAATATGCATAAATAAAGCCTAACTTCCTAGTCAGTGTGGTGCTCATGATAGCACGTCACCACCCGTACCAACCACCTCAGCAAGTGGTGGATATGGCTTGGCACTCCTACAGTGTGCCTCTGGTAGGCTCGAGGAACGTCATCAAAATGGGCATAATTTGGGACCCCACGGGTGATTCCCTCAGGGTTATACACTAACTCCTCGTCAATGCCCTCACCCTGAGGATCAAATTCACAAGGAGTCCGCCTCGCTATTGGAGACATACAGGCAGGACGCTCTGTGCCAACATCTGCATCCATATGAGATTAACTGTCAGAACATGCATATATACCAAGAAATCATAAAACTCATAAAAATAAAAAATGAGTCTTACCAAGTTCTTCATCCCAATCCTCTCCCTCCGGGAGTGGGAGGTCTGGGTCTCCGGTGAAGTCTGTGCCGGCGTAGGGCCAATCCTCCACGACAATTGGTTGTCATCGGAGCCAATCAAAAAACTCTGGCCTACAGGAAATCTGCTGGCCACCCCCTACTCTAGGCATCAGTGCCGCCCATCGGGCCATCCGTGGCTCTCTCAGTGGTGGCTCCTGGACTATAGCCTCCTGGTGCTGAAATATGGGTAATCGTTCCAAGAAGAACAATACTAGAGTCGACCCATAACTAAACTGTTTTAGTTTGGTCTTCTTGCATTTGGTGAGTTGCCATTTGATGTTCACGGTTACAGCCTCAGCCTAGTTGAATATGGTTGGGTTCATATGCTCTGAAGCAAGAAGTAATTGCGTCTTCGTAGCCTCATGTGGTGCCTACGATCCCGCGGCCCACGTGATAGTGTGTAGCACTACTCTCAGTGCTAGATCAGGGACGATCTAGATATCCAATTTACCGCTCCCTGTTCCTTTTCGTGCCCCTGGGCACACCCTGTTCATTACCATTTTCATGCTTTCCCCGAAAGGCCAAGTACCAGTCAGAATAGGGACTGCACCCCTACATGACAGTCCAGTGATGAAATGTACATCAGATACTTCGAGCTCAAACTCTTGGTCCCGAAGTACGAACTTCTACTGATCTTCGTCCCAAATGTTGATGAGATACTGAAGCAATTCAGGCTGAGCCCAGAGACATGGTGTCAGGAAGAACTTTTTGAGCCCACATTTCCCGAGGGCATTCATGCATTGTTCGTTTTCCATTGCTTATTCATCCTCTTAACTGTGTTCTCTCTCCTTCCACTCGATTACCATATTTTTTCGCTTAGTACCTGCATTAATTGATCATGGGAACATTGTAAGCCCCCTTGGATATTAAAATTTGCAGTCTATTGGTTTCATTTTCTTAAATTTAAAGAGGATTTTGGGTTGCGCAGTTGGTGCGACCCCTGTGTAAAACAAGGTTGATTGGCGCGGGTCCGTGCCCGAAACCCACGCCAACTGCGGAGCCCTAGATTTTTCCAATCCTCCCCTAAGGGATCTCATATGACAACTAAATGCAGTAAAACATAACTTAAAAGATGACAAATGGAGTCGACTATTACCTGAAACAGATGGAATCCGGATTGGTCCAATGGATTTTCCACAATCGTCGCCTGAAGATGGCAAGAGAAATGGGTCATTGTTGCTCTGTAAAGAGGTAAAAGTGAAAAGTAAATATTTTTTACCATTGTTGGTCTTTAATAACTTTTCAAAGTCCTAAAATAGGTTTTTAAACATATTTGTTGATATATTTTCATATTATTTTCGTGGAATATGTTTTACACGCTCTTTTTGTGTAGTGATAGGTTTTTCACGTAGTTATGACGAAGAGACGAGTTGTATTTTATACTTTTTTCGGACTTGGTAAAAACACGAAAAAGTCACTGCTGGAGTCACCTTTCAGCTCTTTTCTGACTCTCTAAAATTGAAAAGATTGCCGAATCTCTTGTCGTTTTGAGCTCGTTAAATTGGCTGCGAAACGATATCTACCCAGTATATGTTTACCCCTTTTTTGGGCTGGGATAGATTATTTATGAAAAAGGAATACCCTAGCCTATCGTGACTAGGAGGTTCTCTTAGACAGTTTTCTACCTTTTCAGGTCTGTGGGACTACCTACGAAAAGGGACTGCTGGATTTTTCTCTTGCGTTGTCTTTTGAAACTCTCCAAATATGAGAAGACGCCTAGTTCTTCCTTTGTTAGACTCGTTAAACTCTGATGACATCGGACTCCGTCACAATGACGTTACTCGAGTTCCCCCTTCCTAGGGCTCGTAAAAAGTACTAGGTTGGATTTTTACGAACGATAAAATTATAGCGCAAGCACATGCTATCCCCTTCAAGATTGTTTTAAACAATAATTGGGGTACTCACCAGAAATGGTGGGGGAAAATGGAACCAAGATCCTAGTCGTGTTGGCAGTATGTTGCTCTTGAACATGGCACTTGTCTGCATTCGTGTCAGGTTGGGGACATCTCATCTCATTATCTACTTGCCTCCATGGGTTTGGGTAATCTCTTTTGACCGCTCATCTGCTCTTTGCCACATCACCATGACCTTAGATCCCTTGATGTCAAATACTTCCAAATCTAGTGTCGTGCCGCCAATATGTTCAAGAGAAGTTTTCCTCCGCAATTTTTAACCTCCCTCTGATTCTCTGTTGGTCTTGATTCACAAACATCATATTACTCTGTCTTGTGTCGATGAAGTGGGAAACATTATGGCCCACCTTCGATCAAGGTCACTTCCCGTCGAATCCAGTTCATTATCCAGGAAGTTGATCTAGAGACTCCCTTTAGGTACCTTGGAGCCTGCATGCCTCAATGGCAGGTTATTCACACTCGACGTAAGGTACACATCATTGGGCTTCGATCGATTGACTCTGTGGGTGTTCGATGTCAGATCACTATTCACATGCCGTGGATTGTACCTTTTGTACCTTGAGAGCCATTTTCATTATTGGTGGTTTCTCTCGCGTCTGTTAACAATTTTCATCATTGGCTGGTAATCAGACGATGTTATTGCATGTTTGACTTCAGCTCACATATTTGTATGCTCGAATTTGTACTATGTTCGGGTCGAGATGGAGCGTAAGACCCTGGATTTTTTCTGATGAAATCCAGGCTGCGGGTTCTTTGTGTATTATTATGACTTATTGTATGACTCCTTTGATTGGATGGCTGCGACCATACCTGAGTCTATTTATTGATCCCTACTGCTAGATGGCTATGTCCATACCTCAGATCTCATTATTCATATACTCTCTTATGGATGGCTGCGCCCATGCCACATGTCATATATCAGATGTATCAATTTTATTCATACTTGCAGGTTTTCCAACAGTAGTGTTTTGGTCGAACGCATTCTCATAAAGCATTTCACCCCTGCCTCTCTCTCAGACCTCATGCTTTAGGGGGCATCTGTTACACAACATTTTGTCACCATCCCTCACCCTACATATTGGAGGGTCTTTCTCATGACCTGTGAGCAGTGTCAAACTCTGCAAATACATTCTTTTCATCCTTATGCATAAGGACATGATTCTTCCTGTTGAACATTTCCTCAGAAAGCACCCAAAAACCTATGTTTTGGCATTGGCGCGGGTACCTAGTTCATCCCTCGTGCCAATGGGGAAAATTTTCACTAGAGGCCGCGCTAGCTGGCGCTCTGTCCCTGTGTCAAGCCCGCGCCAGCCTTTTTTGGAATGTTTTTTAACAAGTTGAAGGTGGAATTTTCCTTTAACCACCTCAGGAATGACTCATTGCAAGTGGTTAAACTCGATAAGCCACAGATCTCTTCCTTTAGGAAATGGTTGATGGAACATTCTTGGAGGATAGGACTCCCCCCATGATTATAGGGATGCTAACCTCTCCTTCTCCCTCTATATAAACAAGTCTTCTCCCTTTACAAAATCTAGCTGAACATATAGCCAAGAAGATGAACTTGGAGAAGAGATATTATAGCTGAGTAATCACTATAGAGAAGGTTGAACCAAGGAGGATCCCGTAGATAGAGTCCCGTCTGAATTCCCGACAAGCTTTGTGAGACGTGCTCCACTGGAACCCTACTGGAGGAGATCACAACGTCAAAGCTTGGTTGTACTCTTCCTTCTTTAATTCTATATACTCGACTATGATATTGATTCCATCGCTGTGTTATGTTTAGTTAACGCATGTGATTTAGTCTTCTTCGACTGACTGATAGTTAGGAATGCGAAATAGTATGTTGTGTATCGTCTTTGTTTCTTGTGTACGTGCAGGTATCAGGGCGTGAGAACGAGCAGATCGTGATTTGTCGAATTAGGAGCGGGAGGCAGCGATTCTTCCGGACGATACAATAGCGCAGGACCTACGGTAAGTGATCTACCAAGTATTTGTCCATTCTTAACTAGGAATTGATGTCATAGCATGTCTCATTTGTGGCTAGACCCACTCTAGGGCTAGTGGGATCACCTTTGTCCGCAGAGGGCATTTACCTCACCAACAATCTGCCTATATCTTGTACTTGTGTAACTGATTCATCTCCAATATAATAAAATGGCTCGAATCTTTCTGCATATTCTGATTTGTACTTATATTTATTGTTTATCTTGCTACAAGTTCTTATATTGTGTGAAGTATTACTACATGTTCCCTTTTGGGATATTACATTTAGATCATTCTTCATGTCTTCCATGTTGCCTTTCATTTTTTCATCAATCTTAGCTTCCATGCCATCCATTTTAGCTTCCATGCCATCCATATTAGCTTCCACACATTTCTTCAAACCATCCATCTTAGCTTCCACGCATTTATTCAAACCATACATCTTAGCTTCCACACCTTTCTTCAAACCATCCATCTTACCTTCCATTTAATTTTTTGTTACTCTTTGCGAGAGCAAAATTTGTTGCACTTGGTCTTGTAATTTTCATATATCATGTTGCACTTATTTCTCTTTAGGACTCATAGTAGAGCGTTTTGAGGGCTTAATGGGTGTTTAATTATTTTTAGGGGTAATTTTAGAACCTAATATTGATATCTATGCTTCAATATGCCCTAGGAATCTCTTCAAATTGATTTTTCAAACAAGTCTTATGCAATTTATAAAAAACAAATACACACCTTTTTATTGCTTTTGAGGAGCTCAATATTGAAACTAATGTATCTCTGTAATTTCAGATCCCCAAGATTTTATCTTCAGTCCTTTATTATCCCTTTGAATCTTCTTTCAAATGCCATATGTCTGACCTGATTTGTATTCTTCAAGAAAAAGTTATTCCCAATATCCCACAATGACCTAATTATGGACTAGTTCAGTAGAGTGAACTTGTACGACATGCCACATGTTACTGTTTCCTCCTTCAGCTCTAAAATCGATACATACGAAACTACAATCCGTGTACTTTTGGCCACATTTTACAGAATTCCAATCTGATTCTCAAAGAGAGAGTTATGACGAGTTTCCCAAGGTAACCTATTTGAGATGAAATTCGGGAGAATGCAAAAACCCTAACTTCCACATATCATATATCCGAAAATATTGTGAACCAAGATCTGAATTTTTTACACGAAGTTCCTTAGGATTTCTTTGCAAATTGGTTTTTTTTAGCTTATGAACCTTCATGGAAGAAAATTTAGAGTGAAAATTCCACGATGACCTGTTTGAAGCAGCGAACCCCAGAATCCAAAGCTTTGATACAAAACGTTATGAAACCAACTCACAAAATAAAATAAAAGAGAGATCGACGACTTAGAAATTAGCCTCTTCGAAGGGGGAACCTCCTTTACATTACACAAATGAACAATTCTTGAATGATAAAAATGACAAAACATCCTTTCTATATATAGGATTCTATGGGGTCACAATATAATCCTAGCCGACCTAATAATAATAATGTAAGGGCACAACAATAACAATAGTGGGCTTTTATGGGGCATAATAATAACAATATGGGGACTATAGGGTACAAAAATAACAACAAGGGGGCTACAATAACAATAATAAGGGCCTGCAATGGTAATATAGGGACATAACAAAAACATATACCATTTGCTTGTTAGTCACTGTTTTGTTGAGGAGTCAACCTTGTCGGTTTATGAGAGGGAGCATGATTTTCTCTATAGGTATTAGAGACCAGTTTTCTAGTGGCCATATTTTTACTTTCAACTTTTCTTACTAGACGAAAAGTATGCTCTAGAGGTTTAATTTTAAAGAGACTTACCTCATATTCAATGCTTTTCTTTAAAGTTCTCATAAATAGTTCTAACAAATTATTCTCTGAAATATTATTTACTTTGAGACTCAACTTTTGGAATTGTTAAATGTGCTCTGTAATTAGACCATTTTTTCCAAATTTTACTAATTGACTAAAGAATGTATTTCTCTTAATATCCCTGAAATGTGTTATCAATTCCTTTGTAAAAATGGACCAATATATAACATAATAAATTTTTTTTTTATCAAGCCATTGATACCATACATGTTGGTCTTGTTCTAAAAACATATATGGAATATTTACCTTTTGTAAGGATGCCACTTGGTGTAGATCAAAGTATTTCCCTATCTAAAATATCCATGTTACAAGATCACTACAATAAAACTTCCTCACATCAATCTTCAAAATGCATTAGTTCCTTGGTATTGACTTGAAGCCCTAATGATGTGGATCTTGAATTGAAAAATCGTGATTATGGTTCTATGATTCAATATTTGTGCTCTCCAATTGTGATAACATACTCCCCATATGAGATTGATTCTCAACAACATGATTATCCTTGTTTTCATGATTTCCTTGGATCTCCACATCCATTTTAGGAAGCCTATCCAAGATAATATTTTCTATGACAATCGTGGATTTTTATATTTCTTCCTTATTTTCATTATTATTATTATTATTATTATTTATATTCATCTTATTCTCTATTCCTCCCTTATTTTCACTCATCTTATTTATTATTCGTTCTTTATTTTTAGTCATCTTTGTTGTAAGGGTCTTTAAACCTATGTTGTTAGCATATATTATGTATTGTGTAAATGAGAGTAATCCTCGGTAAATATGCAAGATAAAGTAAATGAAGGTTGGTTGAAAGCGGGCATAACAACTCCAAATATCTGATCTATGTATAAATATACTGAAATTATAATAGAACATTGGTTGAAATTCCATCCCAAATCTGTTTCCCTTTGTGTATTTGTGTGTATGTTCTTGTTGTGTTTCAAGGATGTAGTTCAGTCTAATATTATAAGTCTAGGATGACAACATATTGGTTCCGTTGTTGTTGGTATATGAGTATGGGACTATAATAAAGACATCAGTGAAACTATGCAAGTAAAGAAGAATTATGGAAGATGTATATGAAAGAACGAGACACTGCTAATTATGAGTTTATTATTGACCAAGAATGTCGACATTGTGCGTAAAGATTCAATATATATACTTGTGGATGTGTTTTACTCAAGGTAGATCTTTGAAAGCAACAATAATTCAAGAAGTAAATATGTAACAAGAGGATTTTGTTGTTGTTTTCAAGTGATATCCCACACCAAGGTCAATTTCAACACATTAGCAAAGCTAGCGACCGACGAAAGAAAGTGTCACTCTCATTGAATTATATAATATTGTTGTATAAATCAAACTATAAAATCTAGTATCTGCATTATGAGGTTGTTTATGTGGGAGACTCTCCATCAATTTCTTGCATCATATGGAGTTTTTATTGATGGATATAGGGTGACAAGTACAGTGCCAAAATTCATACATGGATTGAAAAAGGCCTTAAAAAATGGAATTAGTTGTAACGCTTGCCTCACCAACAATTAAAACACGACAACATTTGAGCATCTATTTTGTTTTCCATGGCATGAATTTTGAATTTTGAGTAAATTAACCCAAAATATGAGTAACATTTATTTATATTCGGTTTTCTAGTAACGAGATTTTATATGAAGACGACACTCTCTCTGCGCTCAAAGTGATAGTTTAATTTTGGGGATAAAGAATACCGTTCCCTGCTGAAGCATCGAGGAGAAGAATTTTGGAAGGTAGAGTTTTATCCATAGCTACCGGTTTACCTTCAATAAAACGGTCCTCGAGAGGGTTGAGGCCTCGTTATGAAAGATCAAGGTGACCACACGAACAATGACATAGACTATCATAGAGAGAAAATATTGTGATATTTAATTGGCCTCGAGGTTGAAGAGATTGGATTACCGTGCGTTGATGCTTTATCTATCTTGGAAAACTCTAATAAATTGGGAACCATCTCTCTGTATCACAATGTGTTGAATATTCTTCTTTGTTGCTAGCCCTAGAGCAAGCTATCTCCAGTTCGTTGTCATTAGCATTCTTATCACTCCCTTTTAACAACATTTGTTAATTTATATATGCAAAAATCTATCTGGAAAAATGATATGGTGTTGTAGGGAAACAACACCATTGCATGGAAAGGGACCTTGTGGTGCTTGTTGATTTGGTTAACTCACAAAAAAAAATCGTCCAATGGAGCTAGTCAAAGACCATGTCTAGCTACTGCAATTTTTACATTTAACTTGGTTGACCAAAGTATTAAGTGCTCAAGTTGGAATTACGAGTTGTTTGACCTTCGATGCTCTATATAGTCATGTATGAATTGTCAAATACGTAATGGTAAAATAATTACGTAGGATGATTTGACCTTCCATGTTCCTATATTACTCAGTTATGTTTTATTTCTAGTTTTTCTCATGTTGTATGATAAAACAATAGAAGGTAGATGCAAAGGTTGAAGGCGGAAAATATTTTTACAATTAGAAAATGATTATTTTGGGTAAAAGATGTGTTAGGGTCCTATAATAATAGGGATCATAATTTTGAATTGGCTATGTTTAGTCTTGTAATATTGTACATACCTTTGCTTTTATGCAAATGTTTTCCCATATTAAAAAATGAAAAGAGGGTGTGTCCTAAAAGAATAATCAAAGGACCAAAAAAAAGAAAGATAAAAAAAGATATAAAATATGAACCCCACAAAAAGAAACAAAAATAAATTTTGAAATTGTTGCACATTCAAATGCCACTACTCTTAGTTTACTTTAATTTTGCAAATAAAATTGTGTGTAGCTTGTCCAAAATGCCACAATTCATGATGATCATACAATCTAATCTTGGTCATTCATGCCTTTAAATTTCATGTTATGATAGTTAGTGAATAAAGATCCGACCAAACCATTTAATCTTGGCAGATCAATAGTTAGGTAGAGAATAAAATGAGCTCATAAGTTTAATTTGAGCCATTGGAAGGTATAAGGTTAGAAATAAATTAGTTTGCTTATTAAAAGAAAATAAAAGGGTCAGCAAGCTCAAATGCACCCAATAAAGGAAATAAAAAAATGTTAGGATGAATAAAAGGGTAGGTGGAGTACTTTTCAAAGATTATATAAGCCTCATTGTGCTAATCCATAATAAAAAATATTTCTAACACCTTCCCCTTGTAATAATCCCTTTTTCCTCTCTTGGAAACCATTTCCCCTCGCTAAATCCCTTTTTCTTCTCTTGGAAACCATTTCCCCTTATCCTAACCCTTTTCCCCTCCTAAAAACCCCTTTCCCTTAACTAACTCTGCCTTTTCATAAAAACAATAAAATCCACTTTTCATAGTTTAAAACATAAATACATTAATCGGTTCCCACTATCCTTTGACTTAACCCCCTCACTTAATATACGACCCCCCTTATTTCATTTTAGCCTACTGTTTATATATTTCATAAACCCCCGCTTAATATATTTCATAAAACCCCATATCATTTTAACCCTTTGCATATATAATCCCCTACCCACTTTATATTAAAACCCTCCGCCTATCAATTACCCAACCCCACCTCATTTGAACGATTTCGCAACACCCGCCTACTGCCCGATTACCGCAGATCAGATCTAACGACCCTCGAACCATTTCGCACTCCCCGCTGTTCGAAGTTTAAAACATAGGGGGGGGTGCGAAATGGGTAGTTTCATTCCTTCGCACCCATGCCATGCGGCACTGCCACGTTCTATCACATCCCCCATTCCCAAACCACCAAACCATATTTTGTTGTGCGATAAACCACCAAACAACTTCCAAGGCATTGCGATAAACCACCATTATTTGAAATATTATAACCCTCGCGCCATGCAATAAACCCTAGCGTTCAAAGATAATAAAACCCTGCCCTAAACTGTTAATTCATTATCTTTGTTTATTTGCGAAAAAAACCAAAAAATCCATTTCTGACCAAGATTAAAGCCTGCTGCTAGCTGGACTCCTTCCATGACCAAATTCAAGATTTTCCAGGCAATTCTGAGTACCTGAAACCATTAACTAAGCCATTTTATTAATAAATTGAAACAAATTAATGGCTTCCCAAAGCATTTAGATTGTAAACCCTCTACAACCACCCCTTTTAGATGTCGACCACACCCCTTTGGCCGATAAAGACTTCAAAATACATGACACTATGACTGATAACAACCTTTTGGAACTCCATTGCTGGATTCATGACAAATTTGTTGATCAGGCAGATGATATTCATTTGTGGAAATCTAACTTGCCAAAATACTTATTTCCACAAATCTACCAATTCCCTAAAATCATCAGATTGTGCAAAATCAACTATTTGCCAAATGAAAGAGCCATAGTCACCCCTAACCAAGAAATCCTATTTTCCGTCACCGCTCAATCTATTAATAAAATGATGTAGATTCAATCACAACCAGAGGGTGTGCCTTTCTCCATTGAAACCCTTACTGAGATTTACTTAAAGCTGGAATTCCCTAAAAGGTTTAAAATCTTTCAGACTTTCCTCCCTCCATTAGTAGAAACTCCTAAAAACAATCCTCCATAATCTGCTACCATGTTTTCAGAAAGAACCAGACTAATTGTGACCATGATGTCCTGTATTTTAGGATATTTCACTGATGAGCATGTACATGAATCTATTCTTGGTTTCCTATCCATATATTTCCTAGGTCTGCCTCTAGCTACAAATTTCAATTTTTCCCAATACCTGGTAGATGCCATGCATGATCAACTGATTAAATTTCCAGAAGAAGGAGTGTTCAAATAATCCTCACTGTTATTCCATTTTTTCATATATTTTCAATCAGAAAGGTTTGCAGTTAACCTACAAAAATTGGACACAGAGGGTAATCCCCAATCTATTATCTTTTGGACATCCTTGTTAAGATAGGATTCCACTGAATTCAGTTTCAAAGAATTTATTGATTATTTTGTATATCCAGTAGTTAATATGCTTAGCAATAGTATTCAACCTAGAATCAATGAAGAAATAAAAAAGGTTCTACAGTTGTTAGATCAGAGAAAAACATGAGACTAGTATTTATACCAGAATCACACAGAAATCAGAGTGTATGGAAGCCAACTAGTTCCATACAAGCTTCCCAAATACCTCCCAATGAGAATATTTTATTTAGAGTACATCAGGTAGATTTTGAATTCTGTTGAGATCAATTTCCTTTCATCGAAGAATAAAACCCAATTCAAGATAAAAAATCAATTAGGGCATTTTATATGCAACAGTAGGAAAGCTGGAAAGTAGGAAAGATGTCTACGAGATTTAAAGTTCAGCAGCAGTTCCAAATGGTCATATGACCCCTTGGGTGTCATAAGTAAATTGAGAGTTAAGTTCAAACTCACCCCATTCATTCATGAATCAAAGCCTGAGATTGAAAAATATTCCAACCAGTTAGAGTGGTTGGAAAACACTTTACAGGAGGAGGAGAAGAAGCTTGATACTAGTTCCATCTTGCTTACTCCAGCCCCACAAGATAGAAATTAAAAAAGGGCTAGAGAAGAAGGCTCTTATTCAACAGAAACTACATTTGATACTAAATTCAAGCTTATGTATATAAATAAAACAGAACTAAATCCAGTGATAGAGTAATAAGAGATAGTTGAAACCATTGAAACATATATTGTTGTCAGAGATGATGCACCTCCAACAATTTCAGAAGAAATACATATGCCATCAACCTCCAGTGCACAAATTATTCAAAATCAAAATAGTGCAGAGGTTTCATCATCCAACAAGCCAGTTGAGAAAGAAAAGGATATCATGGAGAAATATAAAGAGATTAAAATCACAAATGAAGCATTAAAGGCTATTACTTATGCAAAATACTGGAAGCAAACTCCTAGTGATTAGAGTAGGTTTCTTTCAGCTGATGACCTCAAAACAAGGAAGATGCAAATGATATTTCTACATCCAAAGGTACAGGCCCCCAAAACTTCAGCAGATTATACTAAGACAAGCTTTGAAGTCCCTGCCAAGGATGTGCATCCAATTGACCAAATTGAATTCCACAAGCAGGCAGGAGAGATGATATATTCCACCATGACACATAAAGCTTTAAGTGTTCAGAAGTTGCAAAAATCTCTAGAAAATGTAAAGTCACAGTTAAATCTAGAGAGAGCCTCATCACAAGCAAAGGATAACATGATAAAGTCACTTGAAGATTTGGTAATTGAAATAGGCTATAATCCAAAAGATATCAAAGCAGCAGAAGAACTTATCAAGAAGAAAAATGCAGACATAGTTGCACTGAAGAAACAACTAAAATTACCAACTGCTGAGCATCCACAAACCAAGGAGGTTTTGGAAATAGATAATCAAAAGGATGAAATGATGAATTTAATAATTCAGTTGACAACTAGCTAAAGGAAACGGAAACAAAAATGGATAAACTTGTGCAGGAAAAGAAAGCTAGTATGGAAGCAGTTCCCATTACTACTATTCCTATAACATCTACATCAGCACATGTGTCTACATCAGCCCCATTATATTCAACAGCACCAGTAACTACATCAACAACATCATCAGGAATACCAACATCCCATCCCACTGATGAGGTCAACAAATTGATCAAAGAAATGGAAGATATGTCCATTCAGACTACAGAAATCAATAAGCTTAAGGAAATGGTAAATAACTTAGAGGATGAAAAGAAATTGGCAGCAATAAGGTATCAGGCTGAAGTAAAAAAATAAAATAGATTGACTGAAAAAATCCACAAGCTGGAAAAAGAGATATCACTAAAAGATCCTTTAGCCCAAGCAAAACAACAATTGTGGGCTAATATCATTAACTCAGTCAATGATATTTGGCCTTCTATACAGATTATATTTGAGCAGAATTACTTGATAAAGGAGGTTGTTGATGCAATTCAAAAGGTCAAATCCAATCTTGGAAAGAAACTAGAGGAAGCTTATGAGATAATCAAATTCCTTAATTATAAAAATAAATATGAATTAGAGGAGCTCAGGATAATTGATAGAACAAAAAATATCTTGGAGGTGAAGAAAGTGATTTCAAAGAGAAATATGATGATAAAACTTGAGGATAAATGTAAAAATATGGAACTCACAGTGAACAAGTTTATGAACAAGTTTTAGGTATCGAGACAGAAAGGTTTGCCTAATCCTCTGGTAATCAACGATAAACTCATGAGACATGAAGGCTATGATAAAAATATGAGGGAAGTAGCCAAAGAAACTTCCAATAGTTCATCAATGAAGGGCGTACCCACAGGAAAAGTACTTTTATAGACTTTAGAAAACTTATTTTACCTCCAACATGAGGTAAATCACCTTTTTGTAAATAAACCTACGTTTGCCAAATACACAGAGGCAGATGAGATTTACCGGAGGATGATGAAAATCAAACTTCCAGATGAAGAAACATGGGAAAAATGGTGTGATTTACTATGAAAGGTGAAAGAAAAGACATATGAAAGGACACAGGTAAAAGAAAGAGACAGATGAAGGAAACAAACAGATAACAACAATCATAGAAATCAGGGCCAAATATCAGTTAGTTAGAAGGTGTCACTATCTTTTTGCACAAAGATATTTTATTTTCCTAAAATAAATCCTAGTTGTTTGACAGGATATTTTTGTAAATTTTTGTATAAATACTTCATCATTTGAAGTATCAAGGTTCGGTCAAGTGTGGAAAACTAAACATTTTGTTAGTTGACTGATCTCCTGCCAAAGGGTTATTGTACCAATTTCTAGTCGACAAACTAAACCAATAATAAAGAAACTTCTTTACAAGATGCATGTGATGAGCCATCTCAGTGAAGTATAAATTTCAATTGTTCAAGTTCTTTCTTTAAGTATTCTATAAACTTATATGTGTTCTGAATTTGAATGTTATAACAGGAGTTTTACTGCAGAATTTGTTTAAATTATTACACTCTGCTTTTAACTGTTATGCATTTCTATGTTTTCTTCTGATATCCAGTTTAGATAATTCTTAATTTCCCTCTTATCCCGATTGACCCCTTCATCCTTCTTCATTATCTGGTTTAAGGAATTCTTAATTGCTCCTTGATCCTGATTGAAAAATCACTTCACCATTCAGCCTTGAGATCTGATATTGCTAACCTTTCTTTCCCTGTAACACTTTCCTTATAATTTGATTCAGTTCTGTTTCAAAGCACATTGATTGCATATCCCAATGGAAAGTTGATAAGCACCTATTCATCTAAATCATTAATTCCACCAACCAACCAAAACCAATAAAAAACCAACCCAATCAATCATACATAACTAGCCTAAAATATATTAAACAAACAAAGTTAAATCATTAGGAGAGAGCCCTCTCTGAATTTAGGAAGGCTAGATCCTAGGTTCCAAAAGTGGTTGATAGTTACCTCTAATATTTCTTTTAAACACAAGAACAACCTTTGGAAATTTTAGAGTGATAACAAGATGCATCACTAACATGTGGGATTCCTCGACAAATAAAGCCAACTCTTTTTCTTTTTCTTTGTCGATTAGATCAACTCTATTGAAATCTAGTTGAATTCAACTAATGGTAAAGGTTGTCGATGTGTTGATTGGGATTAATAGAGAATTGTGATTATGTCAAATTTGTTGAATATTTCAATTTTACCTTGACAATGGGTGGTTAGCTACACTAAATTACCTCAATTAAATTGAATAGAATTGATGAATGATTGAATTTGATTTTCAATATGAGAGAGTTGCCTCTTAATCATTTTGCTTGTGTGACTATTTTCTACGTGATGTAATGTAACAACCTTGAGTTAAAATTTCATGTAATAAAGGTTAATAAAGGAAAAATAAGACCAAGGTTAATATTGGGCAAAAAATCCTAATGGTAATCACTTGTTGTTTATTATGGCTAAGGAAATTGGCAAAGGCTTTGGGAAGGCAAAGAGGCATTAATTGGCATTCTATTTATGAAAATAAAGGAAAATAGGAGAAAAGGGAGATGAAAGGTCAAATATTTTCATGAGGAAATTGAAGGAAAATAGAGGAAAATTAAGAAAATAGAGGCCTCAATGTTAAAAATTCTTATGAGGACCAGTTCACAAGTTTTGGATTGTTTATGTTTTGTCAATTAAATTTTGGAGCTCTCTCTATTTTCTCATACTATTGCACACTTAGAGAATTCTTGGAGCACTATGGCATACTTTGGATTTGGAGAAAGGAAAGGAAAGTAAGGAAGGAAAAGGGAAGCAAAGGAAGGACAAGGAAAACAAATGACAAGCAAGAAAAGCTGGATCAAGCAGATTCAACATGAAGACTTGTAGGTAAAAGGTTGCATGTGTGATTTCCTAGCTGGTTTGTGAATGCATGGTACATGAATTTGTGTATTTGGTTCTCTTATTATCATTTGCATGGGTTTTTTTGGGCGTGACAATGGTTTTATCCTTTAATTTCCATTTACGAATAACCATGGTGTGATGGAATTCTTTTATTTGGTTGAAGTCTGAATTTCAAGATGGTTTTGGAGCCGGGTGTAATATCCCAAATATGGAATGGGTAGCAATCCATGGCTAGAAAATGCATTTTCAAAAAATTGAGGCAACAGGATTTGATACCAAGACCTGGATCCCTTGAACAATATGTCTAAGACCAAAATCCAAGAGTTGGGACCAAAGAAATCCTTCTAGGGTGGGGAGACAAGCCTCCCATACCTAGTTCCCTTCAAAAATTTCCCAGTGAAAGGGCTGCAACAATGCATGCACAAGACTTGGAGCATCAGCGTTATACAAACACACCAATGGAACAACAATGACATTAATCTCATAGAAATGTGAATGAAATCCATAGCCATCTCATTAAATAATAGCAGCAACAAATGAATACAGGATCATGAGGGAAATGTTACTCAAGACAAGAAAAACCCTGCCTCAAAATACTGCTGCACAAGTGTGCCCAAGCTAGGACTGCGCAGTTATATGAAGACACTGCAACATGTATAATGGAAATATAATGATATATCAATGATAGCTCAAGAAATGAGGGGGATCAAGCTCTCAAACCCTGAAAACAATAGTACAACAATCCTTAGAAGGATTGGCTACAAAAATGGGAAAATACAATAATGTCAGAGTTGCTGGGTAGCAGCAGCAACTCATAAAAAAAATAGAAGGATATGGATGAATATGATATGCAATCTAAAATAGCCTCCTTCAATGGATCTTTAAAGTGAAAGGCTGATCCCTTCACCAAATATTTCCCCTCCAATCAATCTTGCAGTCCCTCACTGCAAATACACCATGAGAATAATGCAGTCTAGGAGAGATACTGTGCTATAGATGAGCTAGAAAACGTTGGCCTGATGCCAAGACTTGAAAATCTGCCCAAGAACACTCCTCAATGATCTCCCAATGAAATAGAGATCCCCTCCTCTGAAAATCAATCTCTGGAGTGGTGTTGAGGAATCCTCTCCTGCAACACCTAACAACACAACCCAGCCACCAATGGAGACTGCGCTATAGCTAAATGAAATGCTTTGGCCTCAAGCCTGGATATGGGGATAATGAAGTAAAATCCCTCAAGAGGTATCTCAAGAAGGAGAGGAAATCCTAAATAGGAATTCCCTTGGCAACTCTGCTAAACAGCAAGAAGATGCTCAAAGTCTAAAAAAACATGGAAATCTATAATCCATAACCTGAGAAACAATGGTTGCCTTGCCCTCCTCTTATAAAATTGTGAGCTCCCTCTCCTTGGGTCCCACTCATTAGGGTTTGCCTTCTCAAGTAATATTCCCTCCTCTTTCTCTGCGCTGTCCCACAATGTGCTCTCCACCTCATACCACTGCGCTATTTGACTTGGTCAAACTTGTCCTAGTCATCCTACAAAAGTCCCTTTTCACACATGGAGGTGTGAAATCAAACTCCAAAAGTGATCCTCCTTCATGATAAGAGGATTTTTATTCACTATAGATAAAATGAATGGGTCTCCTACCCATTTTATTCATCTCTTAAGTGCAAATGTCAAAAATTAATATTCCACAAAATTCGAAATATTACACCAGGTGAGGTGGTTTCACGAAAATTCACAAGGGTTTGGGGTGGAGGTGGTTTAATTTTCGAGAAGCCCTCAACAGGTGGGTAGAGATAAGAAAATTCCTCAAGGTAATGGTGAATAAATTCTGAGGAATCCAAGCTTGTTTTGGGCTTAGTGATCTCTTGACCAGTTTTGGCGTGATCACAATAACTTGAGGGTGGAGGTGGTTTGATCTCTGAGAAGCCTTGGTTGTTTATGTATATGTTTGCTTATGTGATCTCTTGACCAGTTTTGGCGAGAATGTGAGAGCATGAGAGTGGAGGTGGTTTAATCTCTAGGAAGCCATGGTTGTTTAGGTCTTGAGTCCCACATTCATGTTTGGAATATTGCATGAGGGTGATTGGTTGAAAGAAATATTTGGTTCATCTCAATATATGGTCAGGTGGTACGTGGAAGTCCCTGACTTGGTTGGATTTTGCATATGTTAATAAGAGATATTTTCATATTTTATTTACGAGTAATTGTACTTGTTATTATGTGGCTTTCGTTGTTGTTCTATCATGATTATTATTTTGGTTATATGTTGGTTATAAGCATGGTTCCATAATAGGTTATAGTTATGGCCCTTGATATGTTTTGTTTATTTGATGAATGGTTAATGAATGCATGAGATAAAAAATGTTATTACAACTATTATATGAGGGCATTAGATCTTCTTGGCGATTCTCAGATAATTTTCAGAACCGTATGTTCAGATATACATTCATGACCTATATATTACATGTTCACCATATGTTTGCCGAAATGATTGTCATGGTTAGGCCTAATTAGGTCAATTCCTTGATCAAGTTTTGTATGAATGGATTTGTCCTAATTTTATTCATCATTCTAGAAAGTCTCATTGAGTTATGGGCAGTCGTCTGGAGACTAGCATGAAATGGTGGCTTAGAATATGGGATCGCACCCTTTGAATTGGAAGTTTTGGGCCATTCTGCACCTTGGTAGGCTTATGCATGCGGTTGGAAGCCTATAACTGCACAAAGGCCTTGTCATGCATGCGGTTGTGGGCCCAAGTCACTAAAAAAACAGTTTAGCTCAGGTTTTGGGCACTTGGAGTGGCTGTTTAGCTCTTGAGGAAGGTCAATGTAGTTCCAATTTGTTGACTCCACTTCCTTAATCGTAATTAGGAGTTTTGGTTATGGCATATTAGATATTAGCTCATGTTTACCCCGACAAGATTGTTAAAGTGGGTAAACGTGTAACAACCCTGGTGAAAATTTCATGTAATAAAAGTTAATAAAGGAAAAATAATAACCATGGTCATGGGACAAATATTCCAAGATGAATGTTGGGCAAAACATGCTGGTACAGGTGTTCATATGGTTTATTATGGCTATAGAAAATGACAAAGGAAATGGCTAAGGATTTGGAAAGGCAAAGTGGCATTTATTGACATTTATTTATGAAAATAATGGAAATTAGGAGAAAAGTAAGGTGAAACGTCACAGGTTGCATGTGAGGAGGAAAATGAAGGAAAATAATGGAAAATTGAAGAAAATAGAGGCCTCGTTAATAAAAAGTATTTTGAGGATCAGTTCATAGACTTTTTTCAGTTCAGTTTTGGAGCTTTCATTTTATTTTCTTTCTCTCTCATACTCTTGGACACTTAGAGTTTCTTGGATCATTCTTGGAGAGTGTGGCATACTTGGAGTTTTTTAGCAAGAAGGAAAAGGAAGAGCAGGAAAGCGCAAGAGGACATCGGGATCAATGGCTGCAACATGTTTTTCTTGTAGGTATTGAGTTGAATGTATGTTTCCTCACTAGTTTTGGCATGCATGGCATATGCATGTGGTTTCTTGGTCATGATATACCATTGGCATGGAGGACTGCCTAGATTGACAATGGATTTTCGTAACCTTTCCATTTCCTGGATAGCCATGGCATTGTCAGGTTGTTTCATTGTTTTTTTCTCATTGGTTCTCATGTTCCTTTAGTTGTGGGTTGAGTTAATAGTTCCTGGAGCCTTGGCTGGAAAAATGCTCTGGAGCCCTGTAATAGCTTAGGTTGAGTTACTAGTTCTGGAGCCCTTGTTGGAAAAACAATCTTGATCCCTTGGTGGGTTGAGTTATTAGTCATGTAGCCTTGGTTGGAAAAACTATTTGGAGCTCAAAAACAACCGTGGGTTGAGTTACTAGTCTTAGAGCCTTGGTTGGAACAAATTTTCTAAAGCCCTGGAAAACTTGGGTGGAGAAAAATATGGCGATGGTTTGTGATGTTTGATCGTGAGATGGAATCATTGGTTGAAGGTTGAGGTGATTCTTCCTCTGGAAGCCTTGGTTTGGTTTTGATTGATGTGTTTTATGAGATCCCACATTTATGCTTAGAATATGGCATAAGGGTGACTGTTGGCTTGAGGGGTCCTGACCCAGGTTTGGAGGTTAATGTTTGCCAAAAAACCCCTATACTACTGTCCCTTTCAGCAATGACCTAATTCCGCAGGCCAAGGTCTCACCCGAAGTAGTATGGGAGGGTGTTGGAACCAAGTTTTCGCACCCTGAGAGAGAGTAGGTAATTTAAGGCAGGTCTGTGTTGCAGCTTAATAGGTTCACATAGAATCAGTCTATTCACAACTCTTTTAACAATATAATCAACTCATAACCATAACAAAGCTATTATCATTAACATATCTAATCAATACATTCGCATCCACGTGCACATCAGCAAATACCATCACAGAACACTATAATCACAACGACTTCCAGATCACAGATACATTCACAGCTTAATTAAATATCACAGATGCGCTCCAACAGTAAACACAATCAATCTAGATAGCACAAAGGTAATTCAAATATATTCTGCATTCATTAGCATAAAAAATCCACTTACAACCCAAACATAGCCCGCGCACACAACCAATAGGATTCCTTACCCAAAACAACCCAGACAGATCTTAACAATTCACATGTAGCATAAATCTTATCTCTTTCCTTACTAGACCCAAATATCTATCTATTTATAACATATTAGCCTTTGCTATCCGATGGTCCACAAATCATGGTTTGCGAACCCTAGAGCTACCCTTTAACCCATTACAAAACATTAGGGGCTTTGACCCATCCCAAAGCCCCTACACAAGACCAACTATTACAAAATTATATAAAAAAAGCAGGTTAGGGAACCCCGTTCTAACATGCCCCTAACACAATCTTGTGACTCGTCCCGAGTCACTGCATTCGTGGGGTTTGCATCTTCGCCTGACGCTGCTTGATCGCATCAACCAGCAGGGGCAAAACTCCTTCATTCTGCACAACAACGTTTTGAGAAATATCCACCAACTTCTGCGAAGTTGGACCTTCTGTAGAAACAATGACGCTTTCCAAAGTCTGGTTCAGTTGCTTAACTACGATATTTACTTCCTGAGAGAGCTTGAGCGCTTCATCGGCCCAAGGCTTAAGGTGGTCGCTGAGAACCTTCTTTTTGTGGAAGATCTCTTCAATTTCATCTCTAAGTGTGTGGTTGGTACACAGTTGTGCTAGGCGCTGAGCTAGTATCAAAGTGGACATAGTAGCTTCGAGCTGTTCAAAATATTCCTCCTTCTGGCGTAGCTCTTGAGTAAAATCACAGAGCAGAGGTTCGCGCTGCACCTTAGACCACAATTGCATAGGTGTCTCCAACAACTCTGCGCCTTGAGAAATCTAAGTGGTAATAGTATTGGTGGCCTCTATGACCAGCGCGATTCGCTGGGCTCTTACTTCAGGTGGAGTTTCTAGCTGCAATTTGGCCTGTAAGGCAGCAATCTGTTGTTCCGTCTCTATCTTGACAACTTGAATTTCTATCCTTAAAGCCCGCAGTGCTGCAACAAGTCCCTCAATCTTGGCATGGGGGGTAGTAGAAGCTGGGATATCCTCAGTTACATCTGTACAGAGCCTCCTGATTAGGCATTCCAACTCAGTCTGCTGCGTGGCGGCGAGGGTGCATGCAGCCCGCGCCTGGGACACCTCGGCGGTTTTCTCCACAATCATCTGCTCAATTGTACTGAGCTGCTGGTGCACCCAACGGTCTCTGTGTTGAATCTCCTCTAAAAGGGATGCGTGGAGAACCTGTAGTGGTTCATGCGGTAGTCGGGCTAAGTCCAATTGTACCTCTGCGCAGGCCTAGACCTGCGCTCCTTAGAGAGGTGGGCTCAAGATGAATGTTGTCCCTGGAAGAGAGCATAGGTGGCTTTCTATTGTGATGATCACTTCATTGCTGGTTACAGGGGGTGGCCTTGTGTGAACCATGCTTGTCTGTAGAGTGTCAGTTTTAAGCTGCAGAGCTCGAAGCTCAGACTGAAGTGTAGCGACCATGGCCTTCTGCTGCTCTTCCAAAGCCAACCATTTATCTTCGGAGGCGAGGGTGACTACTCCTCTATCTGCTCCAGGTCTTCCTCTATCAGAGTCACTTCAGTCTCCCAACCTGGCCTTGTAGCTCGTCATTTCTTTCATTGGCCTTTAATAGGGTCACTAGTCCGTTTCGTACCACGAGGGGAGTTCACACCCTCTGCATCCAGATCCTGCTGCGAATCCCTCTGTGATTTCGGCTCTGCACCCTTCTCATCATTCTTGTCCTACCCTTTTGTCACTTTGGTGGTGTTAGGCATGGTAGTATTCTTGGTGCTCATACTTGCAGTGTCGTGCATACCTAATTTGAAGCCTAGACTTTTCTAGTATGGAGGCCAAGTAGCAATAAGACGGTCAATCTCCTCATCAGCAACCATATACGAGAGCGATACCCACGATGGGTCCTTATAACCCAGAATCTGTACATTGTGCATTGTAACCTGGAACACTACGATGCTCTTATACTTTTCATAGATTGCTAGTGATAAGCGCCACCGGGAGTGGATTGCTGCTGCGAGCCCGCTCTGAAATAGGACCCATAAAACCTTATTATCTTCAATGCGCTGCTCATCCTTTGAATCCCACACATTCATATACCGCGCCCCTTCATACATATCGGGCTAGAGCTCAGGGAGGGCTGAATCTTCCGGGGTTTCCCATGCAGCCAACGGGATGAGGAGCAACAACCAGGAGTAGCAGAATGCCCTTCCATGATCCTGGGCTTCGCGCACATTCTCTATAAATTCATTACATAGGAACTAGGACTAGTTGAAGCAGACCCATTTTTTGCAGTGGCCAGCCAACTGAATTACATACACGGGGACCTTGGAAACCTGGCATGTACGCATCATTTTTCATGCTAACAACAAGGTGCCCATGCATGTACCAGGGTCACTAATAGTGCTAATCATGAACCCCCTAGTGTTCCGTTCAATGTGGTAATCATCGCACACCTTATCAGCGATCTACTGATCATATTTATTACCAACATGCTCCATGGGATTCAACCCCTTCATGAGAAGTCCAGTAATATGGTGAATGAGCGTTGGATCTATGCGAATGCGATCCTGGATCCACAAGCAGCCGTCGTGGACCAGAGCTAGCAGCTGTTGCACCATTCTGTTGGTGATATTGTTGTGGCCAAAGTGAGGCATCCGCAATAGATTTAATAACCCCAAACCAACCAACCCACTTTCCCATGGCATTGGGACTACCTTCAGCACGTCATCCTCCAATACCATTTCGAGATATAATTCTGGTGCCATTCAGGGAAGGCCTCTATGTTAGCTAGGTCATGATCGTTGAATTTGACCGTGTGGGTCTTGCCAAAGGATTCTCCAATGATGGGGACCTCGCCCGGAATCAGAGGCATCTGTAGATAGGCACGCATCCCATCGAGATTCTTGGGTGTGCATACCGAGGGCCTGCGAGGCCGGAAATAGGGTGGTAGCCAATTTATAGGTTTAGTGATCCGGGCCTCTTCCTAAGTAGACATAGGTCTCTTTAACAGGTTAGGAAAACGTTCCTGGGGCACCGTTCACGAAGACTTCACATTTCGAGGGGAGGTGCGTGGCTTTCCTCCAGCCCATTTTGTAGTCCTCCCCTGCCCTTGCTCCTGTGCTTTCCCCTTACTATTCTTCTTTTCAACCTGCTTTCCCTTTATTGGAATGGACACAACATCTTCCACTTCAGGGGTGACCTCTTCAACCTCATCAATGGAGACCATTGTTTGCGATGATTCACCTGGATTATTTGCTATTATTCTCACTCGAAAAATAAATTTAGGATTGCTACTATTAGAAGGAGTAGCTCGCTGAGACATTAACAAAGCGCAATATTCATAGAATTTCGTAAAGCACAAACTGTTCAAGATGCACGAAACCCCCTTCTAATCTACCCTTCTGCTTTTATAGCCTTGGAGATCAACCAACGGTTGGATGAGGCATATCAAAAACTTATTATCAAATAAACGGTAAAAAATCTTCAGAAATCGCTGCATTAATTGCTGGCCGCCCGCTCCTTTCAGCGGTGAAATTTGATTTTTACCCATTTTTACTGTTCCAATGGCTAGTTTTCGCAGTTGTATATTACCCTTGTGCTACCAATGCACCTCCTACGCTTCCAGTGCACCCCTCTGCTTCCAACGCACCTTTTCAGGCTACGATCGACCCCTGTGCTCCCAGCACACTTCCCTGGGCTTCCAACCCTGCAAATGATCCCAATGCAGATAACAGACTTGCTTGCAGCTTTCTTCCAGCCTATGCGTATGCCACCCAATACAGCTACGCCGACCATATATTCATTTGGTCTGGTATGGTTTGAGCTGGTTGCCATTGACATATCCTGGTACCATATCACCGTGAAGTGTGGCTAACCGGATAGCTCTGCCATCAGTAATTTCCTTTACCATACAGGGACCTAGCCAGTGCTGACAAAAATTCCCGGGGTGCTTCGCAAAATGGCTATCATATAATAGGACCAATTCTCCCTCGGCAAAGATCTTTTGCCGAATATGTCGATCATGCCATGCTTTTTCCTGGGCCTTCTGAACTTGCTGATGGAAGTTAGCAATGAAATGATCCTCCTCTAAGGCCACGAGCTGCACTAATCGCTCCTCCATGATAACAGGCTCCGCCATGTTCGTAAAGGCTATGATGCACAGGCTAGGAACAATATACTCCATGGGCATAATGGCCTCCTTTCCATAAACCATCCGAAATGGTGTTTTCCCTGTCAGTTTCTTGCAGGTGGTTCAATAGGACCAAAGAAATGATGGGATGCGCACATCCCATTCACTGCGATCGAAATTACAGACCTTGGTCAGCGTATGTTCCAAGATTTTATTAAAATATTCTACAAATCCATTTTCCTGCGTATGATATGGGGTACTTTTCACGTGGTGGATCCTAAATTCTTCAGACAAGGCCTGTATTTTTTCATTAACACACTAGCACATTTGGCCCAATTTCTTACGGCCAATTCGTCGTTATTCCGACACATAGGCGTCGGAAGAGCGAAATTTTGAGGCAGGGCAAAACGTGGTTAGCCATTACATCGCAATTTCGACACTTCAATAAAGTGTCAAAAGGGTGACACATTTTTCGAAGTTTCCAGACGGCCGTCGCTCTTTCGACGCCTATGCGCTCTTTCAACGTTATTCCAAAATGTCGGTCTTCCGAAGAAAACAAAACGTCGCCCTTTTGACGAACAAAAAAACATCGCTTTTCCAATGAAAATAAAATGTCTCTCATCCGACAAAAAATAAAACATCACTCTTCCGACGAAAAAAAAATGTCGCTCTTTTGACGAAAAAAAATGTCGCTCTTCCGACGAAAAAAAAACGTCGCTCTTCCGACGAAAAAAGATGTCACTCTTCCAAAGGAATGCAAACGTTGCTCTTCCTACGAAAAAACTTCACTCTTCTGACGGAATGTAAATGTCGCTCTTCCGACGAAAACTAAAAATTATTTATTTAGATATCCCGCCTTCTTGAGTTGCAGTTTTGCTCAATATTTCTGCAGATAATTTTGGACTTATATGAAAATACAATAAATAACTTTGAGAGAAACCAACGAATTACCATAATATCATAAATTTAAGGTTCAAAATCTGGGCTATGTGGTTCTGCCTTGGATCTTTACCTGTAACTGAATGCAAATAGTAATTCAGATTTGGTAGCTTCCATTGTAATTATGAATACTATTTTAATTTTTTATCATGTTTCAAGACTCCATATTAGGTTAGGAAATTGTGATGATAGACAAGGATCACTTAATAATTTTGTCAACTACTTTGACTATTATTCATGCATTTAAGACAGACTGATAAATTCTAGACATAACTCACTTTTAGAAATACCAAACTGAAAACTTTCAAACTCTGCAATCTAACACCTCACTCACCCGAAGAAAGGTAGCATTCAACATATAAGAAAAATTGATGTAAGCACTCCATAGATCATATTACAGACAAGATAGCATGGCTTCTTCTTTCCTACATGTATTAGTACAACTACATGGTTATTATATTCAATGCTCTAGATTCCAGATGAAACTAGCAAAATAATATTACACCAAGAATCACAAATAGGATATAAAAAGGACTAGAAGAGCAGCATTAACAAAGAAATTGACTAAAATTATTACCAGATAGACAGAAGATTCTTCAAATACTTTGACTCAGAATATGTACCAGTACTACAATTCCTTTGACTCAGAAGATGTACCAGTACTACAATTTCTAAATTCATCAACTAGACTTTCCCCACCCCAAAACCTTCTCGAGATTCTCAGACTCTCAACTCTTCAACTTAGAGTAATAAAAGTCAAACTAACTATGAAGATATACCCAATTTATGCATTGCATGAAGAAGCATTCAAACTAACTAATTATAAAAGAGCAGATCTATAACTAGCCTTGCAGATTTGAGACCACGAACTCTGTCAAACTCAATTAATGGTTAGCCTGGAAGACCTTCATAAATGATACAAGTTTCTCCACACTTGCCAATGGCATTGCATTATAAATTGAAGCCCTCATTCCTCCCACAGATTGATGTCCCTTAAGCTGCAACATGCCCTCGCTTGCTGCCTGTTTGATAAAATCACTCTCAAGCTCAGACTTCTCGAGCGTAAATGGCACATTCATCAGAGACCTGACTGATTTCTTCACTGGGCACCGATAAAACCCATTGCTCGCATCGATCGCCTCATAGAGAATCTTAACCTTCTGAAGATTTATCTTCTCTATTTCGCTCAATCCCCCCTGTGCAAGGAGATCCTCAAACACTAGGCCACACATATAGATTGTAAAGCAAGGTGGGGTGTTGTACAAAGACTTGTTCTCAATGTGAATTTTGTAATCCAGCATGAGGGGGGTGCTCTGTTGAGTGTTGCTAATAAGGTCATTTACGATTATAGCAATGGTTACCCCTGCTGGCCCGACGTTTTTCTGAGCTCCAACATAGATGACCCCAAATTTAGAGACATCCACAGGATTGGAGCAAAATTTAGATGACATGTCAGCAACTAGAAAGGTAGTGTCCCCTTTAGGTGTAGGGTAGTCCTTAAACTCAACATCATGAATGGTCTCATTGGCACAAATATGTAAATATTTTTCATTTGGGCTTAATTGGATTTACTCCTCAGAGGATATTCTTGTATACTTAGTAGCCTTTCTAGACCAAGCCAGATTGGCCTTACAAAACCTCTAACTTTCTTTGAAGGCCTTGTCACCCCATGATCCAATCACAATATAATCCGCTGTATCTTCTACACCATATAAATTTAATGGCAAACAAGAAAACTTTGTTGAAGCCCCACCCTGAAGGAAAAGGACCTCATAATTTGCAGGAATGATATGAAGCTCACGCAGATCATATTTAGCCTTTTGTATAACAGAAGTGAACTCCTTACCTCTGTGGCTCACCTTCATTATGCTCATCCCCGAGCCCCTCCAGTTGAAGAGCTCTGCCTGAGATTTTTGTATAACATTTGCGGGCAGAATCGTTGGCCCTGCAGCGAAATTGAGCACGCGACCTTCATCCTGCACTGGATCTGAGAATCCTGTTCATGGGGTTGCAGAAGATGGTGCCACAGCTGTGCATGTGATAGACAGGGTTTTGCGTGATGGGTCGTGGATTTTTTCTCTCAGGTATAAGGATGGTGTGCATAGCTTGGTACCTGTGATTGAAGACCAGCATGGGCATAAAGGGTTATCAGTTTTTTATGTAGGGTTATCGCCTTGGATGGGTAGCGGGTTGATGAGTTCAGGATCTCGTAAATGGGCATATCAGCAAACCAAAACATATAGAAACCAAACAGCCATTGCTGCAGAAGCCAACCAAAAATTCTCTGTAATATTCCCAATTTTTGCAGCTAATGGGAATATTGCATTTTAATTTCAGTTTGCTTAACTCATGAATAAGAGTGTAAAGGAGGAACTCTAAAACTCCTAATTAAAAAAATAAATCAATGCCCAATGTAAACATGGAAAAATTTGGGCCATTTCAATAAAATACACTTAGGTGTGAAAAGGGATGAATAAGGTTGACTGGGTCAACAGGACCAAATCACAACAATGTCCAGATACATTGAACCTCCTCATTGATCAGCACAGTTTTAGACGGAGACCCTCCATGTGAAAAGGGTTAACTCATTAGAGGTGTTTTAGGGTTTTCTAAACCATAATGTTATAAAATAAAGGGGAAGGCCACAAGGAAAGGTTGTTGAAGATAATTCGATTTTGAGATTGCTTGGGCAACTCAAAATCTCTGGCTGTTTAGCTAGAGAGAGGAATTTCTTGTATAGGAATTCCTCCTCCTTCATTGAGGAGATCTTGAAGGAGTATGTTCTAAAATGCCTCACATCTAGGCTTGAGGCCAAGCATCCTCCATCAATACAACGTTATTTCTACAGCAGAATAATACTGTGTTGCTGGGTGTTGCAGTGAGGGGTTTTCAACACCACTTCCAAATCTAGTTTTGCAGAAAAGGGAGCATTCCTTTCTCTGGAAGATTAGTGAGGAAGAATTGAGCTTCAGTTCCAGATATTGGCATCAATCCAAAGGACCTTCCAACATAAACTGCACATTATACTTCAGAAACTGCGTTATTTTCCAGTGCATTGCTGCAACAAGGTTTCTACCCTATTTTGGTGCTCATTTCCTTAAGGAAGGGCCATCCCTTCTTCTGGAAAGTTTGTACTTCAGAATATTTTGTAATTTTGTATATTTCAGCTCATATATTCATATTTTTACTGATTCTGCATTTTTCAGATCCATATTCTGCAGATCTGATACTTGTATGTGTTCTTTCATGAAATCCCCCTGCCGGGTGATCTATTTGATGTATAAAAGGAGCTGAATCTCCATTTTTCTTCATGATCAGCTATAATAAAATTAAGATATGATGTTTCAGACATATTTTGTATAATTTATTCAGAAATTACGCTCTTCATGCTTCAGCCATTTTCTGCATACTCAAAGTCATGGGAAATCAGCATTTTTAAGCATATCCATGGATGGAGGAACTATTTAACATAGCTAGAATGCTTTGTTTGAGATGAAATTCGGATAATAGGTCGCTCACAACCTAATATAAAATAAAATCCCTCCATTTCCCTTAATTTTACACATATTTATGAATACATATATTTTAGGGTTAAAATCACTGCTTTTCCCCACTTTTTGGATCCTAAGTTCAGATCTGAGTTGCTGCTGTACTTGAAATCAATTTTTGAGTGTCTATCAGCACATTTTATGCACTTATATATCTATGCACTTTCATTATAGCGTTTTACTCTGCTGCATCCCCTCATTGGGCCTTCTCTTGAAGATAACTAGGTGTGGGAGATATGTTTAACCCACCTAGTCTTATTTGTTTCAGCTCAAATCTTGGATTTAGTTTGTTTATTGTCTGATATAAAGGATACAAGAGTTATTTTACTTTTCTAAATCATATTTTTTCTGAAAATGCGTTTTTAAGTGCATGATTCATGAGCTGTTCCTAAATAGGAATATTACAGTGGTCTCGGAGCAAGATATTTGGCTCAGCCTATGGATTCAAGCCAAAGTGCTGACTCCCTGAAGGATGAATATTTAAATCTCTATAGAAAAAGTCTGCAGATGGCCAGGTAGCCTCTGGATCTCATCCTTTTTTCAAAGGTGACATATCTAGTAAATGCCCCTGTAGTCAATCTCTAGAATAGAATTTTGATATTCCTGAAAAGGGAACTTTACAGCAGTATCAGAGAAGAGAAGAGAAGAAACAGAGATCAGAATGATGGAGAGGATGAGTTTACTCTCATCAGTGTTCAGATCTAAGAAGAGCCTCTCCAAAGAGGTAAATAAGAAGAGAGAAAGAAGATGCACCGAGACTCCTAGAGGGTTTCGAGAAGAAGCAAGATGTAGTGAGACTTGAATAAGGTTTAAAGAAGAAGAAGGAAGCCCTAGCACTTCCTATCAGCAAATCAGAAGACCAGAGAATCCTAGATCTCCTCATATATCTACTATTCTCTCTTTCTTTGAAGAAGGTGAGAGGTATAGCAATGAAGGAGAGAGATGCAAAGAAACTCCTAAAGGATTTCAAGGTGAAGAGGAAGATACCAGCGCTGGTATGCTTGAAGGAAGAAGACCATCATTCTTGCCAGAAGTTGGACCCATAATTGATCCGGGTGGAAGAACTCTTGTGTTCTATCAAGAGGTTCCCACATATCAGTTGATCCAAGGTATGCATGAAATTTCAACACATATTGTTTCAAGATTAATGCATAGCCAAGGATTAAGTCAAAATGCTAATTTGAAGCAAAGACATGTCAGAGTGCAGAGGAACCTTGATCTAATCAAGGATGAGACTGGAAACTATCCCTATGCATCATTGTTGAGCTACATTCAATCTCTTGGGTTGATATGTAGGGTCTCAAGAAAGGGGATTAGTACTATCCTATGTTCAATGGCTAATTATGAGATTAGTAATGAAACTTGATTTGAGACAGTACATGCATCACTTTGCAGATCTACAGCGCTGTCACTTAGTGACTGTGAAAAAGAGGCCTCAGCTCTCTTGGAGCATTCTAGAGGCAGCTTCAACCTTGAAGCAATGGAGAAGAAGAAGATGAAGAGTAGACATATTGAGATGAGAAGCATTTTCTCCCCTCTAGATGACACTCTCTCAATGAGCATGCTATAGCTCAAAGAGAGACTTCTACTTACTGCAGATTCAAAGCCTCACTGGTTTTGGAAGGCCATAGATGGAAGAAAGGTCTCACTAAGAGATCTCAACAAAGATGCATTTCAATATTTCATGAGATGCAAGGTTCTTCATTGGTTCAAAGGAGATGGTATTCTACAAAGGGAGTATGCCATGATTATGCAACACATCACTCATCTTCCATATTGGAGTGAGTGGATGAGGATGATGAGAAAGGGATCACATGATCACTTTCAGACATATATGGGCCAGCAAGCTTGGTTACGCTGGTTGCCCTTGGGAGACTCCTATCACTCTCCAAAGGCACCTATTTTTCTGATCTATGCCTTGAAGGATGATCATGAAATGAATAAGGAGGCATGGCAACGCTGGTTGCTTTGGGGTAAGCATGATCACTACCCAAAGATTCTCATTCTCTCATCTCATGCTTTATGCATCATTACTAGAGTATATGAAAAGGAAGCATGGTTGATGTGGTTGTTCAAAGAAGAGTTTGGACATCACATGTTAAATCTCATGTCCATGTATTCACCCATGTTTGAAATATGTCTCATTTATCCACAGGTCTTTCTGTTGGAAGGATGTTTCATGCATGAACTTTGGCTTGGGAGGAAGAATGACTCCCACATGATGTGGTATGAGGGATCTTGCTTGTACTATGTTGATGAGGCATTTCACATGTGCATCATTGTGTTATTGCTCCATGGTCCACATGTTCATAAGGCAAGAAGGATGCAAAAGTCCTTGTTGCTATGGCTGCTCTTGGGTGAGTATGGTTACTACCCAACAACTCATCATTTTCTTAATCATGCCTTGGATTTCAATGATATGTTGCAGAAAGAGAAGGCATGTATAATTTTGTTTCACTTGAGAGATTATGGCCTCCACATGACATCTCCTATGTCTATGTGTTTTGCATTGTGTAAAATTTGGAACATTTATCTCATGACGTGCATTGATGATGGTACTTTGTATTGGGCTGAAGTGACATATCATATGTCCATTAGTATGGTTTGGTTTCATGATGCACATGAGGAGGAAAGAAGGCAACAAGATCTCTTGTTGCTTTGGTTGCTTTTAAATGAGTATGGTGACCACCCCATAGCTCAAAATTTTCTGATTCATGCCTTATGTACCAAAGATAAATTGCAGCAAAGGAAGGCATGTACATAATCTTTTGGGAAGCTTGGCTTGCTCATCTTACATGGAGGAGATGGAGGATGGCAGCAAAGGGCCTTGCTCCGATGGTTATTATTAGGAGAATATGGTTTGAAATCTTTTTTTACCCATATTCCTCCTTCCCTTCTTCTTTTGCATAACACTGGAATGATGGAGTTTGGATCCAACAAGGCCAACAAGGCTAAGAATGAAAGCATAACAATGCTTAATCAAGTTCATAAAACATGGATGGAAGAATGTTCTTGCACGATGAAGCTTTTCCTTTATGGAAGGAGCTACTTTATTTTATGTCTCTCATGTGTTTATGATGGTGTTGGACATCATATAATTGTCATTTTGTACTTCATGATAAGAAGAGGAAATCTAACCTTACAGTTGGAAGTCATCTCATGCATTTGTGGAAGACAACTTTGGAACCAAACATACATGATCTATTGCATAAAATGGAGGAATCCTTCCTTATGTGGATTCCATTTGGAGGGGAATAGATGGTTTGCATCTACAATAAGAGTTGCTTGAGGGAAAGCAACATTTTGCTGGGGGAGACTGTAATATTCCCAATTTTTGCAGCTAATGGGAATATTGCATTTTAATTTTAGTTTGCTTAACTCATGAATAAAAGTGTAAAGGGGGAACTCTAAAACTCATAATTAGAAAAATAAATCAATGCCCAATGTGAACATGGAAAAATCTGGGCCATTTCAATAAAATACACTTAGGTGTGAAAAGGGATGAAGAAGGTTGACTGGGTCAACAGGACCAAATCACAGCAATGTCCAGATACATTGAACCTCCTCATTGATCAGCACAGTTTTAGATGGATAACCTCCATGTGAAAAGGGTTAACTCATTGGAGGTGGTTTAGGGTTTTCCAAACCCTAATGTTATAAAATAAAGGGGAAGGCCACAAGGAAAGGTTGTTGAAGATAATTCGATTTTGAGATTGCTTGGGCAACTCAAAATCTCTGGTTGTTTAGCTAGAGAGAGGAATTTCCTGTTTAGGAATTCCTCCTCCTTCATTGAGGAGCTCTTGAAGAAGTATTTTCTGAAATGCCTCACATCTAGGCTTGAGGCCAAGCATCCTCCATCAAGACAACGTTATTTCTGCAGCAGAATAATACTGTGTTGCTGGGTGTTGCAGTGAGGGGTTTTCAACACCACTTCCAAATCTAGTTTTGCAGAAAAGGGAGCATTCCTTTCTTTGGAAGATTAGTGAGGAAGCATTGAGCTTTAGTTCCAGATCTTGGACTCAGGCCAAAGGACCTTCCAACATCAACTACACAGTATACTTCAGAAACTGCATTATTTTCCAGTGCATTGCTGCAGTAGGGTTTCTACCCTAGTTTGGTGCTCATTTCCTTGAAGAAGGGTGTTACACAACAATTTTTCACCGTCCCTGCAATTCCCCATCCCGCACATTAGAGGGCTTACTCCATGACCTATGAGTAGTGACATGATCTGAAAACACTTTCATGACATTCCCCTAGACATGGACTTTCATTCCCCTGAAGACATCTCCTTGTGAAAAACCCTAAAAATAGCCTTTTCATCATTGGCGCGACTAGCCAGTGTTATACCCGTGCCAATGGGGGAAATCCTTCAAAGAGGGCACACCAATTGGCGCTCTGTCTCAGAGTCGCACTTGCGCCAGGCTTAATAAAGGGTGTTTAAAAAAAATAAATGGCAGAAGATTGACTCCAACCAACTCCTGAACTGGTCTCTAAATTGAGTTGGGACGTTTGGCTTTAGTTCTCCATGTAGAGGAAGTGGTTTTCCACCTCTCATGGAAGCATCCTTGAGGATAGGGCCAATCCCATGATTATAGGGATCCCAACTCCCCTTCCACCATCTATATAAGCTTGCCATTTCCCTTTGCAAGCTAGTCTCCAAGAGTCTCCAAGAGCATTCATAGCCTAAAGAATGCTGCACGAGCCTTAACAGTCCTCATAGAGCCAAATCAGTAGCAAGGAGATTGACGATCGAAGAGAGAGGCTTGTCCCCATTCCCGACAAGGTTTACCGAGACGTATTCCGCTGATGACCCGCCGAAGGAAGATTCAACGTCAGAGCCAGGTTGTATTTTCATTTGTATGAATTAATGAAAAGCGACTATTGGTTATGGTTCCACTCGTATTTTTCATTATGATCATGAGTTGTGTCTTCTCTGACTGATACATAATTTCATATATCGGGTTTTACGCTTGTGTTTGTCGTGTTTCTTGTGTGTGTAGGTGTTCGATTGCGGCGAGCGAGAGGATTGTGATCTGCTGGAGCAAGAAAACAGGAGTGCCATCTTCTCTACAAACAACAACGTTGGACTTGAGGTAGGCCTTCATTGTAAGTTGGTCTATTGCAATTAGGAACTTGCACCTTAGCATGGTACGATTGTTGCTAGACCCGATCTGGGCTAGTAGGGATCGCCTCTGTCCGCAGAGGGGATTTACCTCTACAACAAATTGGCGACTCCGCTGGGGAGTTAGCTTGTTGTTTGCTTTATAAAATACAGACGGAGCCTGAATTTAGCCAGATAGCCTTCGAAACGCTCTTGCTCTACATTAGCGAAAGTATATGAATGCTTCTTCAGTCAATCTCCGGTTTAGTTTATGAAATGAACACTTGGAGTATTGTCTTGTCTTTCGGTCGATTCTCGACTTTTCTTGCTTGATCAGCTCTTTTGGCTGGCTCTTTTCGGGAGTTTGGCTTTTGGTTTGAGCTCCAACATCACTGGTTTGCTTCTTGGATTGCTTATTTTTATTTTTTACATAGTAAAATTGACTGGCATGCTTAATAACCTGACAGTCGCGCCAATTGGGGCACTTTGCTAGTGTATTACCCACGCCAATCCTGTTCTGGCGGTATATTCCGCCTGAGAGTCACGCCAATTCTGTAAGGTGCCAGGGTTTGCTTTGTTTTGAGCTTCCTGAGCTTGATCTGTGTGTTTGGTTTCATTTTTACGACTGCCTGAGTGTTCTGAAGCATTTTTTGACTGACTGTGACCTTCATCCTTTGGTTGTTTTCCCGTTTCTATCGATTTTACTTTCTAGCCCTAGGGCATCTAGGTGCTATTGTGTGTTGAGCCTCCCGTGGGAGTTTTTGGTTTCTATCTGTTCAGTCAACTTTGTGATTGCTTCTCTGCATTCATTTGGTGGTTGTCTATCATTTTATTGCATTATTTGAGTGATTGGCTTCTTCTTCATTCGAATTCCGCTTTGTCTCGCTCTGAGCCTAGATTACATGGTTCATTTGAGTCTTGGAGATTCTGATTAAAGTGGTGAGTCTGGTCTTGGTTGGGAGAAATTCTTTGTTTTTTCATTTTCAGGTGTTGGTGCTTGTTTTCAGTTAGCAACCCGCACCAATTTTCCATTGGTGCTAGTTGTCAGTGAGCAAGTCGCGCCAGTTGGCGCTAGTTGTCAATGATAAAGTCGTGCCAATTTTAGGGTGTGTGAAAATTGAGACTTTTTCCCTAAATCCTTCACCAATGTGTCTTTACCTTCCAGTCTTTTCACTGTATGAGCATAGATTACATTGCTCATTGTTTGGAATGTCTTATTTCCATGATTTTTTGATGTAAAAGGGAATGAATGCCTTGTTTTGATCTCATTCTTTGAAAGTCCTCTTTGTGATTGATCTCATATGTCTTGTCACCTTTTGAGGAATTTCGTTACAAAGTGTTTGAAAGAACGATTGCATTCTTAGTGTTTGTTTACATCTCTTTTGCATTCATCCTTCATTAAGGAGATTTGCGTTCTTTTAGTTTTCGTCTCATAGTTTTCTTTTCGTTAAAATGCATTAGATCACATTGCATTGAAAAGTATTTTTTGAGATCCATCATTGAACTTAGATTACATTGTTTAATGATTGAAAACTAGAAATTGCTTTGATTGCATTCTCTATCATTAAAAGCATGCATTAAGTAGATTCTCATTTCATTGAAAAATGCATTGAGTGCATTCTTATAATTTGAAAAGGGAAAAAGGAAATTGTGCATAGATTACAGTTGCATAGTTTTCGGAAAAGAGGATTTTGCATAGATTACATTGCATTATTCGCATCGTTGAATGTTTGAAATTACTTTGGATAGTGAAAGTCATCTAGTTTGGAAAATATTTCGTTTGCAGTGTTGTTTTATGTCGCATCATTGTTTGAAGCTCTTCCCTTAACTAGATAGCATTCATCGAATTGAAAAGTTTTCTTTTCTCATATAGCTGCATACAGGAGATTGTCATATGACATATGGTAGGGCCTTGAAACCGAAACATAATTGAAGATCAACCATAAAATTTACTCAATTTACCTAAGGAAGCATTGAAACATTAACGAAATATTTAGAGGTCTAGGCTAGAGACGTGTTCCGGCGTCGTTAAACCTAGTAGCTGTCGTTCGCCTCTTGGCTTTAGACAGCACTAGTACGGACTTGTGCTCCTCGTACCGTCGCGTATATAAAGGGAGACCCCACTAGGTTGCTATCCTTTATCCGTAGGAAGCCGAGTCTGCCGCCTTATACCCGTGATACACCGGACACAGCATTCGGGGAGATTGCCTGCACGTACGTTAAGTCCTTGGTTGATTTCTCTTTCATTTTTGAAACCAAGGTGTATATTGCAGTTCACGGTTATTTGGTACACCCTTTTTGCCTAGTATTCCCGAGCAATCAGTTCGATCTTTTCTGACTCTTTAAATTTGAAAAGGTCATCAAGCGCTTGTCCTTTCACGCTTGTTTCCAATCTAAAAGTGATAGAGTCACCTTTTGCCTGTTTCTTGACTCTTAAAATATGAAACGGTAGAGTTTTGTTTCAATGTTTTAAAAATTAACTGCCCACGAAATATTCCTGGTTAAAGTTAGTTTCCTTAGGGTGTTGTTCTGAAGATCGTTTCTGATGGCAACTTTTCCGGAGTTCACCAACCAAGGAATCCCCTCCGAAGGGAATCCTAGTCCTTTTCCTCCTTTTGGAAATGTTGGCGCTCCTTATATGGCAACGTTGTCCCTTCCTGGGTTAACTGTTGGGTTTCCTGTTTGGTTGTTCTCAACCTCTGTGGTCCCAAATGTCTCGGCTACTGTTCAATCAGTTCCTCCACCTGAACAAAATCATGTTAATTCCAAGGTGGACCTCTCCCCTTCTTCGCCTGTTTCTGCGTCCTCCTCTTCTACTTCGCTTGGTGAAAGTCTGGATTTGAGTAACTAGGTGGCTAAGAAGAAGGAGAAGAAGACAAAGAAGAAGAAGTCCGATAAGAGATAGGCTAAGGATGCAGCTACTGCCTCCGAAACACCTCCTCTTGATAAACCTTCCAACCCTCCATGGAAAGTTAAGTTCCCTTGCATGTTGTGCATGGGAGACCATCTCCTTCGAGACTGCCCTGACATTTCCAAGGTGCTTGAAGTATGGTCTAATGGTCGTTCGTCATTGCCTTTGGCTTCCGGGAGTCAAGTTGGGGGCACATCTTCAACTGGTGCTGGTAAGGCTCCTAAGAAGCAAGGTAAGATTACCAATCCCTGTAAGTTGTGTGAAGGGCACCATGCCATTCACCTTTGTCCTTATATGGATGAAGCCAAGCGAGTGTTGGACAACCCGACTGTTTCTACACCATGCCTTCCCGCTGGTTACAAATAGCTTTCTTTGAGTCTTCCACCAGCTGATCCTACGATTGGTCAAGCGTCATCCCTGGTCAATCCCCTCTCGAAAATTCAAATTCAAGAATCCATCCCCGACCAACCATTGGTCGTGGACCTGGCTGATGGCCTCCACCACAAAGGCACTGTGTCTTTTCCGTTGAGAGTGGATCTCACATCCCTCAGGTTCTTCTTGTTTCTTCAGATTCCTGGAATTTGGAGAAAGATTCTCCTATCCCTATATCTCAAGAAGCTGCTTCTCCGCCTCCCGTGATGGAGGTCTCGGAGGATACTCCTCCTACCTTCGAGGTGGAGGTCATTGAGGATGCTCCTTATTCTTCCATAAAACCAAAGGAATACCATCTCAGTTTGATGGTAGCCCCTCTAAGTAGTTTGGTCACTTCCTTTGACTGGAGTCGATTTGCAGGATACCGCCTTCCGTCTTATGTGCCTTTTGAAATAACGGTACAGGCATTTTCTTTGTTTGTACTCAGCACCATTATAGACAAAGGCATGTCTTTTATTATTTTATCCTAAACTACTTGGAAAGCTTTCAGTTTGCCGCCGCTTGCGGCTATTATGCAGAATTTTTTGGCATTTAACAGAAGAACTAGTCAGCCGTTAGGGATCCTCCTAAGGTTACCTGTTACTTTGGGAGGTAAAACTGTCCATATGGACATGATGGTTGTTCCAGGCCCCTTGGGTTTCAATCTTCTTTTGGGGCGCAATTACACCTATGCCATGGGAGCGCTTGTCTCATCCCTTTTTTGTGTAGTCGTTTTTCCACATGAAGGACGGATCGTGACCATTGATCAGCTTTCTTTCTTTGGTCCTGATGTGGCAACTAGCCCACCATCATCCCTTCTTGGTTTTTATCCACCCGTTTTATATGCCCCACCGCAGGTCAACTATGTGGCTACCTACCCCGTGCCTATACTCAGTGATGATGCTGTCGTGCATAGTGTGCTGGGGGCATTGGGTCCTGATTTCCGAGACGTTTTCCTTCCATCAAATGTGGAACTCTTGGAAGCTATGACTTCTTATTCATTATGATGAAGTTCTTCAGATCATGGTTCTTTTCCTGTGTCAAGCTCCTTAAAAAACGAAACAAGGTCATTGTAGCAGAGTTCCTTGTCTTGTGTCAAGCTCCTTAAAAAATGAAACAAGTTGGTCGGAGCAAAGTTCCTTGTCTTGTGTCAAGCTCCTTAAAAAATGAAATAAGGTTGTCGGAGCAGAGTTCCTTGTCTTGTGCCAAGCTCCTTAAACCATGAAACAAGTTGTCCTAAGGATAGTTCTTTTAATGTGTCAACCTCGTTAAAATAATGAAACATTTTCCCGTTCGATTCGAGTCTTTGATAAGTTCTCGTAAAATACCAGTCGAGTATTTTCCTTAATCTTGTAATTTGAACCTTCACTCCATCTGCCTTTCATAAGGATTGAAGCTTGGGGGGCATGTACCTCGAATTGAGTCACCATGCTGGGGGCATGCGAAAATTTTCAAGCATAGTGTGTTTATCTTTGTTTCAAGCTTGTGTAAACGTGAAACCAACTTCAAGTAGATTTTTCTGATTTCAAGCTTGTGTAAAAATGAAACCATTCCCATTTTACCTCTTGTGATTGCCAATTTTATCAGCCTGTTTATTCCAGATGAACCTTGGTTTTCTCACTCCATCATCACTATCTGCTTGGTCGATCATATGCCTTCACTTGGTTGTTTTACCCGTTCCTAAGGAATCGCTGCGATGAGTGGTCTTGTTAGCCAGCCTCTTAACCTTTATTTGTTTAGAGCAGTTCCATCATTACCGGAACTAGTTGCTACCCTTTATACCACTCGTTCCTCCAAGAGGAGTCATATTTCAGCTATTTTCTGACTCTCTAAACATGAAAATATTGCCGAGTCCCTTGTCGCTTCGATCTCGTTAAAGTGGACACGAAATGACACCTACCCAGTATACGTTTACCCCTTTTTCGGGCTGGGATAGATTAATTACGAAAAAGGAATACCCTAGCCTATCACGACTAGGAGGTTTTCTCAGACATAGTTTTCTACCTTTTCGGGTCTGGGGAACTATTTACGAAAAGGGACTGTTGGAGTTTACTTTTCCGCTGTCTTTTCAGACTCTCTAGACATGAAAAGACGCCGAGTTCTCCCTTTTCCAGACTCGTTAAACCCTGATGACATCGGATCTAGTCGTAATGACGATATTCGAGTTCCTCCTTCCTAGGGCTCGTTAAACGTAATAGGATGGATTTGTCCGAAGGATGAATTTATATGACAAGCATATGCTATCCTCTTCAAGCTTGTGTAAAAATAAAGAGGTACTCGCCAGAAATGAGAAAAAATAATCAAGATCATTGTCATGAAATGTTGATGTCTGCCGGGGACATGGCACTTTGTCTGCATTCTCGTTAGTCAGACATCTGCCCCATTTTTCACTCGCTCCGTGGGTTTGGGTGATCCCTTTTGACCTCTCATCCGCCTTGTCTTCGTCACCATGACCTCGATATTTTGATGCCAAATACTGCCAAGTCCATTGTCGTGCCGTTTATATGTTCAAGAGAAGTTGGCCTCTGCGAATATCAACCTTCCTCTGTTTCTCATATGATCCTGATTCACAACAAAACATTATGTTCCTCCGTCTCGTGTCGATGATGTGGGAATCATTATGGCCCACCTTCGATCAAGGTCACTTCCTGTCGACTTCAACTCATTATCCAGGAAGTTGGTCTAGAGACTCCTGATGGTACCTTGGAGCCTGCATGCCTCAATGGCAAGTTCGTCACATTCGACGTGAGGTTTACATCATTGGCCTCCGATCGAGTGATTATGCGGGTGTTCGACGTCAACTCATTTATTCGCACGCCGTAGATTGTACCCGTAGTACCTTGAGGGCCATTGTCATTATTGGTGGTTCCTCTCACGTCTGTTAACAGCTTTCATCATCAGTCATAATCGTACGACATACACATGTTCGACTTCAGCTCACTTATTCACATGCTTGAACTTGTACTTTTTTCGGGTCGAGATGGAGTGTAAGACCCTGGATTTTTTCTGTTAGAATCCAGGCTGCGATTTTGTGGATTATTATGATTGGTTACATGAATCACTGATTGGATGGCTGCGACCATACCTGAGTCTCTTTATCGATCCTTATTGGATGGCTGCGTCCATGCCTTGGATCTGGATTCTTGTATACTCTGTTATGGATGGTTGTGCCCATACCACATATATCATGTATTTGAGATATCAGATGTACTTATCTACGCAGGTTTTCCGACGACGGTGTTTTCGGTTGGACATGTTCTCGTAAAGCACTTCACCCCTCTCTCTCTTTCGAGCCTCATGCTTTAGGGGGCATCTGTTACACAGCAATTTGTCATCGTCCCTGCAATTCCCCATCCCACACATTGGAGGGCTTACTTCGTGACCTGTGAGCAGTGACATGATCTGAAAACACTTTCATGACATTCCCCTAGACATGGACTTTCATTCCCCTGAAGACATCTCCTTGTGAAAAACCCTAAAAATAGCCTTTTCATCATTGGCGCGACTAGCCAGTGTTATACCCGTGTCAATGGGGGAAATCCTTCAAAGAGGGCGCGCCAATCGCGTATGTCTCGGTAGTCGTACTCGCGCTGTGCTTAATAAAGGGTGTTTTTTAAAATAAATGGCGGAAGATTGACCTCACCAACTCTGGAATCGGTCTCTCACCCAGGTGGCTGTTGGCTTCGGTTCTACATGTAGAGGAAGTAATTTTGCCACCTCTCATGGAAGCTTCCTTGAGGATAGGGCCAATCCCATGATTATAGGGATCCCAACTCCCCTTCCACCATCTATATAAGCTTGCCATTTCCCTTTGCAAGCTAGTCTCCAAGAGTCTCCAAGAGCATTCATAGCCTAAAGAATGCTGCAAGAGCCTTGACAGTCCTCATAGAGCCAAATCAGTAGCAAGGAGATTGACGATCGAAGAGAGAGGCTTGTCCCCATTCCAAACAAGCTTTACCGAGACGTATTCCGCTGATGACCCGCTGAAGGAAGATTCAGCGTCAGAGCCAGGTTGTATTTTCCTTTGTATGAATTAATGATAAGCGACTATTGGTTATGGTTCCACTCGTATTGTTCATTATGATCATGAGTTGTGTATTCTCTGTCTGATACATAATTTCATATATCGGGTTTTACGCTTGTGTTTGTCGTGTTTCTTGTGTGTGCAAGTGTTCGATCGTGGCGAGCGAGAGGATTGTGATCTGCTGGAGCAAGGAAATAGGAGTGCCATCTTCTCTACAAACAATAGCATTGGACTTGAGGTAGGCCTTCATCGCAAGTTGGTCTATTTCAATTAGGAACTTGCACCTTAGCGTGGTATGATTTTTTCTATACCCGATCTGGGCTAGTAGGGATCGCCTCTGTCCGCAGAGGGGATTTACCTCTACAATAAAGGGCCATCCCTTCTTCCAGAAAGTTTTTACTTCAGCCTCTTCTGTAATTTTGTATATTTCAGCTCATATATTTATAGTTTCAGTGATTCTGCATTTTTTATATCCATATTCTGCAGATCTGATACTTGTATGTGTTCTTTCATGAAATCCCCTTTCCGGGTGATCTATTTGATGTATAAAAGGAGCTGAATCTCAATTTTTATTCATGATCGGTTATAATAAACTTCAGATATGATGTTTTAGACATATTTTGTCTAATTTCTTCAAAAATTTCACTCTTCATGCTTCAACCATTTTCTGCATACTCAAAGTCATGGGAAATCAACATTTTTAAGCATATTCGGGGATGGAGGAACTGTTTAACATAGCTAGAATGATTTTTTTGAGTTTAAATTCAGATCATAGGTCCCTCATGACCTTATATAAAATAACCTCCCACCATTTCCATTATTTTTACGCAGATTTCTGAAGACATCTATTTTAGGGTCAAAATAACTGCTTTTCCCCACTTTTTGGATCCTAAATTTAGATCTGAGTTGCTGATGTACTTGAAATCAGTTTCTGAGTGTCTATCAACACATTTTATGCACTGATAGATCTCTTCACTTTCAGTAGAGCATTTTACTTTGCTGCAGCCCCTTATTGGGCCTTCTCTTGAAGATAACTAGGTGTGGGAGATTTGTTTAACCCAACTAGTCTTCTTTGTTTCAGCTCAAATCTTGGATTTAGTTTTTTTATTGTCTGATATAAAGGATCCAAGATTTATTTTCTTGTTCTAAATCATATTTTTCTGAAAATGCGTTTTTAAGTGCATGATTCATGAGCTGTTCCTAAATAGGAATATTACATTCTCATAGCTAATAAAATGCACCATAACCAAATGGGAAGAAGTATAAAGTAAAAAAACCAAATGGGAAAACAAATAACCAAATAAAACTAAAGGGAGTTGCATTATCATTGGATAAACACAGAAACTTAACTTACCGCATTCTTCCTCCAAACCTGCGACAGTATGGCCGCATCCTTCCTCCAAACCTGCAATGGTATGGCTGCATCCTTCCTCAAAACCGACGACAGTATGGCCGCATCCACCCTCCTTCCCTGGAAAAACCATGTAACCGGAGGGAAATTAAAACTTTTGATATTTGAAAATTTTAGGCATTTTGAAGAGGGAAATGAACGAGGGAAATTAAAACTTTTGATATTTGAAATTTTTTGACATTTTGAAATGAAATACGTGTGTTTTTTAAGGCCACTCAAATTCTATTAAATAAAATGTGTGAGACTTTTCTTGGGGTTATTAAGGGGTTTGGGTAAATAAGTGGTATTGTTCATTATAAATAATTATTAATGAGGTTAGATCTAAGACATTTATTTAAATTATTAATTATATAAAATTGTTGAATTTTTATTTCATAAACTAGGGATTTTGGTTGATTTTTTAATCTAATTATGTGATATTAAAGATGAATTATGGTAACTTAAAATAAGTTTTATGTGGTTAAAAGGGAAGTAGTAATGTTATGGTATGAATGATTATTTTCAATGAAATTTTTGGTTTAGTAAGGATAACTCATCTATGGACATTTTCCATGATTTTTAAGATGGAGTCAATATAGGAAAGGTGATACTTAAAGGGCTCCCACATGCTTTAGAAATTTTATATCTATTGGTTTATAAACATTAGAGGTGGAAAAATATCCTAAGCTCTAGAGCTAAGTTTTTTCCAACTTAGCTATATCTTGAACAACAAATTGTTGTTGACGTCAAGGATATGATAGAAATTTGGTGGGTTGTAGGGTAGTCTTGTCATGAAATAAATGTAATGTAGTTACTAGGTAGGTAGGAGGAACCATTTTGGTGGAACTTGGCCATAAATAGGACATATATCCATGCATATTTTTTTAAGAACAAATACACCTAGTGGATTATCATTGTACGGGAATCACTTTAGTATCTAGGCTACTATGCAAACACTAACTAAAGGGATATTAGTGAAACCCACAAAATTATTATAGGTGCTTTTATATAAATAGGTGTTATTGTGTTCTCATTGGTTAGCTATGGGCAAATGACAATAAATTAAGAGAAGTTATAGGTGCTTTTATAGAAATAGATGTTCTTGTTCTCTCATTGGTTAGGTATGGGAAAATGACAATAAAGTAAGAGAAGGATTTGAATACTAGACAATTAGAGGAATGATTCCACACAAAACCAAGCATGGTGCTGCAACACTTTCTAGGCTAAGGGATTTTGAAGGGGTTCCCCCACCATATGACCATAAGAAGAGAATGGTCATTCCAGATGCTCTGAAAGTGTTGAGGCTTCAACCAAGTCACAAGTATTGTCTACTTATAGGAAGGATTTCCAAAGAAGGTCGCTGACATCACTATGACACTATTACGGAAATAGAAGGGAAGAGAAAGGCAAAGGTTCAGGTATCATATGAGAGAAGGAAGCAATTGGAAAAATTGAGATCAAAAGTAGTGGAATTAGCCGAAAAGCAGCTTGCCCTAGAGATGGATAAGATAAAACTGTACAACATATTGGTCAATTTACTTGACCCTTTATTGGTTATTCAGAAGGAGTATGAACACACCACTATTAATATCAAGGTAACCCCTAGCAGATCAAGGGATACAAGTTTTAGTTTTTGTCTGAACATCAACATACCACAACCATCCTTACAACCAGGATATGTTTTTTGAGGAGGAGAAATCTCATCAAGATCAACATCAAGAATCCATTGCAAAAAAAATGTACAACTTGTGGTGATTCCAAATGAGCATAGATGAATAGCTACATTAATAGATGTCAAATGTGGAAATTATGGAGGAAAAAGATGAAATTCATCTTCCTTTTGCATTCGAGCGAGAGGAAAATCAATCATCAATGAAAATTCAAAATTTTCAAGCTGAGCAAGATCAACCAAATTGGGGGCAGAGTTTGGGGAACCTTCGTAAGTGAATGGGGCCTATGTGATATGGCTACGAGTTATCTACCCCCACACAATCTGATATGTAAACAATAAACATTGTAGGCATAGGGTTAATCAACCCCACACATAGGGATTACATAGGTTTTGTTCCCACGCCACATGCTCATGAACTGAAATCTCTCTTTACTGTCAATATGTGCATATGCAGCAACAAGACATCTATTCAATTTTACTGGTTGGGTGGCTCTTATAAGAACCATGCCAGACATGTAATATTTTCAGATAATGAGGATCACAACATTGTCTTAATCTCCAGGCATTAGGGATTACAGAGGTTTTGTTCACACGCCTCCACCCTTCTAGATTCAGCCTGCAGACATATTCTGGGATTCCAGAGGAGATCTTCCTCCACCCAATATCCATGAGGGATTCCAGAGGTTTTGGTTCCACACCTCCACCCTTCTATTTAATTAGGAATCGGCCTAGATAACCCAGCAATAGCCATGCTTAATGAAAGGCAAAGGGCTCCAAGTCTTGTAGCTCTATCCCATGACCGAACGAAGGCACAACTAGCTAGGGAGAAACCGGAAAACAGGTTGCACGAACGTGCATAGGGAACCCGTGCAGTCACAACTTAGAAAATTTGATACGCCCACCCTTAAACGAAACGACCCGACCTGGACGCGTTTGGGCGGGTGCCCTCATACGGCGCGCACAATCGAACGAAGGCACAAGGGAGCAAATGGAAAACAGGTCACACGAACGTGCAAAAGGCACCCGTGCGGTCACAACTTAGCAAATTTGATACGGCTGCCCTGAAACGAAATGACCTGAACCGACCTAAACGAGTTTGGGCGGGCACCCTCACATGGCACACCCGACCGAATGAAGGCACAAGGGAGCAAATGGAAAACGAGTCGCACGAACGTGCACAAGGCACCCCTGCGGTCACAACTTAGCAAATTTGATATGGCTGCCCTGAAACAAAACGACCGACCCGAACGCGTTTGGGTAGGCGCCCTCACACAACGTGACACGACGCACACGACCGAACAAAGGCACAAGGGAGTAACCGACAAACGGGCTGCATGAACGTGCACAGGGCACTCGTGCGGTCACAACTTAGCAAATTTGATATGGGAACCCTCAATCGAAACGACCCAACCCAAACACATTTGGGTGGGCGCCCTCAACCGAAATGACCCGACCCGAACGCGTTTGGGCAGGCGCCCTCAACCGAAATGACCCGACCTGAACAGGTTTGGGCGGGTGCCCTCAAACGAAACGACATGACGAGCCTGACCGAATGAAGGCACAAGGGAGAAAACGACAAATGGGCCGCACGAACGTGCACAAGGCACCCATGCAGTCACAACTTAGCAAATTTGATGCGGCCGCCCTCAAACGAAACGACCCGACCCGAATGCGTTTGGGTGGGTGCCCTCACACGACGCGCACTACCGAACGAAGTCACAAGGGAGAAAATGGTAAACGGGCTGCACGAATGTGAAAAAAGCACCTGTGCGGTCACAACTTAGCAAATTTGATACGGCTTCCCTCAAACGAAACAACCTGACCCGATCTGAACGCATTTGGGCAGGCACCCTCACATGGCGCGCCCGAACGAACGAAGGCACAAGGGGACAAACGGAAAATGAGCCACACGAACATTCACAAGGCACCCCTACGGTCACAACTTAGAAAATTTGATACGGCCGCCCTCAAACGAAATGACCCGACTCGAATGCATTTGAGCGGGCGCCCTCACACGGCGTGTTTGGGCGGGCACGATTGAACAAAGGCACAAGGGAGAAAATGGAAAACGGGCCGCACGAATGTGCAAAAGGCACCCGTGTGGTCACAACTTAGCAAATTTGATACGGCCACCCTCAAATGAAACAACTTGACCCAACCCGAACGTGTAATTTGGGTGGGCGTCCTCACACGGCGTGCCCGACCGAACGAAGGCACAGGGGGGAAAACAAAAAATGAGCCACACAAACGTGCATAAGGCACCCCTGCGGTCGTAACTTAGAAAATTTTATATGGCCACCCTAAAAAAAAATGACTAGACCCGAATGCGTTTGGGCGGGTGCCCTCACACGACGCGACACGATGCGCACGACCGAATGAAGGCACAAGGGAGAAACCGGCAAACGGGCCGCACAAACGTGCATAGGGCACCCAACTCTTCTTATGAGAACTCTTCAATTTGAGAATAACCTTGTACCATGTGTACAATTATGAATACCTTCCTAGTTAAGATGGAGTGTTGGAAAATGTAACCAGTTACGAACTTCACAATAGTCAATGTACTCAAATTATTATATATATTTTATTTTCCAAGAAAACAGAAGAAAGACAAATATTATTTTTGAGCATGGGATTCATGCCCTAGTTTGATGATCATCTAGGTGAAGCATGTTCTTCATGCTTCTAGGTTTTTTCCATTTTTATGTACCTTGTGCTTCTGGGTTTTGTCCTTTGTTATGTACCTTGTGCCTGCAAGGATTTCCATTAATCTCAGACATTTACCTTAGTTTAATTTTATTTTTAAATTTAACCTCTTGCTACATTGTTTATAAAATATATAGAAACTCTTTCTAATGTATTTCATTGTCCTTATATTTCTCTTCATTATTGCTTACCACATCCCCCCACTCCTCCTATCGGTGTTCCTTTGCACCTCTCAGTGCAATTGCTAGTATAATTTTTCTTTTGCACAAAAATTTCGTCCACTGAAAGTGAAAAAAACTTTCATTTACTAACGTGGACTAATGAAAGTGATTCTAATTATTATTTTTTAGATAATTTATTATTGAAATTGATGATTTCTGATTGTTATTTAAGGATAAAGGGATTTTTAAAGAGGGCGATGTTGAGAAGTTTATATGGGTTTTGAAAGATGGTGTGGTTTTCTAATGTATGAATGTCTTTTGATGGAGAACTGTTGGAGGATTAATCCGTCTTGCGGACAAGACCGATCTCCCTAGTACTAAAAGTATCTAGCAACAAATAGCCAAATAGAGTAATCTTTCTCTAAGCATATATGATCTATGAAAAGCTCTATATAGGTGTAAAATACTTACCGTTTGTCCAGTGCTTGTTTGAAGTTGTTGTCGTCCTTTGCGCGCTTGAAGGAGTTTTCCTCGTAAAACTGCAGTCATAAACAAGCAAAATATTACATATCACCTGTATAGAAATCATCATAAACCATGCTTATCATAGTGATCAAGGAATCTATGAAATAAACCATTGATTGAAAGCTTATTGAGAAAAATGAGTATATTTGTATTAATTTCAAAAGAAGGAAGACCTTACAACCTGAGCCTTGATGTTCGAAAGGCCTTCTCGGGGTCCGAAGCAGGAGTCTCCTTTACTTTGATAAGCTCTGCACTCCTCCAACCAAGACAAATAGAGGTATGCAATCTCTCCTCACAAAAGTCTTAGTTAACTGAGACTTAATCTCAACAACACTTAACATCAAATATTCTTAAGCTTGACCTCCCTTTGAGGCTACCCAATGCCTCTTTTTATAGTGGAAAAGAGGAGGTTTTCTATTCCAATTATGAAGGGATAGAATCCTCCTTCAAAGGGATAAGCTCCTCACATCAAGGGGTTAGCTCCATAAGGTAAGGGATACATGCACCTCATAAGAGCGATTCTATCACCGCAAGATATTTTCTGGAAGCTTCTAGAATTCACTTTTATTGAGATTTTTGGAATTTACTTGTGCCTTTTTGATCTTACAGGGGTCCGCACCTTTAACACAGATAAAGTGCGTTCAGGTACGCAAGAGAGCTGAACATTAGGTGCGGGACCGCAGGCAAGATAGAGAGAAAGTGCGACACCAAAGTTTAGGAGATTTTTAGGAACATTTCTCTAATTTTCAAGGCTTGACATGCGGAACTGATATGTTAGACTTGCAAAGGAGGAAGTATGAGTGATAATGAGCTCATACAGTTAGCAGAATGTCAAGGTGACAATTTTTGTGTAACAGATTGCCCCCTAAAGTGCAAAGTCTGGAATAGATGATGCTGAAGTCTGTCATATATGAAGAGTGCAGTACTTTATCATTTCAAGGATCATCCTGTGGACACCCCAGTTGGAACCTGCAAAAACATTCAATGCAAAATATATATATGTAAACATATCATCTCTGAGGTAGGCATTCCCATATTCAGATCAAAAACTAACTAAACTTGTTCTGATACATAAATGATTTTAATATTACATCAATAGTATAGACACAGCATGGGCACAACCATTTGTAATGAATATTCTACAGTATAATAATAAAACTCCTCGCAGCCTGGATGGTGGAAACTAGATCCAGGGTCTTGATTTCTGCTTCCCGAACTAGTACGATTCTATCCATGCGATTAAATGTGTCGAAGTCGAACATGGTAGAAACCACTTGATTACTAGTCAATGATGTAAACTGTTAACAAGTGTGAGAGTAACCACTAGTAATGTCAATGGCTCTTAAAGTAATCAGTACAATCCATGAAATGTGAATGAATGAGCTGAAGTCGAACATGTCACGGAATCATTCGATCGAAGGTCAATGATGTAACCTGTCATCGAAGGCAAGAAACCTGCCATTGAGGCATGCAGATTTCAAGGTACTGACGATTTCTAGATCAACTTCCTAGATAGGGAGCTGTCGTCGATAGAAAGTGATCCGTCGTAGGCAAGCCCACAGCACAAAATTATAGATCAAGTTTTGAAGAAATATATTGGCAAGGACTGACTCAGGGATGGTCAAAATGGAAGACAAATATTTCGCAAATGAATGGTTTATTTGAACTGTCCTCTTGAACACATAACGACACTGCAGATGGCTTGGTAACAATTGACCCAAAGCTAATACCCAGAAACCGGCTGAAGACTTTCAATATGGTTTGATTAACTGTTAGGCAAAGGATTTCCCAACCCAGGTGAACAAAAAGTGTCGTGTTCAAGAGTGGTTAACGATTTTCTGAATAATCAAAATACAACAAACAAGTCCATTTTTCTCTCTTTTCCCCCACCATTTCTGGCAAGTACCTCTTTATTTTTGACAAGCTTGAGGAGGATAACATTTGCTTGTTTATAAGCTCATCCTTCAGATAAGTCCAGCTTAGTTTAAGATTCGAACCCTAAGAAGGAGTGGTTCGTCCCTATTGAAAATTAAACAGGTCTTTTACTGTTAAATTTTAACGAGTCCAGTATAGGAGAAACTCGGTGTTTTTCAATTTTAGGGAGTCAAAAGAAAAAACTTAAGAAAACTCCATGGGTGTACTTTTTCGTAAATTTAGTCTCTCGAGCCCGAAAAAGGATAAAATAATGCGGGAGAGAACTCTATTGACCATAATTAGTCAACGTATACCTTTTTCGTAAATAGTCCATTTCAGTCCGGAAAAGGGGTAAACTTATACTAAAGGGACGATCATTCATTTATTTTAACGAGTTCGAATAATCAAGTGCTCGGAAATCTTTTCATTTTTAGAGAGTCTGAAAAGGGCTTAAAAGAGAACTCCAAGGTTTCACTTTTTTCGTAATTTTCAAGAGTCCGAAAAAGTGATAAAAGTATACTCAGTAGTTTCGCTTTTTCTGTAAATTTTAACGAGTTCGAAAAAGGGATAAAAATGTACTCATGGTTTTCACTTTTTCGTAAGTTTTAACGAGTTCGAAAAAGGGATAAAAATGTACTCCTGTGGCCGAATTTCAATTTAATTTACGAGCAGGAAAAGACGGAAAGAACTCGACATTTTCATATGTTTTACGAGAATGAAATATAGAAAAATAATCTCGGGATTTTCATGAGTTTAACGAGTCTTGAAAATAACCAAAATTGACTCAAGATAGGTTTCATTTTTACAAAAGCTCTAAACAGAGAAAAACTATGCTTCAGAGTGGTTTCATTTTTACACAAGCTTGAAACAGAGAGAAAACTATGCTTGATGCCCCCTAAGCGTAACTGCTAGAGCACATGCCCCCCCAGCTTCATTTCCTTCAACTAAGTACACTGCTGGTAATTAATAGCTGGATGGAATGAAGGTTCATTTACAAGATCATATGAAAGACCCAACCTAAAACTGTAAGAAAATTATGCAAAAACTAAAATAACTAAGCTAAATATATGACTTAACATTTACGAGATCTAGTCAAAGACTCGACTCAATTAGGGGAGGATTTGTTTCATTTTTTAATGAGCTTGACACAAGAAAAGAACTATGCTCATGGCAACGTGTTTCATTTTTTAATGAGGTTGAAACAGTAAAAGGAACTTTCCTCTTCTACATGTTTCATTTTTTAACGAGGTTGACACAGTAAGAGAAACTATCTTGGTATCTACTGTCTACAATCTACTTACTGATTCATTTTTTAATGAGGTTGACACAGGAAAAGAACTTTCCTCATACCTGATTCATTTTTTAACGAGGTTGACTCAATAACAGGAACTCTCCTCGGACCAACTGATTCATTTTTTAACGAGGTTGACACAGGAAAAGAACTGTCCTCAGAAACTACTTTCTATAATCTACCTATATAACCTACTGATTCATTTTTTAATGAGGTTGACACAGGAAAAGAACTATCCTCATACGTGATTCATTTTTTAACGAGGTTGACTCAGTAACAGGAACCATCCTCAGAAACTACTTATTTCTAATCTATTAATCTACTCTCTACAATCTCCCTACTGATTCATTTTTTAATGAGGTTGACACAGGAAAAGAACTATCCTCATCGCCGAATGATTCATTTTTTAACGAGGTTGAAACAGTAAAAGGAACTATCCTCAAAGACATGTTTCATTTTTTAAAGAGGTGAACACAGTAACAGGAACTATCCTCAAACTCACTGATTCATTTTTTAACGAGGTTGACACAGTAAAAGGAACTATCCTCACACCCACTGATTCATTTTTTAACAAGGTTGAAACAGGAAAAGAACTGTCCTCAGACTCACTGATTCATTTTTAAACGAGGTTGACACAGTAAAAGGAACTATCCTCAGACTCACTGATTCATTTTTTAACGAGGTTGACACAGTAAAAGGAACTATCCTCAGAGACACATGTTTCATTTTTTAACGAGGTTGGCACAGGAAAAGAACTATCCTCGTACTCACTGATTCATTTTTTAACGAGGTTGACACAGTAAAAGGAACTATCCTCAGAAACTACTGATCATGGCTTCCAACTGGAAGAAACACATGTCAATGGACACACCTTGATCATGGCTTCCAAGAGGTCTTCATCAGAAGGAAGAATAGTTCTCTGGAAGGAACACATGTCAAGGGACTCAAAAGGGATAAGAACATCACGTTCAAATAATCCCATAGAGTTTTCCATGTCAATTACTAGATCTAAGTCAAAGGAAGACGAGCAAAAAGTGAGAGGCTCGCTTACATCGGTAATTGAAAACATGGGAATAGTTGCCACATAATTAACCCGTGGCAGGGTAGACACCACTTTAGAATCAGGAACATTTAGGGATGTCGGATAATTCGTAGTTGAATCAAGACTAGCAAATGAAAGCTGGTCTATGGTCACAATATTTCCATTGTGAGGGAAAGACATCACGCAAAAGAGTGTCGATACGACAACTTTCATTGCATAGACATAGTCTCGCCCAAGGAGTAAATTGAAATCCAAAGGGCCTCGAACTACCATAAGATCAATACAGACAATTTTACCTTCCAAAGTAATAGGAAACTTAGGAAGGATCCCTAAAGGTTCACTAATGGTTCTGTTAAAAGCTTTCAGATTCTGCGTAATAGGCACAAGCTGAGGAGAACCCAAAGCTTTCCAAGCAGTTGAGGATAAAATACTAACAGAAGCACCTTCATCTACCTGTGTGCGGTGTATGTCCCTACCACCCAACTTCACAATGATTTGGAAAGGAATGGAGGAAGGAAGACGAGGTTCTGTCAGTCTATTCCAATCAAAGGAAAAGACCTCAGTACTTGGAGGGGGTTCTGTAGAAACAGGTGAAATGCCCCCCGGCGTAGAAGAATCTGATGTAACAAGAAGAACCTGAGCGGTATGAAGTTCACTCTCTACAGGGAGAATGGGATTGACCAAATGTGAAATCGAATCGACCACTTGATCAACTAATGGATCATCAACCTAAGTGATATGAGTTTCACTCTCCAATGGAAGAGTGGGATCGACTATACTTGAAATTAGATCAATCACTCCGTCAGTTGACGGTAGGTTGGGAGAAATTTTACGGTAACCAGTTGGAAATTCTTGCTGTGGAACAGTAAGGTTTTCCAATAATTTTGAGGCTTCATCCATGTGAGGGCAAATGTGAGTTTGATGACTCCCTTTGCATAACTTACAAGGAAACCTAACTTTACCCTTTTTCCCAGGAACCTGACTATCACTGGTTGATGGATCAACGGAAAGTTGATGAGATTTTTCCGACCACACTTCCAAGACCTTTGGAATACCAGGACAATTGATAAGGAAGTGGTCACCCTTACAAAGCCTGCAAGGGTATTTGGGTTTACGATGCATGTTGGAGGTTTCCTCAACACAACTAACATTTACAGCCATGGTTGGTTGGTTGAATTCTTTCTTATCTTGCTTCTTCTTCTTCTTCTTCTTCCCTTTCTTCTTCTTCTTAGCCACCTGGTTACTAGCGTCAAGGCTTTTACCAAGCGAAGAGGAAGAAATGGAGGAATAAATATTAGGCGAAGAAGGTAAAGGGTCAACAGAAGGTTGGTGATGTTGAGATGGTGAACTCTGTGGAGGTGAAGCATCCGGTTGAGGTGGAACAATTGGAGTATTCGGGGCCAACGAAGTTGAAAATAACCATATCGGTAAACCTATTGTAAATCCAGGTAATGACAACGTAGCCATATAAGGAGGACCAACATTTCCAAAGCAAGGAAAAGTACTAGGATTCTCGTTAAGAGGGGTTCCTTGGTTGGTAAATTCCGGAACAGTTGCCATTATATTCAACTTCAATGAATTTTATTAACAATTTAAAACTAAAATTAACAATTCACAATTCACACCTAACAATTAAAATTCACAATTCACACCTATGGTCTCTAAAAGTAAAAAAAAACAAATTAACATGCGCTATCAAATCTAGGAGTCAAACCACACACAAACAGTAACTTTCCGTACTAAAAACACTAGTTGGTGATGAAATCCAACATCGTAGAATTTAATACAGAAAGGGCGGTTGGAACAGTTACCCCGACAACCTGCTTAATGAAACAGACTGGCACAAGTTTCTTCACAAAACCATCTTGAGTGAAGAGAACCCCCAGAGAGTCCAAGTGAGTCTAGTCGACGTCTGCTCCAGGTATAGTGAGATCTTTCCTTCACCGTCACCTTAGGAAATAATCTTAAGTTTATGGACACTAAGGTTACCAACAGTAACAAATACAACTGGGGGAACAGTCTACGATCCGATCCCACGCGCAAGGGCAGAGTAACAAAGCTCAATCCCCTTGAAGGCTCCTCGACATGGTCAATCCGAGGTTTACCAACAAGTGACCCCAGGCTCCTCGACAATGGTTAATCCGAGGTTTACCATTTGTAATGCGCGCAGATCTTCTATCTTCCCCGATGAAACAAAATTGATTGTCTCAAAGGTTTGGACATGATCTCGTGATTAACTCCTTTAAGAGAAGCTTCCCAGATTGTACCAATTACAATTGGATTTATTTCCTACCGCAAGATTTATCTACTTGTTTGTTTTAGTTTCTTTGGAAAGTTAACTACAACCTATTCCAAAGCACTAATCCTGAGCTAGATTGGTGGAAAGAGCCCTAAAAATGTAAAAATTACTAGATGAATTTTATTAAGCGCTGTGTTATTTAGGCTGTTATTACTCAAAAGGGTAAATGGATATGAAACCAATGGTGTTATGACCCGACCCAAAACTGAATGCAATCGAATATAATAATGTAATCTTTTCAATTCGATGAATCCTAACTAAAGTAAGGAGAGAGTTTCCATTCACTTCCAACAATGCAAAAAATTGATCACTAAGAGAAAATATAAAAAATTCTCTAATGCACTAATTTCATCAAGAAAAACTAATGCAAATCAATCCCAAAACAATTTTTTATTTTTGTGTTTTTAAAACAAGCATAAAAACATCTAAATTCAAATCAAAGAAAACTTATCTAAATTTATGATTGATTTTTCAGAATGTAAACTATGTAGTTGTAATCTATGCACAATTCACTTGAAAAGTATGCAAATGTAATCTATGCACATTTTTCATTCACATTCTGAAAATGAGAATTCTAATTATGCAAATGTGATCTATGCAAGAGAATTCTCAAACACAATCAAGTGCAAGCCAAGAAAATCGGGTGAGAGATCCAAAGATCAAAAAACACTCAAAGGCGATTAACACTCATACACAATTTTGCAAAAACAAAAGCAAAAAGATGTAAAATTGTGAAAAGACTGAGACAAACCTCCAAGTAATGACCAAAGAAAATCAAATTAAGAATTTCTCAAAAAAGAGACTCAAAACACCCAATACTGCTAAGATTCATTCACAGAAATCTTTTGATAGAAACAATCATCAATCTGGGCAGAAAACAAAAACTCTAAATCAAAATAAAGATAAAATAAAGAAAGAAATCTAATTTTTTTTCAAAATTTTAACAGGGTCTGCAGGCTTGCAGAAGTAACAGGTGCGGTACCACACTGTTTACTCAAGCAAAGATGCGAAACTACCCGCACTGTGCAAAGAAGGTAAAGTGCGGTCCCTGGAAAAATTAGAGAAAAACATAAAAGATCTCAAAATTTTCAAAAACAGAGAAAACCTAAGCTACCCAGGCAGATGTATATCAATCAAAAACTAGGAAAAACGTTTCCTCAAATCAAAATAAAAGAGAACCAAAAACAACAAGTTTCTTTCCCCAGTGGAGTCACCAATTTGTTGGAGGATTAATCCGTCTTGCGGACAAGACCGATCTCCCTAGTACTAAAAGTATCTAGCAACAAACAGCCAAATAGAGCAATATTTATCTAAGCATATATGATCTATGAAAAGCTCTATATAGGTGTAAAAGACTTACCGTTTGTCCAGTGCTTGTTTGAAGTTGTTGTCGTCCTTCGCGCGCTTGAAGGAGTTTTCCTCGTAAACCTGCAGTCACAAACAAGAAAAATATTACATATTACCTGTATAGAAATCATCATAAACCATGCTTATCATAGTGATCAAGGAATTCATGAAATAAACCGTTAAGAAATAAACCGTTGATTGAAAGCTTATTGAGAAAAATGAGTATATTTGTATTAATTTCAAAAGAAGGAAACCAGTATTTATGCAGGGTGTATACCATGGCCAACCCCTCACGCTCAGTATTAGAGTAGTTGCGCTTCGCACTAGAGAGTTTTCTACTAGCAAATGCAACTGGATGATTGATGTCTCCTTCCCCAGGTTGCAAAAGGATAGCTCCTAGGGCGATCCCTGACGCATCTACATGAACATGGAAAAACTTCTCCCAATCAGGAAATATGAGGATAGGAGTAGAGACCATCTTCTCCTTGAGTGGTTCGAAGCTCTTCTGACACTCCTCGTCCCAAAAAAATGAAGCGTCCTTCTTTAGCAGCTTTTCCATGGGTGCTGTGATCAGCACGTACCCTTGAATGAACTTCCTGTAGTAGCCTGTATGTCTGAGGATAGAGCGCAAATGTTTCTTAGTTGTAGGGACTACCAAGTTAATGATAACTGCTACCTTGGCAGGGTCAACCATCAATCCTTGTCGACAGACTATGTGGCCTAGCAAGATCCCGAAGGGTACGCAAAATATGCACTTCTTAATATTCAGGGAGCTCTGGTGCTTTCTACAGGTGTCCAACATCATGTGCAAGTTTGAGACGTGCTTCTTTACCAACCCGAATACGGTCCAGTCATCAAAATATACCTTTAAAAACTTGTGGATGAACTCCTTGAATACTACGATCACCACCCATGAGAAGATGGCAGGGGCATTCTTGAGCCCAAATGGCATGATAGTGTACTGGAAAGATCCCCATTTAGTGGCGAACGTAGTTTTGCTGCGATCTTCAGGTGCGATCCTGATATGATGGTAGCCCAAGAGCCCATCAGTGAATGAGTACACCTCTTGCCCTCCCACACTATCAATAATTTCACCAGAAAATGGCATAGGGAAGGGATCATGGGCACATGCATCATTCAATTTGCGTAGGTCAACACAGATCTTTATTTATCCTTTAGTGTTTTTCTCCTAAACCACCATAGGGCTTACCCAATCTGACTGTTCGACTGGTTCGATGATACCTGCGGCTAGCATTTTTTCGGTCTCTTCCTTGATTTTTTTATTATACTTGGGGTTCAATCGATATGGTCGCTGCTTGATAGGGCACACATCTAGTTTTAAGGTGATGTGCATGACCCCTAAGTCCCCTGTAATCCCCTTGAGTTCCAAGAATTTTGTAGGAAATAGGTCCTGGTACTCCATGAGGAGTTCTGCAACTTTCCCCACGGTATCATCGTCCTAGTAGTCCCCAATTTTGGCTAGCTTAGGTTTCTCTTCAGTTCCAATGTTGACTTCTCGTAGCTTAAGAGGCTTAGTCACATCGACAATTTGCAGCGGGGGTACAACAACTGCGCGCTCTCCCTCCAACTCCGGGATAGTGATATTTCATGGGTCTTTATCACATTCCTCCTTTGATAGATTATGGTAGTTGACAATATCCTGCATATGCGTATCCCACGTTGGTGCCCCATAGGCTGCACGAGGGTGTGATTCATCAAATACTAAGGCATCTATATACTACAGGGCTTCGTTGAGTGCCTCCGTTCCACCTATACACCTGAACGTCCCTACAAACTCGTCCTTCAGGGTTTCCTAGAGGCGGGTGCGCTGATGTAGTTTTGCATCTAAATACTATGCGGTGGGGATTGGCCCTAAGGCATGAATGAACAATTGGACCCATTCGTCCATAGTTCGTTTGCTCCATTCCTCCATCCACATGGACAAGTGCTTGCGCAGGTCTCCTGGGCCAAGGAAAGTCTTCACGCGCAGGTGAAAATGGGGTTCAAACCGTAGAATAATCATTTCACGGCATTCCTCCCAATCCTGGAACACCCCCTTATGAGTTCCCCACCACCTCGTCGGGGTTGCACGCATGAATAGTTTAGGTGCCCACATCCTTCACTCCCTTGGGAATTCAACTTCAAAGGTTCACAAAAACTCCCTAATACTACCAGAACCATCAAATTAGGGTAGTTATCTTACCTCTAAGGAGATACACTGGAAGCTCTTCATGATCTTGAGACATCGCAACGCAGATACGTCATGTAACCGATTCTGCTAGTTTTCTATCACCCCATCAGAGTCAGAGAGGCATTCACTATCTTTCTCCCAGAAAAGCACACCATTAGCTGTAGAATTAATGCAATCCTTGTCCCAGGTGGTAAGTTTATAAATGTGATCCACGTCATCTTCTTCACGCACCGGTTCTGTATACCGCTCTTCTTTCGCAGGGTCTAGCGGGACTATCACCCTCGTACCCTCATTTTCGAAAACCATGCTCCTCTTATTTAGGTTGATAATGCCTCCCATGTCTCTCACCCAATCCAGTCCTAAGAGTGCAGGATAGGGGTCTGCATCTTCCATAATTTGAATGACTTCAAAACCTGCGCATACCTTAATTCCTGCGATATCTACCATAATCTTTGACAACCTCCCTAATGGTATTATTTTCCAGTTGGTTAGCCATGCGCAGTTGTATAGTGGACCATTCCAGCTTAGGTTCTCCCATCCGCTGCCATGTTTTCTTGGGTAGTACGTTCGCATCTGATCCCAGATCCAGGATGACCTGATCCATTTCATAGTCGTCAATCTATGCTGTTAGCCACATCTCTCGCCCAGTACGCTTCTTGTGCTTGTACAGCTTGTGAACATCTCTAACCTCTTTAGGGGGGTCAATTCTTTTCGCACAACTGTCTATCAGTGTTTGAAGATTTTATACCACCTTCTGGTTGCGTAGGAGCCTCATACATTCTTGTAGGAATGGTTTAACTTCGTTGTCCTCTCTTAGGTTTGTTGGAGCCTTGGAGGTAGATGCCTCATCCCTGGAAAAGTCCTTGTGGGATGCGACAAAGGTTTCTTTCTCCTTCTATAGGTACAGGCTTTCTTATTTGATAGCAACCTTCCAGATAAGGGGTTCAATTGCAGCTTTCTCCTTAGCTCCCCTAGTAGCCATGTTGCTGCGCGTTATTACATTAATACTTGGTCCCTCATTGCGTAAGTCCGCCTTAACCCTCTGCACATTCTGCGTTGGTGTCTGCTGTTTTTCCTGCATTTTAGCATCAGTACTGGGCAGGCTTCGATCACGTGATCCAATTATCTAAAATATCGATAAGATTTTCATGTAGGGTTTGGAAAATCCCTTGCGAAATTCCCTATCTCTCAGCAGTTGTAACAGATCAATTTCCCTCTTCCTCGACCTGCGCCTCCACCCCTTTCCCCTCCCCTACCTCTTGCTGGGGAGCCTCCTATGCTTGAGGGAGATAGTGGTGAAGGCGGGTCATCCTATACCCTGTATAGATTCCCTCATTCTATCATCAAGTCATAGGTTCGACAGTTATGCTCATCATGTTCCACTGAGGAGAAGAATTGACACCATTTTTGTTTCAATTATGGAACATACGCACCAAGACGGGGGCAGTGGTTGGTATCATGTAGTCCATCTACGCGACAGTTAGCGCACCATAGCGGCAGACCACTTGGTCCCGTAGCCTATTTAGGGCACAATGGGCTGGGTCCCCCAACTTGCATGTAGTCCGCCAGCAGAGGACACTAATCCTTGGTGTGGCCAGACACCCTGTATCGTATGCACCATACATCTGGACTATCTTCTTTCCCTCGTTCTTTTCGTAGGTTTTGGATTTCAAGGTGCATTGCCTCCAACTGTCCCTGGATCTGCTGCACCCCAAATTGGGCATCGTATCTTGGCGCAACTTCGAGTTTCATAGCAATCTCCAAGGCTTTCTCTTGCATCTCAATCACTTTCTGACCCATAGGTTCACGCAGGTGAGGTAGCAGCATAGCGATAAACCATTCCTTGTGCTACCTATCATCATACTGAAACTCCCCATCTTTGATAACCTTCTTTAACCACTGATCAAATTCCCACATAGACTTAGTAGGTCCCTATCTAAAGTCTTTTAGGTTAGTTACTAGCTGCGAGTAGGACTTAGGCTTCCATAATTTCTGTTTTAAAGATTTCTTAATCTCTTGAATAGACGGATCTGCATGCTAGCCTACATACCCAATATACCAGTCTAAGGCCCTTCCTTCAAAGGCAAGGGATAGCTACGTTCTCTTTATAGCATCGTTAGCCACATTCTGTGCAGTTCATACTGATTCTGCTACAAACCAAAATCGGTCCATATCTTCATCTCCTACACCCTTGAAGGTGGGTAGCTTCATGTGTGACGCCATATCTTCTTCTGGTGGTGGCGGAGGTGTGGGTGAGTTCTTACCCTTATGCTGACTTGAAGGTGGTGTAGCTGGATGACTATTTCCTGCATGTGCATCCAAATATCTTAATGGAATGTAGATGGATCTATCCCTTTCTTGATTGGTTCGGTAGTACTTACCACTTCGTGTTGTACTCTCGCTCTGATCAGAGGTCATTCATTTGGTGTAGCTGAACAAAACGTCTTTTTTGCACAGTAATATCTTAATTAGAAATGGAAATGTTCACAAGAACTTACCTCTGAAACCCTTGAAGAACCTTCAATCCACCTCAGAATAGGATACAAACTGACCGATTGGAAATTCCGTCGCAAATCCCCCTAGCACACTGTCCACCCACTGGTCTACCATACGGGTGATCGTATTGTCAATATTCTCCAGTTTTTGAATCAATTCCAACATCCACTGCGTAACCTGATCATCCTTCCAACACGTCTGAAATTCTATGAGCCTTTCTAACCACTCCCGGAGCTCGTGCGTAAATGTTGCAAAGAAATTTTCATAAAATTCGATGAAGATGTACTTATTCTTCCACTTCTCCATTATCAGCTTCGTGCTGCGATTCTCCTTTACAAAAAATTCCTAAATATATCTTTCAAACCAATCTTCGAGCTCCGGTTTCTGAGGTCTCCAACGGCCTCATGGCATTACCCAATCTCTCTCTCAAAATTCTCCCGATCCTGCCAACAGAACCATTTGTTGGCTTGAGGGGTCCTGACCCAGGTTCGAAGGTTAAGGTTTGCCAATAAACCCCTATACTACTGGCCCTTTCAGAAATGACCTACTTTCGCAGGCCAAGGTCTCACCCGAAGTAGTATGGGAGGGTGTTGGAACTAGGTTTCCACACCCTGAGAGAGAGTAGGTAATTTAAGGCAGGTCTGTGTTGCAGCTTATTAGGTTCGCACAGAATGTGTCTATTCACAGCTCTTTTAACAGTATAATCATCACATAAACATAAAAATGCTATTATAATTAACATATCTAATCAATACATTCCATCCACGTACGCATCAATAAATACCATCACAGAACACTATAATCGCAGCCACTTCCAAATCACAGATACATTTGCAGCTTAATTAAATATCACAGATGCGCTTCAGCAATAAACATAATCAATCCAGATAGCACAAAGGTACTTCAAATATATTCCGCATTCATTAGCATCAAAAATCCACTTACAACCCAAACATAGCCCGCACACACAACCTAACGATGTCCGCACACAGTAGGACTGAGGATCTATGCGCACACAGCGAGCATGAGTCCTTAGCCAAAACAACCCAGACATATCTTAACAATTCACACGTAGCATCAATCTTATCTCTTTCCTTACTAGACCCAACTATCTATATATTTATAACATCTTAGCCTTTTATATTCGATGGTCCTTACCCAAAACAACCCAGACATATCTTAACAATTCACACCTAGCATCAATCTTATCTCTTTCCTTACTAGACCCAACTATCTATCTATTTATAACATATTAGCCTTTTCTACCCTAGAGATACCGTTTAACCCATTACAAAACATTAGGGTCTTTGACCCACCCCAAAACCCCTACGCAAGACCGACTATTACAAAATTATATCAAAAACGAAAGTTAGGGAATCCCATTCCAACAGTGACTGGCTGAAGAGAGATTTGGTTCAATAATGTTTATGGTTAGGTGGTATGTAGAAGTCCGAGACTTGGTCGCATTTTTTTTATGCCAATAAGAGAACTTTTCCTCTTGTACTTAAAAGTAAATATGCTTGTTATTATGTGTCTCATATGGTTGTTATATGCTTGTCATTTATGTTGTTTATGAATGTGTTCTATGACACTAATGATGTATGGCTCTCATTATGTTTTGAATTGTAAATGAATTAAAAATGAATCTATGACTTAATAGATGATAATGCAGCTAATTTGATGAGGCAACAATGATTCTTAACGATTGTCAGATAGGTACGAGACCCCTATGCTCAAATATGTTGTTTAAACCTATAGATTACATATTTGTGACATGTTTGACGAAATTCCCGTCATGGCTAGTAGGGGTAATGTCAAGTAATTGTTCAAGTGATTTCATTTACATCGTTATTCCATGTTTATCTTTCATTTCTGGGTCGTGGGCCTAGAAAAATGGCTCAGAAATCGGGGTCACTAGCACATAAATAGCTGGAAAAGTCTCGAGCATAATGCATTCCCATGTTGTGCAAGCGAATAGAGGTTTCCAGTCGCACTCTTGCTCATGTCAAGGAAGCGGCTGGGGGATTGATGCACTAAAATGTCAGTTTGATTTAGGGGCTAGCGTCTTGGAAAGTTTGGATGGCTCCTGGGTGTCCTATAGCATGTGCAGAAGGTTTGTGTTGTTGTGTTCTGTCAATTCCACTTCCTTAACTGACACATAGGGATTTGAATCATATTATAGTAACTCTTTGTCACATGTTTACATCAGTTGGTTGGTTACTTGGGTAGATGTGGGAGGAGGGTGTTACAGAGTGGTATGAGAGCATGGTTCACCCCTCAGATTGGATGGGCGGTGTGTTGGTCATGCGTTCATGTTGGTTTCATATGTGTTCCTTATGATTGTGGTCTATGTGCTTGTTGCATATGCATGGTGTTGGTCATGGTTGTAGTGATGATGCCATGTGAAGGTTGATGGGGTTGTTGTGGAATGTGTCGTCATGAGTGTATGATTGGTTATGTGTTGTTTATGCATGTCAAGTGCTTATGTGTTGTCAAGTGTACATTGGTATGGTTTTTGTTGTCATGCATGAGGTCATGGTATGTGACTGATATAGTCATGCATTGATGAATGGACTATGGCTATAATGATGTTATATGTTGTTTTATCTATATGCTACATATTTATATGTTGTTATGATTATGTGTAGACATGTATTACGTTGATTGGTTAATCTTGCATATGAGATATCCTCCCAAAACTATGATAAGGTGTGTTGGTTTATTATGATTTGGTTTAGCTGAAATTATATGGCTTGCAGGAAAGAGATCAATATGACTAGAAATATGGTAGACTACAGAGATTCTCCCTATTAATCAGATGAGAAACATAGTGCTGGGAAATCTTCTGACTTAACAGACACATTAAGGAGTTTGAAGGAAGAAATAAGGAGTTGTAAAGCAAATAATGATAGAATCATACAACCATAGGATAAACAAGTAGAGGTTAATGTCGTAATCCTTCAGAGTTTGTTAGAGTTGCAACGACATGGACCACTCTACATAAGCTATGGACAAGAGGATGGGATTAATGGGGCATATGGCAGTAGGTCCCATGGTGGTCACAGGTCAGATAGAGATGACATGATTAAATATGGTAGGTTCTTGGACACTTTGGATAGGAGAGGTGATAGACACAGGTACTATTCTAGTTCTGGTTCTGACAGGCACTATGGTCATCATCGTTGTCACCCTTATAGGAGGAGTGATATGGTATATTTTCCAGATGGGTTCAAGAAATAAAATCCACCTACATTTGATGGAGAGATGAAGAACTCACATGATGTAGAAGCATGGTTTCTTGGAATGAATAAGTTCTTCAGGTTACATGATTACTCATAGAACATGAAGGCTAGAATAAATACATTCAGTCTTAGAGGTAAGGAAAATATATGGTGGGAAGATGTAAATAATGTCAGATATATTTATGAGGAGGATTTGTCTTGGAGTGAATTCGAGAGACTATTCAGGAATAAGTACCTATCAGAGAGGCACTATGAAGAAATGAAAAAAGAGTTTTATGTGCTAAAGATGGGATCTATGACTGATGAGGAGTACACAAGCATGTTCTTGGAGTTATTGAGGTATGTGCCTTACCTCAAGGAGGAGAAGGCCAAGATTTAGAGATTCATCAATGGGTTTCCAATAACATTCAAAGACGAGATTGAGTTTGATGAGCCTAGATCATTGGAGGCATCCATATAAAAGCTAAAGCATTGTTATGAGCAATCGAAAATGAAATTTGAGACTAAGCAGGATTGGAAGGGAAATGATAGCAATAAAGGAAAATGGGACAAGAAGTGAGAAATACCTCAAGATACATGTAATAGAGAGAATGCCACACCACCTAATAATTTAATACATATGGAAGAGGATAGGGACTTCAGTTTGAGGAGTAGAATAAGAGCGAAAATAGGGAGCATGTGTAGTGTTGGAATTGTGGAGGAGATCATCAAGGAAAGATTGACTGCAACATCAGGGTGGTAGGCCGCAGATCTACAATGCTCAAGAGGCAGATAAAATGGGAGATTTTTGATAGAGTACTCCTAGGATCTATGCAACGCTGGATAATAGGTAGGTAGATCACCATACATATATTATCGAGATGGATGCTAAGCTTTTTGATCAAGTTTCTTCTATTTTTATTGACTCTGGATCTGATTATAATGATGTTAATCCTGACCTAGTGGATAAGTGTGGTTTGAATCAAGAAGCACATGCATAATATTGGTTATTGCAGTTGTCTACAGGTACCAAGACAAGAGTTCATCATTGGGTAAGAGCTTGTGCATTTCACTTGAATGGTATGCCTACCTCAACACACCTGAATGTATTTTTGTTGGGATCATATAACATGATTTTGGGTATGGACTGGTTGTATTTTCATATGCCCAAGGTGGATTTTTATGATAAGGCTATTGAGTGCTTGGATGACAATGGGGAATAAAGAGTTTTGTGGGGTAAGAAGAAATAAACATCAGTTAGGATGGTGACAACTATGCAGGCCAAGCATAGTCGTAGGAAAGGGTGTGTGTTATTTGCAATGCACATTTCTAGTGACAAAGGTAAGGAAGTTGAGGATGTGGATGCCTTGAGAAGGTACCTGATTCTACAATAGTTTCAGGATGTATTTCCCACATCGATTTCAGAGTTTCCACCTCACAGGAAAGTAGAATTTTCTATCGAGTTGGTACCAGGGGAAGCACCCACATCAAAAGCACCACACAGGATGAGCACTCTAGAGTTGGTAGAGCTGAAGTTGTAGTTAAAGGAAATTCTTGACAAGGGATACATTAGGCTAAGTGTATCACCTTGGGGTGCACCTATATTATTTTTGAATAAGAAATATGGTACTCTCAGGTTATGCATTGATTACATGTAATTGAATAAGGTGACCATCAATAACAGGTATCTGTTGCCAAGGATTGATGGTTTGTTCGATCAGTTGAAGGGGGAAAAAATGTTCTCGAATATTGATATGAGATCAAGATATCATCGGGTACGCATTAAAGAAGATGACATTCACAATACAACTTTCCAAACCAGGTATGAACATTATGAGTTTGTTGTAGTTCCATTTAGTTTGACTAATGCCCCAACTACTTTTATGTGCTTGATGAATAGTGTGTTGTGTCCTTATATGGATAGGTTTGTTATTGTGTTCAATGATGATATATTGGTATTTTATAAAAATGAAGAAGATCATGTTGAACACTTAGTAGAAGCATTGCCATTGTTGAGAGAGCATCTATTGTATGTTAAGCTCAACAAGTGCAGTTTCTTCCAAACAGAGGTACATTACTTGGGACATGTGGTTTCCAAGGAAGGCATAACAGTGGATCTAGATAAGGTAAGAGTTATCATGGAGTGGGAAGATCCTAGGGATGTGGATGAGGTAAGGTCCTTTATGGGGTTAGCAGGTTATTACAAGAGGTCCATCAGGAACTTCTTATAGATTGCTTTTCCTATCACATCACTGCAAAGGAAAGGTAAGAAGTTAGAATGGATAGAGGAATGTGCAGCCCAATTTAAGCATTTAAAGCAATTTTTGACACATACTCCAGTGTTAAAGATCGCAAATTTGGAAAAAGAGTTTGTGGTATGTACAAATGCTTGCAAGAGAGGGCTTAGTGGAGTCCTTATGCAGGAAGTAAAAGTAGTATGTTGTGAGTCACGAAAATTGAATGAGCATGAAGAGAACTATCTGACACATGATCTTGAATTGGCAGTGATCATTCATGCATTGAAGATGTGGAGGCACTATCTTCTAGGCATGAGTTTTGTACTAGTGAGTGATCACAATGGATTGGGGTATCTATTTGAAAAATTGAATATGAACGCGAGGAAAACTAGATGGTTGGCCATGATCAATGAGTTCGACTTTGATATCACATATATTAAAGGTAAATATAACAAGGTTGCAGATGTTCTTAGTAGGCATATGCATGTGAATCATATAGCAACTATGAGCTCCTATGGGACAAATATACATGATAGGATCTTGTAGGTAGGTCAGCAGGATGTCAGGTATACGGAGCCTAGGCACAGATTGCAAAAAAGTATAGGTACAGGTACAGGTAGTGGTATATATAGGTACATGTATAGGTAGTGGTACATGTGCAGGTACAATAGTGATAAAGGTACATGTGTAGGTAAAATAATGATACAGGTACATGTGCAGGTACAATAGTGATATAGGTACAGGTGCAGGTATAATAGTGATACAGGTAGAGATGTAGGTGCATAGGACGTGGAATATCGTATCACAATGGATGGCTTGATTAGGTTTAGAGACAAGATATATGTGCCAGACAACAGTGAAATCAATAAGGTGATCTTGAGGGAGTTTCATACGAAATTATATTCAAGTTACCTAGGCTATCAGAGGATGCTGACAACAATGAAGAATTTTTATTAATAACAGAATTTGAAGAGGGACATAGCAGAGTTTGTGGCTAGGTGCTTGGATTGTCAACATGTCAAATAAAAGTGTAAGCATCCAAGTGGCCTAATGCAATTGATTCCAATTATGATTCCAGAGTGGAAATGGGAGGCCATTTCCATGGAATTTATCATAGGTTTACCAATGACATCTTGACAACATGATTCCATCATGGTTGTGGTGGACAGGTTGATGAAGGTAGTGCACTTCATTCCAGTGAAGTCTACATACTCAACGAATGATGTAGCATGGGTCTTAATCAGGGATGTGGTCATATTGCATGTTGTTCCATAAAATATTGTCTTAGACAGAGATGCGAAGTTCACTTCCAAGTTTTGAAGGGAGTTGTTTGTAGGTTTGGGCACAAAGTTGGCCTTTAGTATAGCTTATCATCTGTAGACAGATGGAAAAAGAGAGAGGGTAAAAAATATATTGGAGGACATGTTGAGGATGTATGTGATGCATCAACAATGAAAGTGGAAAGGGTATCTTCCACTGGTAGATTTAGTTTACAACAATGGGTATTAGGAATATTTGAGGATGAGTATGTTCGAGGTATTGTATGGGTGGATTTTTAATACTCCTATCAGTTGGAGTGATCCAGTTAACATGTGTTGATTGAACCAAACATGTTGGAAGAAATGGAATAGGAAATGCAGGTAATCAATAATAATATGAAAGCGACACAAGATAGGAAGAAGAGGTATGCAGATCAGAATAGGTTGTTTAAGGAGTTTTAGGTTGGGGAGCAGGTGTACTTGCACATCAAGCCGAAGAAGAGCTCCTTGAGGATTGGATCATGTGCCAAGTTGGCACCTCGGTTTTATGGACCTTTCAAGATTCTTGAGAGGATTAGGCCAGTATCTTATCGACTTGCACTACCTCCAACAATGAAATTCCATGATGTTTTCCATGTGTCATTTCTTAAGAAGTATGTTAAAGATGTTGATCATGTGATTTATTGGTCTGTATTGCAGGTGGATCCAAAAGGAGAATTCCAGTCGGAACCTCATTTCATTTTTTAGATAAATACACTCATGCTCCGAAACTGAGCAATCGAGTAGGTTAAAGTGTAGTGGAATAAATTTGGGCTTGATGAAGCTACATGGGGTATGGAGGATCAAATGTTGGCTATGTATCCTTCCTTATTCGCTATTTGAGCTAATGTTTTGGCATGTATTTTGGTATATGTATTTGGTATATGCTTGGTATGATGTTTTGGTATATGTACATATGTATATGGATGTAAATAACGTCATGAGCTATGTTATAAAGCTCAAATAAATGGTATGGATGTCATGTCATTATGATGTTATGTTTGTCATGTTGTCATGTTGGTTTACTTCTCAGCCGGTTGATCATTGTAAATAATGCAACGAGCTAAGTTATAAAGCTCAATGGGTAGTATGTTTTTCTTACAACAGTCTTGTTGGTTGTAGGTGTCGTTGAACATCGAGGACAATGTTCCCCCAAGGGGGAGGATTTTTTAACAACCTTGGTGAAAATTTCATGTAATAAAAGTATAAAGGAAAAATAATAACCATGGTCATGGGACACGTATTCCAAGATGAATGCTGGGAAAAAAATCCTAGTACGGGTGTTCATATGGTTTATTATGGCTATGGAAATTGGCAAAGGCAATGGCTAAGGCTTTGGAAAGGAAAAGTGGAATTTATTGACATTTATTTATGAAAATAATGGAAATTAGGAGAAAAGGAAGGTGAAAGGTCATAGGTTGCATGTAAGGAGGAAAAAGAAGGAAAATAATGGAAAATTGAAGAAATTAGAGGCCTCATTAATAAAAATTCTTCTGAAGATTAGTTCACAGACTTTTGTCAGTTCAGTTTTGGAGCTCTCATTATATTCTCTCTCTCTCTCTCTCATACTCTTGGACACTTAGAGTTTCTTGGAGAAAACTTGGAGAGTGTGGCATACTCGGAGTTTTGGAGCAAGAAGGAAAGGGAAGAGAAGGAAAGCGCAAGAGGACATCGGGATCAACAACTACACCAGGTTTTTCTTGTAGGTACCAGTTGCATATATTTTTCATCACTATTTTTGGCATGCATGGCATATGGATGTGGTTTATTAGTCATGATATATCATTTTCATGGAGGAATTCCTGAATTGAAAGTGGATTTTCCTATCCTTGCCATTTCCTGTATAGCCATGGTGTTGTGAGTTCATTTAATTGTTTGATTTTCTGGTTGGTTCTCATGTTCCTTTAGCTGTGGGTTGAGCTACTAGTTCCTGGAGCCTTGGTTGGACAAATTCTTTGGATCCTTGTAATAGCTTGGGTTGAGTTACTAGTCCTGGAGCCTTGGTTGGAAAAACGTTTGAAGCCCTTGGTTGGTTGAGTTACTAGTATTGGAGCCTTGGTTGGACAAATGCTCTAGAGCCCGGTAGCAGCTATGGGTTAAGTTACTAGCCCAGGAGCCTTAATTGGAACAAATTCTCTAGAGCCTTGGATAGCTGGGGTGGCGACCAATCTGGTGATGGTTTGTGATGTATAACTATGAGGTGGAATCACTGGTTGAGGGTTTAGGTGGTTTGGCTTCTGGAAGCCCCGATTTTGTTTTGATTGATGTGTTTTATGAGATCCCACATTCATGCTTGGAATATGGCATGGGGGTGATTTAATGAAGAGAGATTTGGCTCAGCCATGTCTATGGTCAGGTGGTACATGGAAGTCCCATAATTGGTTGCATTTTGCTTATGCCAATAAGAGCTCTTTTCCTCTTGTATTGATGGGTAAATATGTTTTTTATTATGTGGATTGTATGGATGTTCTATGATTGTAATTTATGTTGTTTATATGTTGGTTATGAACGTGGTATATGATAGTGATGATGTATGGATCTCATCATATTTTGACTTGTAAATGAAGGAAAACTGAATCTATGAATTAATAGATGATAATGCAGCTAATGTGATGAGGAAACAATGTTTTTCAACGATTCTCATATAAGTATGAGACCCTTATGCTCAGATCTGTTATTTAAACCTGTAGATTACAAAATGTGGGAGGTTGCATTACAAATTGGTATTAGAGTGGGTTTCTGTTCTCTTTGGATGATATCTAATACCACAAATTGGTATCAAATCATGGTTCAAATACTTGGAATGTATGGGCTAGATGCATGTTGTTATGCATGCATTATCATGGTTATGGTTATCGTGAATGAGGTTATTGTATGTAGTTAGTATTATCATACATGATGTCAGTATATTTATATGATTATGTATATATATGTATCGTCTTAATATGGATTGATTTTTCAAATGATATAGCCTCCCCTGAACTTCACTGAGGTATGTTTATTATGATTATATTTGATTGATATGACATGATATGTTTGCACGAAGAAGAAGATCATATATGACTAGAAAAATGGTGGATTATAATTCACGAGATTAATCTTACATATCAGATGAGAAACACAAAGATGAGTACTCTCTAAACATAGTAGCCACCTTGAGATATTTAAAGACATAAATCAGAAGTTGCAAAGGATATAATGACATAATAATTCAGTGACATGAAATATTTGCCAGGGCACAGGAAAAACAAACAGAAGTTGATGCAGTTATCCTTCAGAGTTTGTCATATTTGCAGAGACAGGGACAACCATGGATTAGTTATGGATAAGAGGACATGACTAATGTGGCATATGGTAGTAGGTCTCATGGTTAGAAAAATTTGGACATAAATGACAAAATCAAAGATGGTAGGTTCTTGGATACACTTGATAAGAGAGGTTGTGCGTACAAGTTCTATTCTAGTTCTGGTTCAGACAAGAATCATGGTCATCATTTTTATCATCCTTACAAGAGGAGTGAGAGGGGATATTTTCTGGATGAGTTCAAGAAATCCAAGCCACCTACATTCGATGGAGAGTTGAAGAATTCGGAAGATGTAGAGGCATGCTTACTTGGGATGAAAAAGTTCTCTGAGTTGCATGATTTCACGAAGAACACGAAGGACAAGATAGTTATTTTCAGCCTCAAAGGGAAAGTAGAAATATGGTGGGAATATGTGAAGCGTTTCAGAGATATCAGGATAAAGGAGTTGTGTTGGCATGAATTCAAGAGACTCTTCATGAAGAAATACTGCAGATAGGTACTATGATGGAAAGGCCAAGGAGTTCTATGAGTTGAAGATGGTATTTATGACAGATGGGGAGTACACGACTAAGTTCATGCAGTTATTTAGGTATGTGTCATATCTTAAGGATGAGAAGACCAAAGTTCAAAGATTTATCAGTGGAATCCAATTAGAATTTAAGGATCAGGTTGAGTACGATGAGCGTTGGTTGCAGGAAGAAGTCATTGGAAAGTTGAAGCATTGTTACAAGAAATTTAAGTTTAATACTGAGTCTAAGTAGTGCTGGAAAAGGAATGAAAAGACTAAATTTAAATGGCCACTGAAGTGGGGAAGACATTATGATGCAAGTGAGAATGAAAATGTTACTCCTTACAAGAAATTTAATAAGTGGAGAAGGGACATGGGTCGCATCTTGGAGAGTAGAAAAACAAAGGTAATGGGCCTTTGCAGTGTTGGAAATGTGGTAAGGATCATTGCAAGAAGGATTTTACATGGTATCAGGGTGTTAGTCCTCATATATATAGTGCTAGGGAGGCACAGACAATCAGGGATGTGGGCCACAACATTCCTTGGATCTATGCAGAATTTGATAACAAGAAGGCGAATCACTAGGCATCCATTATTGAGATGGAAGGTAATATTTGTGATCGAGTTGTTTCTATTTTGATTGAACTTAGATCTAATTATAGTTATATTAATTCTGACCTGGTGGATAAGTGTGGTTTGAGAAAATAAGTGCATGCAGAGTCTTGGTTGGTGTAGTTGGCTATAGGTACTAAGAATTTTTTTTTTCATTGGGTAAGAGCTTGTGCATTTGAGTTGAATGGTATGCCTACATCGACGATCTAAATGTGCTTATGTTGGGTTCGTACAATATACTTCTGGGTATGGATTGGTTGACTAAGGTGGATTGTTATGAGAAGGCTATTGAGTGTTTGGATGATGGGGGAGAGAAGAGAATCTTGTAGGGTAAGAAGAAGCCTACATTGGTGAGAATGGTTACAACTATGCATGCAAATTGCAGTTGCAGGAAAGGGTGTGTAATTTTTATAGTGCATGTTTCTAGTGATAAAGGTAAGTATGTTGAGGATGCAAATTTTTTGAAGAGGTATCATATTTTGTAGCAGTTTCAAGATGTATTCCCAGTAGAGATTTCAGAGTTGGTTCCTCATAGAGAAGTGGAATTTTCTATTGAGTTGGTACCAGGGTCAACACCATCATCAAAGTCACCTTATAGGATGAGAACTCTAGATCTAGTGGAATTGAAGTTGCAGTTGAAGGAAATGTTTGACAAGTGATACATAGGGTAAGTGTGTCACCTTAGGGTGCACCAATGTTTATTGTGAAGAAGAAGGATGGCACTCTCAGGTTGTGTATTTATTATAGGTAGCCAACAAGGTGATGATCAAGAACAAGTATTCGTTGTCGAGGATTGATGACTTGTTTGATCAGATGAAGGGAGCAACAATGTTTTTGAAGATTGATTTTAGATCATGGTATCATTAGGTACACATCATAGAAGAGTACGTTTTTCGAAACCAGGTATGGGAATTATGATTTTGTTGTGGTTCCTTTTGGTTTTACTAATGCTCTAGCTACTTTCATGTGCTTGGCTTGATGAATAGTGTGTTGCATCCATATCTAGACAAGTTTGTGAGAGTATTCATTGATGATATATTGATATATTATAAGAATCAGGAATATCATGCAAAACAATTAGCAATAATATTAAGATTGCTAAGAGAGCATCAATTATATGCCAAGCTTAGTAAGTGCAGTTTCTTTCAGACGTAGGTACATTACTTGGGACATGTTGTTTCCAAGGAAGGCATAACAGTGGTTCCAGAAAATATCAGAGCTATCATGGAATGGGAAACTCATAGGAATGTGGATTAGGTCATATCATTCATGGGATTAGTAGGTTATTATAGGAGGTTCATTAGGAACTTCCCAAATATTTCCTATCCTATTACATCTTTGGAGAGGAAAGGAAATAAGTTTGAATGGACAGAGGAATGTGCAAATAGTTTTGATCAGTTGAAGTAGTTGCTTAAAAATTCTCCAATTCTAAAGATTGCAAATCCAAATAAAGAGTTCGTGGTGTGTACAGACACTTGAAAGAGAGGACTTGGTGAAGTACTCATGCAATAGGGACAGGTGGTATGATACAAGTCAAGCAAATTGAATGAGCATGAGAAAAATTATGTGACGCATGATCTTGTGTTGGGAACGATCATTCATGCATTGAAGATGTCGAGGCACTATCTTCTTAGTATGAGGTTTGTTTTGATGAGTGATCACAGTGGGTTAAGATAATTGTTTGACCAACCTAATATGAATCATAGGGAAGCTATATCGTTGGCCATGCTCAATGTTTTTGACTTCAAGATCATGTATATTAAGGGAAAATAGAATAGGATTACAGATGCTCTTAACAGAGGAGTGAAGGTAAATCACATAGTAGTTATGAGCTCATATGGGACATATTTACAAGATCATATCTTATAGGCATAAAAACAGTACGATAGGTACCAAAAACTTAAGTACATGTTACAACAACAGGGTATAGGTGATCAGGATGTGGACTATCATCTCATGACATATGGTTTGGTAAGATTTAGGGACAAGCTCTATGTGTCAGAAAATAGTGATATCAAGAAGCTTATCTTGAGAGAATTTCATGTTAAGTAATATTTACGACATTTGGAATATAAAAAGACTCTAGCAGCTGTGAAGAAGTTCTACTATTGGTTGAATCTGAAGAAAGAGATAGCTGAGTTCATCGCAAGGTGTTTGGATTGTCAATAGGTAAAAGCAGAGTGCAATAATCTAGGTGGTTTATTGCAGTAGATTTTGATTCCAGAGTGGAAATAGGATGTCATTTCCATGGATTCCATCATAGTTTTTTTGAGGAAATCTAGACAACATGATTCCATTATGGTTGTGGTTGACAGGTTGACTAAGGTGGCTCACTTCATCCCATTTAATTCTACTAATTCATCTAGTGAGGTAGATCAGGTCTTCATTAGGGATATTGTGAGATTTTATGGAATTCCTAAGAATATTGTATTCGACAAAGATGCCAAGCTAACTTCCAGGTTTGGGTACAAATTTGGCCTTCAATATGACATATCATCCATAGACAGATGGGCATACAGAGAGGGTCAATAGGATTCTAGAGGATATGTTGAGGATGTATGTTGTGCACCAACAAAGGAGGTGGGAGGACTATCTTCCATTGGTTGAGATTACTTACAAAAATGGGTATCAAGAGTTCCTGAATATGAGTCTCTTTGCAACACTTTATGGGAGGATTTACAATACTCCTATTAGCTAGAGTGATCTAGTGAAAAGGGTATTGATTAGACTAGAAATTTTGGTTGAGATGGGACAAGAAATACAGGTTATCGAGAAAAAATCTAAAGGAAACACATGACAGGAAAAATAGTTATATAGATCAACACAGGGTGTTTAAGGAGTTTCAGGTTGGGGAGCATGTGTACTTGCGCATCAAGTCCAAGAAGAGCTCCTTGAGGATTGGATCATGTGCCAAGTTGGAACCTTGGTATTGTAGGCCTTTTGAGATCCTTGAGAGGATTGGACCATTGGCCTACAAACTTGCACTGCCTATGATAGTGAAAGTCCATGATGTTTTCTATGTTTCATTGCTTAAAATATATGTGAAGGATGTTGATCATGTGATTGAATGGTCTGTATTGAAGGTGGAGAAAAAAGGGGAATTCTTGTCGAAAACTCAGTGCATATTGCAGTGTAAATAACTCATGCTCCAGAACCTAACAATTGAGCAAGTTAAAGTGTAGTGGAAGAACTTTGGGCCTCATGAAGCTACATGGGAGATGGTTGACCAGATGCAGACTTTGTATCCTTCATTGTTTGTTAGTTGAGGCAAAGGATTTTTGGTATATGTACATATCTATGTACGGTTGTTATTGTAAATATCACAATGAGTTTTGTTATAAAGCTCCAATAAGTGGTATGGTTGTCATGTTTTCATGTTTGTCGTGGTTTTTTCACTTTTTAGCAGGTTATTCATTGTAAATACTGCATCTAGTTAAGTTATAAAGCTCCATGGGTATTATGTTTTCGTTTTCAGTGGTCTTGTTGGTTATAGGTGTCATAGAACACTGAGGACAATGTTCCCCTAAGGGAGATGGATTTGTAACATCCTTGGGTTAAAATTTCATGTAATAAAGGTTAATAAAGGCAAAATAAGACCAAGGTCATGGGACGTGTATTCCAAGGGGAATATTGGGAAAAACATCCTAGTGGGAGTCACTTGTTGTTTATTATGGCTAAGGATATTGAAAAAGGATTTGAAAATACAAAGAGGCATTAATTGTCATTTTATTTATGAATATAAAGGAAAATAGGAGAAAATGGAGATGAAAGGTCACAAATTTGCATGAGGAGGAAAATTAAGGAAAATATAGGAAAATGAATAAAATAGAGGCCTCAATGATAAAAAGGCTTCTGAGAACCAGTTCACAAATTTTGGTTGGTTTAGTTTTTGTTAGTTCAATTTTGGAGCTCTCTCTATTCTCTCATACTATTGCACATTTATAGAATTGTTGGAGCACTTTAGAGTACTTTGGAGTTGGAGAAAGGAAAACAAAGGAAGGAAAAGGGAAGAAAATGAAGGAAAAGGAAAGAAAAGTACAAGCAAGGATAAGTTTGATCAAACAACTTCAAAAGGAATACTTGCAAGTAACAAGTTGCATGTGTGATTTCCTAGTTGGTTTGTGAATGCATGGTACATGCATTCATGTATTTGGTTCTCTTGATGTCATTGGAATGGGTTTTGTTGGTCATGACAATGGTTTCAAACTTGCCGTGGAATTTCTGAATAGCCATGGTGTGATGGGATTCTTTTATTTGGTTGAGCTTCAGATTGCCAAATGGTTTTGGAACCAGGTTAGGTGGTCTCATGAATATTCCCAAGGGTTGGGGGTGGAGGTGGTTTAATCTACGGGAAGCCCACAACAGGTGGGTGGAGATAATAAAATTCCTCAAGGTAATGGTGAAGAAATTTTAAGGCATCCAAGCTTGTTTTTCAGCTTAATAGTATCTTGACCGATTTTGGTAGGATCATGGTAGCCCGAGGGTGGAGGTGGTTTAATCTTCGGGAAGCCCTAGTTGCTTATGTATTGGTTTGATTATGTGATATCTTGATAATTTTTGGCAAGATCATCAGAGTATGAGAGTGAAGGTGTTTTAATCTCTGGGAAGCCCTAGTTTTTTATGTCTTAAGTCCCACATTCATGCTTGGAATGTGGCATGGAGGTGATTGGTTGAAAGAAAGATTTGGTTCAACTCAATATATGGTTAAGTGGTAGGTGGAAGTCCTTGACTTGGTTGTATTTTGAATATGTCAATAAGATCTCTTTTCCTATTGTATTTTATGAGTACTTGTACATGTTATTATGTGGCTTTGATGACTATTCTATCATGGTTATTATTTTGGTTATGTGACAATTATAAGCACGGTTCCATAATAGGTTCTAGTTATGGCTCTTGATATGTTTTTATTAGTTGATGAATGGTTAATGAATGCACATGCTAAAAAATAATATTGCTACTATTATGAGAGGGCATTAGACCTTCTTGGTGATTCTCAGATAAGTTTCAGACTGCTATGTTTAGATATGCATTCATGACCTGTAGATTACATGTTCACCATATGTTTAATGAAATGAATGTCATGGTTAGGCATGGTTGGGTAAATTCCTTGATCAATTTTTGTACGAATGGATTTGTCCTGATTTTATTTATCTTTCTGGAAAGTCTCATTGAGTTTTGGGCAGTTGTTTGGAGGCTAGCTTGAAATGGTGGCTCAAAATTCGAGACTGCACCCTCTGAATTGGAAGTTACAGGCCATAGTCGCACCCTAATAGGATTATGCATGAGGTTGGAGGCCTATAACTGCATGGAGACCTTGTCATGCATGCATTTGTGGGCCTAGCTCACTAAAAAAGTAGTTTAGCTTAGAGTTTGGGCACTTGAAATAGTCGTTTAGCTCATGAGGAAGGTAAATAAACTTCTAGTTTGTCGAATCCACTTATTTAACTGTACTTAGGAGGTTGGTTCATGTCATAATATCCCTCATCTCATGTTTACCCCGCAGGCCAATTAAAGTGGGTAAATGTGGGAGGTGTTGTTGCATATAAGGTGTTGAAATTTAAGCACACGTGGATTTTCTTAATAATGCTTTTTTAACATTGGATTTTGAATTTCATACCATAGTTTTTAAATCCATATGGAAATCTGAATGAATTATTTTTTTCTATTGAGTCGACCAATGTAGTTTGAAAATTCAACCAAGTTGAGTCGGGTCGAATTTGATGAAATTTTCGACTTCAGCCATCGACTTTAATTCAAAAATCGAAGATCTAGCACACTTTTGAAATATACAAAAATAAATACCATGTGAAGAACCTGTATTATTGACAAATATATCAGATGGACCAACACGACTAAAATTGATGTGCTAGGATCAATCATATTTTTTACGGGACAATTTGTTGGCTTGCTAGTTTTTTGTCGATTGTACTATACATTCTTGGGTTTGTAATTAATGAGTGTATGGATTTATTTTTTGAAGGACTGATTGAGTTGAATTGTAGATTGAGTCTATCAATGATATGTTAGAGGAAATTTAAACGTGATTCTATCTAAGGCATGCCATTTTCTCCACTTTTTAGTTGAAATCAATGCTTCTTTGATGAGTTTCGCTTTTGCTAACACCAATTGTAAAAATCTTGACCGACAAAAAAAAATTTAATGTGTCTAGATTTGTCCTTCATAAATGAAATTGCAGACTTAACAAGCAATCTGTACATTTAATATTTTACACAACCATTGGGAACAACATATCAAGGAGATTAAGATAGAGCAACAAAATATTTATTAAAACCAGAATATATAATTTTGCAGCAGAACTCGCATAACTATAAAAGAAAAATTCTTGCAGTAGTAGAAAAATATTCAAGAACAAGAAATCAAATAAGAAGAACATACACATAAAGAGCTGAAGTGCTAAAGATGATGAAAAAATTATGTTGTATTGTCTCTTCCCCCCAGTATGAAGATTGCATAATTGATCTTGGACATGATATTTTATTTTAACTGCAGATATTCCAATGGTCTGAAAAATCACATCAAATAAAGATTTGACCCTGCAACTTGCATTGTATAAACAAAGCACTTTCACCACTACGCCACAAGTGTGAATTGATTAAAGACTACAAACTAGAGTATAGTTAAGTTGAATGTTACTCTTTGCAAGTTTGAATAAGAGTGGTTTTGGAACTTGTTTTGGTTGTTCAAGGGCGAGGAAGTGGTTTTATGGAAATCATCATCTCGGTGACATCTTATAAGATGAGTATTGTTGTAGGTTGAAGGCTTGGTCAATGTAAACATCAAATTTGCATCACTTAATAGAGTGGTCACTCATTAGAAGTTAGCTTGGAGGCGTAGCCCACAGTTGGTGAACTCTGTTAACAACTATAACGACCCCGGGTTAAAATTTCATGTAACAAAGTTAATAAAGGAAAAAATAATACCAAGGTCATGGGAATCGTATTCCAAGCTGAACGTTGGGCAAACCATTTTAGTGGGTGTTCATTTCGGTTTATTATGGCTAAAGCATTGTTAAATGCAAAGTGCCATTAATTGAAATTTTATTTATGAAAATAAAGGAAATTAGGAGAAAAGGGATGTGAAAGGTCACAAAATTTCATGCGAGGAAAATTGAAGCAAAAATAGAGGAAACTGAAGAAAATAGAGGCTTCAATGATAAAAAGGATTATGAGGATCAGTTCAAATTTTTTTTTTTTCCAGTTTAATTTTGGAGCTCTCTCTCTATTCTCTCATATTATTGCACACTTATAGAATTCTTGGAGCACTATAGCATTAGAGGAATAAAGACAAAGGAAGGACAAGGAAGAAAATAAAAGCAAAGGAACAAGCAAGGAAACGTTGTATCAAGCAGCTTCAACGAGAATACTTGCAGGTAACGGGTTGCATGTGTGACTTCCTAGCTGGCTGGTGAATGTATGTTACATGCATGTATGCGTTTTCATTTTTTGTTGTCATGGGCATGGGGTTTTCCAGCTCTGACAGTGGTCTCAGACTTGTCGTTTCATTTCTGGATAGCCATGTTGTGATAGGGTTCTTTCATTCGGTGGATCTTATGATTTCCAGATGGTTTTGGAACTGGGCAAGGTGGTTTGAGGAAAATTCCGAAGGGCCTAGGAATCCCTTTACCAGTTTTGGAGGGATTATGGTAAAGCGTAAGGGTGGAGATAGGTAAATTCCTCAAGGTATTTTTGAAGAAACTCTGAGGCATCAAAGCTTTTTCTGGGCCTAGGAATCCCTTGACCGGTTTTTGCGGGATTGTGGTAAATCCTGTTGTTTTATGTTCTTGTTTTAGGACAAGTGATGCCTTCACCAGTTTTGGTGGGATTGCGGTAAAGCCTGAGGGTGGAGGTGGTTTAATCTCCGGGAAGCCCTAGTATTTTTATTTTTGAGTCCCACATTCATGCTTGTAATATGAAACGAGGGTGATTGGATAAAAAAAATATTTGGTTCAACCCAATATATGGTCGGGTGGCACGTGGAAGTCTTTGACTTGGTTGGTGATTTGAATAAGTTATGTTTTTATTGTTGTGCTAATGCCTCTTTCATATTTTGAAACCAATGTCTTATATGTGCTTAAGGGTTCAAGTTCTCTTGAAACTTATTGAGTGTCATGAGTGTTTTTCATGTTAATTTTCAGAACATTTAACATAAAAGAAAGACTGGAAAACAAAAATAAAAGTATAGTACATCATCATACAACACATCAACACAGGGATTTGATGAAGGAGTTCACCCCTCTTGGGTTACATCTCCTTGGTCCAGCTTCCATGGATTGAGCCTATATATTATGCTCAAATTTTCAAAATGATGTGTTTACAATGCTTTTCTGCTCCTGAAACCTGCACCAATGAGTTAATAATGCCCAAAAATGGTACCTTAGGCTCTTTCTGCTCCTGATTTGGTCGAAAAATGATTGAGTTATGACCTCCAACAATTTTTCCACAATTTCCTACCTAAATTTACCTAACTGGAGCTAATTCAGGCTAGTTGGCACCAATGTAGCAGTTCCACCAAAAATAGCGGATCACCAAACTAATCTGCATTAAATAAATTACCCTGCATTAAAGTTATTTAATCTTGTTTAGTGCTTAATTCGTGCTTATGGCTAACTCCGGATTAGCTTTAAGTAATGAGGATTAGAGGTTAATAAATTTTGGATTAATGTTTAGACTTCGCGTTTAGGGATATGTGCTTAGTGCTTCGTTGGTGGTTCTGAGGTCGAAGTCATATGTTGGGGGTTGGCCCCCACTTTCCCCGTCAGTGCAACATTGCAAATTCAAATATATGTGGGCAAGTAGTAATGGCTAAGATCTGATCCGTGGTGACATGTGTCGCTGGTGGGGCGGAGGTCCTGTGTTCGACCCCCACCGGTCCTTCTGGTCCTTCAAATTTTTTTTTTACACCACCATGGCGGGGGGGAGGGGGGCACGTGGCGGCCCGAGGCCAAGCCACGTGCCTCCTCCTCATTGGCCCACACTTCAACCAGTAATAACTTACCAGCCAACACAAATTCGAAGCAAACAAATGTTGCCACTTGGTAGTCCAACATTTGAAGGAGGAAATTGACTAAATTTGACCCTGCCTAGTCAGTATGCCACTTCAACAATACAGAATGATGACTGAGCTACCTATTTTGATTCTTTTTCCAATATTTGCATGTTTGTGCAAACATACACAACTCATTTCTGAAGCCATAGGGATTCCATTTCACGCGAAACAAATTGCACCGGATTCATAACGACGAGCACTACACGGTCGGTCACGTTTCAAGTCATTTTCAGAATTTTTATTTTTGAGCATAAATTTGAGCACTTGATTATTCCTCCCCACTGAAAGCTTTTGGATCCCAAACAATCATATTCAATCGCTAAACAGGTCAGGGTACAATTCCTTTACCTTTCCAATTTCCATCCATTTGGATTTTGAAGGATTTTTTCCGCTGAGCCCCACTTGAATATAGTCGACACTTCCTCTTGTTGATGTCCTTGTTCTTCTATCAAGTATGGTGTCTTGCTGAAGCTTGACAAAGAAATATAGAGAAAAATATTTGATAAATGGAAGTTGAACATTCCCTCCTTGATATTCAATCAAAGGAGGCTCATACAATCTCAAATTTTCAACATTAACAACTGAGTAAATTTGCATGTATGAAGGCAAATCAAGCTTGAAGGCATTTTTACCAATATTTTCCAGAATTTTGAAAGGAACATAACATATTGGTTTAATCTTTCTACCTTATCCTTGATAATGTGAAGCCAAACTTCGTCACCAACTTGAAACTTATGATCCACACAATGTTTGTCATGCCTCACTTTGTACTTGCCTTGACTTTTTTCTACTTGATCTTGAACTGTTTGATGGATCAAATGAATTTTATTTATGAATTTCTTTGCTTTATATATGTTGCTATGCCCATCGATAGCTACATCATTCCCAAAAATGAAATCCAATGGCAATTTTGGCTAGTATCCAAGGCATTCCTCAAATGACGATGTTTGCATAGAGAGAGTGTTTCGCAGGGCTGTAAGCATGCTGAATGTAATGCAACTGTTCATCCCACAACTTAGGATGTTTGCTGCAATATCCTCGAAGAAGATGAATGATTTTTCGATTGAACACCTCATTTTGACCATCTGTTTTTGAATGAAAGTATGTACTCTTCTTCAAATTAGTGTCCATCAAGTCCCACAAGATTGACAAAAAATTCCCAACAAATTGAGGATCTAAATCACTTACAATAAATGTAGGCAACCCAAAATGAACCCAAACATTTTGAAAGAAAATATGCGCTGTTTGTTCAGCTACAATTTTCTTTTTACATGACATCAATATACACATTTTGTTGAACCTATCTAAAACTACGATACAAATAATCATGACCTCTTTTTTACAAAGGAAAACCTCCTACAAAATCCATAAAAATACTCTCCCATGGACATGAAGGAACCAAAAGTGGTGTGTACAATCCTAACTTCCTATTACTAGGCTTACTGACTGCCCATAATGAACAACCTTTAATAAAACGTGACACACTTTCAACCATATGAGGCCAATAATAATACCTCTAAATATTTGCCATTGTTTTGCTTACACCAAAAAGTCCAACAATAAGAGTAGTGTGAGCTTTCCTTATGACATTCACTCTCTCCCCCTATGGAATACAAAGCTTTCCCAAATGATACAAAAAGTTACTATGTACATGGTAATCTAATTCCTCCACTTGGTGACCTTGACTCAAGTTTGCATAAACATCTTGAAAGTCATTATCAAATTAATATTGTTCAATGTAACTTTCATGTAAAACAAAAGTATTCTTGAGTAAAGTAGTTGCACTAATAATAGGCCTAGAAAGCATATCAACAACCTTGTTGTACATACCTTTCTAATACCTGATGACCAAGTGGAATTGCTGCAAGAAACCCATCCAATGAAAGTGCCTTCACTGCTACATTTTAGTTTCTGATTGCAAGTATTGCAATGGTTGGTGATCGGTGTGAATGATGGTTTCCTTTCCCATCAAATAGTGTTTCCACTTCTTCACACTTTGAACCAACGCATATAGCTCCTTGTCATAAGTAGGATAATTTATCACTGCACCATTAAACATTTTTGAATGGAACTAAATGGGCTTACCATGTTGTAAGAGGATTGCGCCCATGGCATAGTCACTTGCATAGGTTTGAATCTCAAAGGGTTGTCTCAAGTTTGGTAGTGCTAGTATTGGGGCTGAAATGATCCTCTTTCAAAGCATCAAATGATTTTTGCTGCTTGCCTCCCCACTGGAATACCTTATTAACATTAGTCAATGCATGTAATGGAGTTGCAATAGAAGAAAAATTAGCAATTAACTTCATCCAATATTGTGTTGCTCCTAGAAAAATTCTTACCTCAGTGACTGTCTTGGTTGTAGGCCAATTCACAATGACCTCAACCTTAGAGGGGTCTATCTTCAAATCACCTCCTCCAACAATATGTACCGAATACACTAAAGAAGTTTTACCAAATTCACTTTTTGACATCTTCAAAAACAACTGTTCTTTTATCAAGACATAAAACACCTTTCTTACATGCATGACATGTTCATCTCATGACTTGGTGAATATCAAAGTATCATCTAAGTATACATTGAAAAAATAAACAAGAAATGGCCTCAATACATCATTCATAGCTCTCGTGAAAGTAGCAGGAGCGTTGCAAATACCAAAAGGCATAACAAGCCACTCAAACAATCCTTGTTTAGTTTTAAATGCGGTCTCCCATATGTCCTCTTTAGCTATTCTAACTTTATGATAACCACTTCTTAAGTCTAACTTAGTGAAATACTTTGCATACCTCAACTGATTAAGCAAATCATCAATTCTTGGTAGTGGATAGCGATTATTTATTGTGATTTTGTTTATTGCATGGAAATCCACACACATGTGCCGTGTTCCATCCTTCTTGGGCACCAACACAATTGGTGAACTACATGGCGATGTAGATGGGCGAATGATACCTTTATTCAAAATTTCTTGGATTTTCTTGATTTCTGCACTTTCCATTATCAACATGCAATACATGCCAATGTTAGGGAGTGGAGCATCCTGCTGCAGGTGTATCTCATGTTGGATTCCCCTCTTAGGAGGTAACCCCTTTGGTTGCTAAAACATCTCGCCACACTGACTTTTTTTTTCCAAAGAAAAAATCGAAAATTTCCATTATATGTAAAAAAAAGTTTACATTGTACATGCTATAAGCATTGAATCTGATAGTGTGTCATGCAAAAAAAAAAAAAACTGGATCCATACAACCGTTTTTCATATAGCCAAAAAACCACTAAAAACAATAGAAGTAAGGGACCTCTGCCTGAGCATTGCTCGAAAGACCAATCTGTCTTTCTTTTCCATGCCAACCCACCAATTCTAGGCCTTTCCTATGAGGAAAACACCCCGAAATGTAAGGCTAGCCAAAAAAGCCTTCCATCAAGTCCCGAGCTCCCTTTTATGAGGAAAACAAGCTCAAACAAGACCTGAGGCTGGCCAAGAAAAACACATGAAATATATAGTCTGAAAGTCATATAGTGTTTCGAGAGAGTGATAAGTAGCTATAAACAACCTCACACATGAGGCACAATATACTATAGAGATGAAAAATATACAATGATCAGAAATGATAGTAAAACTCTATCTAAAGCCATAGAACAATAAAATCAAATATAAGGGGCACGATCCGACTCAACCTGGCCCTCGAGGCTTGATTCCTTTATTTTCTAGTTGCCTAGAACTTGCTGTAGGCCCTCCTTAGAAAGGAGGTTTGCTGCTTCGTTCTGCTCCTTGTTAATGTGACAGAAAGATATGTAAGTAAATTTTTTTTTTAAGGACCAAATTTCTTCTAGGATTGGAATTAAGAGATAGCTTTGGCACATGAATTATTTATTGAACCACTTGACAATGTTCAAGGAGTCCCAAAAAATCTATACTGAATGAATGCCCAACTGGATCAACCAACACAGAAGAAAGTGCAAAGCTTTAAGCTTGGCGAAATTGTTTGTCCCATTCCCGAGACCCACCGAAGCTTCCTTGTGGTTCTCTAAACTGAAGTGAATCACAATGTTGACCCTGCACAAGTTCTCATCACTAGACGGTCCATCAAAAAATGTCCATGACATATCCCCTCTAATAACTTCTTGAACAACCACCCTAGGTGTAGGTTTATATTTTGGCTCCAACATTTGGAAATAGATGGCCATACTTTTTGTGGCAATAATCTGTGTCTGAGACTCGTTTTCCCTAAAAATGGCCTTGTTCTTGGCAAGCCAGATCCCCCATGAGATTATGAGGGGCAGGGCCCTCCAATTTTCTTCTTGACTCTCCTACCACCAAAACCTCCAAGCTTCCGCGACCGATTCCCCTTCCCATCTTTGGATCTTTCCTGGTACGGCCAGAGCCTCAGACTAGATAGCTCTACTAAAAGGACATTCAATGAATTTGTGCAGAACTAATTTCGACGCTTGTTTACAAAGGGGGCACTGCCCCGACCCAACTTTCTTCCTTTTTACCATATTATACAAGGTTGGGACTTTATTGTTTAGAATGCACCAAACGAAAATTTGACTTTTGGCCAGACATTTCAATTTCCAAAGCTGTTTTTCCCACCACACATGAGCTTCCCATCCCTTTTTAGACATAAGGAAAGCATATCCAAACTTAGGGGTGTACATTCCTGTGGGACTATGAGCCCACATTAAATCATCCTCTCTATCCCTGTAACATTCCAAATTTAGCATGCAGCTAATTGGAATATTGAATTTTGTTTTTTATCACCTAGTAGCTAAATAAATGGGTAAGGAGGCCCATGCATATTGAAAAAATGAATAAAATCCCTCATAATGTGAAAGGGGACAATCATAAGAGCTGTATTTCACACCCTTATGTGTGAAAGAGGCCATTTGCATGGAGAAAAGGTCAAGCTTGACCAAGTCAACAATGCTGGGATAGGAGGTGGAGAACACTTTGAGAGACAATGCAATGTGAATGGGAGGAAGATTCCTTGGTGGAGGAAACCCTAATGAGTGGGACCCATGGTGAGAGGGCTTTCAATTATTTAAAATGAGGGCAAGGCAGCCATTTTCATTCATGTTATGTATTATTGACTTCTTGGTCTATTTAGACTTTGTGCATTATTTTGCTGTTTAGTAGAGTTGCAGTGCTACTTAGCACAAGGCATTCCTATTTAGGAATTCCTTCTCCTTTCAAGAGAGACCTCTTGAAGGATCTTGCACTTCATTTCTCCACATCTAGGCTTGAGGCCAAGCTACCTCCTTCAGCTACAGCGCAATTTTTCTTGAGAGCTGGGTTGTGTTGCAGGGTGTTGCAGTGGAGGGTTGACAACACCACTTCTGGGGCTTGTTTTTCAAAGGAGGAAGCTTTCTTTCCTTTGGGACACCAGTGAGGAAGATTCTAGAGCTTATTGCAGATCTTGGCACTTGGCCAACATATTTCTTTTCTCCTACAGTGCAGTCCTTTCTCTAGACTACGTTATTTTCAGTGTGCACTTGCAGTGAGGGTCTGCAGGATTATTGGAGGGTGAGACCTTCAGTGATAGGATCAGCCTTTCACTTGGAAGATCCAATGGAGGAGGTCTATCTATCTGATGCAACATCTTCAACCATCTCCATCCAGTTCTAGTTCTTGAGTTGCAGCTGCTACTGCAACTCCGACATTTCTGCAGTTTTGCATATTTAAGCCAACCCTTCCAGGATTGTCTTGGAATAGTGTTTGGGATCTTAGATCTTCAATCCCATTGTTGTATGAGCCATATATATGCATATGTATATTATTTCACATTCCCATGTAGCAGTGTACTATCTATGACTGCACTGTACATGTTCATGAGCACTCTGCAATAGAGCAACATTCCACTTTTGCACATATATTCATGAGAGGCTTGTTTGCATTGATCATTTGAGTTGTATTGTACATGTTTTCTGCTGATTTACATAATAAAATGGCTCCATGGTTTCCATGCATTTTAGTATGATGTTATTCACGGTTATTTCCAGTTTGTGTTCATGTATTGCTGGATCTTCAATTTTGGATATCTTAAGATATTCCCATTGTTACAGATTTTCCCTATTTTGGGATATTACAGTGGTATCAGAGCATAATCTTGGCTCAGCCTGTGAGTTTTAGCCATTATGCAATCAGAAGAAAAGAAGAATATTAGAATGTTGGAGAGAATGAGCCTTCTCTCATCTCTTTTAGAAGCAATAAGGACCTCAACAAGGAGGTCAACCAAAGAAGAAGAAGTGGGAATATACCCTTTCCTTTCTAAAGAGAGGAAAAATTGCCGAAATATGAAGGACACTTGGATCACAAGATCTTAAGTGAATACCTTGTTGAGTACAAGACTCAACCTAGAGCCTTCAAGGAGACTCTAGCCTTTTCACAGTTCATTCAACTAGAGGAAGAACGGAGACCTTGCAGCACAAGGAGAATGAAGGGAAATAGGTTTCTATTGTCTACTTTTTATGGATCATCTTCAGCAAGGGCTTGGGCAAGAAAACTTGATGAGTTATTGCTACTACATCCAATGGTAGAGAGAGAAGCTGTATAAATTGTAGCACTGCACCTTGAGGGTGAGGCCAATTTTTCGTGGTTTGACCATTTGTGTCATGCAAGAGTGCATAATTTTGTTGAGTTTACTCAAAGGTTGATTAGAAAGTTTGGAAAAGAGGGATCAAATGAGAAGAAACCCTCACCACCATTGGAGGAGACTTGTACCAACGCTGTCACAACCTTGGGAGAGCAACCTTCCACATTAGCAGTTGGGGAGCCAACACATTAGAGGAAGAAACTCTTGCAGCCATACAAGATTCTTCCAAACTTCACCAAGGTATGTTGAAGTTTTTATCTCCTATTGTTTTAGAAAATTCTATGGAGGGTTGTATACCATTGCATGCTACTTATTTAGAACAAATAACTTCCACTGCCCTGTGCCACCTTGACTTGTTCAAGGAAGGGAGGAACCGTCATCCTCATATACCATTGATGAGTCAGAGCACTCACTTGAGGTTGGGCTTGAAACTTGGAGGAGAGTGGTGAATATTGTTCCAAACAAACTTACACAAAACCATATGTTCATCCTTGATTTGGAGCATGAGACAGCCAAGTACATCATTGAAGAGATTAACAATGCTATCAATAAGCATAAATGATAAGTTGAAATATTCCAATGACCTTCCCATATACATAAACAAAGGGGAACAGATAGATGATGGAGGACATCTTAGGATGGATAACATCTCTCATGTTTGTGTTGGATACTCCTTGGAACCCTACACATCATGATGGGAGGTTTTTGCCTACCACCTATTTGGATCCTTATGGGATCAACTTGGTCATTGAGGAGATTGCATTTCAATATCCCATAAAATGCAAAGACATAAATTTGATTTGGGAGGATGGTAGTTTTCATGGGAAGGGTACCAAGATTGAGCATGATGGGAGGCACCCACATTTGGATGGATGGGTGTGGATGGAGAGAAAGAAGCTAGTAAGCTACTTGCAAATTTATGACACTGGGCAGTAGGAGGCATGGCTGCTTTGGCTACTCTTAAAATATTTTGGCCATCTTGAGACATATCCTCTTTCAAAGGGTATGAGGGAGGAAGGAGTTTGGAAGGATACTTGCATCATTGGGCAGCAAGGAGTGTGGATGCATTATGATGACATGATCATTATGTCTTCACCTCATGTCTTGTATGATGGAGTTATGAGGAGGCAACAAAAACTTTTGTTGCTTTGGAGGACCTTGGGAGAGCAAGGGTAGATTTGATCTCACAATTTCCATAATGTTGCAAGAGTAGGAGATGGCACTATCATGGTGCAAGGGGGCTACTCCTTAGCCTTAGATGATTAGGAGGTTCTTCCACTTTGGAAGGAGCTTCCTATATATGGCAGCATTATGGGAGATGTCTTTGACAATTGGCATGTCAAAGAATGGAGTTATGGGATGGCAGGAGCTTATGTTCATAGGCCAATAGAACTATCACTTTGGAGCTGGGATTTATTGATGGAGTGTTCCCAGAATCACTTCACATATGATACACTTGGTGGACAAGGAGGAGATGAGAGTGATGGAGTAGTGGATGGAGACATCTATTACCAAGGTGTGATCTTCTTAACTTGGGTTTCCAAGCATAAGAAGGAGGACCTTCATGCAACACATGGTACATTCCTCTTCATAGGAGTGTGTCCTACCACTATGGATAACTTATTCATGGATCCATATATCATCTTACTTCCAACACATGGTAAGAATTTTACTTTTACATACAAGGAGTATCTAACATAATATTTGTATGTTCTTATCATTCCTATTCAGTGCATTGCTCCACAAGAGGGCCAGCTTCTCTTTGGGCTCCATGGTCATCTTTTGACCAACTACTGTGATGGAGACAACCATCTCTTATGTAGCCATGGGAAAATGTTTCGTTATTCTTTTATGTATGCTTAGTTGGTTCACCAAGCCATTTACTATCCACTAGTACAGGTGTTGACATACACAACTAGCTATTTTTCAAGAAACATATTGCCTTGTCATTTTCTGAAGCAACAATTAGAAAAACTGCGCTGTAACCACTTGGGAGACTGTTGGTACCTTCTAGAAATATATGGAACCTTTAGTAATCACCTTATTTGGATGCGATATGATGATCATGTCCTATTCATCATATATGAGATGGTTTGGGCTAGCTTTATTCACAATGTTGGAGGAGAGATCTTTGAAGATATAGTCTTCATCTTGCCTCTTAGGGGCAACATTATTGCAGCCCAAGATCAACAAAAACTCTACACTTATCATAAGTGGAGAGGAGGACAGTGTAGGGTAGGCTATTTTGTCTACCATGTTTATATTTTCAGCCCACCTACATTGCCGGAGCTCAAGGCATTCCAGGAGCTCAAGGTGGAGGATAATTTGTATGAATTACCATTCCGGAGGGTGACTCATTTTGTATGGTTGATAGCTTGGGGATGGAGGATCCACATGGGAATTTCAGTTCCCAATACCTTGGATTCCATGCCTCAAAGAGATCTCTCTATTGTACCCATTTTTTTCTCCATGGATGATTTACATGATGATAACTATTTGGGATGCACACCAAAAGCTAGCTTGCATACTTGGGAGGGACATCTTGGAGACATATTGATGAGACAACATCTTGATCCTTGGAGGATTTTATCATATGAGGATGCTACAGGGGGAGAAGAGGAGGCTCTTCAGTTCTATCCTTACAGTTTCTTGAGGAAAAGCAACATTTGGGAGGGGAGGACTGTAATATTCCAAATTTAGCATGCAGGGAATTGGAATATTGAATTTTGTTTTTTATCACCTAGCAGCTAAATAAATGGTTAAGGAGGCCCATGCATATTAAAAAAATGAATAAAATCCCTCATAATGTGAAAGGGGATAGTCATAAGATCTGGATTTCACACACTTATGTGTGAAAGAGGACATTTGCATGGAGACAAGGTCAAGTTTGACCAAGTCAACAACGTTGGGATAGGAGGTGGAGAACACTTTGAGAGACAACGCAGTGTGAATGGGAGGAAGATTCCTTGGTGGAGGAAACCCTAATGAGTGGGACCCATGGTGAGAGGGCTTTCACTTGTTTAAAAGGAGGTCAAGGCAAACATTCTCATTCATGTTATGTATTATTGATTTCTTGGTTTGTTTAGACTTTGTGCATTCTCTTGCTGTTTAGCAGAGTTGCAGTACTACTTAGCACAAGGCATTCCTGTTTAGGAATTCCTTCTCCTTTGAAGAGAGGTCTCTTGAAGGAGCTTGCACTTCATTTCTCCACATCCAGGATTGAGGGCAAGCTACCTACTTCAGCGACAACGCAGTTTCTGTTGAGAGCTGGGTTGTGTTGCAGAGTGTTGCAGTGGAGGGTTGACAACACCACTTCTGTGGCTTGTTTTTAAAAGGAGGAAGCTTTATTTCCTTTGGGACACCAGTGAGGAATATTCTGGAGCTTATTGAAGATCTTGGAACTTGGCTAACATATTTCCTTTCTCCTACAGCGTAGTCCCTTCTCTAGACTGCGTTATTTTCAGTGTGCACTTGCAGTGGGGGTCTGCGGGAGTATTGGAGGGTGAGATCTTCAGTGATAGGATCAGCCTTTCACTTGGAGGATCCATTGGAGGAGGTATATTTATCTAATGCAACATATTCAGCCATCTCCATCCAGTTCCAGTTCTTGAGTTGCAACTGCTACTGCAACTCCGACATTTTTGTAGTTTTTCATATTTTAGCCAATCCTTCCAGGATTGCCTTGGAATAGTGTTTGGGAGCTTAGATCTTCACTCCCATTGTTGTATGAGTCATCTATATGCAGATGTATGTTATTTCACATTCCCATGTAGCAGTGTACCATCTATGACTGCGCTGTACATTTTCATGAGCACTCTGCAATAGAGCGACATTCCACTTATGCACATGTATTCATGAGAGGCTTGTTTTCTTTGATCATTTGAGTTGTATTGTACATGTTTTATACTGATTTACATAATAAAATGGCTCCATGGTTTCCATACATTTTGGTATGATGTTATTCATTTCTATTTCCAGTTTGTCTTCATGTATTGCTGGATCTCCAATTTTAGAATATCTTAAGATATTCCCATTGTTGTAGATTTTCCCTATTTTGGGATATTACAGTGGTATCAGAGCATAATCTTGGCTCAGGCTGTGAGTTTCAACCATTATGGAATCAGAAGAAAAGAATAATATCAAAATGCTGGAGAGAATGAGCCTTCTCTCATCTCTTTTCATAAGCAAGAAGGACCTCAACAAGGAGGTCAAGCAAAGAAGAAGCAATGGGACTATACCCTTTCCTTTCGAAAGAGAGGACAAATTGTAGAAAGATGAAGGAAAATTGGATCACAAGATCCTAAGTGAATACCTTGTTGAGTACAAGACTCAACCTAGAGCCTTCAAGGACACTCTAGCCTTCCCACAGTTCATTCAACTAGAGGAAGAAAGGAGACCTTGCAGCAAAAGGAGAATGAAGAGAAATAGGTTTCTATTGTCTACTTTTGATGGATCATCTTCAACAAGGGCTTGGGCAAGAAAAATTGATGCATTATTCCTACTACATCTAGTGGTAGAGAGAGAAGCTGTAGAAATTGCAACGCTGCACCTTGAGGGTGAGGCCAATATTTGGTGGTTCAACCATTTGGGTCATGCAATAGTGCATACTTTTGTTGAGTTTACTCAAAGGTTGACTAGAAATTTTGGAAAAGAGGGATAAAATGAAAAGAAACCCTCACCACCATTGGAGGAGACTTGTACCAGCACTGTCACAACCTTGGGAGAGCAGCCTTCCACTTCAGCAGTTGGGGGAGCCAACACATTAGAGGAAGAAACTCTTGCAGCCATACAAGATTCTTCCAAAATTCACCAAGGCATGCCTAAGTTTTTATCTCCTGTTGTTTCATCAAATTATACGGAGGGTTGTATACCATTGCATTCTGCTTATTTAGAACAAAGAACTTCCACTGCGCTATGCCACCTTGACTTGTTCAAGGAAGAGAGGAACCATCATCCTCATATACCATTGATGAGTTGTATACCACACTTGAGGTTGGGGTTTGAAAAATTGGAGGAGAGGATGAATATTTTTCCAAAAAAACTTACACAAAACCATATGTTCATCCTTGAGTTGGAGCATGAGACAACAAGTACATCATTGAAGAGATTAACAATGCTGTCATTAAGCAACAATGATAAGTTGGAATATTCCAATGACCTTTCCATATACATAACAAAGGGGGAGCAGATAGATGATGGAGGACATCTTAGGATGGATAACATCTCTCATGTTTGTGTTGGATACTTCTTGATCCCTAAACATCATGATGGGAGGTTTTTGCCTACCACCTATTCGGATCCTTATGGGATCAACTTGGTCATTGAGGAGATTGCATTTCAATATCCCATGAAATTCAAAGACAAAAATCTGGTTTGGGAGGTTGGTAGTCTTATTTGGAAGGGTACCAAGGTGGAGGATGATAAAAGACACCCACATTAGGATGAATGGGGGTGGATGGAAAGCAAGAAGTTGGTAAGATACTTGCAAATTTATAACATCGGCATCAGGAGGCATGGTTGCGTTGGTTACTCTTAAAAGAGTTTGGCCATCTTGAGACATATCCTCTTTCAAAGGGTATGAGGAAGGAAGGAACTTGGAAGGATACTTGCATCATTGGGCAGCAAGGAGTGTGGATGAATTATGATAATATGATCATTATGTCTTCACCACATGATTTGTATGATGGAGGTATGAGGAGGCAACAAAAAATTTTGTTGCTTAGGTTGTTCTTGGGAGAGCAAGGGAAGATTTTCTCTCACACTTTGCATAATGTTGCAGGAGTAGGAGATGGCACTATCATGGTGCAAGGGGGCTACTCCTTAGCCTTAGATGAGCAGGAGGTGCTTCCACTTTTGAAGGAGCTTCCTATATATGGCAACATTGTGGGAGATGTATTTGACAATGGGCATGTCAAAGAATGGAGTTATGGGATGGCAGGAGCTTATGTTCATAGGCCAACAACGCTGTCACTTTGGAGCTCGGATTTATTGATGGAGTGTTCCCAGGATCACTTCACATGTGATGCACTTGGTGGAAAAGGAGGAGATGAGAGTGATGGAGTAGTGTATGGAGACATCTATTATGAAGGTGTGATCTTATTAACTTGGGTTTCCAAGCATAAGAAGGAGGACCTTCATGCAACACATGGTACATTCCTCTTCATAGGAGTATGTCCTACCACTATGGAGAACTTATTCATGGATCCATATAACATCTTACTTCCAGCACATGGTAAGAATTTTACTTTTACATACATGGATTATCTAACATAGCATTTGTGTGTTCTTACCCTTCCTATTCAGTGCATTGATCCACAAGAGGGCAAGCTTCTCTTTGGGCTCCATGGTCATCTTTTGGCCAACGATTGTGATGGAGACAACCATATCTTATGTAGCCTTGGGAAAATGTTTCATTATTCTTTTATGTATGCTCAGTTGGTTCACCAAGCCATTTACTATTCACTAGTAGAGGTGTTGACATATACAACTAGCTATTTTTCAAGAAACATCTTGCCTTGTCATTTTCTGAAGCAGTAGTTAGAAATACTGCGCTGTAACCACTTGGGAGACTGTTGGTACCTTCCAGCAATATATGGAACCTTCAGTAATATATCTTTTCTACCATGATTATATTTTCAGCCCACCTACATTGCAGGAGCTCAAGGTGGAGGATAATTTGTATGAATTACCATTCTGAAGGGTGACTCATTTTGTATGGTTGATAGCTTGGGGATGGAGGACCCACATGGGAATGTTAGTTCCCAATACCTTTTGGATTCCATGCCTCAAAGAGAACCTTAGACAACCCATTTTTGCCTCCATGGATGATTTACATGATGATAGCTATTTGGGATGCACACCAAAAGCTAGCTTGCATACTTGGGAGGGACATCTTGGAGACATATTGATGAGACAACATCTTGATCCTCGGAGGATTTTATCACATGAGGATGCTACAGGGGGAGAAGAGGAGGCTCTTTAGTTCTATCCTTACAGTTGCTTGAGGACAAACAACATTTTGGAGTGGAGGACTGTAATATTCCAAATTTAGTATGCAGCTAATTGGAATATTGAATTTTGTTTTTTATCACCTAGCAACTAAATAAATGGGTAAGGAGGTCCATGCATATTAAAAACATGAATAAAATCCCTCATAATGTGAAAGGGGATAGTGATAAGAGCTGGATTTCACACCCGTATGTGTGAAAGAGGACATTTGCATGGAGACAAGGTCAAGTTTGACCAAGTCAACAGTGCTAGGATATGAGGTGGAGAACACATTGAGAGACAACTCAATGTGAATGGGAGGAAGATTCCTTGGTGGAGGAAACCCTAATGAGTGGGACCCATGGTGAGAGGGCTTTCACTTTTTTAAAAGGAGGGCAAGGTAGCCATTGTCATTAATGTTATGTATTATTGATTTCTTGGTCTGTTTAGACTTTGTGCATTCTCTTGCTGTTTAACAGAGTTGCAGTGCTGCTTAGCACAAGTCATTCATGTTTAGGAATTCCTTCTCCTTTAAAGGGAGGCCTCTTGAAGGAGCTTGCACTTCATTTCTCCACATCCAAGCTTGAGGCCAAGCTACCTCCTTCAGCTACAGTGCAGTTTCTGTTGAGAGCTAGGTTGTGTTGCAGGGTGTTGCAATGGAGGGTTGACAACAACACTTCCGGGGCTTGTTTTTCAAAGGAGGAAGCTTTATTTCCTTTGGGAAAACAGTGAGGAAGATTCTGGAGCTTATTGTAGATCTTGGAACTTGGCCAACATATTTCCTTTCTCCTACAGTGCAATCCCTTCTCTAGACTGCGTTATTTTCAGTGCGCACTTGCAGTGAGGGTCTGCGGGGTTATTGGAGGGTGAGATCTTCAGTGATAGGATCATCCTTTCACTTGGAGGATCCATTGGAGGAGGTATATTTATCTGATGCAACATATTCATCCATCTCCATCCAGTTCTAGTTCTTGAGTTGCAGCTGCTACTGCAACTCCGACATTTCTGCAGTTTTGCATATTTCAGCCAATCCTTCCAGGATTGTCTTGGAATAGTGTTTGGGAGCTTAGATCTTCACTCCCATTGTTGTATGAACCATCTATATGTAGATGTATGTTATTTCAAATTCCCATGTAGTAGTGTACCATCTATGACTGCGTTGTACATGTTCATGAGCACTTTGCAATAGAGCAACATTCCACTTTTTCACATGTATTCATGAGAGGCTTGTTTGCCTTGATCATTTGAGTTGTATTGTACATGTTTGCTGCTGATTTACATAATAAAATGGCTCCATGGTTTCCATACATTTTGGTATAATGTTATTCACTACTATTTCCAGTTTGTGTTCATGTATTTCTGGATCTCCAATTTTGGAATATCTTAAGATATTCCCATTGTTGTAGATTTTCCTTATTTTGGGATATTACAGCTACAACGCAGTTTCTATTTAGAGATGGGTTGTGTTGCAGGGTCTAAGGCCTAACCACTACACCAAAATACCGGCCTGTTAGTGAGGGCGGCATCCTAGGGTGTTAAGGGGGGGTCTTAAGGCCCACCGGAGCATCTGAGGGCGGGGACCCTTGCGCAGTACCCCTCATTACGCAGACCCTAGACACGTGGCTGCAGGCCCTACCCACACACAAGACATTACATCCCACCACGCTCCATAAGTGTTGACCTCGAGACCTCAGCTCTGATACCACTAAGGCCCAACCACTACGCCAAAAGACCAACCTGTTAGTGAGGGCGACATCCTAGGGTGTTAAGGGTGGGGTCTTAAGGCCCACCAGAGCATCTGAAGGCGGGGACCCTTGAGAAGTATCCCTCATTACGCAGAGCATATACACGTGGCTGCATGCCCTACCCTTACACGTGACATTACAATCCATTATGTGCACATGTCTTCGCTCCAAATCACAAGTATACTTCAGCCATACTTCATTCCATTCGGGCTCAAGTCTCAGATCCTCCCCATTCATCCAACCCTAAACCCAGTGTGAGGAGGAAGCCTCATTTGTAATTTTATTTAAAAATTGGAACCCTTTTCCCTTTATAATTTTTCTCAATTCCATAGGGAGAGAAAAAGCCTCATTGCACCCTACCCATGGGTCCAAAACAATCCTCACCTACTCCCCATTTCCTATCGGCCATACCAGTCCTTCATCTATAATTTTCAGTGATCCCAGTAACGCTTTCCATACCATAGACACTTTTGAAGGTTTTTTCCCGAGGGATCTAATCCAATTTGTTAGCTCCATAGGATCGATGTATTTCCGCTTCATAACCTGTGACCATAAAGAGTCCTTGAATAATACTCTCCATCCCATTTTTGCAGCCATAGATGCCACAAAAACAAGGAGATCTTTAATCCCCCATCTGTCCCAGTGTTTCAGCCTGGCGATCTTGTCCCAAGCCACCCAGGGCATAACCTGCTCCTCCTTCAACCCTACCCACATGAATTTTCTACAGATCTTCTTCAACTTCAGGAGAATTTTCCTCAGGACCCATGAAAGCAAAACCCAGTACACTGTGATTTCCAAGAGAACCAATTTAATCAAGACCAATCTCCCTGCTCTTGATAGCCAACATAAACTCCAATGGTCCACTCTCTTTTAAATTTTAGCTACTAGCGAGAGCCAGTCCAAATATTTGTGTGAGTTAGGCTTGAGACTAAAACCGAGATATTTCAAACTGTCTTCCAATCATTTGACCTCAAGGGGGATCTCCTCCAAATTTCTCCTAATATCTTCACCCAAGAGGCCTTCAACTATGATGACTGATTTTCTAATATTGATGCTCATTCCTGCTGCTGATAGAAAGAGTTCAATGACTTTTTTTAAAACCCCAATCTCACTTCTGCTTCCATTGCTAAAAAGGAGTATTTCATCAAAAAACAGTAGGTGGGTAATCTGCTGATTGATGGCGACCTCTACTCCTTTGATATCACCCCTCCTTTTTGCTGCTGCTATTAGTTGACTAAGACCTTCAGCCACCAATAGAAAGAGAAATGGTGACAAAGGGAAACCCTGTCTCAAGCCTCTTTAACTTTTGAAAAAAGGAGAGGCTGCCCTGTTTATAAGGTCTGGAAAAATTATATTGGTTATACAACTCATCACCCAGTTTATGAAGCAGATGTTAAACCTCAGATGGGTTAGAAGTAATCTGAGATACATCCAACTAATCAAGTTAATCTTACAGATACTATTACAAAGAGATATGGGGCGAAAGTCATCAAATGAGCCTCACTCATCCAGTTTCGGATTTAGAGTAATAAAGGTGGAATTTAGGGGTTTGAAGACAACCCCTTTCAAATGATATTACTCCACCACTGTAGTGAGATCCACCCCTAGATATTCAAAGAAATGTTGGTAGAACTCAACAGTCCACCCATCCGGACTCGGGCTTTTGTCCTTTTGCATTGACTTAAGGATTATCTCCACCTCATCCCTGGAAACCTGTCTTGTCATCATTTGGTTGTCCTCTTCATCCACATACCTTGGAAAGTGTTGAGCCACCCTCACCACCTCAGCAATAGTGACCTCCATATGGGCTTTGAAGATTCTGGTAAAATTCTCCTTACCCATGCTAGCAAGCTATGGGAAATAATTTTCAACCTCGTTGTCCTCCTTCCTCATCCCTGAGATGGTATTAGCATTTCTCCTTCCTTTCGCATAGTTGTGAAAGAATTTCATGTTTTCCTCCCATGCTGCTAACCATAAGGCATGAATTTTTAACCTCCATTACTCCTCCCTTTCCAATAAGATGTTCCTTCTTTCCACTTCCAAGGATTAGATTTGATCCCTCTTATGACCTGATTCATAGCCATCACACTCAGGGCTTTCCAAACTTTCCAATTCCGCTCCTAGCCACTTTAGCCTCTCCTCTTGAAATTATCTCCTTTTTTTTTCCCATTCGATGGTCGCTTTCTTCATATTTTTAAGGTTTTCTCAAAAGTGATCAGCTTTGTTAGATGGCTCTATTCCCCCCTAAGACCTTTAGGTTTTCGTGAAAAGAGCATTAAAGGATTCCTCTTTTAACCAACCCGGATTGAATTTGAACGACGATCTAGGTTTGTAAATACTACCTTTAATTTCAAGGAGAATAGGATGATGATATAAAACCCCTCCCTCCCCCACCCATTGCCTAAAGGCTTGAAACCTATCCACCAATAATTCCTTGATAAAAAATCTATATAATTTCTTGGCCACCCTGGCCTCTCCTATTCTCATGTTCCTCCATGTAGGCCAGAGTTTGACAAGATTAATATCTATAAGGTGCCCCTCCAATAATTTAGAAAAGAAAAAATCAGATAGAGGATCCACTCGAGCAGTTGGACCCCAAGATTCGACCTGTCCCATAGAAAAATTTAGGTCCCCTCCTATAATGAGATTGGGACTATTCATAAAATTCCCTGACCGGAGATTATTTCATAAGCTCTCCCTCTCCAGACAGGGGTTGCATATATTCAAAATATGAAAATAAGAGCACAACTCTAGGGAGTAGACCTCCATGGCCAAGACATGATCCCTGCCCCAGGAATTCAACAATTTAATTTTATTGGATTTATAACCCAAGGCCAGCCCCCCTGAACTTCCACAAGCATCCAGCCCCTTAAAGGACCACCCCGGGCACAAACTCTAAAGTGAAATAGAAACCTCTTCCCCAGAACCTAGTTTTTCCTGTAGAATAATTATGTCTGGCCCATAGCCAGAGAACATGGCCCGGATAGCTAGTTTTTGGGCTTACTAGCTAAACCCCTACAATCAAAGTATAACACGATCATTTTATCATGTGGCCCAGGGAATTTGCTGCTCTAAGAGCCTCTGTAATGGATCTTTGCTTCCCATTAAAAATGTCAGGTTTGGCTTTCAGCTGAGAATTAGAAGGGTTAGAGTTTCTCCCTCTCAGTTTGAGCCTAGAAGAAGAGACAGTAAGATTTCCCAATCCTCCCACTATATCCAAAAAATTATATTCCCCCCCCCCCGTGGCCTAAGGTTATAGGGCTGACGCACATCTTCAGAGAAAGGGATCTCAGTTTGTTCATGGGAGGGGATAGGGTAGAGTATGGTTGAAAAGGCTGGGATAGAAGTGATAATGCTGTCTAGGGAAGATTCAACATGTACAGAAAGACTATTTGATATGTGTATTGAATCAGGCCTAGAGGGACCAAGCCAAGAGCAAGCTGCAGTCATATGTGAAATTTAAAAGGAAAGAGATGAGGGGGTAAGAGGAGCAGTACCCGCCCATAAAGGCCCATCTGTAGCAACTAGTGCAGCCAGGAGCTCCTCAACTGGGGCATCGACCGCTACATCCATCCTTGTGGCTCCCAGTTCCCCCATGGCTACATCTTCACCCTGCCCTTCCATCTCATGCTGAGGAGGCTGTATGCCCTAATCCTTTTCAGTACCTGAGTCCAGAATCCCATCCACTGCCATTCCTCCAGGATTTCGCACAAATTTCCCTTTTGAAGATTCGTGCAACTTTCCCTTTTGATTCATAACCTTCAAAAGATTCATAATAATTATCATTCTTTTGTTTGATCATAAGAAGCACAAATTTTTTTCTTAAATTTACTAGTCTCTTCATTTTCCCAGCATTAACTAAAGAGAGGTTTATATTTTTGCGATGAGATTTCACAATATATTCCACTCCATCTTTGAACAAGTGGTACTTGTTCTCATGGTGATATAATACCACTTTCCTGCCATAGAGATAGGGACAACCCAAAACAATTCCTGATATGTCAAGTGGTATATCATTTAACTCAACTTCATCAATAAAGTTTGCGGTAATCACAAACCGGAAAAAACATTTTCTTGTAACCTATAAATTTGTATCCTTGGTTATCCAACCCAAAGGATATGGCTTATGAAAAGGTAAGGTTTCAATATTAAGCTTCTTGACTAAGTATTCAGATATTAAATTCTCTTGAGACCCACTATCAAATAGTGTGTCAATTTTTGTATGTTTTGAGATCACTCTTACATGAAACAACTCTATTCCTGTTTCTTCACTTGGAGTGTTACTATGACAATTTGATGAACTAGTAATTGCTATGGCTTATTTTCCCTTTGTGACCATGGTTGCAATTTTAGTCTCATCTCCTGAGTCAGATCCAAGATCCTGTTGTGTGGTAGCATTGTCTTTTGTTTCCCTTGTTTTTGAATTTATTAGGCCTCAATTCTGGATGAAGCTTCCAACAATGGGCTTCATCATGACCCTCTTTGGAACAATGATTACAAGTGATTTTCTCCCCTGATTTTTTAATGGATGCATTTTTCTTTTGTTTACCATTGAAACCATTTCCTTTTTCGTCTCCCTTAAATGGTTAATTTTTACCCTCTTCTTGTACATTTTCCCCTCTTGCCTCAAGGTTTGTAGCTTGCACATAAACCTCATCTAGAATAGTGGAATTAAACATGAGGATGGTAAGTTTCAGGTAACTATGCAAACCCCCTAAGTACTTCAGAAAAGTTGATTGAGAATGCAAATAACCACCTAACATAAGAGCTCTTCTCCTAAATTCATGAGTGTAATCTTTCACACTTTGACCTTTCAATTGTCTAAAGTTTTACCAGCTCATAATGGCTTTTTACATGTAATCTAGATGGTAGAATTTCATTTTAATGGTAACAATAAATTTATACGAAGACATTGAGATCTTATCATGTTTTTTAATCTCATATTGTGTCTTCACTTCCCACCATACAAGTGTTGCACCCTCCATTCTCAAGGAAGCTAATTGAATCTTTATGTCATCCTCTTAAAGGTTCTGAATTCTACAATAAACCTCTAATTGACGAATCCAATTATGGAGCTTCTCTATATTCACTTCGCCATCATACATCATTAGCTCAAATTTAACATCAATTTCAAGTAAGGGTGATTTACTAGCTCCTTTTGAAGTATGTGTATGAATAGGTGGAAGGGTTTTGGTATTGGAAGATGATGAAGAGGAAGGTGAAGATGGTGGTGAGGATAATGGTGGAGTGGATGGTAGTTTATTACCATCTCCATGGCCTCCTCCTTTTGGAGAACCCTCTCCTCTTGGAGGCCTATAACTTTCTCCTTGCATCGTTAAATTCCTCTCCTTATAGAGGACCTTTACCATCCTAGTCATATCAAAAAATGCCTTTCTGAATGCTCTCTCATCTTCTATCATGGTAGGTTCTCCTTCATGAGACATTCTCACTGAAGACTCAAATTCAGCTCGAGGATGTGTTGGTGTTGAAGACTTTGGAAACCTTTCCCTTCTTCCTCTTGACCCAACTACAGGGCTTTCAACCAGCTTCTGTTCTCCTCTTTTGAGTTTTAACCTTGTAAGCATGACACAAACTTGCAAACAATTAGATCCCCTCTTGCATAACAAAACTAAAGCTATGATACCAAAAAAAATGATATGAATAAGGTATGTGAGTATTGTTGTGCTAATTCCTCTTTTAGATTTTGAAACCAATGTCTTATATGGGCTTAAGGGTTCAAGTTCTCTTGCAAGTTATTGAGTCTCATGAGTGTTTTTCATGTTGATTTTATGAACAGTTTAACATAAAAGAAATATTGAACAACAACAAATAAAAGTCCAATACATCACCATACAACACATCAACAAAAGGATTTGATGAAGGAGTTCACCCCTCCTAGGCTACATCTCCTTGGTCCAGCTTCCATGGCTTGGGCCTCTATATTATGCTCAAATTTGAAAAATGATGGGTTTACAATGCTTTTCTGCTCCTAAAACCTACACCAATGAGTTCAGAATGCCCAAAAATGGTACCTTAGGCTCTTTCTGCTCCTGATTTGGTCAAAAACTGATTAAGTTGTGACCTCCATTAGTTTTTCCACAATGTCCTACCTAAATTTATCTAAATGGAGCTAATTTGAGCTAGTTGGTGCTAAAGTAGAAGTTCTGTCAAAATTAGCGGACCATCAAACTAATCTGCATTAAATAAATTAACCTACATTAAAGTTAATTAATCATGTTTAGCGCTTAATCTGGGCTTATGGCTAACTCTGGATTAGCTTTAAGTAATGAGGATTAGAGGTTAATAAATTTTAGATTAACGTTTTAACTTCACGCTTAGGGATAGTTACTTAACGGCTCTATCGGTGGTTCTGAGGCCGAAGTCATATGCTGGGGTTGGCCCCCATTTTCCCCATCAATGAAATGATGCAAATTCAAATATATGTGGGCAAGTAGTATGGTTAAGATCTGATGCGTAGTGTAGGAAATGGCATGTGGCGGTGGGGGGTGGAGGTCCTGTGTTTGACCCCTGCCGGTCCTTCAAAAAAAATTTTACACCACCATGGGGGGTGGGCATGTGGAGGCCCCAGGTCAAGCCACGTGCCTCCTACTCATTGGCCCACACTTCAATGAGTAATAACTTGCCAACTAACACAAATTCGAACCAACTAGATCCTGCCACTTGGAAGTCCCACATTCGATGGAGGAAATTGACCAAATTTGACCCTGCCCAGCCAACATGCCACGTCAGCAGTACGGACTGTTGACTGGGCTACCTGTCTGCATTTTTTCTTCCAAATTTTACTTGTTTGTGCAAACAAACATAACTCATTTCTGAAGCCATACGGAGTCCATTTCATGCGAAATGAATTGCGCCAGATTCAAAATGACGAGCACTACGCGATCATTCAGGTTTCGAGTCATTTTGAGAACTTTGATTTTTGTGCATAAATTTGAGCACCTGAACAGTTGGCTTTTGCATATGTTAATAATAGATATTTTCCTCTTGTATTTGATTTGTACTTGTACTTGTTATTATGTGGATTTTATGGTTGTTCTATCATGGTTATTATTTTGTTTATAGGTTGATTATAAGCATGGTTTCATAACATGTTCTAGTTATGACTCTTGACATTTTTTATTAGTTGATGAATGTGTTTTCACTCCACCAGATCTCTAAGGCTGAAGAAGATATTCCAACAGAGGTAACCACATACCAACCTTTTAACTTTGTATCTAGCCCTACCAATCCGGAGAGGGCTCTCTCCACAAAATCACAGCCAAGAGGGTTGGATAAATTAGGGTTTTAGGCTAGGTATGATATGCATAAAGGTTTGTTTGAATTGGTTTTGCTGGATGATGGTATTAGGAGGGTGAAAAATAGGAGCTAGGTTTAGACTTTCAGATGATAAGTTACAAAGATAATTAGGAGCAAGGTAGGTATGCATAAGAGGTATTTTAAAGTTTTAGTCTTTAATGGTATAGGATGAAATTGCAGAAAATAAAAATGAGCACAAGAGGTGAATTCATTTTGATAGAAGAATAAAACAAATATATGAAAATATCCTTTAAAATAGATCATGTGTTCATGAATTCTGTTTACAGACTAGAGAGATTATAATTAGAAAGAAAATATGATGATCAAATGTATAATTATTAACCCAAGGAAGTAACATTACCAAATTTACACACCACAGGGATTCCTAAGAAATAGCTGTAACTTTTGTTTCTATTATTGTCAAAACAATACACTAGTTCCAAAGCTCTTCACCCTCTCCTGTCCAACATTCCAAATTCTATTACATCTTCTGTTGGATTGTTTATATCAAATGACATGCTTATTGCTATAATAATTTAAGGAAACAAATCCTAATAATAAATTTCAAGATAGATTATCCGTCACAAGAAATATGGAAACAATCCTTCGAACCTGCATATGATCAATTGAACCGTTGAATTATTGTTTCATGATTTCAGTTGGGTTTGTTGAGGAAGAAATTCAACGCTAGTAGGTATTCAATTTGTTTTGCTGAAAATTCTCCATGAACCTCTTGTAATTTTCCACTTGTGCTCTTCCATTGCTAAGGCTTGTCCTCGATATCCTATATTTGCTGATTTTGTGCCTTGAAGCTCTACCACCTATGTTTTATTTGTATGTTCTCTATAGATGTGGATCTACTCTTATGACTACCATACAACTTTCGAGTATCTGTAAGATATTTTGAATTAAATTCTCTTGAATATTCCACTTCAGATTCAATGGTGTGTCTCGAATAAAAAATTCCACTGGAGGAATTGTATTTGATACCAAGTGAAGTAGCACTGTCCAATGCAATCTAGCATAGATCATACCTATGCGGTTCTTGCAACTCTCCCTCCAAAAAAATCACCCAACATCATTGGGTTTGCTAGTCCATGGAGAAATATATTTCGTTGCTTAGTTTGCTTCTCTAATCTACTCCTGAGCACATCTTCTGAGTCTCTCAAATGCTCGCATATTCTCTTCATCAAAGCCTCCAACAAACTGATGAACGCAAGAAGCGAAGTGCACTTCTTGCAGAAGTAGAAATCTAAAATATTTGTAAAACCGTCTAACTCTGTTGCGACACGCTCCATGTACTTCCTTGTGAGTTGGACACAAGAAAATTTAATCTTTCCCACAAGGCTAGAATAAAATAGCCAGTAAATAGGAATATTGAACTCTTTATAGCGAGCAACTACCATATCTTACGTGTGTAGAAGGGCATACATAATTTTCTCAATTGATTCAAGTAAGGAGTACATCCTATGAAAGGTCGTGTCACGAGAAGGTCTGGGATCATCAACAAAGGAAGAAATTTCTGACACCAACCTTTTTAAATCTTGATATTCAAATGATGCTTCCCTCAAAGCATCAATTTTACCCTTAGGCCAATAAAAATTCTTAAGAACCACACACTCGTCAACCAAAAACGATAGTTCTTCATCCGACCAGTGCAAAAAGTCAACAAAATCTTTAATTTTTGTGTAAGCGATTGCCCAAACTTCGTTTTCCAGTGATTGAACAAAGTCACCTCGAGTCTCCACATCAGCTTTAACAGTTAACATATAAAATATATGTAGATTTGTTTCCAAACTCTCCAATCATGTTACTACAAGCATCTGAAATGTTGGTTGATGTTGTGGATGCCACATTTGAAATCCCTTTTGCACTTCTCTTTTCACTAGAGATTGATAGAACTCAACTACTTGTGGCACTCTTTGCACTTTATCTCTGGATCTGCCTTGAGATTAAATTGGGAGGCCAGTTGGAGGTGTCGGTGGAGTAGATGGGGAGATAGGTATGGCATGCAAAGCTTTCTGATGAAGCATTACTACATCTCAAAGAACCAATGGATGGCTTTGGAGGTTTCTTTGTAACCATCAAAACCCTCTTTTGAACTCCTTTAAATGTCATTTTCCTAATTTCAGGTTCCTTGACTTCATGGTCATTGGGATTTTGAATAAGTTTGGGATCCCCTTGTTTGAAGATTTTCTATAAACTTCTCTAGCACAACCCTTCCAATCAGTGCCTTAGTTTTCAAATTTTCAGAAAATTTTGCTGCTCTTGCTTGCTCTGCTCTTTCCTTGATGCCACTCTCTCTCTATATTGCTAAATTATCCCTGACTTTAGAGTCAGTATGGTCCCCACCATGCATGCCTCCCAAAAAATTTGACATAAGTTGAAATGAAGTTGCCACATTGATTAATAAGTCACTCATTTTGAGTTTGTTCTTGATGAATGATAGTCATCCTTACTGAAGCTTCAAAATTTTTAGAATGAGACATCTCATGGTCTATAAATATAGGTGCTAATTATTTTCCGTCAGGTTGAATAGTGGACCGAAAACCATAGTATAGATGATGTCCCATTTAGGTTATTGGAAAATTTTCTTGGCCCCAGAGGCATCTGCTGTGATAAATGGAAGATTAACATATGTCTACATGAGGATGACAGTTCCACCTTCGCCTTCTTTGCAACCTCTCTCAACATTTGCAAGGCTAACCTATCTTTAGACAAGTCGATGCCTTCTGATATTTTGAACTCAGAAACAAGACAGTCAAGTAGAGTGTTATCAAAATCCTCACCACCCAAGAAGGTATCAAAATTTTTGGCTTTCACCTCAAAAACACCATTAGATATTTTAAATATTGAAACATCAAAAGTTCCTTTGCCAAGATAAAAAACAACAAACAAACCTTCCTTCACTCCATGAGAAAGTTTTTTTATTTGGAATGTCTGCATGAGGGTATTCAACACATATTTACAGGCCCTTGAAGAATCACCGGCAAGATTTAAATTAAATGTTTTAGCTACCTTTGCTGACAAAGACAACATAAGTCGATCTGAATCCTTCACAAGATCATCCATTGTTGTGCTTTCAACATCATTAGTAGTTTGAATTAATTCATGACAAACAAGTTTCATACCTTCGACTGCCTGCTCCAGTGACCCATAAGCAATTATATCAAGTGCTTCATTCCAATCGACTGCCCAACTGCCAATATTTGGGAGACTGTTAGCATGTGTGAATCCACAGAAACCTCAAAATTCTAATTGCTTAATCTGACACTTGAAAGAGTTGGTGCGGTTTCTTTTTTGAAAATTGCACTAAGCTCTTGCTTCAATTGTGTATCTGCAGAATGCATTGCAGGGATGCACTATTTGCACAAGAGTCTCCCCAATGAGTTTGACAACTAATCTAGATGGAGCCAAATGTCTAGCTATTGCCAAAGTCTGAATATTTAGATCAATATAAGCAAGAATGATAGGTTGGGGTTCCAAGTCAATGGGAACCATCGAAACATGGCCTTTGATTGCAGTTCCAATGAGCTTGACTAACTCGTGTAATACATTCTTGACCATACGTAATGGTCAAGATCATCAAATCCAACTCTTATTATGCACAACACACATCCTCCTAGGGACATCCATACTTTGATAGTGTTTATCTTGAAAAAGTAATAGATATAAACCGGATTGAATGCCCTTAAAATTGTCACATCATTTGAAATAATATTGTGAAGTCCAATAGAATCAAGAGAGAAAAACCATATCATGAGTGCCAGAGAAAATTTCATGCCTACTTGTCTGTACCAAACTATTATATGCTGAACAAGGTTACTAGGAATGTGATGGAAACAATGACCACTGTGTCTTTCATAAAGCTAGATATTTAATTTTGCAGGCCACTAATTGCAGACATGATTGAGATTGCAGGTCTAAGTATTCCATCCCCAATTATCATTTTAATTACCCATGAAAACCAAGATTAGCAGTAGGGTCTTAAATTATGTACTTCTCTCATCTTTCATTTCATTGAAAAGATTAATTGTTGTTTCAAAATCATCATTTTCCAACACTATCTTCATCAGGATTGTGTAAATACAAGCATGAAACGTGAATCCATCCTGCAGCATCGTGGCCATCAATGCACGGGAAAGAATGGAAAGAAAAAGTAAGGCCAGTGATAACGACATAGCTAATGTGAAAACATAGTGAAATAAGGTGAGTTGGGTGGGATGCAAATCCATGTGCTAACATTGACTCCAACTGGGGAAGACAAATCAGGAGGAGGTGTCTAGAACCAAAGACCTATAAGAACTCATGGATCAGTACCTTCTTTATTTGGGCATGGAGTCACAAGCAGCCACAAAATGATCTTTATTTCGGAAGTCAAACCACTGACACAAACTAAAAACACACACACTGCAAACTGTAAACTATATGCTAAAGGAGATGCTTGCCCAACAAGCTTATTACACACTTACCTACCCTATTTGCTAAATATATATACATTAAGTGATCTATACTCTCCAATGTAACCAATCAAGCAAGTGACTATTTGACTGATTTCCGCTCACATTTGCTTTGAGCAAACAAAATACAAAAGAGGATGTCAACTCAACCTTTCTGCTAGATCCAAAACTTGTATTGACAAACCTAGAAAATTATCCCTGTATTGATGATTGCAATAAACTCAATGAATATTCATGGAAATCATGCAACATAATATCTTCTTGGTGATCATAGGTGGGAAAACAAAACTTATTCCACACTGCTTTTTTGTTTATGTATTGAAACTGATTTCCCTCGAATGAAATGAGAGCACACTGTTTTTCATTCTCAACATTCACAATATATAAGAGCTCTGAATGTTCTTGAATTTCATCAATTACAACAAGAAGATTATGTGCAATAGGAATATCTTCATCGTTAACCTGATCGTACAGAATTTGGTAGGATTGCTGCAACTCATGCAATAAAACCTAGCTCTCATTTTCTAAATCTAATTGGTCTTCAATGGAAAAATATATTGTCTGATGATAATGCTTGTGAGGATCAAGACTAATATGATTTATTAGTTCTTCTTCTTGACCATAAGACTGCTACAAATCAACCAATGATTCCTAAATAAAATGCTCAATTACTTTTACCTGAGAATTGGCAAGAGGACTTTGTTCTTTAATTGTGCCTTCTTCAAATGAGGTAACCCCAATGCTAATGTGTACACCCATAGGATCTGAAATATCATGTCCTTCTTCATTGCTATCATTTTATTGATCGAATACAAGCTGATGAATTTCTTCTTTTACCTTTGGTTGATCAACTTGTTGTACTACTGCAAGAATTGTCTCTTGTGGGGAATCTTTATGAACATCAAGACAATATACATCATCTTTTTCTTCCATGAGATAAAATAATTTCTCTTTTTGGTGATGAAAAGGATTGTCATGCAAAACCTCCAAGATCTCTTCATTCATGAACTCATTATCATCATAAGGATTCTCTAGATTTTGAATGAAAACCTCACAATGATCACAACAGTTATTAACCAAATACAAAGAGGGGTAGGACTCCTTGTATTCTTCATAAAATGTTGAATGGAAAACTCTAAGAGAAAAAATACTAGCAGGCGGAAAACCTTCATACCAAGATCGTGATTTTCCTTCAAGAGAAGCCATGAAAATTTTTAAGAGACAATATTCAGGAAATTTAACCTTCAACTTGCGTGTATGCATGTGAAATTTAACCAGATGTAAAGCAGAATCATTCCTATCATCTTCTTTAAACATAGGCAAATTCCTTTGCCAATCTACCTTAGGCATTTTATTTGGGAAACCTGGAATGTGATCTATTTTCATTGGAGCATACCTTTTTACAACATATTCCATCTTGAAAATTCTTCAAGCTACTGCTCTTCATCCAATGGAGTCGCCATGAAGTGTTGATTTTCTGGACCTTTCAGTCAATGGAGTCGCTAGGTGAATGATACAACTTTCTTATGTGTCGAACTGTTGTTCACCATCAACAATTAGAACTAAACTTTTTCATTCTTTCCCAGGGAAGATACGATCTTTCGTTCCCCGGCAACAGCGCCAGTATGTTATCACTTCGCCAGATCTCTAAGGCTGAAGAAGAGATCCCAATAGAGGTAACCACAGACCAAAATTTTAACTTGGTATCTAGCCCTACCAAGATGGAGAGGGCTCTCTCCATAAAATCACAGCCAAGAGGGCTGGATGTATTAGGGTTTTAGGCTCGGTATGATATGCAGAAATGTTTGCTTGAATTTTTTTTGTTGGATGATGGTTTTAGGAGGGTTAAAACTAGGATTTAAGTTTAGACATTTAGATGATAAGTTACAGAGATAATTAGGAGAAAGGTAGGTATGCATAAGAGGTATTTTAAAGTTTTATTATTTGATGGTATAGGATGAAATTACAGAAAATAAAAATGAGCAAAAGAGGTGAATTGATTTTGATAGAAGAATAAAACAAATACATGAAAATCTCTTTTAAAATAGAGCATGTGTTCATGAATTCTATTTACAGACTGGAGAGATTATCATTAGAAAGAAAATATGATGATAAAATGTATAAATATTAACACTGTTATAGGTCAATTTGGGCACCATTCCCAATGACCTGGTTAACTGGACATCATATCCAGGATCAATGATCAAGGGTCTATCATTCCCTATCATTTCAGTTGCTACATGCCCTAAGACAAGAAACAAGACAAATCAAGCAATAATTTCATCAAGAAAAGGTTTCCAAGGTTTGAAGCTTATTATATAGCATATGAGAGCTCACCAGCGCAGGCTCTAAGGGGCCTAAGTGTATTTCATATGCAGGTAGTGCCATGCAAGGCTGCTCTGCAAAGCACTTCGCGACATTCACAGGTGCGTTGGTCACATTGGGAGCGAAATTCTCATTGTTATGGAATCTCCACTTGGCTAGTGCATTCTAGAAGAGTTCACATGTGTCAAGCTTCGGATCCAAGTGTCCATTTGACATCTACATGACTGGAAACATGTCTTTCCTATTATTGGAAAGTAACTAATTGAAAAAACAACCTACAGTTCATCTATAAATTGAGCACACATCTGAGTGCTTGAGGAGGAAGAATTTGAGTAGAGAAATGCTGGAGGATTTTCAATTGAGAGATATATTTGTATAACTGCTGCTGAAGAGATTTATACTGTGGTGAGTCTTGGGAACTTTTTTTGAAGGTCACTTCAAATCAGTCACTAGGTTGTAACCTCTCCTTCTCTCATCAATAAATAATACTGCTTATTTTTTCCTATATGCATCTGTATTAGCTTTGATTTTCCATATTGCAAGATCTTGGTTGATGTATATGGTTTAAGTTTTACTGATTTAGCTAACTAGCTTGAATATATATCTATATTATTTCATCTTCTGGTGTTTCAATGTTCTTTCTTGCAAGAAGCATTCCACACAAACCACTTGAATTTGAAGCTGCAACGGAACCGACAAAAGGAGCCATTTAGAAGCGCTTGGATCACAAGTAACCTTCTAATCCTCTCTGTGTATCTATTCTTAGTTAGGAAAAATAGTCATATAGTCTTTCACCTGTTGTTCTAGACTAGCACCTATCTAGGGAAGCATGATTTATCCGTAATTCACAATTCTAGCCCAACAAACACAAGGAAGTAACATTACCAAATTTACACACCACAAGAATTCCTAAGAAATAGCTGTAACTTTTGTTTCTATTACTGTCAAAACAATACAACAACTCCAAAGATCTTCACCCTCTCCTGTCCAACATTCCAACTTATATTACATCTTCTGCTGGATTATTTATATCAAATGCCAGACTTATTGCTATATACATATAAGAAAACAAATCATAATAATAAATTTCAAGATAAATTATCTGTCACAAGAAATATGGAAATAATACTTCGAATCTGCATTTGATTCATTGAACCATTGAATTGTTGTTTCATGATTTCGATTGGGTTTGTTGAGGAAGAAATTCAACGCTACTAGGTATTCAGTTTGTTTTGCTGAAAATGCTCCATGAACCTCTTGTCATTTGCCACTTGTGCTCTTCCATTTCTAAGGCTACTCCTCGATATACTGTATTTGCTTATTTTGTGCCTTGAAGCTCTGCCACCTATGTTTTCTTTGTATGTTCTCTATAGATGTGGATCTACTCTTATGGCTACCATACAACTGTCGAGTATTTGTAAGATCTTTTGAATCAAATTATCTTTAATATTCCACTTCAGATTCAATGGTGTGTCTCGAATCAAACATTCCATTGGAGGAATTGTTTTTGATACCAAGTGAAGTGGCACTGCCCCATGCAATCTAGCATCAATCATACCTGTGCAGTTCTTGCAACTCTTTGTCCAAAAAAATCACCTAGAATAATTAGGCTTGCTAGTCCACGAAGTAATATATTTCTTTTCTTAGTTTGCTTCTCTAATATGCTCCTGAGCACGCCTTCTGAGACTCTTAAATGCTCGCATACTGTCTTCATCAAAGCCTCTAGAAAAATGATAAACATGAAAAGTGAAGCACACTCCTTGCCAGGGAAAATTTTAAGAACCCCCCTAAATTTATATATATAATAAATAGGCGAATCCCCATGATACATAGGAAAAATGGAGGGCGATTTTATTAATAATATAATATGCATATATAATTTTTTGGCGAATCTCTCACGAGATTATATTATCCTATAAAATCATGGCGAATCACCAGTACAAATGGCGAATCACTACTACAAAATGGTGAATCGTTGTCTAGTGGAGTTCGGGGTGTTGGTTCCAATGAAGATACGGTAATTGAACCAGGAGTAGAAGGAAGAGAACCATCGAGACCAAGCATGGCACATGGTGACTCGTGAGGGAAGTAGTTCTCGTGTAGTTTGGAAAACGCATTCTTCTAGTTCTGCTAAGCGTAGTGTTGTTTCTCATGCTACTACTAACACTGATATTGAGGTTGGAGAGGAGTTTGAGGAAGCATGGAAGGTAGCAGTGGTGGAGAATTACAAAGAGTACCCCATGATGGGCTCCATTTTTCCCTTTGGTATTTGTGCATGCAAGACCTTCTGTCCATTGAACCAACAATTAGCCATTCAACCAACAATCAACTTGACTGAGTTGATTAGGTACGAGTCAACTTAGACTAATCTTCAAAACTATGATTTGCACTATCCCATATTTATCACACTAATGCTACACAACATTGTGCATTTGCACCTAACTCTCAATAATTCTTTTCCAAGAAAAATATATAATAAGAAAAATATTTTACTATATTCTAAAAGGTGAAGATGTCGAAATCATGCCACAAAGTGAAAGGAAATAAAATTTCTTTCCTCAAACCACCAAGTATATAAAGAAAACAATAATGATTATAATAATAGAACTAGATCTATCGATCTATCGATCTATGCATGATATGAGAACCATAAGCATTCAAGAGACTAATGTTAAATTCTTAAAGTAAAAGGATGAAAATGAAAAATAAAGGAAATGTCACGTTTACTTTAAGAATTTAAAATTACCATGAAAAGTCAATGCTTCCCTTACCTCCACATCAGCCCTAAAACCCATTTCTGGCCGTTTTTGTTCCGGGGAGCGTTCGGGAGCGAATGCCGGAAGCGCTCAGGGAGCGTTCACTCCCGAGCGTTTCCGGAAACGCTCTCGAAAAGGTAGGGAGCGTTTTAACAGGTTCAGAAACGCGCTCCCGAAAACACTCCCCTCAGGATGCATTTTTGGGAGCGCGTTTCCGAGCGTTTCCAAAACGCTCCCGCACGGAGCGCGTTTCGGAAACGGGAACGAGGGGGGTTTGAAGCTTCCCCGCAACCTTGATCCTGGGTGAATTGTTCACTTGCCTTCTTCTATAATATGTGTCAAGTTCAGCTAGCAGTGGAACAAGATTTTGTGAGAAACTTCTTATAGGTTATATCCTTCTTGAAATTCCTTCAAGTAGAGTCGCCATACTAATCTTCTGATTTTATCATTTTTCTTTATTATGGGAATAGTCTACCACTGTTTACCCAGTTGGACTATGGACTTGAGGCCAATGATCAAGAGGGTTTGAATGGGAGGAACTAAGGCGTAGTTAGGTTGTTAATAGCATGATTCAACTAGGTACATGGATCTTCTTTAATATCCAGAAATTAAGACAACCTTTCCAAACCTTCCTGCAAGTTTAGCTACAGAACTGCGCATTTGTCAAACCCTTGCATCCTACCTTCAGGCTGAAAATTGTTTATGTTGATCCATGTGATTGCACAGTTATCTTCTCCATTAAGGATAATTATGTTTACCTATTTAGATGACATGGCATGAGTTTGGATATTGCATTGAAGTTGGGTTCTGTTTTCACCTAAATTGGTGAAGTTTAGTTGATACAAATTTCTCACTATTGATTTAGAAACTTGAAAGATTTTGAAACCATATAAATCTAGAGCCATCTATGGGGTTCTGGATTACATTTAAAAGCAAAACAACACCACTATAGAAAATCAACTTAAGAAAGGATCAAATCTCATAGTCCCTTGGACTCGAAGTTGTAGTGTAAAATCTACCTATAAAAATGGTTGATAGTTGAAGAAATTAAACCTCACATTTACAGCCTCTTGTCTTGTTTCCCTCCACAACTTGGGTTCTCTGTTGTGCACTAAGCTTTAATATTCCTTGTCTCTTGAGTTATGATTTCTTTATTTTATTAATGTAAAGAAAAAATATGTGTTTGTGTTTGTGGAAGCCCCAAATATTTAGTGGGACTAGCAAGAACATCTATTTTCAAATTTATGGCATAGGGGAGTACGTAGGGAATATCACATTCTATACAATACATGAGATATACTAGAAAAGAGATATTGGAAAGAAATATGATATTGTTCATTAACTAAAAAGAAAACAAATAAGTCTGTTTCTAATTTATTTATGGCCTTATCATCTTTCGATTTGTACAATTTATGAGAAAAAAATAATATTGCAGGCTATAGACATAGCACATACGTTTGATTTAGAGTGCTCATGGACTAATATTTTTTGCACTGCACAGCCAAAATTGTTGGTGATTTCCAACACGATCAGTTTTGCAAACCCGAAAGCACCTTTGTATCCACGTCTTGCGCATGGAGAGTTGTGGAATGAGGTATGTGACAAGTCTATCTTTCTTGACTGAGTTCTAGAATATAGACCATTATGAGTAGCATTTATTCCACAGTTTGGAAAAATCTTCCATTGAATAATCAAGTGTTTGATGAATTATGTTTATCTACATGTTATTCTAAAATTCTTTTTGCCTTTTAAAAGCATAGCAAGAAACAATAATTGAATCATATACATTTATACCAAGAGCTTCATACCTTGGATGGACTGACCAATATAAATTATATTTGTGCTTCACTTTACTGGTTGACAACATCTTACAAGTCTATGATCTATGAATAAATCTCTTTAGCTCTTTCTAGTATCTAAAGGAAATTGTACCATTGATAATATCTTTGATGTTCAATTCTATGAAAATAAGATACCTAATCAATAGGAATTTTTACAACAAAATCTAGCAGTCCCATATGATATAAAGTCCCAAGCATCAAAGGGCTAGTCTTGTGCAGCTGAAAAAGGCTATCCACTGTCACCACAATAGCTCTTCCTCTCACTTTTCGTTGGTTCTTCTCCAACTCAAAGGAGGTTTCCATAAGGATATGATTGCTAACTTGTAATGCTATAGAGTAGAGATCAAAAGTGATTTATTGAAAAGTTAACCTAATTGAAGAATGAATGGTGTGAGAAGAGAAAGACAAAGGAAAACTCCAAGATCAAGTGCCTTATCATACCTTGGGAAAATGCAGTCAAGGAAACATAGATGAAAGAGTTTGAATGCATGAAGATGTAAGGAAATAGGGGACTACAATGTATGCCACAAATCAGCCCTAGCTTGCTGATTTTTATAACAGAAAATTACCTTGGAAACACAATCACGACAAACACCACAATCATGACACCCAAATCAAACCAAATGAACATCACAATCACAACACCCACACCAAATGTTGATAAGAGACCAGAAACAGACGTTCCATGTAACCCAAAGAGTCCGTTATGACATTGAAGCACATTACAACCCTACCCTTTTCTCTTGAGTGATCAAGTGCCTTTGCGACCAATTATATCATTCTTGCTTGTTGAATTGATTAAAAATGTCAACAAATCACTCAAAATTTTGTTCTTGTACAAATTAATAACTGATCTGGTGCATGAGACTAATCGATATGGTACGTGAGGATAAAAATTTGGTGTTCTGGCATACTGTGGAATTCAATGGATGAAAATCATGTTTCTTATCTCTTGTAGTGGTCGATTCTGCACTGGCACAATCAAGTAAGTTGTAACTGCTCTCAGGTTATAGGAATGGTGTAAAGTCATGATTACTGAAGTGTATGGTCAAAGATTCGTTATTCTAATGTGATGAGGGAGTTTAGTCACATTAATATTCTGTTTTGCTGCATTCAAGCATTTTTCTTGTGATTTGTTTGTATTGATTCAATGGCATTTTCTCGAGAGTATAACAATGTGATTTGTATTGATTCAATGGCATCTTCTCAAGAGTATAACAATGTGATGGTTAACCAATGTGTAGAACCTGGATCATATAGCCTTGAACCTATGCCAGTAGAGGTCGATCCATGTTGATGCAACATGTAAGTGCTTGAGGGCAGAGTACCACAGTATTCCTTTTTGAAAAATCTGAAGGGCACAAGGGCTTGAATAGAGGCTTTCATGCCTGGTTTTTACCATAGCATTGAGGAATGGATAAGGCCCATATTCTGGCCAAGGATAAGCATCCAAATTTATTCTAAATCTGTTTTATGTGTGTTATCCTGGGCAGGAACAGAGACCTGAAACTTAAGCTGTTTTCTTTTCAGGTGAAAAGGCTCCTGTCCTGACTGCATATCGGATATCCACATATATAACATGTGTATGCACAGCCGAACAGTAGATAGACCAGCATGGATGCTTGATATGATTAAAATTTTCCCTGGCAGACCCAACAATGATTCAAAACAAATGAACGTATATACAAAATTGGCAATTTGTACCAAAAATATGATTATACAAGTTGTATCCAACAAGGTTTCTGCAGTCAAGCAAAGCTACGAAAGAGTAATGCTCGGAGTACTTACCAATATGCTTGAAAATGGCAGCGGCTTTAAGCCCAGTTGTTGTTAAACCTGTAGACATTGTTGTTCCTTTTATTTTGCAAACCTTTCATTGAAGTCAGAAATCAATACATAGAATCCAAGTTGATACTTGCCCTCAAATTGTTGGTGTATTTGTGGGGATTCTTAAGACCATTTCCATTAGCGAAATTCATCCACATTGCCTCTGTTTTATTGCTTGGTTTAGTGTTGTCACTATAAATCAAGGGATAACTAAGTATTTTTACTAGCTCTTTGCCCAAGTAGGTGAGGTCCTAATGCTAGAGCTCTACTAAATTATTGTAAAACACTGAAATTTTAAGTAAAATATTTACTTTAGTTTGACCAACAAGAAAACATGTTGAGCTAAGCATCCTTTTTCATTTTTAAATATAAGTCATCTGTAAACAGTGAATCTCTGCTACAATGTGCCATGCCAAAAGACAGACTTACAAGCAGCTAGCCTCAATTTATAAACCATTAATGAGAAAATTTGAATTACAGACTCGTATAAAGGAAAATTGCAATCTTTTATGTGTACTCTTACAAGGACTTATTTTCTCATATAAACCACTCGTATAAAGGATGTTGTTTCTTCACCCATATCAGAGACTTCTCAACTTATTTGGAAACTTGACAAAAGTGGTCACAATTATCCATTTCAACTAAACTTGTCCAGAATTTTGAATCCCTGGAAAAGGTCATCAAAAAATGGTCAAGTAGCATTAATTCCCTATTTGCTTCATGAATTGGTGTAAATTTATGAAGTGAACCAATTTGTCTTGTCCCGTGCCTAAATAAATTCGCTTCTTAACATCTTTCAGTATTTTACATTTCAACACTATTTCAGAATAACATTTCTGTCATTCCATAACATACATATGCCTCTAGTAAATATGAATACAAAAATATCTACCAATAGGGTAGACACATTGGAAGAAACTATATAATCAAACACCTCTGCAAACAAGTTGCTGAAGACATTGAAGAAAACGAAACAAATATATTGCAGAATTAAGTAGATACTTATTAGAGATGCATAAAAGCTACAAAGCTATCTTGAGCTGACTGAAATTAGATTGCCTTGCTACTAACTGTGGGATTCTAGTTCAGTTTTGGTGTAGCTATGGCATCATGCCCCTTTATGCAATTGCTACGCAAATTTTCATCTAAATCTTGGCCCAAACCATTTCAATGTCATATGAACCTGTTGTAATTGAAAAATATTAAATTGGAAAACATTTAGTAATAGTATTTCTCTCTGTCATTCTATCTAAAATGACAAAAAGGTCCAATAGCCCATAGAGAGTTATCCACAACTCATCTACAAATTTGAATTACAGACTTGAATTTACATTTCTCATTTCAAGTCCTTGTAAGAGTACACATAAAAGATTGCAATTTTCCTTTTAGTTCTTTGTCTCCATTTAAATTCTATACATATAAGGACTGAAAGCCTTCATTTAACTTTCAAATTGCAATCATGATGTTCCATTACTAATCAATAAACATGAATATAGAGAATAGTGCATCATGGAGATAGGATTTTCCCTCCCTAGATAAGGTTGACAAGCATCTCCACTTTGGCTCTGACATCACACAGAATCTATATCATTCCTATAAATATTCGTCTTGGCTGAGAATATAAACAAGAATCCATAGCCATTTTCATAATCAGAGAGCCTAGAAAGTAACTAGCTCTTCGCTCAAGTAGGTGAGGTCCTAATGCTAGAGCTCTGCTAAATTATTGTAAAACACTGAACTTTGAAGTAAAATATTTACTTTAGTTTGACCAACAAAAAAACATGTTGAGCTAAGCATCCTTTTTCATTTGGAAATATAAGTCATCTATAAACAGTAAATCTCTGCTGCAATGTGCCATGTCAAAAGACAGACTTACAAGCAGCTAGCCTCAGTTTATAAACCATTAATGAGAAAATTTGAATTATAGACTCGTATAAAGGAAAATTTCAATATTTTATGTGTACTCTTACAAAGACTTATTTTATCGTATAAACCACTCGTATAAAGGATGTTGTTTCTTGACCCATATAGAAGACTTCTCAACTTATTTGGCAACTTGATGAGAGTGGTTACAATTATCCATTTCAACTAAACTTGTCCAGAATTTTGAATCCCTCAAAAAGGTCATCAACAAATGGTTGAGTAGCATTAATTCCCTATTTTCTTCATGAATTGGTGTAAAGTTATGAAGTGAGCCAATTTGTCTTGTCCCATGCCTAAATAAATTCGCTTCTTAACATCTTTCAGTATTTTACATTTCAACACTATTTCAGAATAGAATTTCTGTCATTCCATAACATACATATGCCTCTAGTATATATGAATTAAAAAATATCTACCAATAGGGTAGACACATTGGAATAAACTATATAATCAAACACCTCTGCAAACAAGTTGCTGAAGACATTGAAGAAAACGAGACAAATATATTGCAGAATTAAGTGGATACTTATTAGAGACGCATAAAACTACAAAGCTATCTTGAGCTGACTGAAATTAGATTGCCATACTACCGAATGTGGGATACTAGTTCAATTCTGGTGTAGCTATGGCATCGTGCCCCTTTATGCAATTGCTACTCATATTTTCATCTAAATCTTGGCCCAAACCATTTCAATGTCATATGAATCTGTTGTATTTGACAAAGATTAAATTGGAAAACATTTAGTAATAGTCTTTCTCTCTTTCATTCTATCTAAAATGAAAAAAAGGTCCAATAGCCAGTAAAGAGTTATCCACAACTCATCTACAAATTTGAATTACAGACTTCAATTTACAGTTCTCATTTCAAGTCCTTGTAAGAGTACACATAAAAGATTGCAATTTTCCTTTTATTTCTTTGTCTCCATTTAAATTCTATACATATAAGGACTGAAATCCTTCATTTAACTTTCAAATTTCAATCATGATGTTCCATTACTAATCAATAAACATGAATATAGAGAATAGTGCATCATGGAGATAGGATTTCCCCTCCCTAGATAAGGTTGACAAGCATCTACTTTGGCTCTGATATCACACAAAATCTATATCCTTCCTCTAAAAATTCATCTTGGCCGAGAATGTAAACAAGAATCCATAGCCATCTTCATAATCAGAGAGCCCAGAAAGTAACTAGTATGTAACTCTGACTCCTTGATACCTTAGAATTTCTCCAAGAAGCTCACCTCTGCCAGAACCACATACCTTCCACGGATCTTGTAGTCCCAGATAAAAAGGAAAATGGGCACTTTTGTGACATTCATCTGTCTCAGAAGCTCCATGCATTCTTCATTCTCATCTCCATTCATCCTTGCAAAAAACCACATTGTAAGTCATTATCTTGGTCAGCCTGACTAAAATTGGGTGAAATTTGACACAAGGCCCGCAATTATTCAGTCTAACATCTAGAACAACCAACTTGTGGTCCTCTGTATGTCCTTTGAGCAATGATTCCACATCTTGCCTATTATGGAGCTGATGAATAGAAGCATCATTGTCACCATAGTAGAGGACATCACCCTCCAACTGGTTTGGGCCAATGACTTCTTCTTCATGAATCTTCACCATGTTCTTGTAAAAGCTAAAAGGGGGACATATGTTATGTTGTTTTTTTTTCCTTTTTATTTCTTGCACAGATCTTGTTAGTCTGCTCAGACTCATCTCCAATTACTAGAATGAATCTCACTTCTGGGAAAATCCTACTGAGGTCAGCCATGAATAGGTATATTCTTTTGTTGTAATAGTTGTGACTTGCTGCATATTCCACCACTACAAGCTTATTCTCTGCAAGCCTGAGGGCTTCATCAAATTCATGTACTTTATGAACCTTCAGCACCCTATCATCATTTATGTTAATTTCAATCTCAATCAATTGGGCACCGCTCAAAGCAGCTCTGAAAATGGGCTCCTAATTGAATTTAAAATTGTCCAAAATGAGGCAATCTATGGTTGAATAGTCAATAACTCTGACTCTAACTCCTTGATACCTTATAATTTCTACAATAAGCTCACCTCTGCCAGAACCCACATACCTTCCACGGATCTTGTAGTCCCGAATAAAAAGGAAAATGGGCACTTTTGTGACATTCATCTGTCTCAGAAGCTCCATGCATTCTTCATTCTCATCTCCATTCATCCTTGCAAAAAACCACATTGTAAGTCATTCTCTTGGACAATCAGAGATGCGTTGATTGTCACCATATTCAACCCTCTATCCATGGCCAGCGCCCATGTAGCCCTCTCTGACAGTGTCTTGGCTAATGCGTACCATAACTGTGAGAAGGAAATATTGCATAATTAGAACAGGTATACCACAGATCACTTCAAGGCTCGGAATACTGCTTTGAACTACACAATCTTTGAGAAACACCCAAATTTTATACATATACCCCTTAAAAAATGATCAATACCCCAACATGATGTATTTATCTTATCTATGTAAAAATATATATACTTAGCACAAAGCCATTTTAGCCCTGCTTCAGTATGCACCAAAGATTTAGACAAAGGTTACATATGTAGACTTTCTCAGTATTTGAAGCATGCAAAGAACTGCTACATGTTATTTAATCCCGCGACTAATCTTATCCTCACGCATGATAATTTTACCCACCAACTTCACTAAGATGAATCTATGTAGATGGAAATCTAATTTAAAGGGTCATGTATTTTTTTGGTTAATAGTATTTTTGGTTAAAATGGGTATAGTCAAATTTTGAAGCAGATTTCATTTCACTGACATGTGTGGCAGATCTATTTGATTATTTAGTGTGAATTTCAACAACAAAAACTAGTCAAACTTTGAGGGCATCCAAATCCAAACCTGATTTTCAGTGAAGGCCCCTCGGTGCTGAGGAGGATCATTGTGATCGAGTAAGCTTGCAGTAGTGCCCCCTGGGACAACTTTATATCCCACTGGATTTCCAATCTTTGTCTTCTTTGATGGATTGATCACATGAAACTTAGATGGCTGATAGAGGCTCAACTTAATTTGGGCATCCTTCTCTGTTTTTTCTATGTGCCTCCCTGCTTTCCAAAAAAAAAATCTTGGAGTTTGTCCATTCTTCACCGTTTTCTTGGCCATCTTGACCTGAACAAAGGAATTGTCTATACCATCAACATCCATGTCCAGGTAGAAAGTAATATAATGGTCATGGATGACACCAATTGTATTCTGAGCAAGCAAAGTCCCATGAATCTCATCCTCGGATCTGATCTGGTTGACATTCGCATATTTTGTACCTTTGATCATCAAGATCCCACTTAGTCCAACCTGTGTGCCAAATAAAATGGTCAAAAGCTTCGCCCTTCTAATCTTCACTTGAGTAAAAATAACTTGACAAGTTGCTTTCTCAAGGAGATATTTCAGAGTTTCCTACCTTAATTCGGATAAGGCCATCAGTCTGAAATTCCCAATCCACAATATAATCATAGTTTGCAATAGATGCTGCCATGCCGGCTACTAAGGTAACCTTTGGTCTGACTTCTCGAATCTGTCACACAATAGATTTCACAAATTAGAAATACAAACAATATGCCAGTGCAAACAGAAGCAAGAAAATTTTTCAAGGTTTATACATGTGCCAAGGAAACAATATACCAGTGTAAACAAAAGCATCATATTTTTTTCTACGTTTATACAAGTGCCAAGCAAACATCTAAATGCCAAGGAGATTGTCAATGAGTACCAAGCAGCGACCTAATCTTACCCACCAAGGAAACAATATACCAGTGCAAGCAAAAGCATCAATTTTTTTCAACGTTTATACAAGTGCCAAGCACACATCTAAATGCGAAGGAGCTTGTCACTGAGTACCAAGCAGCGACCTAATTTTATCCATCCTAACTTCATTTATGGAGATTTGAAGGAGATATATGGACAACCAAGCATGAGATGTATTCATATTAAGTCTAGTCTTTATAAGAACATTTATTACCGCCATAAGTTATAGTCTGTCCATGGAGATTTGATACTTCCTTAAACGATTCCTAGTCACGTGGATCAACAAAAGTTAGAAGACACATTTCTGACACATTTCTGGAGAAAGCATGCTTATACCAAACAGGACTATAACTCTAAAAGAAGTCAACGGGCTCAAATTATAAAGTCGTGGAATAAAAGCAAGAGGAATGCAGAAGCAGCTCCTCCCTATGAGGTCCTAAGTCACAATAATTGCAAGAGGAATGAAAAAGTAGCTCCACCCTATGAGGTCCTAAGTCACATGGTTTGGGTTCCGCAATGATTAGGTTTACGTAAAATTTGAATGTTTTTATGAGGTTTAGATGAGGTTTGCCATTATGTTTCTCTATACATTTTATCTATATTTACTTCAAACTGAAATATAACATACTAGCAATTGCACCTAATGTTGTAAAGGAAATGCCGTAAGGAAGATGTTAGAAATATCCCAAATCTATACCTCTGTGGCTTGCCAAGCTTCGCTGTGGGACAGTGGGGCACAAAGACCCTAAAACTACAACTATTAAGAAGATGTATTAAAAACAGAGTTGCTGGAGCAAGGATCATGTAGCTAAAACTATTAAAACTATTAAGAAGATGTATTCTGCTGTTGTAAATTTAGTGCACTTGTTATTCCATTCACTTGAGTATTGTCATTCTGGTAGCTTTCTTATTGCACTTGTTATTCCAACTAATATGACAAGGGCAGAGTAAATCCAATACAGAACCTATATGTCAAGATGGAAAAGAGTCATCATCATCACTCCAAAAGCTTCGTTGTGGGACAGTGTGGCACAAAGACCCTAAAACTAAAGCTATTAAAACTATTAAGAAGATGTATTAAAAACAGAGTTGCTAGAGCAAGGATGCTTTGGTGTCTGTTAATAGCCTGAACTGGGTGTTAGAACGTTTCTTTTGCAACCATGTGAATCCACTGTTGATGTGAGGTTGCTCTGTAAAGTTGATGGAAGGTATGAGTGCTGCAATGTCAAGATGGAAGAGAGTCATCATTATCACTCCAATCCCAAATCTATACCTCTGTGAATTGCCAAGCTTCGTTGTGGGACAGTGAGGCACAAAGACCCTAAAACTAAAACTATTAAAACTATTAAGAAGATGTATTAAAAACAGAGTTGCTAGAGCAAGGATCATGTAGCTAAAACTATTAAAACTATTAAGAAGATGTATTCTGTTGCTGTAAATTCAGCTGATTGTTAGTCCAACCATGCTTATTGCACCTTTTATTCCAACCAATATGACAAGGGCAGAGTAAGGTTGTATTTTAGATAGTTCGGCTTTGCCCTTTATTGTTGAAAGATCTTCTGCTGATGTAAATTCAGCTACTTTAAGAAGTACAAAAAAACCTATGCACCAAGTGGTTGTGCATACAAGCTCTTCCAAAATTGTCCCTAGTCAACAGTATTGTCATTCCACTTGCTTGCTTAATGCACTTGTTATTCCATTCACTTGTTAATGCACTTGTTATTACACTCCATTATTCCATGCTCAGACCTTATTACAAACTCCAAAATTGTTTGTCGCTACTTAGATTTCCCATTTGATGTAACTCATGAAAGTTTCCAGTTGCAGAATATTGAATGGGATAAAGGCTTCATGGTTTTAGGAGGGGTTACTTATGGAGAAGAGAATGCGACCTGCATAATGTTACATTTTAATATAATTAATTAACCAAATTAAAAAAAATAAAACTCTGAGCACTTTTCATAGTTTGGAAGGTGGTGCTTTAAAAGGGAACCTTGCTATATACTGTAACAGGATCAGGAAATATTCTAGTGTCCACATTTACATGTAACCTTCAAAACAACCCTATTTCACAAGGTTCAATAGGGGAATATTCCCACGACATACCCTTGGAAATGAGGACATCAAGGGACATCCCCCATCTACAAGACATAACAGGCAATCCCCATAAATGCTAATATGAGATATCTTTGAATTATATTTCACACACAAATTATCGACTATTATGTAATGATAAATACTGACAACATTTGCAACTGAATAAAAAATGCCATAAATACACACCAATCGACAGTCAGCTCAGGATGAAAACCATAAATCTCTGCCCACCATCATAATGGTAAAATTTAACACTATGGATGGAAACCATAAATCTCATCCCACCATCATAATGGTAAAATTTAACACTATGGATGAAAACCATAAATCTCACCCCACCATCATAATGGCAAAGTTCTCTTTGAATAAAGCATGCCCAACAAAATTTCTGCACTTTGAATAAAGCATGCCCAACAAAATTTAAACTCTGTATGGAGGATGCACACTAGTGTAAGAGTGTGAATGGGTTTTGTATTTGTAATACAGGTAACCCGCTTTATTTCTTGTTGCATGTTACCTTCACAATGTATTACAGATGGTTGATAATTATGGTTTTCAAAAGTAGGGTTGATTACTTTATATATTACATATTCACATAGTTGTGAGTTATGAGTTATGGTTGTCACTCACTCACAGAAAACCAGGCTTGCAATTCCAATCCATTAAATAAACTGTAGAAGAATGATACCATATATATTCACATGGTGGTGAGTTATGAGTTATGGTTGTCACTCACAGAGAGTTATGAGTTATGGTTATCAGTCACTCACAGAAAACCAGGCTTGCAATTCCAATCCATTAAAACCAGGCTTGCAATTCCAATCCATTAAATAAACTGCAGAAGAATGATACCATATATATTCACATGGTGGTGAGTTATGAGTTAATGAGTTATGGATGTCACTCACAGAGAGCCAGGCTTGCAATTCCAATTAAACAAACTGAATAAGACCAGAAGAAAAAAAATCTACATGATAAATGATAATCCACATACATTAATTCACAGGTAATAATCCACATTGATTCACAGGTAACAGATGAGACTCTATCTATCTGAACAATCAGGTTAACAAAAAAGCTAAAGAGGAAGAAAAGATCTACATGACAAGTGATAATCCACATTGATTCACAAGCAATAGAGGAATCTCTATTCATCTGAACATCAATCTAAGCAGCCATAATGTACATACCCACAACGACCATCAGCAATCTCCTGCACACAAACATCACTCTCTATTCACCTCACCAAAATGGATTGGATGCAAGTTCTGAGAGTTCATGGGCAATAACACTGATCATGCCATCCACACCAACGTTACTATTAGGGGACTTGAAGGGCTGCATACCAGTCATGTATGAAGGGATTGAGAAAGTGTATGCATAGACATATGGGCATTGTGTTCCAGAGTGCCCTACCATTAAAAACGGAGTTGCTGGAGCAAGGATCATGTAGCTAAAACTATTAAAAATATTAAGAAGATGTATTCCGCTGCTGTAAATTCAGCTGATTGTTAGTCCAACCATGCTTATTGCACCTTTTATTACAACCAATATGACAAGGGCAGAGTAAGGTTGTATTTTAGATAGTTCAGCTTTTCCCTTTATTGTTGAAAGATCTTCTGCTGATGTAAATTCAGCTAATTTAAGCAGTACAAAAAAACCTATGCACCAAGATATTGTGCATACAAGCTCTTCCAAAATTGTCCCTAGTCAACAGTATTGTCATTCCACTTGCTTGCTTAACGCACTTGTTATTCCATTCACTTGCTAATGCACTTGTTATTACACTCCATTATTCCATGCTCAGACCTTATTACAAACTCCAAAACTGTTTGTCGCTACTTAGATTTCCCATTTGATGTAACTCATGAAAGTTTCCAGTTGCAGAATATTGAATGGGATAAAGGCTTCATGGTTTTAGGAGGGGTTACTTATGGAGAAGATAATGCGACCTGCATAATGTTACAGTTTAATAAAATTAATTAACCAAATTAAAAAATAAATAAAACTCTTAGCACTTTTCATAGTTTGGAAGGTGGTGCTTTGAAAGGGAACCTTGCTATATACTGTGACAGGATCAGGAAATATTCTAGTGTCCACATTTACATGTAGCCTTAAAAACAACCCTATTTCACAAGGTTCAATAGGGAAATATCCTCATGACATACCCTTGGAAATGAGGACATCAAGGGACATCCCCCATCTACAAGACATAACAGGCAATCCCCATAAATGCTAATATGAGATATCTTTGAATTAGATTTCACACACAAATTCTCGACTATGATGTAATGATAAATACTGAAAACATTTGCAACTGAATACAAAATGCCATAAATACACACCAATCCACAGTCAGCTCAGGATGAAAACCATAAATCTCTGCCCACCATCATAATGGTAAAATTTAACACTATGGATGGAAACCATAAATCTCACCCCACCATCATAATGGTAAACTGCTCTTTGAATAAAGCATGCCCAACAAAATTTAAACTCTGTATGGAGGATGCACACTAGTGGAAGAGTGTGAATGGGTTTTGTATTTGTAATACAGGTAACCCGGTTTATTTCCTATTGCATGTTACCTTCACAATGTATTACAGATGGTTGATAATTATGGTTTTCAAAAGTAGGGTTGATTACTTTATAATATTACATATTCACATAGTTGTGAGTTATGAGTTATGGTTGTCACTCACTCACAGAAAACCAGGCTTTCAATTCCAATCCATTAAATAAACTGCAGAAGAAAGATACCATATATATTCACATGGTGGTGAGTTATGAGTTATGGTTGTCACTCACAGAGAGTTATGAGTTATGGTTGTCAGTCACTCACAGAAAACCAGGCTTGCAATTCCAATCCATTAAAACCAGGCTTGCAATTCCAATCCATTAAATAAACTGCAGAAGAATGATACCATATATATTCACATGGTGGTGAGTTATGAGTTAATGAGTTATGGTTGTCACTCACAGAGAGCCAGGCTTGCAATTCCAATTAAACAAACTGAATAAGACCAGAAGAAAAAAAAATCTACATGATAAATGATAATCCACATACATTAATTCACAGGTAATAATCCACATTGATTCACAAGTAACAGATGAGACTCTATCTATCTGAACATCAATCAGGTTAACAAAAAAGCTAAAGAGGAAGAAAAGATCTACATGATAAGTGATAATCCACATTGATTCACAGGCAATAGAGGAATCTCTATTCATCTGAACATCAATCTAAGCAGCCATAATGTACAGACCCACAACGACCATCAGCAATCTCCTGCACACAAACATCACTTTCTATTCACCATCAGCAATCTCCTGCACACAAACATCACTTTCTATTCACCTCACCAGAGTGGATTAGATGCAAGCTCTGAGAGTTCATGGGCAATAACACTGATCATGCCATCCACACCAACGTTACTATTAGGGGACTTGAAGGGCTGCATACCAGTCATGTATGAAGGGATTGAGAAAGGGTATGCAGAGACATCTGGGCATTGTGTTCCAGAGTGCCCTACCCAAGCATAGGGAAGGGTATACCCTACAGTGGAAGGGAAGGTAAAATAATGAAACCCACAAACTTCCCTACAGAAATCCTGGACTGCTACATCAGTAGAAGTGAGCAAGAGATAGGGACCAGTCTTGGGATCAATGGGCAAGGGATGGCGAAGGGCTGTTACTGCACTCTTAATCACAACCTGGATTGAGAGGCGAGTGAGTGACTTTCCATGAGAGTAATAGCGATCATTCACTTCAGATCCCACCACAATATTCTTGCTGATGTTGGACCCAGTCTGGTCTGTGTAAAGCTGCACAGTCCTCCACCATTCTGCAACAGAGGGGGTTTTGCTGCTCCTGACGCTTCTATTGTTGTCTGAGAGGGCAAGCAAGAAAGCCTTTATGATCCTCTTGTCATTGAAATTCCAGTTTCCATACCGGATTGTGTGAATGGTGATATTTTCTGTGAGGCTTGAGCACAGGACCATTGTGGTATCTCATGTGGACAAATTCTGAGGAGCCTTCATATCTCTTTGAGCTCCCAAATTCATTTCCCATGGATACATCTGCATCTTTTGTTGAGTTGAAGTTGGAAGGCCATGGCCTCCAGGCTTCAACAGCTGTAAAAGCCAGAATACAGAAGAAAAATATAGAACCCACATGGAATGAAGCAGCAGAAACCCCAACTCTCTCCATTTATAAAAAAAAATACAATAACTATTCCATAACTATTCCAAAGCCTCTAAACAAGTCCCTGATGTGCATTATCTCTTAATATTATGGTTTGCGTGGTCAGGATTTGGAAGAAGGAACCGGTTTGTAGTTTGATGTTGGTGAGCATTATGTTCATCCTCTTTTTCTCCCTCTCCGATCCTGTGCACAACATGGCAAACCCCAGCTACATGGAAAACACCAGGTACGCTAAGAATAGAAGGTAATCTGCATTGATGGCATCTTGTATTGATGTCATTGAATCCAGAACGACCGTCGGGTCTCCTTGGAGAGTCCCATTAATGAAATAGCTTGATTATATAGTCGAGCTTGATGATATAGTCGACATGAGCAGGCTCTCGAATGTGTAACCCATTTCCCAATAATGGAGGATTTGATGTTCTCAGTAAGCCATTACCCTCGCTCAGCTAGCAAGAATATCGGCCAGCCTATGCACATCAATGACCAACATTCAACTTCCAAGCCCCAACCACGCTGGTGAACCAGTGAAAAAAAATTGGGGGAATCACTCCAACCCCTTCCTCCGACGCTGTAAATCCAGGCGAATTGCATTGAAATGTGCTCCAACAAAGAAAATCGAGGGCGAATTGGACTGTTTCAGTTTTATGCGCATTTTTTTAGGTAGGCTCATATATAATAATTAATTATTTTTAAAATAATTATTGGGCTAATTTTATAAAACTTTAGAAAATAGGGTTTATATAAAAAATTCGCCCTATTAAAATTTAAAATCCCTTAAAATTCGCCTTTGGGCTAAAATTCGCCCCTAAAATTTTCCCTGCTCGTCAGCTGTCTCTTGATGTTGATCGTTACTGCTGTGGCCTAGTCAAACAGTATGGGACTCATGCACTCTGAAGCCAGTAAGAGTTGGGCTTTCGTCGCTTCATGGGTGCCTGCGATCCCGCAGCCCGCGTGATGGTATGCAGCACTACTCGTAGTGCCAGATTGGGGATAGTGTGGATATCCACCTTTTTACTCCCTGATCCCATTTGTGCCCGTGGGCACACTCGTGCCATCACTTCCTCCATTTTCTCACCCGACGGTCTGCTCCCTGTCAGTATGGGTACCAGACCTCTGCGCGACAGTCCGGTTATGAAGTACACATCAGAAACGTCCAGTTCTAACACCTGGTCTCGTAGCTTGAATACTTGTTCTTGTTCATCCCAAATGCTCACCAGGTACTGAAGTAGCTCAGGTTGAGCACGCAAACAAGGTGTCAGGAAGAATTTCTTGAGCCCACAGTTTCTGAGGGCATTCATGCAGGCCTCATTTTCCATGGCCATTTCGTCCTCTTCCCCATGCTCTCTTTCTTTCCACTCAATCACCATTTTTCTCGGTTTCCTGCATCAACATGGTCACAAACCTTTAATTAGATCTCTGTTGAGCTTCAAAATTCATTCAAATTGATCAAAATGTTGAATTTTTAGGCGGAAAATTGGGTTTGGCCGCTGGTGCGGCTGTTTTAGGAACAGTCACGCCAGTTGGCGCGATCCCTTTGCATATAAAAGCCCATTGGCGCGGGTCCGTGCCCGATACCCGCGCCAATGAGCGAAGCCCTAAAAATTCAAAAAGTTGCCACAGAAGTCTATTGCATGATGGAAAACTATTAAAATATGGACTGAAATGAAGGATGAGGAAGCGCCTTTTACCTGGAACTGACGGAACTCTGAATGGTGGCCCGGATCGGTCGTAATCGCCGCCAGAAGTTTGCACAGTGAATGGACCAATGTTGCTCTTCACTCAGGTAAAAAGTAAAAGTAATTTTAATTTTTACCATTTAGACTTATTTATAACTTTTTGAGCTCTATTTTAAGTTTAAAAAGTCATTTTTCATTAAAACTTTGTATGTTTTGTCGAAAATGGATTTTACACTTGCCTTTCTGTGCAGCAACAGGTTTTTATGCAACGTAAATGGCGAAACGAGTTGTATTTTATACTTTTTCGGACTCGGTAAAAACACGAAAAAGTCACTTTGGAGTCATCTTTCAGCTCTTTTCTGACTCTCTAAACATGAAAATATTGTCGAGGCCCTTGTCATTTCGATCTCGTTAAAGTGGTTGCGAAGCGACATCTACCCAGTATATTTTTACCCCTTTTTCGGGCTAGGATGGATTATTTACGAAAAAGGAATACCCTAGCCTATCGCGACTAGGAGGTTTTCTCGGATATTGTTTTCTACCTTTTCGGATCTGAGGAACTATTTACGAAAAGGGACCTTTGGAGTTTACTTTTCTGCTGTCTTTTCAAACTCTCTAAACATGAAAAGACGCCGAGTTCTTCCTCTGTCAGACTCGTTAAACCCTGATGACATCGGATTCAGTCGCAATGATGTTCTCCGAGTTCTTCCTTCCTAGGGCTCGTTAAATGTACTAGGATGGATTCACCCGAAGGGCGGACTTATATTACAAGCATATGTTATCCCCTTCAAGCTTGTTATCAAAAATAATTGGGGTACTCGCCATAAATGGTGGGGGAAAATGGAACCATCATCATTGTCGTGTCGGCAGTATGTCGCTCTTGAACATGGCACTTGTCTGCATTCGTGTCGGGTTGGGGACATCTCATCTCGTTTTTCACTTGCTTCCGTGGGTTTGGGTAATCCTTTTTGACCTCTCCTCTGCTCATTGCCTCGTCACCATGACCTCTGATCCGTTGATGTCAAATACTGCCAAAACCACTATTTGTGTCGTTATATGTTCAAGAGAAGTTAACCTCTGCAAATATCAACCTTCCTCTGATTCTCGTATGATCCTGATTCACAAGAAAAACATCATGTTCCTCTGTCTCGTGTCGATGATGTGGGAAACATTATGGCCCACCTTCGATCAAGGTCACTTCCTGTCGACTTCAGCTCATTATCCAGGAAGTTGATCTAGAGACTCCTTTATGGTACCTTGGAGCCTGCATGCCTCAATGGTAGGTTCGTCGCATTCGACGTGGGGTTTTCATCATTGGCCTCCGATTGAGTGATTCTACGGGTGTTCGACACCAGCTCATTGATTCACACGCCGTAGATTGTACCTGTAGTACCTTGAGGGCCATTGTCATTATTGGTGGTTCCTCTCACGTCTGTTAACAACTCTCATCATTGGCTGGTAATTAGACGATGTTCTTGCATGTTCGACTTCAGCTCACATATTCGCATGCTTGAACTTGTACTTTGTTTGGGTCGAGATGGAGCGCAAGACCCTGGATTGTGTTTGTTGTAATCCAGGCTGCGATTTTGTGGATTATTATTTACATGACTTATTCACTGGATGGCTGCGACCATACCTGAGTCTATTTATTGATCCTCACTGGATGGCTGCGTCCATACCTTGGATCTGGATTATAGTATACTCTGTTTCGGATGGCTGCGCCCATACCGCATATACATCATGTACTTGAGATATCAGTTGTATTTCTCCACGCAGGTTTTCCGATGGCGGAGTTTCAGTTGGACACGTTCTCGTAAAGCATTTCACCCCTCTCTCTCTCTCGGGCCTCATGCTTTAGGGGGAATCTTTTACACAGTAATTTGTCACCGTCCCTACCTTTCCCCGTCCCGCACATTGGAGGGCCCATTTTGTGACATGTGAGAAATGTCATGCCTTGAAACCATTATCATTGCATTCCTCTAAACATGAGCTTCAATTTCCCTAAAGACATCTCCTTGCAAAAAACCATAAAAACATCCCTTTTTGCATTAGCGCGGGTATCCAATTCAGCACTCGCGCCAATGAGGAAAATCCTACAAATAGGCCGCGCCAACTGGCGCTCTGTCCCTGAGTCGCAGTCGCGCCAGCCAATTTAAGGAGTGTTTTTTAAATAAGAATGGCGGAAGTTTCGTTTCAACAGACTCAGAAACTGTTATCTATCTTGAGTTGGGAGGTTTGGCTCCGGGAGTTCCATGAAAGGGAAGTGGTTTTCCACCTCTCATGGAAGCTTCCTTGAAGATAGGGCCAATCCCACAATTATAGGGATACCAACTCCCCTTCCTCCATCTATAAAAGCTAGCTCATTGCCATTGCAAGCTAGTCTTGAAGTGCCCAAGTCTTGAATCTCCAAGTTCTCAAATTCCCAAGAGCCTTCATGCTGCAAGAGCCCTCATTCTTCCCTTAAGGCCAAACTCGAGCAAGGAGACTATCGTCGAGAGACTTTAAGGGAGGCTTGTTCCATCCCTGGCAGGCTTTACGTGACATGTACAACTGGAGACCCCTCTGAAGGAGACCTTAGCGTCAGAACATTGGTTGTACTCTCTTTCAATTTCTTATTAATGAATGACTACTGGTTATGGTTCCACTCTGTTTTTCACTTATGATAATGATGAGTTATATCCTTTCTGACTGATATATAGTTGCGTAGTCTGGATTTTATGCTTGTATTCGTGTTGTTTCTTGCATGTGCAGGTGTCCATTCACGGAGATCATGGGGATCGTGATCTGCCGAGGCTGAGGAACGAGAATGTTGTCTCTTCTACAAATCATAGCACTGGACTCCAGGTAGGCCTCCATCGTTGGTCTATTTATTCGCAATTAGGAACTTGCGCTGTAGCATTTGATGATTGTTGCTAGACCCGTTCTGGGCTAGTAGGGATCGCCTCTGTCCGTAGAGGGGATTTACCTCTTCAACAGAGGAGAAACATTATTTTATATTAGAAGGTTATTCCTACAACCCCTCTGCAAAAGGATTTCTTATTCCATGGTGACCAAAAAATGTATTAATCTATATGAGGGACCTTAAAATCATCATGCTTCCAAGTTTCAGCTAAAAAATAATATCAATTTCACTCTAAATCCAACTCAATATAGGACCTTCACACCATGGAAAACCACAATAGTGTCAAAAAAGGATTTGGAGTTGCGTTAGCCCTATGCTCACTAGTTACATTGAGAAGTGATCTACAACCCAGTATAAGGGAGATGCGTGTAATGTAAATAAGTAATGTAATGTAAGTGAGTTTTTCAACATTTTTTAAATGCCGGGGAATATATATATGGGAAATGTGTGTAATGTAAGTATATCAACATATTTTAAATGTCGTGAAAAATATATAAATGTATAGGGGAGATGTGTAGGTGTAATGTAATGTAATGTAAGTAAGTATGTCAACATTTTTTAAATGTTGGGAAATAAATAAATAAATAAATAAATAAATATATATATATATATATATATATATATATATATATATATATATATATATATATATATATATATATATATATATATATATATATATATATATATATATATATATATATATATATATATATATATATATATATATATATTCTTATTTATGCTTTCAAATACACTCATAAAATTCAGTTTTAATTACCTCTTTGACACACATAAGCAACAAGGGAACCGATACATCAAGCATAAGATCAGTAAATAAGTTTTATACCTGGAAATGAAATTAGCACAACAAAACTAACATTCAAATTTAGATCATTTACGCCTACACATCTCCCACATATATATAAGGGAATATATATATATATATATATATATATGAGAGATGTGTAGGCGTAAATGATAGTTTCTAAATTTGAATGTTAGTTTTGTTGTGCTAATTTCATTTTCAGGTATAAAACTTATTTACTAATATTATGCTTGATGTACAGGTTCCCTTGTTGCTTATGTGTGTCAAAGAGGTAATTAAAACTGAATTTTATGAGTGTATTTGAAAGCATAAAGAAGAAATTTAAATGGCTGAATAAAAACAACATAAATAACAACAAACCATAATAATTGATCCATTAAAATGAAGTTTTGATGAAGGAGTTCACCCCTCTTGAGCTACATCTCCTTGGTCTAGCTCCATATCTCGGGCCTTTGTATTAGCTCAATTGTGCTCAAATTTCTATTTACATACATCAAATTCTCTTGGAACCTATTCCAATGAGTTCAAAATGTTGAAATATATCAAAAATGACTATTTATTTACTCAATTTGGTTACCAGATGCTCTAGGCATGGCCATCCCTCCTGGTGGCCCTAGGCTTCAAAATTATTCAAGGCAATAAAAACCTATTTATATGAGATCCTCTACCTCTAAAACCCATTCCAATGTGTTCATAGCATGCAAATTAGCCAAGAATTACTCTTTCTAAGCTCAATTTGGTCGAAAATTGACTCAGTTATGGAAAAAACAAACTTTCTCCCAATTTCTCCTCCAAATCTGGAAGGACTCCAACTAACTCCGACAAAGTTGGCAGAATCTCTGAATTTAGCGTCACCGCTAATTCAGCTGCCAATTAGTAACTAGGTTAATTAGTGTTGATCTGCATTTAGGTGGATAAGCACACTTAAAATCCACATTAGTGGAAGGTGCTAGCTCTTGGTTTCATGGGTGCAATCATGTGGTCCGTTCCCACCATCGGAGAAAAAACCACATTAAATGTAAGTCCTGCGCAATAAATTTCAATTTACAGGCCTATTGCCCAATGGTACTAGTGCATATTAGCTGGGGGGAGATCACGGGGTCGAACCCTGACCTCGACCCCCGTTTCATTGTTTTTGTAATGTGATATAAAACCTTTGAAATATTGCGCTGCCACCATAATACATTCGCCAACGTGATAATCCATGCCAACGGACCCTTAGCATGGTCTTCAGGCTATGGTTTAGCAATAATATATGCCAACGAAATGTTTAATAGAACCTTTGAAATACCTTCAGACTTGGAACATAATTAAATGTGCCATGATATAATCTAGCAATAATATATGCCAACAAAATGTTTAATAGAACCTTTGAAATACCTTCAGACTTGGAACATAATTAAATGTGCCATGATATATTCCATATCTGTTCCACCAATGACTTTACATAGTTTAATATACATTGCCACTTGCGGACTTTATGTTAGAATATTTATATGCGAAATATTAAAATTAAATTAAGGTTTGAAATATTAATGAAATATATATATATATATATATATTCATTAATCTAACCTTCAATAATTAAGAAAAATAACTTTCAACACATAAAAATCATGAACCCAAGTTCAACCCTCGGAGGTCATTGGACAAATTTTACCTTCACAAACCAAACTAGTGAATCCAGTAGTGACACTTGTCACAGTCCCATTGGACTAATACAGAAGAAGATTCCCTGAATGATGATTGGGCTGCCAGGTCATCAACATGTACTTGTTCTGCAAATTTTTAATAAAAATTTGCTTGTTCTGACGATGATCAGCAGACCATAACTTCCTCATCCGAACACGGTTTTCAACGAAACAAGTTGCGTTGGATTCCTTGTGATGGGTCGGTCGCTTTTGTTATAGTTTTATTCAATTATGAGCACTTTCATTTTTGAGCTAAAATATTGAGCCTCTGATCATTCCTCCCCACTAGAAGTCTTTTTGGACCCAAAAATCTCTCTGATTACTGATTATGTGGATGAGGGTATTGTTCTCTCACCCTTCTAGTCTCCACCCACTGAAATTTTCCCAATTTCATCATTTGGAGCTTTACACAAAAAGTCAACTTTTTCCTTGATTCTTGCGACCTTCTCTTGCTTTCATTGACACCGTCATGTTGCAATATTTTTGAATTTGCAGAACAAAAATCTATTTTTGCAGAAACCATCTTGTTCCTACCTTGGTCAAAAATCAAAGGAAACTTAAAAATTGTCTCACCTTGCACACTGTCACCATGGCGATTTTTAGCTGATCTCGCTTTGTACTTGCATCGACTCTTGACCAATTATCTTCGCTATTGCCATGTACCTTTTGGAAATCATAAACTAGCATTTTTGGAACCCGTGCCTTCTTTTCCAAGCTACTTTGTCAATTTCTCTTTGACCTTTACACTGGCATCTTGTTTCCAACACTGCTCAACACTATTGTTGACTGTTGAAAATGTTTTTCATCTTGTTCACCTTCTTTCAAAGGCAACCTGTTAACATCCTTAAACAACTCATTACAAGCATAAGCATATTTTTGAAAATTTTGATTCAATACTTCTCTTTTTTTTATCATCAACAATGTCAAGTTCTCACTTGCATTCACTATTCTCTTCATTTTACTTGCATGTAATAGAGACAAACATGTCTTCTTCTTATGCGCTCTAATTATGTACTCAATACCATCCTTGAACAAGTGATACTTATTCTCACAACAATGAAATATTTCTTTCGTATCATACAGATAAAGACTTCCCAATACAATACCTTATATCTAAAGAGGCACCACATCAAGCTCAACTTCATCAAGAAATTTTGAGTTGATGGCGAATCTTAATAAGCACTTCCTTGTAACCTGCAAGTTTGCATTCTTGTATATCCAACCCAAAGGATATGGTCTTGGATGTCTAATAGTTTCAAGGCCTAGTTGCTTAACCAAGTCTTTTGAAATCAAGTTAGCTTGTGACCCACTATAAAAAAGTGTATCAATATTGGTATTTTTAGAGACAACTCTAATATGGAAAATTTCTATTCTTGTATCTTCATCATGAGTATCATTTGAACAATTTGAAGAACTAGTGCTTGCAACATTCTTACCTTTCAAACCCATGGTTGTAATCTTTGTCTCATCTCTTGAATCCAACCCTAAGTCATGTTCAACTATAGCAACAATTTTTCCCTTCTCTTTGGCTTTCAGTCTATTTGGTTTCAATTCTGGATGAAGTTGCCAACAATGGTCTTCATCATGGCCAGTCTTTGAACAATTTTTGCATGGAAGTTTTTCCTTCTCTCTTTTTACAGAGCTATTTCTTTTTCCTCTTCCATAAAACTTTCCTTTCCCTTTACCCTCACTTTCACCTTTCTCGTATATGTTTTGTTTCCCTCTTGCCTCCAAGTGTGTGGCTTAAACACAAACTTCATCTAAATTTCTTGGGTTAAACATAAGAATAGTATGTTTCAAATAGGAATGTAAACCCCAAATGTATTTCAAGAGTGTATCTTGGAATTCAAATTTATTCCTAACAACAAAGCTCTTTTCCTAAACTCCTGGGTATATTATTAAACAGCTTGACCCTTGAGTTGCTTAAAATTTTGACAACTCATAATATATTTTTGCATGTAAGCTAATGGATAAAACTGCATTTTGATGGAAGAAATAAACTCAACCTACGAAATGGATATCTTACCATGGATTCACATTTCCTCTTTAGTCTTTGCTTCCCACCAGACTAATGTTGCTCCTTCTAGCCTTAATGAAGCCAACTGGATCTTTATGTCGTCTTCATGAAGGTTCTGAATTATGAAATACACCTCTAATTGATGTATCCAATTTTCAAGCCTCTCTGCACTTACCTTGCCATTGTAAATGGGAAGTTCAAACTTAATGCCCAATTTGAGTAATGGAGTTTTTCCTTTTGTGGATTTTGAGTGAGTGTGAGTGGTTTTTGTAGTGGAAGTGGAAGATGATGTAGATGGAGATGATAAGGATGATGAATATGGTGGAGATGGAGGTGGCTTTCCTCCACTACTATTTGTACTCCTCTCTTCATCCTTCTTATCATCTGAAGATACTTCTCCATATGGAGACTTAAAACCTTCTCCTACCATCCCAACAGTAAATACATCAAACATAAATTTAACTATCCTCTTTATGTCTTTGAAGTATCTCTTGACATCTTCCTCTTCTGAATGTCCTTGAGTCTCTCCAACACCTGAAATGATGGCTATGGATTCATCTCAACTTCTGATGCTTGCACGTCTTCAATCAAGTCAGCTTCTTGTACAAATTGCACCTCTTCAATCTCAATTTCTTGAGAAAAAATTTGAGGTTCTTCATGTGCATCTATGAGTGGAATTTTGGGCGAGGATGATGCTCTTTCATCTCTCCTTCTTCTGGTCCCAATCTCAGGACTTGAAGCCCACAACTTCCCTTCACCTTTCTGCAAATTTAACCTTGTCAACATCACAAATTTGCAACCATTAAACTTGCACAAATATTCAAGAAACTATCAAGAAAATAACCTTAGCAACCTTGTGCTCTGATACCAACTTGATCTGAATTAGAATGTTAGTTTTTCTATGCTAATTTCATTTTTATATATAAAACTTATTTACAGATCTTATGCTTGATGTACAGGTTCCCTTTTTTCTTATGTGTATCAAAGAGGTAATTAAAACTGAATTTTATGAGTGTATTTGAAAGTATAAAGCATGAATTTAAATGGATGAACAACAAAAACATAAATAATAGCAAATCATAACAACTAATCCATTAAAACAAAGTTTTGATGAAGGATTTCACCCCTCCTGGGCTACATCTCCTTGGTCTAGCTCCATAGCTTAGGCCTCTGTATTAGCTCAATTATGCTCAAATTTCTGTTTAAATGCATAAAATTTTCTTGGAACCTATTCCAATGAGTTCAAAATGTCGAAATCTATCTGAAATGATTATTTATTTACTCAATTTGGTTACCAAATGCTCCAGGCATGGCCTTCCCTCCTGGTGGCCCTAGGCTTCAAAATTATTCAAGGCAATAAAAAAACTCCCTAGATGAGCTCCTCTGCATCTAAAAATTATTCCAATGTGTTCATAACATGCCAATTAGCCAATAATGACTCTTTCTGAGCTCAATTTGGTTGAAAATTGACTCAGTTGTGGCAAAAACAAAATTTCCCCCAATTTCTCCTTCAAATCTAGAAGGACTCTAGCTAACTCCAACAAAGTTGGCAGAATCTATGAATTTAGCGCCGCCGCTAATTCCACCACCGATTAGTAACTGGATTAATTAGTGTTAATATGCAATTAGGTGGATAAGCGCGCTTAAAATCCACATTAGTGGAAGGTGTTGGCTCTTGGATTCATGGGTGCGGTCACGTCGAGGAGGGCTGGCCATAATTAAATGTGCCATGATATATTCCATATCCATTCCACCAACGACTTTGCATAGTTTAATATATATTGACACTTGCAGACTTTAGGTTAGAATATTTATATGCGGAATATTAAAATTAAATTAAGGTTTGAAATATTAATGAATATATATAATATAATATATGATTTAAAAAAAAACCATATAAATTATTATATATATTCATTAATCTAATCTTAAATAATTAAAAAAAAAACTTCCAGCACATAAAAATCATGAACCCAAGTTCAACCTTAGGAGGTCATCGGAAAAATTTTACCTTCACAAACCAAACTGGCGAATCCAGTAGTGGCACTTGTCACAGTGCCATTATATTAAAACTGAAGAAGATTCCCTAAATGCTAACTGGGCTACCATGTCGTCACCCTGTACCTGTTCTGTAAATTTTTAAGAAAAATTTGCTTGCTCTGAATGGCGATCAACATACCATAACTTCCTCATCTGAATTCGGTTTTCAACGAAATGAGTTGCGTTGGATTCCTTGCAATGGACCAGTCACCATCATTCTGGTTTCTTTCAATTCTGAGCACTTTCCTTTTTGAGCTAAAATAATGAGCCTCTGATCAGTAATGTAAGTAAGTAAGTAAAATGAAAAATGTAAAATGTAAATGGGGGGGGGGGGGGTAGTGAAAGTAGGTAAGTTAGTAAGATGTAAAATGTAAAATGAAAAATGTAAGGGGGAGATAGTGATAGAGTTGGAAGGTGGAGAGAGAGAGAAAGAGTATGATGGGGGGAAGAGACAAAGGGAGGTGAAAGAGAAATGGATAGAGAGGAAGAAATAGAGAGAGAGCATGAGAGAGAGAAGACGAGAGGAAGGGAGAGAGAGATGGAGTTGGAGGGGGAGAGGGAAGGAGGGAAGAAGAAATACATACAGAGAAAGGTGGAGAGAGAGAAAGAGAGGGAGTGGCAAGGGAGAGATAGAGGGAGAGTGAAGGAGAGAGGAGAGCCGAAGGGAAGAGAAATATAATGAGAGAAGGGGGAGAGAGATATAGATAAGTGGAATAGAGATGGTGAGAGGAAGAGGGAGGGAGAGAGAGTGTGTGTATGTTTGGGGGATGAGATAGAGAGATAAAGAAGGAGAGATGAAGGGAAATAGAGATATAGATGGGTAGGGGAGATAGGGAAGAACAAAGATATAGATGGAGGGAGGGAGGGAGAGATAGATTGATACGGGGAGAGAGAGCATGTGTGTTTGGGCGGTGATATAGACTGACAAAGGAGAGATTGAGGGAGATGTAGATATAGATGGCGTGAGAGAGAAAGGGAAGAAGAGAGGGAGGGAGGGAGGGAGGTAGGGAGAGGCTTATAGAGAGAGAGATATCAGAGAGATATAATGTTATTCACGAAAATAGATGCATTGATTTCAATGTAGATGTTTATTTCTAATAATATTTGATTGATTACACTAGATGCATTGATTTCAGTGTAGTTTTTGATTTCTAATCTTATTTGATTGCTTGCACTAAATGCAGTGATTTAAACGTACATGTTGATTTCTAATCCTATTTGATTGCTTGCACTATATGCATTGATTCCAGTGTAGATGCTGATTTCTAATCCTATTTGATTGTTTGCACTAGATGCATTGATTTCAGTATAGATGTTTATTTCTAATTCTATTTGAATGCTTACACTAGATGCAATTATTTTAATGTAGATGTTATTTTTTGATTTGATGTAGCTAGATGTATGATTTACATTAATTTCAAAGTAATTAGATCAGTAGTGTGCATTTATTTCAATGAGTACAATTTTTTTTATTGATGGTGTGTGAGAGAGGGAGAAGTGGAGAAGAGAGAGACAAAGGGAGGGAGGGAGGGAGGGAGAGATAGATAGATATGGAGAGAGCAAGTGTGTGTGATTTGGGTGAGATAGAGGGAAAATAAGGAGATATGGAGGGAGATATAGATATAAATGGTGGGGGAAAGAGAGGGAAGAAGAGAGAGAGGAGGGGGGGGGGGGGGAAGGGGGAGAGAAAGAGAGAGATGGGGAGAGAGAGGGAGGGGGAGATACAATGTTATTCACTGGAATAGATGCATTGATTTCAGTGTAGATGTTGATTTATAATCCTATTTGATTGATTACATTGGATGCATTGATTTTAGTGTAGTTGTTGATTTCTAATCTTATTTCATTGATTGCATTAGATGCATTGATTTCAATATACATGTTGATTTCTAAATATATTTGATTGCTTGCACTAGATGCATTGATTTCAGTGTACATGTTGATTTATAATCCTATTTGATTGCTTGCACTAGATGCATTGAATTCAATGTACATGTTGATTTCTAATTATATTTGAATGCTTGCACTAGATGCATTTATTTTAGTGTAGATGTTGATTTCTGATTTGATGTAGCTAGATGTATGATGTACATTAATTTCAAAGTAATTAGATTAATAGTATGCATTGATTTCCGTGTAAGCACAATAAAATTATTGATTACAAGAATTGATTTTTGTGTTATAATAATTCAACTATAAATAAAATACTTGAGTTTTCATGTTGAATAAAATGTTCACTTACCTGGAATGTTTTCTTCTTGAAACTATAAACTATTTGTAACTAACTACATTCTTACCATTTCCATATTGTATCATTCATTAGTCATTTTGAATTTAAATAAGATAATAGAAAACTACCACCATGTGATAGGTCAATTTGGGCATCATCCCCAATGACCTGGTCAAACTAGACATCATCCCCAAGGCCAATGAAATAGGGTCTATCATCCCCTATCATTTTAGTTGCTATATGCCCTAATAGAAGAACAAATCATTCATGGCTTCTATTGTGAGATTTCCAAGGTTTGATGTATATGTTATATCACTTATGAGCTCACCAACGCTGCCTCTCAAGGGACTAACTGCGTTGCATATGTAGCTCCCTCCATTCAAGGGTGCACTACAATGCACTTCCCGACATTCAAGGGTGCGTTGGTCAAATGGGAGAGAAATTCTCATTGTTCCAGAATCTCCACATGGCCAGTGCCTTCTAGAAGAGTCCACATGTGTCAAAATTTGAATCCAAGTGTCCATCTAACACCTCTGAACTTGGAAACATGTCTTGCCTATTATTAGAAAGTCATTCATTGAGAAACTACCATCAATTTCCCTATAAATTAAGCATAGATCCTAGTGCTAGGGAAGGAAGAACTTTGGTAAAGAAAAGTTGTTGGATTCTCAATTGAGAGAGTGAAAGAAATGATATGCTTCTGGTGAGATGTTGAATGTGATGAGGCTGGGATGAATCTGGAGCTAGTGACATCAAATCAATCATTGGTTGTAACCTCCCCCTTCTATTCTTTAATAAAGATTGTTTTTCATTTTCCCATATATGTATCTGTTTATGTCTATATTTCTCATGCAATGGACTCTTGAATGATATATATATATTTCATATTTAATTGATTTAAGTGATTAAGATAAATAGGCATCTGTATATTGAAATCTGTTTGTTGTTCTCTGTTTATACTTGCAGGAATCAATCTGGCAATCTAACTTAGATTGGAGGCTACAACAAAAGCGACAGAAGGAGAATAGGAAGCGCTTGGATCACAATTAGTTTCTTCTATCTTTCAGTGTGTCTATTTATTCTTAGAGATAGTGATAGCAAAGTATTTAATATGTTTTTCGAAGTGCCTAGCACCACACTTTAGGAATTTGATTTATCAGTAGATCATAATTCTTCATAACAAATTGGCGACTCCACTAGGGAGTTTCCTAGCATTCCTGGTGTTTTTTCCTCTGCTTATCCACCCAGTAGCATCAACTTTCGGTTATTAGACTTTTAAATCAAAGAATTGAATTATACGTGTGTTCTGTAGCTTAAATTTTCAATCTCTTATGTCTCCCACTCAGGGGTGCATTGCAACACACTGTCTCCCCTTTTTTGTGAAACCAACTCCAAAAATAGAAGAAAATATATATCAACGCCTTAGAAATAAGCCACTTTGAGGGGGCAACCTCCAATACATTACATGAATGAACAATTCTTGGATGATACAAATGAAAAAACCTCCTTTCTATATATAGGAGTCCATAGGCCACAATGTAATCCTAGTGGGGCCACAATGTAATCCTAGCCGACTGACAATAACAATGTAAGGGCACAATAATAACAATATTGGGGTGAGAGGGGGCTACAATAATAACAATAAGGGGGCTACACTAATAAAAATAAGGGGCTAAACTAGTAATATAGGGACCTAACATGCTCCTCTCCTTCAAAAAAGTGTTGTCCTCAACGCTTGAGTAGCTCTGGGTGCTTCTGTATAAAATTCTCATTCTCCCATGTAGAATCTTCACTGGGTAAGTTCTTCCACTTGATGAGATACTCTGAAACTGATCGATTTCTTAGCTGTCAAGTTCTTGTTTCCGTGACAGCTTCAGGTTCCAATACAATTTTTCCTTCCTCATCAAGTTCTGGCAATATTGTTTGAACTGGAATATTTTCACCTATAACCTTCTTTAAGCATGAAACATGGAAAACTGGATGCACTCGCGAAGAAGCAGGAAGCTCCAATTTGTATGCCATAGTACCAATCTTTTGCAACACCTTGTAAGGACCATAGTACTTTGGTGATAATTTATTATCCTTCTTAGCCGCTTGAGGGACATTTGTTTGTATGGCTATAGCCGTAAAAATACCAAGTCTCCTATATCAAAACGCACTGCGATGTTGATCTGCCTGTTGTTTCATTCGATTTTGTGCCAAATTTAGGTTATCCTTTAAGAGTTGGAGAACTTCTTAGTGATGCTCGATGTGATCTTCCACTGCTTGAACCTTAGAATTTTCTCTTAAAGATGATGTGATGGACGGTCGGTGATATCCATAAAGTGCCATAAATGGGGTCATTTTTGCTGCAGTATGGAAGGAAGTGTTATACCACCATTCAGCGAGAGGTAACCACTTGACCCAATGTGTTTGTTTATCAGATACAAAACAATGAAGATATCCTTCCAAACATTTATTTTCTATCTCAGTTTGACCATCAGATTGAGGATGATAAGATGAGCTATGAGCTAATTGAGTACCCAAACAAGAAAATAACTCCGTCCAAAAATTTCCCTTAAAAATGGGATCTACGTCGCTCACAATAACCCTTGGGCTTCCATGTAGCTTTTGAATTCTGTCCACAAATGTAGTAGCAACTGTACTTGATTTAAATGGATGAGATAATGCACAAAAGTGTGCATACTTGGTAAGTCTATCAACTACCACCATGATGACATTCTTTCCTTCGGAATTAGGTAAACCTATGATAAAATCCATTTAAATCTCCTCCCAATGTTGACTTGGAATGGATAAAGGTTGTAGAAGTCCCGGGGTCTTAATTGTCTCCACTTTATTCTGCTGGTAAACCAAACATTCCGCCACAAAATTTTGAATATCAGATTTAAGGCCATCCCAAAAAAATTCTTTCTTCACCCTATGGTAAGTTTTTAAAAATCCTGAGTGTCCTCCTAAAGGAGAAGTGTGCAATTCTAAAAGAATATTTTGTTTTAGTTGGGAATTCTTACAAAGATATAAGTGATCTTTGTACCATAAGGAATCATTTTTCCAACTAAATGTATCAGATGTACTAGGATCTTGCTGCAACTTTTGAATGAGTGTCCACACTTCTTCATCCCTCTTCCATTCATCCCTTGCTTCAGTTATCCAATCTGGTTGGATAATAGAAATGGCACAAAGCAATGCTTCCACCTCTTCATTCTTTCTTGAGAGTGCATCTGCAACAACATTAAGATTCCTTTTTTTGTAGATTATTTCAAAGTCATAACCCAACATCTTTGTGACCCATTTTTGCTGCTCTTCTGAAGATAGTCTTTCTTCCAAAAAGTGTTTAAGACTATCATGATCAGTTTTTACCTTGAAGTGTCTTCCCATTAGGTAAGTTCGCCATTTCTTTAGTGCATGTAGTATTGCTAACATTTCCTTCTCATAAATAGGTTTCTGTAAATACTTTCCTTTGATTCGACAACTTTCAAAAGCAATGGGTCTTCCTTCCTGCATTAAAACTGCACCAATTCCATTTCCTGAGGCATCACATTCCACAATAAAGGTTTTTGTGAAGACTGGCGTAGCTAAGACCGGTGCTAGGCACATTGCCTCTTTAAGATGTTCAAAGGCCTTAGTTGCTTCAGGAGTCCATGAAAATGCATCTTTCTTCAATAATGTTGTTAGAGTTGCTGCTATTCTCCCATAATTCTTAACAAACTTGCGATAATACCCTGTTAACCCGAGAAATCCTCGCAACTGCTTTATGGTTGTGGGGACTTTCCATTCGTTAATGGCTTTAATTTTGTTAGGGTCTACTTTAACACCCTCGTGAGATACAATATGACCCAGATATTCCACCTCTTGTACTCCAAAGAAACATTTGGATGATTTTGCATATAATTGTTTCTCCTGCAATAGTTTGAGCACCCTGTCAACATGTTCAACATGATCCTTCCAAGACCTGCTGTAGATTAGTATATCATCAAAAAATACTAGCACAAATTTTCTACGGAAGGGTTTGAAAATGGAATTCATCAACCCTTGAAACGTAGAAGGTGCATTGGTAAGGCCAAAAGGCATGACCAAAAATTCATAATGACCCTCATGAGTTCGAAATGCTGTTTTTGGAATATCTTCAGTCTTCATTCTAATTTGATGATATCCCGAACGAAGATCCAACTTGGTAAAATAAATTGCTCCATGTAATTCATCCAATAATTCATCAATCACAGGAATGGGAAATTTATCTTTAATTGTGAGCTTATTGAGCTCCCTATAATCCAGACACATGCACCATGATCCATCCTTCTTGTGTACCAATACTACAGGAGCAGAGAAAGAACTTTGACTAGGTTGAATTATACCCGCCTCTAACATTTCTGCAATCATACGTTCAATTTCGCTCTTTCGGAAGTAAGGATATCTATAAGGCCTGATGTTTGGAGGAACACTTCCTGGAATCAAATGAATAGCATGATCATGATCACGAATAGGTGGGAGTCCTTTGGGAGTTTCAAACACCTTGGAATGATTGTCCAAGACTTTTTGGAGATCTACAAAAATAGATGATTTTGATGTTGGAACTTCTAGTGAGCATAATTGTGCAATTACGCCTCGTTGTTCTTTCTTTAGAAGCTTTGTCATGACATTAGAGCTTATTATCTTTCCCGGCTTCCCCGCAATACCCCGTAATTCGACTTCCTTTCCTTCTGAAAAAAATTTCAAGAAAAGTTCTTGAAAATTAAAAGCTACCGTCCCCAAAGATTGTAACCATTGTACTCCTAGTACAACATCAACACCTCCCATAGCAATGGAAAGCATTGGACTAGTCAATACATATTCCCCCATGGTTAGCTTGATATTATGGCATTTTCCAGAGCAATTTATAGTTCCTCCATTTGCAACCATTACTTGACATTCTAGTGCTGGGTATAGGAAACAATTTAATTCCTTGGCTACCTTACAATGAATAAAATTATGGGTGCTACCTGAATCAATCAACACTATTACCTTTTTCTTCTTGATTTGTCCTGCTATCTTGAGAGTTTGAGGAGTGGTAATTCCTACCAGAGCATTACATGATATGGTCGGATTCATTTCTTCCTCTTCTAGGGTTGGTTCCTGGTGTATATCCTCTTCCTGTTCATTTTCTTCTTCCTCTTCACAATCTATGTAAAATAATTTCTTCTCAGCACACTTATGACCTTTAGTGTATTTGCTATCACAACTGTAGCAAAGCCCTTTTGCTCTTTTTTCTTCCACTTGTTGTGGTGTCAACCTTGTAGGTTGTGGAAATCTAGGCGTAGCAACACTTCCTTCTTTATAGAATTGAGTGGTAGGCTTCCTTGTCGCCATAATTTTACATTCAACTTTTCTTGCCAACCTGAATGCCTTCTCCAATGAATCAAGTTCCAAAACATGAACTTCATGTTGGATGTTATCCTTTAAAGTGCCTATGAAGAGATCAATCATGTGTTCCTCTGGAATATCAGTTACCCTTATATTCAATTTTTGGAAGTCCTCAATGTGCTTCCCCACTAAACCCTTTTGTTTGAGATTTATCAATTGGCTAAAGAAGGTGTTTCTCTTTGTATCCTCATAATGTGCTATCATTTCCTCCATAAAAATTGACCAAGTGACAATTTTTTTACGGGAGAAAAGCCATCGATACCATACAAATGTATTTTGTTCTAAATGTAAGTTGCAATGCGTACCTTTTGTGTGTTTTGCACATTATTGAGATCAAAATATTGCTCCATATGTAGTATCCATTTTAGAGGATCCTTGCCATCGAACTTCCTCATATCCATCTTTGGAATATGGTGGTTCTTCCGTCCAACATTAGAGTTTATGAAATCATGATTAACATTTATTTTGTTCTTATCATGAGTTTCCTCTACTATCTTTTCACCATTAGGAAACATTTCTTGTATCAACTTTGCCAAACCTTCGATGTCTACTTTCATGTTTTCCATTTTTTCATCGATCTTAGCTTGCATGCCCACTTCCATGCCTTCTATCTTAGCTTCCAAACCATTCATCTTAGCTTCCATGCCTTTCTTCAAACCATCCATCTTATTTTCCACGCCTTTCTTCAAAAATTCCATTTCATTTTTTGTTGCTCTTTGCGATAGCGAAATTTGGTGCACTTGCTCTTGTAATTTTGATATCTCATGTTGTGTTTCTTCATCTTCATGAGTCATAGTAGAGCCTTTTGAAGGCTTAATGGGAGTTGAATTATTTTTAGGGGCCATTTTAGAACCCAATAATTATATATATTCTTCAATATGTCCTTGGAATAAATTCCAACTAATTTTTTTCAAACGAGACTTATAAAATTTGGAAAAAAAAATACACACCTTTTTCTTGCTTTCGAGGAGCGCGATATTGAAACTGAATTATCTCTATGATTTCGGATCTTCAATATCTGAAATTTGGTATTGAGGTAGCCCTCTAAATCCTATATCGAATGCCATAAGTCTGACCTGATTTGGATTCTTGAAGACAAAGTTGTTCCCAATCTCCTACGATGACCTAATTATGGACTGGTTCAGTAGAGCGAACTTGTATGACTTGCCACGTGTCGCTGCTTCCTCCTTCAGCTATGAAATTAATAGATAGGAAACTAAATTCCGTGCTCTTGCGTCCACTTTTTACAGAATTCCAATCCGATGCTTAGAGAGAGAGTTATGAAGATTTTACCACGATCACCTCTTTGAGATGAAATTCAGGAGCTTTCAAAAGTACTAACTTCCATAGATCATATCGCCGAAAATATTGTGAACCAAGATCTGAAATTTTGCGACGATGTTCCTTAGGATTTCTAATTCACGCCCTAAAAATTTCAGATTCTGAACCTTTGTAGAAAAAAAGTTATAGCGAAAATGGTGCTATGACCTGTTTAGGTTAAATTGAGGAGCCTGCAAAAAGACCTAACTTCCACAGATAATATCTCCGAAAATCTTGCAAACCAAGCTCTAAATTTTTGCGATGATGTTCCTCCATATTTCAGCTTCGTACTCTAAAAATTTCAGCTTCTAAACCTTCGTAGAAAAAAAGTTATAGCAAAAATGCCACGATGACCTGTTTGGAGCAGCGAAACCCTAGAATCCAAAGCTCTGATACCAAACGTTGTAAAACCAGCTCCAAAAATAGAAGGAAATATATATCAATGCCTTAGAAATAAGCCACTTTGAGGGGGAAACCTCCAATAAATTACATGAATGAACAATTATTGGATGATACAAATGACAAAACCTCCTTTCTATATATAAGAGTCCATGGGCCACAATGTAATCCTAGTGGGGCCACAATGTAATCCTAGCCGACCTAACAATAACAATGTAAGGGTACAATAATAACAATATTGGGGTGAGAGGGGGCTACAATAATAACAATAAGGGGGCTACACTAATAACAATAAGGGGCTAAAATAGTAATATATGGACCTAACACCCTTAGAGAATGCGTTGCCCCCTTAGCCAACCAAATTCCATTTGAATTTGTCATTGCCATTATTCTCAACCATTTGTTTGCTGTGTTTTCAATTGTCTGATACCTCCTAGAGACCAGTGAATTTGCTTGATTCTTCCTCCTTTGAAAAGTAAGTTTGTTCAATGTCTCTTTATGTCTTTTTCTTTATCATTGTCAAAGAAAATTCAAAGTATTGTATTTCTGCATTAGATCCATTATTTTTCATAAAGAAAATTGTCATTAAATTCTTCGTTTCCTGTAGGAAAAATTGTAGTTCCATTCTTCATTTTTCCTAAAAGAGAAATTGTTGTTAAATTCCTCATTTCTCAAAGAAGAAAACATTTGTTTTTTGTTGATTTGATGCATATAGTTTCCTTTTTGCACACATTAAGGGGACTGAAAAGAAAAAACTGCATTTGCATATAGTGAATTGTGTGTTTTGCATAGGAAAAAGTTAGGAAAGCTGGATATTAGTTTGTGGTCTTTGTTGTTTGCTCTCAAAACTGATTGCTCTTTCCCTTAGTAGCTAGGATTTTCATTGAAAAAATCTAAAATTGAAAAGTTTTCTTATCATTTTAGTTTGCATTTTATGAATTTCCATCACATCATCGTGGTGAACCTCAAAAGGCAATTTGATAAACAAGACCAACATAAAATTTACATCAATTTACCTAAAAAAGCATTGGAACCATAATGATAACATTTAGAAGGTATAGGCTAGAGACGTGTTCCGACGTCGTAAAACATAGCAGTTGTCGTTAATTGTATGCAATACATTCTGAGTGTGATACCTCACTCCACGTACGTAAGTATATCAGAGCTCTTCCACGTACCTTTGAGTATATCGGGCAGTGTTCTAGTACGAAAAGTATAAGGGGGTACTCTCACTGTGCAGTTTCACATTAGACAACGCTAATATGAACATGGGCCTCCACATACCTTCAGGTGTATTTTGGAGGACAAATTTAGGTTGCTATCCATCCATAGTGAACTGAGTTAGTCGCCTTGTAATTTGTGATACACCGAACACAACATTCGGGGAGATTGCCTGCCCGTACTTCTTGGTTTGCCAGGAGGTATTCTGCAGTTCACAATTACTTGGTAAACCTTTTGCCTAGAATTACCCTTTTATTTTGTTTATTCGTTTTGGTCATAAAATTAATCAGTCATCATGGAAGAAGAACATCCATTTCCCTGTCGTTCGCGTAGAATAGCATTGAAACCAACTTTACCACTGGAAGCCACTTCTGGTTCGCGAAGGAGACATCGCTCTACCGAAATTAGTACTATCAGTACCTCTGGTGCGACATCATTCTCACATATACCAGAGTCGGCACAAGTTGTTTCTACAAATCCTGGTTCATCTACTATTTTCTAAGCGGAGTCCTCACAGCTACCCGTGGTCAGGATCCATCCAATCAGTGAGACCATACCTCCTGAACCCAACATTGTTCAACTAGAAGTTGATCCAAATCCTATTTCTTTTTTGCCAGAACATCTAAATCCAGAAGTCGAACAACCGGAAGTTTTTCCTGTATCGATCACCCCACAATCCATTGCAGCCATTGAGTCTCCCATATCGCGCAGTCAACCTCTTGAAATATAATTTGGGTCTGATGACGAAATCCTTCCACATGGTTTAATTTCAATTGAAGAAATACCACAAGACAAAACACCTTTAACTCTAACTCATTTTGGGGCGGAGATTTACCTGTACGAGTCTTTTCCTCAATCACCTACCTCTGCTTTTGTTGATCCTGTGTCTATTTGAGTTCCTGTAGATCCAATAGGGTATACATTTGATCGAATAACCATGCCTAAGCCAACATCTTCGGCTGGACCATCTGTTCCAATTGCGACAACACCTGCTCTTGCTACCTTGTCGATGTTCACGACTTCACCAGAGTCACATTTATATGGTGGCCCTTCCGTCCCACCTAGTTACCAATCTTTATCTAGAACCTTCTCTGGTGCATCCTCAAACCCATGGAATTCACCAATGTCATCGTTTGGTATTCTAAATGGTAAATCTATAGTGAGTGCTGAATGAATTGATCCTTTATACACATCATTAGGGCAATATCAAGCTGGTCCATCTAGGTATATTCGATCCAGTACAATTTCAATTGGACTCCCTGCATTTGGAGAACAATATTTTCCATCTTATTATACTCCTCATGCTGGGGGGAAACCTATGGTCACCCACTTCGACAGTACTCCGTCATTATTTGGTCATCCTAATGTCAGAATGAATGTTTGTCAATGGAAGCCCACTCTACCTATCCAACCAAAAACTTTTTTACACTCGTGGTTCAACATGTTGCACCCACATCAACTCCACTTGTTAATACATATTTACCCCTGTTACAGACTCAAACTGTTGTACCTAAACCGTCTCAAGCGGGTCCTTCCACCCAATACCCCCAAGTATTAGGCCCTCAGACTCCAACTCCTTCGGCTAGTTTACAACAACCACCTGTATCCAGAATCATTTATTCACAAGCTTGATTACCTTATTATGGGATGTAGCAGCCGCAACCAGGTTATACCTATCCACAACCGAATCCAAGCTATCCTAGTTTGGGTTATAATATTGGTGGATAGACTCCTTGGCAGCCACAAGTGCAAATGCCACAACCTTCATTTCAACAAGTAACGTACCCAGGTTTTGGTCAACAGAATCCTCAAGCGTTTGCTTATCAAAACAACCCCTATCTGGGTTACCAGCAATAGATTCCTTATGATGGTGCTCAAAGGCATATTGCCCAAGCAATTCCATCATACCCTGGCTATGCTCAACCTGACCTCAATCAAAAGTTGCCCTTTGTTGCAACTTTAGAGTTACCGGATTTAAACTGGATCACTAATGCTCCAATCAAATATGCTCCTTGGTGGTCGGTGATACCTCATAAATTACCCTCAGATATTCCAAAGTTAATGGAAACCCTGGGGAAGACCCATTGACTCATGTTATGAATTATCATTCATGGTGTTCATCTAACTCCCTAAATGATGACTCTGTTCAACTACATGTTTTCCAGGGTACACTCACTAGTCCAGCCGAAAAATGATACATTGAGTTACCAAGAGCTTCTTTTGATAATTTCACCACCCTAGCTACTATATTTTTGACCCACTTCCATTTACCCATACTCTATGAAACTAGAATGGAACTCTTGAATAATTTTAAACAGGCTAATGCTACTCACATTTCTAATCATATTCATGAGTGGTGTCGTCATCGTAGAATGGTTAAGGCATTTGTTCCCGATCAACTCCTTGCTGAATGGTTCATTAAGTCCTTGTTACCATCTATAACCGAAGATGCAGCTAAGGGTGGTGTCATCACTGAAGAGTAGGTCATTACTCGTGCCCAATATTTAGACTTGAGTTTTACTCAGTCTGGCATGCTCTACAAGAAAATTCCCAAGGCGTCGTGATCTAATTTTACTGTTCCTCCTCCATCTAAGGATGGTCATGTCGACGATGGTATGATCGGTACTATAAGCACACATCACTCTACTACATATGATCCTGTGCCTTCTTCCGAAATCCATGTTGTGTCATCTGACAAGGGAAAAAGTGACAAGCAACCCGGAAATAAGAAAAAAAGGGAAATCAAAGAAAAAGCAAACTTCTACCCTGCAGAAAATATCATCTGATCAATCGACTGGAAATCGGAAACCTCGTTGCCCTTGCATAATCTGGCATGAGGAACACTTTGTTAGGGATTTTCCTCACTGCACTGAAGTCTCAAAAATTGTTAAGACCTCGCATGCGTCAGCTGTATTGACAGATCCATTTCTAAATCCGGACACAATTTTGGTTGCTATGGATCCAACTTCTAGTTCCCAAGTGATTATGTTGTCTGTCACAAATCCATTGACTGATGTTTTGTTGTCAAAGCATAATAAATATTATGACAGTCAAGCTACTGATAAAATCACAACCTCGACCATGAATCCGTCTACGAAATCGATACCATCCACTGTTATTCCTAAATTGACAATAAAGGCACCGAAAGGATTCATTCATAAATCGACATTGAATCCTCGAGCCATAGCTGCTCAAAATTAAAATATAGTTGAAGATTTGGCTCAATCCCCTTTAGCTATGTCAACTCTTGAGGTGCTACAAAATTGTCCCTCCCAGAAGTAGGCTTTGTTGTCAACAATTGGTGGAATTGATCCGACAGATTCCAATCTCGTAGTCTTTAATCATATGGGCTATGTACCGCAATTACCAGCAGAATTGGAATTATCCATCCAAGAAAATGTTCTCAATCACCTTGTTCATCATACTATTATTGATGAGTGAGCATCTATGTGTATTACGTCTCTAAAATGTTGGAAGTCAATTAGTTCGCCACGCCTATCTCAATCGCCAACGACGTGGAAATATTTCGATGGACGTACATATAAGCCTTGCGATATTATCAATAACCTGCATGTTGAACTAGGGGGAAAAACAGTGAATCTTTGATCCAGGTGGATATTGGTGGCCACCCGCCTATTCCACTTGGGATCCCACCATTGTCTCTTTCAGTTTTTCATTAGCAGTTTTTCGGGTCCTAAACTTCCGGAACCATTTTGAGGCCCTAAATGACGTTTTTTGGGAAAACAAAAAGTTGTAGACATCGGATAGATATTTCTAATGAGGTATGATGTGCATAAAATAGAGATCGTATGCCAAATTTACGTCCTCGGGAATTTGAGACACCAATTTACCCAAACAGGGCCCATAGTTTTGGCGCTTCATCTCCTAGGGTTAGGGTTTTGGATGTTTAGGGTTTTCCATTGTTTCTAAATAATAAATAGGCCCTTGAGCCTCATTATAACACAGTTCAGAGGCATATAACCACCACATCTCTTCTCAAAGATAAGCTGCCAGCGCCCTAGCTAGTTTATTCCCATTCTGTCTATAAGCAAATTTTAGTTCTTTGATATTAATGAAATGAAGTGTTATTTCCACTGCATATTTTTATTTATGGTTATATGTGTATTTTTTTGCATTCCTACATAAATCCGGATCAGTGGTATCAGAGCGGTCTGCTTTTTCTCGATCCTTCTTTGCAAGTCTCCAATGAGGTCAAGGTATAAAGAGTTAGGGCTCGATCTGGTTGAACCTTTGCAAGATCAGCCTCACAAACCCCGACGACTGCCCATGGGGGATGAAAAGAAAGATGAGGGAGCAGGAGATCCTATCAAAATATTGCTCTAGGAGGCCCTCGAAAAACAAAGAAATGCGATGATGGATAAATTTTCCCAGATCCTTCAACGACTACCCATTATCGACGCATATGCTTCCAACAGCTACTGTGGAGACGCGACTCCCTTTAAGGTACAAGTAAACTTTGACATTCCCATATTTGAGGGTCAAATAGATGCAGATGTCGTAGATAGATGGTTGAATCTATTAGAAGTATATTTCTTGATTCATGACTTTTCCGACCAGGGGAAGATTATTTTTTCACTCCTAAAAGCTACCCCCCATGTTAAGGACTAGTGGGAAAATTAATGTGAGAAAAAGGACGAGACATAACCCTCTCTTTTCTTAGCCGTACCCACTTGGAATTATTTCCGAGACGCCATCAAGGAACAATAATATCTGGTGGGGCGCTATGAGGATAAGTACATACAATGGACCACGCTGCGGCAACAAAGGGATCAAAATGTGCATGAGATGACGAATCTGTTCCATACCCTGCGCACAAAGTTGGGTATCAAATATTTGGAGAAACATTTGGTGCTAAAGTATCGTAGTTGTCTGCACATATACATTCAAGAGTAAATGGAGTTCCTTGACATCTCCTCGCTTGGTACGGCATACCGGTATGCTGCCAAGATTGAGCAGAAATTCAAACAGAAGAAGTGAGACTTTGTATCTTCAAATCAAAAGCAAGGGAAAGGTACCCCCAAACCGTAGAACAAAGGAAAAAGCCAAGGCATGGCAACATAAGAAAACCTGCCAAAACCACAAGCAAAGAACAACACCACGAAGCCAAATAAGGACACGAGAAAGTGGTGTGAGTTCCATAAGAGCTCCACTCACAACACAAGTGAGTGTCAGGCCAAGCAGTCGCTGGTGGCCGAGATGAGGGCTTGTGAATCAGATGCATGCTCCGACTCTAAATTAGAACCTGACAAGGGGAATGACAAAGGGAAACATATTATTGATGCAGAGCCCAATGCCACTGTTGCCACTGCGAAGATCCAGAAGGAGGAACTGGAAGATCCAGAGGAGGAGGAGGAGCATCTCTTCCACTCCTAGATGTGGGTAAAGGGTTCCTCGCTACAGTTCATTGTCGACAATGGGAGCCAAAATAACCTCATTTTAGCAGACGCTGTGAAGCGGTTGGGCTTGCTGACCACACCACACCCATAACCATACACCATCGGGTGGCTTCACCAAGTACAAGATCTCCGTGTCAGCCAAGAGTGCTGCCTTCCCTACAACATCAAGCCCTTCATGGATGAGGTATTATGTGACATTGCTCCTCTTGATGTTTCAAATGTATTATTAGGCCAACCATACTTGTGGAAGTGACATGCTGTGTATGAGTCCTGACCTCAGGATGTTATTGTTACTTTGGTAAATAAGCTATACAAGATACCAGAGGTACCACCACCTGACGCTATCTCTTTGGTTACTGCAAAACAATGTAGTAAGCTCATTTCCCAAACTGGGAAATTTTTTTTCCTGATGATCTGCCCCCAGGGCAAGAAGAATACTGTGGCCATGACCTCCAGATAGGGCTCCTTTGCACGACAACAACAAATGGACAAGGTTGTGGGGGAGTACAGGGACATCTTCACCTCACCCACAGGGGTGCCTCTGCACTGTCAGGTCAATCACCCCATTGATATGACCTCAGGTGCGCCACCACCCAATGGATCGATTTATCAACACTCTATTATGGACAAAGATGAAATTAAGAGGCAAATTCAGGAGCTGCTACATAAAGGTCACATCCAGCCAAGTTCATTGCCCTGCGGGAGCCCGATCGTGTTGGTACAGAAGAAAGATGCGGCTTGGAGACTCTATATTGACTATCAGTCGCTGAACAAGATCACTATCCAAAATAGGTACCCGATCCCACAGATTGATGACCTTCTGGACCAACTCAAAGGGGCGAAATATTACATAAAGATTGACTTGAAGTCTGGGTATCACCAGGTACCAATCGAACCCTCTGATGTGTGGAAGAGTGCCTTCAAAGCTAAGGAGGGCCTTTTCGAATGGCTGGTCATGCCTTTCGAGTTGACAAATGCTCCCGCAACCTTCATGAGGTTGATGGATGACATCTTGTGGCCATTCACCAACTCATTTGTAGTGGTGTACTTGGATGAAATTCTGATCTTCAGCCAGACTTGGGAAGAGCACCTCCACCACATCCGACAAGTCCTCCAAACACTGCAGCAACACAAGTTGTGTGCCAATTTGGAGAAGTGCACTTTTGGCATGACCCAGGTTCAATATCTGGGATACATTATTGATGAAAGGTGGGTGCATGTGGATCCAGCCAAGATCCAAGTCATTCGGGATTGGCCAGCCCCAACCACTATAACAGAGCTTCGCAGCTTTCTGGGTCTTGCTAATTTCTACTGTAGATTCGTGTTGGGATTCTCTCATATCACTTGGCCCTTGAGTCAAGTCACCAAGGGAGGAGCGAGAGCAAAATTATTTTGGTCAGAACCTCAACAGAAGGCAATCACATAATTGAAAAATCACCTCTGTTCTACCCCAGTGCTCACATTACCAGACTTGCAACAGCCATTTGAGATCGAGACAGATGCCTCCGACTATGCTATTGGGGCAGTTCTTACTCAACAGGGACATCTAGTGGCATATCACAGTGAGACATTGTCTGAGACAGTTCGCAAGTATCCCACCTATGACAAAGAAATGTATTCCATTGTGCAAGCCTGTCGACAATGGAAGCATTACATTTTAGGGAAGGAAACAATCATCCACACAGACCACTGGCCCCTGCAGTTCATACAGACACAAGGGAAGTTGCAGAATGATCGCCATCAGAAGTGGTCCACATATCTGCAACAGTTTCATTTGAACATCAAGTACAAGAAGGGTAGCACCACTAATGTTGCAGACTGCCTCAGCCGACCACCGATCGTGGCGCTCACCACCGTGCTCAACTCTTGTGGGCACGAGACTTCTGATTGGCCGCTTCTCTATGAGAGTGACCCAGAATTCGGCCACACTTACAAGGCACTCTTGGGGGGTAAGCAAGTTCTAAATTTTCACCTCCAAGATGCACTTTTATGTCACCTGGGACACCTTTGTGTTCCTTCAAGCGAGCGTGCCAAGATGATATGGGAAGCACACTACAATCGAGTCGCTGGGCATTTCGGGGTCGAGAAAACAGTAGCAATACTACAGAAGTATTTCTATTGGCCGAACCTTCGAAAGGATGTCGAGAAGCACATCAGATCCTGCACTGCTTGTGCCATTGCCAAACCGACCATCAAGAAGCAAGGCCTATATACTCCTCTACCTACCCCTAGTCGACCTTGGGAATCCATCTCCATGGATTACATGTCGGGCCTGCCTTCTACTAAGCAGGGAAATGACTGTGTTTTTGTGGTCGTCGACAGATTCTCGAAGATGGCCATCATGGCGGCCTGCAAGAAGAATATCACAGCAGAAGCCACTGCTAAACTCTTCTTTGAACGAGTGTGGGTGCACTTTGGGATCCCACAGTCTATCATATCAGATCGAGATAGCAAGTTCCTCAACACATTTTGGTCCAGCCTCTGGTCAATGTTGGACACAAAGCTCACCAAGTCCACAGCTTTCCATCCCCAAACAGATGGCCAGACAGAGGTCGTCAACAGAATGATTGTACACATTCTGCACATGTACAATTCAAAGCATCCTCGCACATGGGACGAGAGCCTCCCCTATGTACAACATAGTTATAACTGGGCTCTCCACAGTTCAATTGGCCATAGCCCCTTTCAGGTGGGCTTGGGATTCCATCCACTATGTCCCATTGACGTAGCCATGCCATTTGCAGCTGCTCAGGCCGATTCAGCTCATGTCCAGTCTGAAGTTGACAAAGCAAGTAGCTTCATCGAGTGCATTCAACACATCTGCCAACAGGTTCATGATATATTGGACAGAGCCAATGCGAAGTACAAGCAGCGCCATGATCAACACCGGGTGCCACACAACTTCCAGGTGGGCGACAAAGTATGGCTGCATTTGCAGAAGGAGCGCCTCACTGGACCTCACCGCAAGCTTCTCCCGCTCCGATATGGGCCGTACACCATCACCAAGGCTGTAGGTAACAATGCCTTCGAGCTTAGTATTCCACCATTCCTTGGTCTGCACCCAGTCTTCAATGTGGATCGCCTTCGTCCTTACTTTCCACCTCTACTGGACACCTCGGACATTGCAGAACAACTCACTCCAATAGAGTTAAACCCAGACTGCATGGAACAGGCCACCACAGATTGTATCATGGACATGCAAATCAAGAACACTCGTCAACAGCAGATCCAACTGTATCGGGTTGTCAAAGCTGGCCAACTCCTGCACCAAGGAAAGTGGTTCACCAGGGACCAAGTTCAGCAGAATTTTCCTCATCTCATGGAGGAACTTAACGCAATGGGGACCATTGCTTCCTAAGGGGGGAGGAATGATCCAGGTGGATATTGGTGGTCACCCGCCTATTCCACTTAGGGCTCCACAATTGTCTATTTCAGTTTTTCAGTTTCGGCACAGTTTACTATTTTTAGCAGTTTTTCGGGTCCTAAACTTCCGGAGCCGTTTTGAGGCCCTAAACGACGTTTTTGGGGAAAACGGAGAGCAACATGGGTCCATGGACCGATGTTGCTCGTTCCAAATTTGTAGTCCTCGGATAGATCTTTCTAACGAGGTATGGTACGCGTCAAACGGAGATCGTATGCCAAAGTTACGCCCCTGGGAAGTTGAGACACCAATTTACCCAAACGGGGCCCATAGTTTTGGCGCTTCATCTCCTAGGATTAGGGTTTTGGATGTTTAGGTTTTTCCATTGTTCCCCTATAATAAATAGACTCGAGCCATGAACATTCCCTGTTTTAGAGGGGGCCTATAGCCGCAACATCGATTCTTAGAGATAAGCTACTGCCGCTTAAGCTAGTTTATTCCCATTCCGTCTTTTTCCCATTCTGTTTGTAAGCAAATTTCAGTTCTTTGATATTAATGAACTGAAGTGTTATTTCCGCTACATGGTGAAATGTGATTGGGTTACACCTTTGCCCTTTTTTGAGGTTTTTTTTTTTTTTATCAACTTTCAAGTAAGCCAAAACAAATTTTCGTTTAGAATTTCATTTTGCGATTAAAAAAAGTTGTTAGAAATTTTATTGGCTTTCTATTACTTATTTTTTGGAATTTTTTATACTCATTTGATATGTCAACTTAGCGTTTTTCGAGTGTGTTTCTTAACAATCAAAGGATTCATAAGAAGTCATGTTAATACGCATTGTTGTATTCTTTGAATCTTTGTGTTTTTGAGAAACAAAATGTGTTACAACAATCTAGATAGAGTCTACTTCAGTTTCATTATATTTATAAATCCAACTGATGCATATCATAATTAATAAAAAAAATTGAACTGGTCTAATATGAAAAAACTGCATATTTTGAATATGTTTCACGACGCACGAAATTTCTTAACATATAAGTTATAAACTAAAAAATCTAAAAACTACCCATTATAGACGACGAACCAATGTAATGCACCATAATTGTTTCATTTTTTTTTTACAGTGTATTTTGGAAGATACAGAATTATGATTTCACTGAATTGTAATGACCTTCAGAAATTGTTTGCACCCATTTCATTACAATATTAATTAAAAATAGTAAATATCTATGAAATTCCATAAAAGTTATATTTCCTGAAAGTAGATTGAATTCTGAAAATGCTTGTCTTGGTTCCGATAGTTAATTCAAAATGTTTCATGGAGTTTAATCAGTCCAAAGTTGAAGATATGTATTCAGAACTTAGCTCTACATAATTGTAGACGTGTTATTTTGGCCGAAATATTAAAAAAAATTTGGCCAAATTGTTTTTTGCACCAATGGCCCATCAAGTCTAATGACATAAAAGTTCGACCGAAATTTTTAGAAAAGTTCGGCCGAACTTTTACCTGACTTTACATCGGCTGGAAAATACACCGAAACCCCTCAAAAAAAAACATTTCACGGCAACATAAATTGACGTAAAAGCATTCATTATTTTCGCATAATTTCGCACATTTGGTCTGATTTTGCAAAGGTCTTGGTCTGATTTTGCAAAGAATTGTTTTGGGTTTAAGGACTTTTCTTGGAGGTATATTCAAAGGACATTTTTGCAAAGGATTGTTTTAGGTTTAAGGAATTTTCTTGGAGGTACATTCAGAGGACATTTTTGCAAAGGATTGTTTTGAGTTGAAGAAATTTTCTTGGAGGTACATTCAAAGGAAATTTCTTGGAGGTATGTGATACATTTTTTGGATGTTTTATGGGCTTCATTTTTTTTAAGGTATTTTGTTTTTAGAGGATTTGGGCTTAATTTTCATTGTTTTTAAAGGTTTTGGGCTTAATTTTGAAAGGACTATTTTTAGGCTTAATTTTGAAAGGACTCTTTTTAGGCTTAATATTCAAAGAACATTTTTTGGAGGTATTTATTAAAGTGATACTTTTTTAGAGGCTTTTTTGAAGTATTTTTTAAAGTGGCATTTTTTAAGAAGTTGGAATTAATTTTCAATGGACATTTTTTGAAGGTATTTTTTGAAGTGACATTGCTTTAGAGTACGTGTTTTGGGTTGAAGTAAATATCTTATAATGATTTTTTAAAATGAGTTTTTGTCTAACTTTTTAAATGAAATTTTTTTGTAGGACTTGGAAGGAAATATTTTGAGCTTCGTTTCATTTTTATAAGACATTTTTTTCACGGATTTTTTTAAGTAAGTGTTTTGGATTGAAGTATGTATTTTTTGCAAAATTTTTAAAATGAGTTTTTTTTTTAAATTAAATCTTTTGTGATGTTTTTTTTAATTGAGTTTTTGTCTAAATTTTTGAAGGAAATTTTTTGAACTTCATACTCTATTATCATGGGAAATCGAAGGAATTGCGCGAGAAAATATGATCGAAAAAGAGACCCTAAGGGACGTAGAGAAGAGACGAGAGAATCTCGCAAAAGAAAGAGAGAAGCACTCTCAAATATTGAAAGGGAAAATCAACCTCAACTAGAAGTTGAAGCATGTATGTAAATGTAAATATTATGAATTTGATATTTAAAATTTTCCTAGTGTAAAATGTGTTCAAGCTTAATTTTTATTTGATGAACTAATTTGAAAAATATTTTGCAATGTAAACAGAGAGAGATATTCCTAAAAACATTGATGATGAGATACAAAATTTTGAAAGAGAAAGTGAAAGAGATATTGAACTAATGATTGAAGATGGTGAAAATGTTGAAATAAATTCAAGTGAAGAAATTGAATCACTAGGTATGTATATATATATGTTGAACACGTGCATGTATTATTGAAATTATAAATATTTATTAATTTAGTTATTTATTGAATATGTAAACTTATTATGTACTATTCATTCAAATATGTACAGATGAAATCAATGTCGATGATGAGATGTTAGAAAATGTTGACACTCACACATATTGAGATAAAAGAGCTGACCATGTTATACTCTATCGTGTTAAACACATTTTTGATACATACTTCATAAAGGAAATGTAACAGTTCAAGCCCAAATGTTGAAATATATCCTATCATTAAGGAAATTAAAATAAGTTACGAATTTATTGGGTATTCGAAAATCAACAAAAGATAAAAAAATGAAGGAAAATGTGATACAAAATATTAATAGTGCTATAAATTCAATTAGAAGATCTAAATAGAAAAATGTTTCAGTTGTACGTAGAGCAATACACATGGTAGTGGTTTCATCAAGTACTAAAGAGAATCACTTGGTAAAATCTATGGCACGAGCATTAGGAACCTTACGAAAAAATTTGCACAAACATCGAAAATTTTGGTTGCAAATAGATGTAAATGATGAAATCGCTTGTTGGAGAGCTATTTGTAGGCAACCATACAAGGATATACTTGAAGAAAATGTTAAAAAAACAATATATGAATATTGGAAGAAAAATTCACGTGTTTCGCCAAATGAAAGTGATGTGATGCAAAGAAGAATATCAAGAAATCATTATGAAGAACATGAAAAACATTTCTTGGAAACCACTCAGATATAGTTGTTCAATAAGTTCAAAGAAGAGAATTGTGAAACTCATGTCTCAATCATTCTTCATGTTTTCCATGTTGTCTTTCATTTTTTCAGCGATCTTAGCTTCCATGTCATCCATCTTAGCTTCCATTCCCACTTCTATGCCATTCATCTTAGCTTCCACGCCTTTCTTCAAACCATCCATCTTAGTTTCCACGCCTTTCTTCAAAACTTCCATTTCATTTTTTGTTGCTCTTTGCGAGAGCGAAATTTGTTGCACTTGCTCTTGTAATTTTGATATATTATGTTGCCATTCTTCGTCTTCATGAGTCATAGTAGAGACTTCTAAAGGCTTAATGGGTGTTGAATTATTTTTAGGGGCCATTTTAGAATCCAATACTGATATCTATTCTACAATATGCCCTTGAAATCAATTCAAATTGATTATTCAAACAAGACTTATGCAATTTGGAAAAAAAAAAATACACACCTTTTACTTTCTTTTGAGGAGCTTGATATTGAAATTTAATTATATCTATAATTAAGGATCATAAATATATGAAATTCAGCCTTGTAGTAGCCCTCTAAAGCTTCTTTCAAATTCCATAGGTCTGATCTGATTTGGATTCTTCAAGATCAAGTTATGTGTAATCTCCCACAATGACCCAATTATGGACTGGTTCAGTAGAGCAAAATTGTACGACTTTCCACATGTCATTGTTTCCTCCTTTGGCTCTGAAATTGATAGACAACAAACTACAGTCCATGTACTTATGGCCACTTTTTACAACATTCCAATCCGATGCTCAGAGAGAGAGATATGAATATTTTTCCACAGTCACCTCTTTGAGATGAAATTCAAAAGCCTGAAAAAGACCTAACTTCCACAGATCATATCTCCTAAAATGTTGCGAACCAAGATCTGAAATTTTGAAATGATGTTCCTCAGGATTTCGGCTTCGTACTTGAAAAATTTCAGCTCTAAACCTTCATAGAAACAAAATTATAGCGAAAATACCACAATGAACTGTTTAGGTTAAATTTAGGAGCATGCAAAATGACCTAAATTCCACAGATTATATCTTCGAAAATATTGCGAAACAAGCTCTAAAATTAACTGAAAGTAGCTAAATTCTATTACTGATGAAAAATGTTGCACGTACTGGATACATATACATTATAGAATGCAATTTGAAAATTTTATGATTGTTTGACACATCTAACAAGACCTATAATCTTATGATTGTTTATATATATATATATATTGTACTTCAATCGTTTTAACATATATATTCAAACATGTGTAAAATCATTTCTACATGTGAATTTTTTGTTTGTTTGGAAAACGACAACTTGAATTTTTAAAGAAAAACATAATATCATAATCACATGCCAAATGTAGTTCAACCATCCAAACTTGAGTTTTAAAGACTTTTTTATTATATCACAACATTACTTCACATGCCATGCCAATTGTAGTTCAACTATCCAATAAAAACATTTAACATTATATCACATGCCAAATGTAGATCAACCATCCAAAACTTAAGTTTTAATTTAACAAAACATTGTAGATCACAACATTACTTCACATGCAAAATGTAGTTCAACCATCCAAAACTTAATTTTTAAAAACAAAACAAATTATAACACAACATTACTTCACATGCCAAATGTAGTTCAAAAGCAAAACATTAATATAGATCACAACATTACTTCACATGCCAAAAGTAGTTCAACCATCCAAAACTTAAGTTTTAAAAACAAAACAAATTATAACACAACATTACTTCACATGCCAAATGTAGTTCAACCATCCAAAACTTGAGTTTTTCAAAAGCAAAACATTAATATAGATCACAACATTACTTCACATGCCAAATGTAGTTAAACCATCCAAAAATTAAGTTTTAAAAACAAAACAAATTATAACACGACATTAATTCACATGCCAAATGTAGTTCAACCATCCAAAATTTGAGTTTTAAAAACAAAACATTATAGGTCACAAGTATCAAAACTTGAGTTTTAAAAACAAAACATTATATATCACAAGTATCAAGTATCAAGTAACATTACTTCACATGCCAAATCTAGTTCAACCATAACACTTTAAAAACAAAAAAAATTATTTAACACAACAATACTTCACATCACATGCCAAATGTATTTCAACCATCCAAAACTTGAGTTTTAAAAACAAAACAAATTATATATAACACTGTAACATTACTTCACATGCCAAATGTAGTTCAACCATCCAAAAATTAAGTTTTAAAAACATTGTATATCACATTCACATGTACCAAATGTAGTTGACATAAAATATGTCCAAAATTTGTAGATCTCACAAGTATCAAGTATCAATTATCAAGTATCAAGTTATATATGACTGCATCTAGATAAGAATATATATAAAAAAGTAAATTTACAACTAAATCTATTGAAAATATAATGTTGCACATGTGCAAGTGCATCATCCATCAAATACAGATGGATATAGTGTCTTTCCCAGCAAAGTCACAATCCTTGAGCTATCCTGCGAAGCACAGGGAACCTGTACACAATGTGTACAAACATTAAAATTTGATGTTTTAGAATTGAGTGAGAATGTATAGAACTTCATGTAAAAAACAAAATGTAAAAAAAAAATCATGCAATACCTCATGAGGTTCCCTCTCCATTTGTTGCTCGTCCACTACAACTTCCCCCGCAGGAACATCTCCAAAAATAAACTGTACAATAAACATGTACAATTATATATATATATTCAAATGAAAATGCATATATAAAATTATTTTCAATAATATTAAAAAAAAAGTTAGAAAACTTGTTCAGATGGTTGAAATGGTGTGGATGTTCCTATCTCCATCACTAGAGTCCGTGGAGAAAAGAAATCCTCTATAGAAACCTAAAATTCAAAAAATTTAAAAGTATAAAATAACTCAAGATCAAGATCTCAATTTATAATAAAACTTTTAAACTTCAATTTATAAATCATAACTTAAAAAAATATATTTTAAGTGAAAAATTGAATACTTCTGGTCGTGGATTTAGCACATCTCCTAAGAGAGGCTCCAAAAGAAAATCTCCAAAAACCTAAAATTCAAAAAAATTAAAATAACTCAAAATCTCTAGATCTCAATTTATAATAAAACTTTTAAACTTCAATTTTTAACTTATAAATTAAAAACATATATATATTTAAGTGAAAAATTGAATACTGTGCTGGTGGATTTGGCACATCTCCTAAGAGTGGTTCAGAAAGAAAATCTCCAAAAAACTAAAATTAAAAAAATTTAAAATAACTCAAGATATAGATATATCTCGTTTTTTAATGGAACATTTTGAGGTGGAATATATAACTTAAAAACATAAATTTTAAAAGTGAAAAATTGTCCATACTTGTGATTGTGGATTTGGCACATCTCCTAAGGAAGTAGAAGGTACATCTCCCAAGGAAGAAGAAGGTATCGCCATCCCAAAAACATCGGACGGAATCAGAATCTGTTAAAACATTTTATTATATATATGTACATGTACATGTGTGCACAATTATTTATTTTAAAAAATATCTCATCATGTTTCGATATATATAATATTAGATAGAAAATAATTGTACATCATCATGTTCACTTAAAAAACACTAACATTTTCCAACATATCTTGATGGTGAGAACCATCTTGATTGTATGATTGATGGTGAGACCCATCTTGATTGTTTGAACCAAAGGCTCCGACTATGATATTAACATTTTCTTCATTCATCAAGCGTGACAACTGCAAATGGTGTTAACATATAATGATACATTTTTTTTAGATTAATGTATACAAATAAATGTATGTATATATGTCTTTATTACAAATTGTACATGTGTTAAAATAATTGAACCCTAACCATTCACACATACCGTTTCCATGCCCTTTTCCTCATGAACAATTAGGTCCTACCAACCATTGTGACAATTCTTTGCATATGTTTTGAGATATCCAACACCCATGTTGTCAATCTCTTCATCTGTATAATACACAAAATTAGCGTGTGCATTCTCACATGCTCTTTGTCGATTCAGACAAACATCGACTTCACCCAATCCACTGTGAACATTGTCAATGATGGCACCCCTTGCTTCTCGATTAATTTGAGAAGTGGCTTTCATCTCTAACCGCAAAGTTTCGACTTGAAAAGGTCAACTAACCAATGGTGGCTCAGGGAGAGGAAATTCAACATCTCGCCTAGCACCCCTACGGTCACACAATCGACCTTTCCCAGGACCAAAAAATTCAGAGGGAAGGTCATTGTAATTGGGTTTCATTTGCAAAAATAATTCTGCATAAAATAATTTTGCAAAATAAAGCGAAAACTCGTCATTCCATGGGAGTTTTCCATAGGCCGCAAGGTGTCTATCATACAAATAGTGAGCTATATTAGGATGCTTGAAATATTGCACCTTCAACATCTTTCTTTTCGGCCCTTCTTTGAAATTAAACATAGAATTTGCCAAAGCTGTTGTAACTATTTGTTTAACAACCTCCCATTTATCAGGACCCATCATTGTTTCCTTTATTTTTCTCATGACTTCTACAAAAGTATCAATGGTTGGCCCAACCTTTCGGTATACATCTACTAGTTTGCGTAAAAAGTGTGTAACTATTTCTAAGCTTTATCGACTCTCAGCAGGTAGAGTCAAAGCCACGAGATCTCTCTTCAATTTTGCATGAAGATGTTGACACCTTTATAAGGTGCATTGCTGCATGTTTGTTTCCTAAGTTGGTGGAAAAACTTCTTCTTGAATGACGCGTTCTACCCTACATCTTTTTTGAGCAACATTTTCAGCCTCTGCATCAATATAAAAAATTTGGATATTAAAAAAACACATGTAAACAAAGTTGTACAAATTGAATGAAAAAAATATTCAAATTGATGGCCACCTTGATGTGGTTGGCTAGCATCTTGCCCACCCTGAGACTGTTGAGAACCAGAACGACCCTGCTGAGAACCAACACGACCATCCGTTGATTGGATTTTGGGGGAATACATATCACCATATTTACGCAACATGCCAGTACTTATTGATGGCCCTCTAAGGGAATATGAACCACCACCAACCTCACGAGATGAGAGAGAATCTTCATAAACAAATATGAATTTATAATCAATTCAAAAATACATTCATACATATAAATAAATGTACATATTCATTGATTAAATTGCGTGAACCATACCACCATTACGTGAACCATACACACGCTGCATTGATGGAGTAGACACCCTTCTCCTCTTAGCTCCTAAAATATAAAAAATGAAACTAATTAACAACTAATTTAACTCACAAAATTGATAAAAAATAAATTTCATATGTACACACATGTATGTATATGTATGGAGATTTAAGATTATATTTAAATACCATGAACATCCCTCTATCCCTAATCCCCCTCTCTCGTAGAGATATGAGATTCTGTTGATCTTCGTCGTTCATCCTCCATGATATATATATCTACAGTGGACATTTACAATTTTTTTTTTAAATTACTATTTAAAATAAATTCAAAATAAATTTCAGAAAATTAATGTAATTTAGTGTACACAAATTATGTAAAACACAAATTTCAAAGCACTAATTAAAAAACACATGGTCATTAAAAAAAAAGCATGAAACTCCATTTAAACAAAATTTTGTTGAAGTCCTCGCATTTTAATTTTATAAAAATGTGAAGTTCACCACTTGTTGCAAATGTGAAGTTCAACAAGTTGTGCTTTACATGGTGTGGTAGGAGCACACTTGGCATATAATTGAAAAAAACACATGGTCATTAAAAAAGACACATTTATAAGTACAAAACACACACATATACAAGATATGTTACAATGTCCATCAATAAATTTTGAAGGAGAGCGTCTCAACATTAATTCATCTTTGAGAGATGAATCTTGAATTTTTGAAGAAGAGCGTCTCAACACTAATCATCTTTGAGAGATGAATCTTGCATTGGCATTGCTTCTTATAATTATAATTCATCTATTAATTCATTTTTTATAGATGAATCCTGAATTGGCATTGCCCCACACAATAGATCAACAGTAATCTAATTCACATTTGTACAATGTCTTATACTAAAAAATTGAAATTGGTTAACAATATTGTTTGCTATTCCATGCAGTTCTTTTGGCCTCTCCTTCTTAACTTGGTACACGCCATTCATATGGTTGCACACAAGTTCAGAATTGGTGAAAACTATAATTCCATTTGATCCATACTCCATAGCTATTCCCAAGCCTTCTATCAATGCAATATAATATGCCTCGTTGTTTGTTGTTCTTCTCGGTATATTTGCTTTCCTTTGGATGACTTTGCTAGTTGCAATATTGGAAAGCACATATGTAATCATTGCTTTCCCTAGATTGGGATAACAAGAAACATCTATGCATAATTTCCATTTTTAAACCATATTTAGTGGGTTTTTTTTTTTATCCCTGAAAAAAACAAATTCAATAAAAATATATTAAATTGACATTTATTGCAAATGCATTGGAGAAATGGCACATGTGCATGGTTTATATTAAAGTTTGACTTAAAGTTTATGGTAGAATTCACATATAGAAATTATATGCATTAAAGATTGCATTTCCTAGAGTTTAAAGGAGATTTATGACACATATACATGGTTCATGCATGGTTTGCATGAAAGTTTGCCTTAAAATTTATGGCATAAATCACATCTAGAAATAACATGCCTTAAGAAAGGATGAGATCAAGAGGCTACCTAGCCCTTTACAAACTGCTTTAGAACTTGTAGAAGTTAAGACTCAACCAACAAACTAAAATCCTATGGAAGTTGAACCACTTTAGGTTCAATTTTTAGGCCTTAAAGTTTGCCTTGAATTAATGGGGGAAAGCCTTGAGTTTGGGGGATACTATCCTATGAGAGTTAATCCACTTTAGGTTCAGTTTTTAGGCCTTAAAGTTTACCTTGAATTAATGGGAGGAAGCCTTTAGTTTGTGGGAGAAATAACATTTACATGGTTTGCAAAATTATTTTATGCACTTACTAAAACAACTAGTTATGTTAAAAGTCACACCTTTATGATTTTGTGGGAGAAATGAAATAGAAATGTCAAATGCCTTAAATTTTTCCTAAAATTTTATTGGAGAAGGGAGAAATGACACATAAAAAAGGTTTTCCCTAGAGTGGTAGTGGTTTATGGATATTAAAATGAAGAACTTTTATTTCTGTTCGAGAGATTGATTGTAGGGGTATTTACTGGATATGTCACCTTTGAGAAAAGATGGGATCCAGAGGCTACCTGGCCCTTTACAGACTCTGCCTTTAGAACTTGTAGAATTTAACACTCAACAGATAAACTAAAATCCTATGGAAGTTCAAAATCCTATGAGAGTTCAGCCACTTTAGGTTCAATTTTTAGGCCTTAAAGTTTTCCTTGAATTAATGAGAGAAAGCCTTTAGTTTGTGGGAGAAATGACATTTACATGGTTTGCAAAATTATTTTATGCACTTACTAAAAACATGCTTTAAAATTAATGGGAGAAAGCCAACATGACACATGCTTTAAAAACTTTGCCTAATAATTTATGGGAGAAATGACACATGTATGGGAGAAATGACAACATCAACATCAACCTACATTATCATAAAAAATTAGTTATGTCTTTGATAGGAAGTATGATTTAGCACTTATCAAATTGTTTAATAATTTATAATAATTGATATGTACAAGAATTTTACAACTTCAACATCAACCTACACTATCATCATATCACTGTAGCCATGTCAATCTAGATTATTTATATCCATTACATCATAAAACACTCCACTTTTAACATTTTAAAATAATAAAGCAACATGGAAGGTGTTAATTTAGGTACATTAATACACTCCACTTTTAACATTTTACAAGAATAAAGCAACATGGAGGGTGTAAATTTAGGTACATTAATAAAATACAACCATGTCAATCTAGATTATTAAGATCCATTACATCATATTTAACACAATCTAGATTATTTATATCCATTACATCCTAAAACACTCCACTTTTAACATTTTAAAAGAATAAAGCAACATGGAAGGTGTAAATTTAGGTACATTAATAAAATACAACCATGTCAATCTAGATTATTAAGATCCATTACATCATAAAACACTCCACTTTTAACATTTTACTCACCTTGAGTTTGGGGGATACTATCCTATGGAATTTCAATACAGCCATGTCAGTCTAGATTATTAAGATTTATTACATCATAAAACACTCTAGTTTTAACATTTTACAATTTTTACCATTTGAGTTTGGGGGATCCTATCCTATGGAAGTTAAGCTACTTTCAGTTTTTAGGCCTCAAAGTTTGCCTTGAATTAATGGGAGAAAGCCTTGAGAAATGACACATGCTTTAAAGTTAATGGGAGAAAGCCAATGACACATGCTTTAAAGTTTGCCTTAAGAGTTTATGGGAGAAATGACACATGTACACAATTTTCCTTAAAGTGGTTGTGGTTTATGGATATTAAAATGAAGAACTTCTATTTAGATCTATTCCAGAGATTGACTGTAGGGGCATTTACTGGATATGTCACCTTTCATAAAAGATGAGATCCAGAGGCTACCTGGCCCTTTACAGACTCTACCTATAGAACTTGTAGAAGTTAACACTACCTATCCCAATTATACCCTATGAAGTGTGTAGAGGACCCGTGGAATCACTCACACTACTTTACGTAGACATAAGGGTGTATAAGAGTGTACTAAGTTCAAAAATATGGTCATATTGTTGGATATATTTCCCAAGAGCCCAAATGTACTCCTTAAGTATATATGGGGTCTATATAACCATCTACAAAAACAAGTGATTCTTTCCAAGCTAAGGATAATGTATGAGCCATGTGTATACGCACATTATCTAGAAACCATAGGCCAAAATAAAGGGTACTTAAGTGGTTTGAAGAAAAAATAGCACCAAGAAGCTTTGAAGGAGGGGAATAAGAACTGGAAATAGGAGGATAAGAATAAAATAGCCACTACACATCCATGCAAGGGTAGTAGAAATAATTCTAACCATTGCAACATTGATGGTCACATTAAGGAGAATTATTGGATGTTTGGTATGTGTTATATTCTTTATGTGAATACCCCCATGCACTATATATTTTTCTAAGAATAGTGGTGGGAATAAAATGGGAGGAAAGGACCCCCACTTTAGGGTTTCATAGAGATGAAAAATCCCCCACACACAGGTGTTCAGGGGTAGTGCCCCAAAAAAACGTTTTTGGGAAAAAAAAATCTCCCTTTATGATGGTTTTCATCACATGGTTTTTTCTTTTAGCATTTTTCTAGTGCATGGTAGTTTACCCCATGGTTCTACAGTTTCAGTTAAAGAACTAAAGTTTTATCTGATCCAAGGTAATGGATTGGTAGTTTATAATTGTCGTGGGATATATACATATATACATACATACATATGTGTGTGTGTGTGTGTGTGTGTCTGATGGTCTAAAAATTAATATACTAATAAAAAAAATGATCTTCTCGTTTTGGGTTTCTCGAGTAAATTATATGTTAATGCATGTGTTTTACATTGAATATTTTTCATTTTATTAAGAATCTATTTGAAACAATTAACTATATAAGGTTAAAACCTATGTTTTGTATCAAATCACTTTTGTTTTCAATGGGAAACTTTTGTGGCTAATGTGTTTTTCTCAAAATGTGATAGACCCCATTAAAATGGGAGATATATTGAAATGATTCCTATGGTGAAATAAAATAGTTGAGTAGTTTGCAGATATAGATGCATAAATTCAATGAGCATAGTTTTGAGATATATAAGTCCAAAATGGAATAGTTGTTGGTGAACAAATATCAGTGGATCACTATGGATATATCTGCTTCATTAAAAGTGATTTTTCTAGAAGGATGGACTAAGTTGGAAAGAAGGGAAAATATCACAATTATATGTTAATACATGTGTTTTACATTGAATATTTTTCATTTTATTAAGAATATATTTGAAACAATTAACTATATAAGGTTAAAACCTATGTTTTGTATCAAATTACTTTTGGTTTCAATGGGAAACATTTATGGCTAATGTGTTTTTCTCGAAATGTGATAGACCCCGTTAAAATGGGAGATATATCAAATTGATTCCTATCGTGAAATAAAATAGTTGAGTAGTTTAAAGATATAGATGCATAAATTCAATGAGCATAGTTTTGAGATATATAAGTCCAAAATGGAATAGTTGTTGGTGAACAAATATCAGTGGATCACTATGGATATATCTGCTTCATTAAAAGGGATTTTTCTAGAAGGATGGACTAAGTTGAAAAGAAGGGAAAATATCACAATTATATGTTAATGCATGTGTTTTACATTGAATATTTTTCATTTTATTAAGAATCTATTTGAAACAATTAACTATATAAGGTTAAAACCTATGTTTTTTATCAAATCACTTTTGGTTTCAATAGGAAAATTTTATGGCTAATGTGTTTTTCTCGAAATGTGATAGACCCCATTAAAATGGGAGATATATCAAAATGATTCCTATGGTGTAATAAAATAGTTGAGTAGTTTAAAGATATAGATGCATAAATTCAATGAGCATAGTTTTGAGATATATAAGTCCAAAATGGAATAGTTGTTGGTGAAAAAATATCAATGGATCACTATGGATATATCTGCTTCATTAAAAGGGATTTTTCTAGAAGGATGGACTAAGTTGGAAAGAAGGGAAAATATCACAATTATATGTTAATGCATGTGTTTTACATTGAATATTTTTAATTTTATTAAGAATCTATTTGAAACAATTAACTATATAAGGTTAAAACCTATGTTTTGTATCAAATTACCTTTGGTTTCAATGGGAAACTTTTATGGCTGATGTGTTTTTCTCGAAATGCGATAGACCCCATTAAAATGGGAGATATATCGAATTTATTCCAATGGTAAAATAAAATAGTTGAGTAGTTTAAAGATATAGATGCATAAATTCAATGAGCATAGTTTTGAGATATATAAGTCCAAAATGGAATATTTTTTGGTGAACAAATATCAGTGGATCACTATGGATATATTTGCTTCATTAAAAGGGATTTTTCTAAAAGGATGGACTAAGTTGGAAAGAAGGGAAAATATCACAATACAATTGTGTCTCTTAGATGTTGAAGAATGTAGCTAGGTTCAGCCTTAATTATTAATATATTTGTCAAAAAGAATTTATAATTATTGTTTCCTACAAAAATCTAGAACTATTATCAAAACAAAAAATTTTGTTTGGAAACAATAAAAGGCTAGACAAGTGACAAATGGTTATACTAATGATGAAAGAGTGAGACCTTCAATTTAAGAAGGTTGTATAGTATGTCTCTTCCGATGCACTACAACTTTTAAGTGGACTAATATTAAATAATAATAATAATAATAATAATAATAAATTCTAAATTAAAAAAATAATAATAATAATAAAAGGCCAATGAATAGGTTGTTGGTATTTTGTACTTGAAATAAGTTAACTCAAGAAAAATCTACTCAGATGGAGGCAGACCGATGGTATGTGGAGGAGAGAACAGATACAGATTATAAGGCAAAGTATTCAATAGGTAATGAAAAGGAACCATTTGGAGGTGCAATTGGCCATGGAAAATTTCAGCGGAAGAAAAGAAAATAGATATATAAATAGTCATTTCTCAATTTGTATTTGATGGGAAGATATTTTTTCTCTGCTTGAAAAAGTCTGTTTTTCAGTAGAAGAAATGACAACACTAGTTAGCCATTTATGATGGAAATGTATGTAGCTCACCTAATTCTAATGTATGAACAAAAGTTATAATGCAAAACAAATTCAAATGCAGAACCAATTCTTAGGGCCCTCAATAGCCATGCTATACAAATCGTAAGGGCTCACAACATCCATGCTATACAAGCCTGCAACCTCCAAAGGGCCCACAAGGCTTGAACCCTCCAAGCCAAAGTGAGACATCACACAGTTCAACGAAGAATGAAACATAAAACTTATATGTACTTCAAGAATTATAATGTGAATTTTTTTGACATAGATTCAATTCTAGCATGTCACAGACTCTCAGACATGCACGTGATAGTTCAAACTGCACAATGCATGAGACCCTCGCTAATATCTATTTTAGTCACTAGGTTCAGTGTATATTATAAGGATCATAGTAGGCCATAGATCCTGTAATCACCTAGGGAAGGTTCCAATCCAAATTGGAATATTAACATAGTGACAGTGACATGGTGAAAACGTTAACATAATGACAGTGAAAACCTAGTATCAGTCATTTGGAGAGAATTAACATAGTGATAGTGAAAACCTAATATCAGGTGTTTGGAGAGCATTAACATAGTGACAGTGACAACCTAATATCAGGAATTTGGAGAGTGGATTTGGCATAACAACATTCTCATTTGGCAAGTTTGGAGTGAAACATTTTTAGAAATCTTCCTTTTAAACCAAAAAATACTACTCTCTACGATTATGAATATAGCTCAAAAATTTATGATGTAAAATTTTAGTCCTTATTCTGACATATCTGAAATGAAAATTTGAAATTAGAGTTTACTATGTACTATAAATCTGATTTCTTGTTAAATGTTTAACCTTCATAAAACTGTAAATTCAATGACAGAGGATAGCATACCTGGAAATTCGCAGACGATAAGAGGACGAAGCCACAACTAGAAGATGAGCCAGGAGATCACTGAAGACGTCGTGGAGGATGTAGACCAAATTCCCTGCGAACAAAAAAAATCAAAATTAAAATTAAACAAAAAAATCAACAAAAAAAATTACAAAAAAAATAGAGCAACGCGTCACCTCATCGTCGTGGCACAACAGAGCAACACCTCACCTTGTCATAGAGAAACAGAGCAACACCTCATAACAGATCAACACCGCAACATAGCAACACCTCACAGACGTGAGATAGACATACGCAAGATGAACTGACGCGAGACAAAAAAACAGAGCAACAACTCACCTCGTCGTCGCGGCACAACAGAGCAACACCTCACCACATCATAAAGAAACATAGCAACACCTCACAATAGTGCAACACCGCAATAGAGCAACACCTCACAGACGCGAGATGGATAGACGCGAGACAAACAGAAAATGGTAATACGACTGAAACCTATTAAGGTTTGCGGGCTGATATATTTATAAGAACAAGTTCGGCCGAAATATTTTAAAAGTTCGGCTGAACTAATAGTTCAGTCGGACTATTGGTTCAGCCAAACTTTTGTTGCCGTTTTTCCCATCTCCGGCCAAAAATTTATTTTCCGTCATTAGTACACCATTAATGTAAACGACAGAATGATTTTGACCGAACTAATTTCAAAAGCTTAGCCAAACTCTTGAACAGTTCAGTCAAAATTTTATAAAAGTTCGACCGAATCGCTGAGAAAAAACGTTTTCCACCCCCGATTCTCACAAAAGTGTAACCCAACTTCGCATTTTTACCCTTATGGTTATATTTGTATTCTGTTGCATTCCTACATAAATCCAGATCAATGTTGAAGTTGAGGTCGTTGATGGATTCCTTGACTACAATATTTTACTAGGAAAGCCATGGGTATATGCTATGACTACGATCATTTCTACATATTTTAGAATGATTGCCTTTCCACATAAAGGTGTTATCACAGTCATCAATCAACTATAATTCTTTTCCCCCATTTCCCAGGTAACTGGAAGTGTTCCATTAGTTCACGCACCCCAACTCGCACTTCAGAACATTGGTGTAGGACTCTTAAAGGATTCCACTCTCGTGGGAACCTTTGCATTACTGCCGCCTGCGACATCGGCCGAAATTACAAGTATAGAGACTTGCTACATGATATCTTCCACTCCATCTGGCTTAAGGAAGATTACAGGTGATTATGAAGTTGTTACATTGATGAGTTTTTGCCTCCCAGCCCAATTGAGATGGCATAACAATCAATCTATATGGCTTGGGTGGCGAATCTGAAATCATCATCGCCGGTCATTTGGGTTGATCATTCGTTAGATAATGGTACCCCATCTTATCCTTTTTCCTAAACTTTCTTAACCGATGAGAATATTCCAGAAACAATGATGTCAGAAGGAGAACCATGGGAAGATCATCATCATTTCTCCCATCTTCGGGATTATGAAGAAGATAATATTAGTGAAATATATCACCCATAGATAAAAACAGACTAACGAAACTAGTACTATCAGTACCTCTGGTGCGACATCATTCTCACATATACCAGAGTCAGCACAAGTTGTTTCTACATTAGATCAATGGAAACCCTGGGAAAGACTGGTTGACTCAAGTTATGAATTATCATTTATGGTGTTCATCTAACTCCCTAAATGATGACTCTGTTCGACTACGTCTTTTCCAGCATACGCTCACTGGTTTGGCCACAAAATGGTACATTGAGTTACCAAGAGCTTCTTTTGATAATTTCACTGCACTAGCTACTATCTTTTTGCCCCACTTCCAGTTACCCATATGATATGAAACTGGAATGGAACTCTTGACTATTTTAAACAAACTAATGCTACTCACATTTTTGATTATATTCACGAGTGGCGTCTTCATCGTAGAATGGTTAAGACATTTGTTCTTGATCAAATCCTTGCTGAATGGTTCATTAAGTCCCTGTTACCATCTATAACTGAGGATGTGGCTAAGGGTGGTGTCGTCACTGAAGAGTAGGTCATTGTCCGTGCCTAATATTTAGACATGATTTATACTCAGTCTGGCACGCTCTATGAGAAAATTCCCAATGTGCCACAATCTAATTTTAATGTTCCTTCTCCATCTAAGGACTCTCATGCTAGGGACAATATTGTTGAGTCTCAAAAGTGTTTTCCATATTCATACATATTTCCATTACGTCATTACCATTTAGCTCTCATTTCATAACTATCTGACCTAAAACCATACATCAAGTAACCATTTTCATAAATATATGGGTTAGGATCCTTGTCTTCCAAAGTTATTTATTTTATGTGTTTAAAGTGAATTTATGATTAGAAACTAGAAAATTAACATAGTTTAATATATCTATATATGTGTTATGAGTTTTGTGACATGTGTAGGTCAAAAGGAAGCTTCTAGAAGACCTTTATGTGGCCTCCCAAAACCAAATTCGAATTTGAGTGGAGAAGATCATGGGATCATGAGGACATGTCTCATTTCCTTTTTGTATTGAAACTCTAAGAAGATATGTGTCTCATTTCTTATTTGTATTGAAACTCTAAAAATACATGTGTCTTATCATTTCCTATTTTGATTGTAACTCTAGAGATAGAGGGAGAGATTCATGGACTCTCATTAATGAGATAACTTCTCATATTTTTGTATAAATAGGGGAAGATTTTTCCTATCAAGAGTAGTGAAAAAATAGGAGAAGAAGAGAAAGGATTAGAGAGTGTTTTGTAACAAAGTTTAAGATGGAATGGGATGTAGATTTGTGAGTCTATCAATAAAGAAGTTCAGTTCATTGATGTTGTTTTGATTACAACTTTAAGGAGCTGAATAATTTCACCAAATTGGTAGCAGAGGGCCCCTACTATTCAAGGAGGTTTTACATGTTTTCTAGATAATTCATTTTCAATTTTGTTTTGTCATATTTCCTTACTTAGATTTCTTTCTGAAATCATAGTTTTTAGCATTATTTTTCATGTCATTTTCTTAGATAAAGGATCCTCATGATATTGCAGTTAGTCTCTTTCTCAAGCTCTTCCAATACATCTCTATTAAATGAATGAGATTCAATTGTGATATTCTGAGTTATTAGCATTTCATTTTCTGTTATTTAGTTAAAAAGAAGATCCTCATTATACTGCAGTTAGTCTCTTTCAAAAGCTTTTCCAATAAACCTCTAATTCACGAATGAGACTAAGTTGTAATATTTTGAGTTATTGATTGTTTTGCTTCATAGAAGATCCTTATCACAATATGATTAATATCTTTCAAAAATCTCTTCCAATAAACCTCTAACTCATGAATGAGATTTATTTGTAACGTTATAAGTTGTTTCAGCATTTCCTTTTATGTTTTAGGAGATCCTCATTGCATTAGAATTAATATTTTTCACAAGCTCTTCCAACAAATCTCTAACTAAATGAATCAAATTAAGTTGTAGTGTTTTGAGTGACTTTTCATTTCATGAATGTTCATTTAGAAGCTGTAATATCATGGATTAGGACTCTCTGTTTTCATCATTTCCTAGTTAGGAACAGAATTTGCAAATAAACTCTGTTTTAATTCATTTATTAACATTTCCTTTTCTCCCTTTTGACATAGATCTAACTTCATATTTTTAGCATAGAGTAGCATACTAAGAATCAAACATAAAAACCCAAAAACATCAATAAAATAGTAAAAACAACGAAGTAAGAAAAATGGATACTTAGGCACATATAGTGCATCACACTTCATCAGTTTACTAACCCTGGTCGATAATTTATGTTAGCAATTTAGGACACTAAATTGACTAAACAAGTATGATCGGTACTACAAGCACACATCACTCTACTGCATATGATCCTGCGCCTTCTTCCAAAATCCATGCCGTGTCATCTTACAAGGGAAAAAGAGACAAGCAACTCGGAGGTAAGAAAAAGGGGAAATCAAAGGAAGAGCAAACTTCTACCCTGCAGCATCGATCATTTACCCTTGCATTATCTGTAATGAGGAACAATTTGTTTGGGATTGTCCTCACCGTGCTGAAGTCTCAAAAATGGTTAAGACCTCACATGTGTCAGCTGTGTTGACAGATCCATTTTCGAATTCGGATACAAATTTGGTTGCTACTGATCCAAATTCTAGTTCCCAAGTCCTTATGTTGTCTATCACGAATCCATCGACTGATGTTTTGGTATCAACGCGTAATAAATATTACGATAGTCAGGCTACTGATCAACCTACTACCTTGACCACGAATCCGTCTATGGAATCAGTACCGCCTACTACTATTCTTGAATTGACAATAAAACCACCAAAGAGAGTCATTCATAAATCGACATTTAATGCTCGAGCTCAAGCTGCTCAAAATTATAATATAGTTGAAGATTTGGTTCAATCCCCTTTAACTATGTCAGCACTTGAGGTGCTTCAAAATTTTCCCTCCCAGAAGCAGGCTTTGTTGATGGCAATTGGTGGAATTGATCTGGCAGATTCAAATCTCATAGTCTTTAATCATATGGGCTATGTGCCACAATTACTAGTATAATTTGCATTCTCCATCCAAGTAATTTTTCTCAATCACCTTGTTCATATTACTATTATTGATGAGGGAGAATCTATGTGCATTATGTCTCTAAACTTTTGGAAGTCACTTGGCTCGCCACATCTATGTCAATTGCCTACGATGTTGAAAGTTTTCGATAGATGTACATATAAGCCTTGTGGTATTATCAATAAACTGCATGTTGAACTAGGGGGAAAAACAATGAATTTTGAATTTGAGGTCGTTGACGGACCCCTTGACTACAATATTTTACTCGGAAGGCCATAGGTATATGCTATGACTGCGATCGCCTCTACATATTTTAGAATGATCGCCTTTCCACATAAAGGTGTCATCACACTCATCAATCAATTGTCCTTCTTTTCCTCCACTTCCTAGGTAACTGGAAGCGTTCCATTAGTTCACGCACCCCAACTCGCACTTCAGAACATTGGTGTAGGAATATTAAAGGATTCCACTCTGATAAGAACCTTTGCATTATTGCCACCTGCGAAATTGATAGAAATTGCAAACATAGAGACCTGCTACATGATATCTTCCACTCCATCTGGCTTAAGGAAGATTACGAGTGATTTTGAGGTTGTTACATTGGATGAGTTTTTTCCACCCTACCCAATTGAGCTAGCATAACAATCAATATATATGGCTTGGGTGGTGCATCTGAAATCATTGTCGTCGGTTGTTTAGGTTGATCGTCCATTAGATTTTGGTACTCCATCTGATCCTTTTTCCTCAACTTTCTTGATGGATGAGAATATTTTGGAATCCATGATGTCGGAAGGATAACCATGGAAAGAATATCATCATCGCTCCCATCTTTAGGATTATGAAGAAGAAAATATTAGTGAACTATATCACCCATCGATCAAAAATATCTTTTCAAAATCTTTTCCTATTAATACAATCGATTCCGAGCGAAATTTATCAAATATTGAAGAAACTCTTTCTATCGATATTTTGACTAAACCTAGCGTGGTAGAAAATATTCATGTCGGTGTGTCTTGTTCTCCATCAGAACTCGAAACATATCACTCTCTCTTTCGTGAATTCCTAGATATCGTTGTGTGGTCTTACGATGAAATTCCATCTATTGACATTAGTATCAATGAACACACTATCAATATGTACCCTGATGTCAAACCGATACGTCAATGCCTTCGTCCTGTACATCCGAAGAAGGCTGTTGCCATTAAAGAAGAAGTTGAAAAACTTTTGCGTGATGGTTTCATTTACCCTGTTCCGCTAATTGTGTGGGTTTCCAACATCGTTCCTACTATGAAAAAACAAGAAACCATCAGAGTGTGTATCGATTATCAGGATGTTAATATTTATTGTCCAAAAGACAACTATCCTACTCCCTTTATCGACCATATTATTGATGATCATGCTGGATGTGAAATATTTTCATTCATGGATGGATTTTCTGGCTACAATCAAATCAATATCAGCCCGGAAGATCAATATAAGAAAACATTCATCTGTCCCTGGGGCACATTCGCTTATCAGAAACTCCCGTTTGGTTTAAAGAACAATGGGGAAACTTTTCATAGAGCAATGGATTATGCTTTCAATGACATCAAGCACATTGTTCAACCTTATCTAGATGATTTATCCGCACATTCACAGAACCAGACTGATCACTCGATGCATTTGAGAGCCATATTTTTATGCTACCGAGATTACAAAATATGCCTTAATCCACATAAATGTGTGTTTTGTGTTGGTTCTGGTTGTTTTCTTGGATTTGTCATCTCAAAAGAAGGAATTTGAATCGACCCCTTGAAGGTCTAGGCTATTCTTGATTTGCATGCGCCCTCAAATTTTCTTCAGTTACAGAAATTACAAGGAAAGGAAAACTTCCTAAGGAGGTTCATACCCAACTACGTCAAAATGGCTAAAGGATTTACTCGGCTCTTGAAAAAGGGGATTCCCTTCAATTGGGATCAAGATGCACAAGCTTCTTTTGATGTTGTCAAGGATACAATTTTCCGAGCGTCATTAATGTATCCCCCCAATTATCAGAGTGATTATTTCTTATATATCGCTGCGGCTGATATGACCATTGCTATGGTATTGGTCCAAGTAGAAAATGGGATAGAACATCCTATCTATTGTTTGAGTCGTAGTCTCAATGATACATAAGTGAAGTATTCATACATAGAAAAGCTTGCCTTGGCGGGTGTTCAAGCTATCCAAAGATTTCACCACTATATCCTTTTTCAGAAGACCATTTCCATTTCAAATTGCAACCCCATGAATTACATTTTATCACGTCAAATATTGGGGGGAAAGTATTCAAAATGGATTTTCATTTTGTAGGAATTTGATTTAGAATTCATCAAATCTAAGTCAAATAAGTCTTTAGTTTTGGCTGAGCTTCTCTGTGACCTTCCCTCTAATAGTACTGCTACTATGTCAGAACCATCTATTCCTGAAAATTCTTTGTTTCTGATCGGATCATATGATCCTTAGTATGGGGATTTGATCATTTATCTCCAAACCAAGACTTTTTAGCCCGATACCTCTCGCTTTGACTAGTGACGTATTCGATACCAAACCAAATATTATCTTATCTTCGGTGATAAAATTTATCTTTGTGGTGTCGATACAATTTTAAGAAGGTGCCTCACTCATGAGGAGGAATAAAAGGTTTTAAATGATTGTCTTTCTGGGATTGTGGTAGACATTTGTCTGGATATGCTACCACGTAGAAGTTACTCTGTGCCAGTTACTTTTGTACTACCATATTTCGCGACTACATCATCGCGGTCAGAAGTTATCATGCATGCCAGATATTTGATCATAAAATCCGTAAACCTCCAGTGTCAATGCATCTTGTTGTCTTTGTGGGATGATTTTCAAAATGGGGTATTGATTCCATGACCTGTAACCCTCGTTCGTTCGGGGGGCATGGTTATATTATTGTCGCAGTAAACTACTTTACCAAGTGGGCCGAAGCAATGCCTACATTCAACAACATGGGACAAACAACTGCATATTTTTTATTTAATCACGTCATTGCACGATTTGGTGTTCCACGGGCTATAGTCACAAATCATGGTAAGCATTTTTGCAATCACATGATGACTGAATTGACTGCCAAATTAGGACTGTCACATGATAGTTATACTCCTTATTATCCACAATCAAATGGACAAGCTGAGGCTATCAAAAATATTCTTAAACGAATGATTCAACGAATGATAGGAGTTCGTAAAAAAAACTGGAATTTGATCCTCTACTTGGCTTTGTGGGCATACCAAACCTCGGTAAGAAACGCAACCAGATTTACCCCCTTTCAATTAGTGTATGGTCTGGAATCTATCTTGCCAATCATATGTGAAATAATGTAGTTGAAACTCACAATCAACTTGTTACCTGACACCTTAGAAGAAGAAGCACATCTTTTTAACCTCATCCATCTTGATGAAACGCATCATGAAGCCCTATTGACCAACAAAGCGCATATGAGACGTATAAAGACACAATATGACAAACATGTCCAGCCTCGCATTTTTTCAAAGGGCGACTTGGTCCTTCTTTATGATCACGAAGCTGATGTAATAGGTATAAGGAAATTTGAGCCATTATGGCATGGCCCCTATATTTTCAAAAGAGTTCTTGCTAAGGGTTGCTACGAGTTGGTAGATTACGACGGAATTCCATTGGCGCAGCCCCGAAATGGGTTATACTTGAAACGTTAATATGTTTAATCATGAGCATAGTAATTTTTGTATTACATTGTATATATATATGTTATTGATTTGAATTTACTGTCTTAGTTTGTTTTTTATAGTTTTCTTTACGTTAGTAATCCGCTTTACATTTCATCACAGATGTCTGAATCCTTGGAACCATTTGTTGGGTATGCTAATGGTTCTAGTCATAGTACGCAGAATCTATCCTCTGCAGCGTGGTGTTGGAAATACTGAGAGGGGGGGTGAATCAATATTCCTTTCAATTAGAGAATTAGTTAATCTTCAATTATTATCAGTGTTTGTAAAATGATAGCAGCAAACAAGAGGAACACAAATGCACACAGTTTTTAAGGTGGAAACCCACTATAGGACAAAAACCACCTAATGCTTTTCTAATAATTCTTTAATATTCAACTCCAATTGAAAATAAAGCTCCAACTTCCTAGAATTTAGAAAAGCATTCTTCTCTAGCTCCCACATGATGGATGCTCCAACGGCCGATATTATTCAGTAGTCAACTGAACGGATGCCCCAACACCCAATGAGATACAACTCACCCTAGCACCATCCTACCACCCTATAGAAGAATAAAAGAAGAATGGACTCCCGTACTAGGGAAAATGGTCCACTTTACAATGATATAGAATGATGTAGAAGAATAAGATATACTAGACCATAACCCCAACTTTGACACAACCACCTAATGATGATCCTAAACCTCCCAACATTGCCTCTTCAACCCTTGGCAGATAGACACTAGTACAATTTTTACAATAATGTATTTACAATGACTTAGTACAGAGATACCTTTATAATGATTGTATGCAGTGCTGCCCACTTGAAGAATTCATATGATGAAATTCTTGCTGTTGTATGCACCTTGGTTTCTTCTCTTTTCATGCTACCCTCTGCTGCACCTTGCTTTGCTTTTCTGCCGTAGAAATTCTGGTCCTTGCAACCCTTGAAAACACATGATCTAGCTTTTTCTTGCCTTCTAGTAGCTCAATATTGAATTTGGTGTATCTATGTTATTTCAGATCCTCAATATCTGATTTTCGGTCCTATAGTAGTCCTCTGAGTTTTATTTCTAATGCCATAGGTCTGACCCAATTTGGATTCTTCAAGAGAGAGTTATACCCAATTTCTCACAATGCCCTAATTATGGACTGTTTTAGCAGAGCGCACTTGTACAGCGTGCCACGTGTCACTGTTTCTTCATTTGGCTTTGAAATTTATAGAGAGAAAACTACAGACTGTGCAATATCTGTCACTTTTTATGGAATTCCAATCCAATACTCAGAGAGAGAGTTATGACGAATTTACCAAGGTCACTTCTTTAAGATGAATTTTAGGAGCCTGCAAAAACCCTAACTTCCACAGATCATATCTCCAAAAATGTTACGCATCTTGATCTGAAATTTTTACAAAATCTTCCTCAGGATTTCGTCTTCGTCTCATAAAAATTTCAGCTTCTGAACCTTCGTAGAAAAAAATTTAGAGTGAAAATTCCACAATGACCTGTTTCAGATGGCGAAATCCTTTTCCTAAGGAGAAAATGAAGATCACAATTTATATAAATGCTTAAGTTGAGAGGGGCTTCAACAAGTGAACGTGGAAGGGATTTTAGGAGCTTAAAAAATATTAGTTATTACTTTTTAATGACCCATGCCCCAACCCCATGGGGTTTTATCCCACTAACTAGGGGTACAAACTTCAGACATGAATATCTCTCAAACCGTGAAGAATTACATGGCATGCCATATATCAACGGAAACATCTCGACAAGTAGAAACCATCAAAAGAATTATTGACATAGAATATATTAATTTGGTAGGTCAAAATTCCCATGCAATATTGGGTTAGACCCTGGTGCTGCTTGGGTTGACATCAATGACAACCGCTGATCAATAATCTCCCCCTTTGGCATTGATGGCAACACAAGTACTCCCCCTGCGATCATGACACCTCTTCCTACAACATTCTCTCCCCCTTTGACATCAACGGAAAAGGGTAACTCCCCCTGAAACACAACCATCCTGTGGACCTGTACACACTTCCACTCCCCCTAACACACAACCGTCCTGCAAACCTGTAATATACTTCCGCTCCCCCTTTATATTCTGAAAAAGGAAAATCTAATGAGAACTTGGGAGAATCCCAAGCTTCTGGCGAAGATATTCCAATGCTGATGAATATTTAATATGTGATTCTTTTGGTGCTGCTTGGAATCTTGCTACTTGTCCAACTGCTTGCATAACATCTGGTCGGGAGGCTGTTACATATAGAAGACTACTAATCATAGATCTGTACAACCTTTGATCCACATCCTTAGATGATTCATCTATGCTCAATTTGCAACCTATTACCATTGGAGTAAGAATGGGTTTGCAATATTCCATTTTAAATTTCTTGAGCATTTCCTTGATGTACTTGGCTTGACATATAAATATTCCTTTCTCTTGCTGAGATATTTGAAGCCCTAATAAGTATGTCAGCTCACCAAGTAAAGACATCTTGAAATCACTTTGCACCTTTGTAGCAAACTTCTTACTTAGTCGATTATCATTGCTACCAATTATTGTATCATCCTCTTTAGCTATTAGACATGCTTTAGTTGCTTCATCCAGAACATATATGTCGTTTGGAGCTCGACTTGCTGTAGCCACAATTTAAGCATACACGCCTTTCCTGATTTCACATTTCGTGGAGTTGAATAGTATTGTGTCCTTGATCACACATTTGTCCAACACTGAGCAGATTATGATTCATGTTTTCAACCAATAGAACATTCTTGGCTAAAGCATCTTTTCTTCCGAGAGTGACAGTACCTAATCCTATAACATTTGAATATCCATCATTTCCAAAGGACACGGTTCTGTCCTTCTTCTCTTTCAGAGATACAAATTTATTTCTATCTCCAGTCATATGCGTTCAGCAACCGCTATCAACATACCACACATCTTTGTTCTTTTGAGCCTTGAAAGCGAGAGCACAATTATCATTCTTCTTCTTCTTCCATGTTCGTTCATTCTGTGGCTTCGAAGATTCTTCTGGAGGATTTTCAAGTCTGTAGTCTTTCGCTATGCGTCCAAAGTTTCGACATTTGTAACATTCAATATTATTTCTTAAATGCTCAAATCTATTGATGTTTCGCTGAGCCCTGGGAGGTTCATATTTGACAGATCTTCTGGAATTGTATTCATTCCTAGGGTATGTGCGACATTCTATAGCTTTATGACCAAATTTTCCACATGAATAACAGTAGCCATAAAAAATATGTTGGTACCTGGATGGAAATTTTCGTCAAGGAATCGTCTTCCAAGGCTGTTCTTATGAATCTTGTCCAATGAAGTCTACATGCATGTCAGATCTCATAGGTTCATTGTATTTTGTTGTAGAAGGTCTTGCTTCTTCTTCTTTGTAACCGATGCCAGTTTTGTTGTTGTAAGATCGTTGATTGTTGATGAGTTCTTCCAATGCCCTTGAGCTGTTGGCATAGTTTTGGATAGGTTTTCCTTTCTTCACTTCCTCACGCAACGAGACTACTTTTGCTTCTAATTCTTCCCTTTATTGTTTTCTTTCTTCCAACTTCTTTTGAAGTGACTCTTCAATGCATTTGTGTTCTTCAACTTCAATTTTGAGACCTTGAACTTTTTCTTCAAGAGTTTTGGAACGGATCTTCTCCACCTTGAGATCTTTTATAAGCTTGATTGCTTCCTCATAAAATTCTTCTATGGTCCATCCTTCTTCTTCGTTGTTTGATACCTATTTTTTATTGTGCTTGGCCATAAACAATAATATTTCATTGGCTTCTTCTTCATTGTCATTGTCTTCATCGGATGATGAGCTATCTTCTTTAGAGAGAAAGTTCCTTTTGGATCCTTGCTTGTTGAATTTCTTAAAACCTTTCTTTCCTTTTGAGTTGCCATTACTTTTGTTTGGAAATTTTGCTGCAAAATGCCCAACCTCATTACAGCTGAAACATATCAATGGAAGTTTACCTCTGAATTGTCCCTTAGCAATTTTTAGTTTTCTCATGAAGTAAGCATATTATTCATCTGAAAGACCTTCTTCATCATCTCCCTTTTCTTCACACTTACAGGTGCATGTCTTTTCAACTGAAGGTTGTTTATCCTTATTGGTTTTATTAGATGCAACGAACATAGTTTCTAGATGCGAAGTACCCTCTTCTTCATCAAGTCTCATTTCGTATGCTATGAGAACTCCATGTAATTCCTCTTTGCTGAGTTTGTCCAGATTTGCACTGTATTCTAAGACCGATACCTTTGGGTTGAATCTCCCTGGTAATGTTCTAAGAATCTTCCATATAATAGTCTTCTCGTCAACTGGCTCTCCCAATCCTTCCAGAGTATTGGTTATTTCATCAACGTATTGGAAGTATGCAGCAATGTTGCAATCTTCTTTCATTCTGAGTTGCTCAAATTTTGCTCTATAGATTTGAAGCTTTGCTTCTTTGACATTTGAGTCACTTGCATATATATTCTCAAGCTTGTCCCATACATTTTTGGTAGTTTTACAACCCAACACCTTATGATAAGCAGATTCAATAAGTCCACTGATAATAATATTCTTTGCTTTTGCATCATTTACCAAATTCTTCTTACCTTGTTCATCCGTAGTTGATGTAAATCCATTTTGAACAGTTTCCCATACTTCATAACCTTGCGCCAAGAGATAGACCTCCATTATTCCTTTCCAGAGTGCATAATTATTTTCATTGAATAGAGGTACACCATTATTGGTATGCTCCATGACCTCCTTCTAGCTGTTAAACTTCTATTGAAGGAACCAAGCTCTGAAACCAATTGTTGGAAATACTGAGGGGGGGGGGGGGGGGTGAATCAGTATTCCTTTCAATTAGAGCATTAGTTAATCTTCAATTATTATTAGTGTTTTAAAAATGATAGCAGCAAACAAGAGGAACACAAATGCACACAGTTTTTAAGGTGGAAACCCACTCCGGGACAAAAATCACCTAATGCTTTTCTAATAATTCTTTAATATTCAACTCCAATTGAAAATAAAGCTTCAACTTCCTAGAATCTAGAAAAGCATTCTTCTCCAGCTCCCACTGGATGGACGCTCCAACGGCTGAGATTCTTCAGTAGTTAACTAAACAGATGCCCCAACACCCAATGAGCTACAACTCACCCTACCACCACCCTACCACCCTATAGAAGAATAAAAGAAGAATGGACTCCCGTACCAGGGAAAATGGTCCACTTTACAATGATATAGAATGATGTAGAAGAAGAAGATATACTATACCATAACCCCAACTTTGACACAACCATCTAATGATGATCCTAGATCTCCCAACACTGCTTCTTCAACCCTTGGCAGATAGACACTAGTACAATTTTTACAATAATGTATTTACAATGACTTAGTACAAAGATACCTTTACAATGATTGTATGTAGTGCTACCCACTTGAAGACCTCATATGATGAACTTCTTGCTGCTGTATGCACCTTGGTTGCTGCTCTTGTCATGCTACCCTCTGCTGCACCTTGCTTTGCTTTTCTGTTGTAGAAATTATGGTCCTTGCAACCCTTGACAACACATGATCTAGCTTTTTCTTGCCTTCTAGGAGCTTGATATTGAATCTGGTGTATATCTATTATTTCAAATCCTCAATATCTAATTTTAGGTCCTATAGTATTCCTCTGAGTTGTCTTTCCAATGCCATAGGTTTGACCCAATTTGGATTCTTCAAGAGAGAGTTATACCCAATTTCTCACAATGCCCTAATTATGGTCTGTTTCAGCAGAGCACACTTGTACGACGTGCCGCATATCATTGTTTATTCATTTGGCTCTGAAATTGATAGAGAAAAAAATACATATTGTGCACTATCTGCCACTTTTTACAGAATTCCAATCCGATACTCAGAGAGAGTTATGACGAATTTACCAAGGTCACTTCTTTGAGATGAATTTCAGGAGCCTGCAAAAACCCTGACTTCCACAGATCATATCTCCAAAAATGTTACGCACCTTGATCTGAAATTTTTATAGCAGTTTCCTTAGGATTTCAGCTTCGCCTCATAAACATTTTAGCTTCTGAACTTTCGTATAAAAAAATTTAGAGCGAAAATTCGACGATGACCTGTTTCAAATAGCGAAATCCTTCACCTAAGGAGGAAATGAAGATCACAATTTATATAAATGATTAAGTTGAGAGGGGCTTAAACAAGTGAGTGTGGGAGGGATTTTAGGAGCTTAAAAAATATTAATTATGACTTTTCAATGACCCATGCGCCAACCCCATGGGGTTTTAGCCCACTAACTGGGGGTACAAACTTCAGACATGAATATCTTTCAAAATGTGAAGAATTACATGGCGTGCCATATATCAATGGAAACATCTCGACAAGTAGAAACCATAAAAAGCATTATTGACCCAGAATATATTAATTTGGTAGGTCAAAATTCCCATGCAATATTGGGTTAGCCCCTAGTGCTGCTTGGGTTGACATTAATGACAACTACTGATCAACACGTGGGCCATTTTCGCTCCAAACGATGAGTTAGTGAGTTTTCAAGGGATTTGTATTGGTTAGTCGACAAACAATATTGTTGAGTATAACACGTTGATCGAAATTCTCTATGATGCCATTTCATTTGGTATTAACCACATCATCATAAGGTTGGACTCAGAACTTGTGGTATTACAACTTACTAGTGTTTATACTGTTAGAAATCCAACATTGCATCGTATGTTCCTAAGAGTTTGACTTTTGGAAAGACATTTTGATTTTATTCAATATCAACACATTTCCAGAAACTTGAACACATTAACTGATTCTTTAGCGAGCTATGTTATAGAAATACATTTGTAACAAATGTAAAGATACATTTACATAATTGAATATGATTGCAAAATAAACATATGAAAACACTGAAATCAAATAGATAGATAGTTATAGGTTTTTAAGTTTTTTTTTCCCAAGACACATTGGTCATCTAACCTCAAAATGTATGCAACATGTCAAAGGTAAAATAGTGATGCTCATGATAACATACTACTGATCTAGCTATCCTACATAGTAACCACATCCAATGGTTAGGAACACCAATAGTATGTCTCTACAGTCGCTTGGGTAACTCTTCGATCCAGAAATCCGGAATCCTGAAGGTCAACCCCTCTATGTGTTGCTGAAGCTCAGCAAAAGTATTAGTCATATCTAAATCCTGAAGGACTGCTCTCCCGAAAACCCTCTATGTTGGCTCATCCACTCCATGCTCTGGCTCTCCCACTGATTTAACTCGACCCACATCTGCATTACAATAAAACTTTAGTTTAGTCTTGGGAAAACATTAAAATACAAAAACATGTATAAACCTTAGAAAAAAGAAAACATGGTCAAAACATTCCTACAGATTGCACCCCACTGAGTGCCTTCTGGTAAGGCTAAATATGGAATTCCTCGGAAGTCGATGCCTACATATGCATAGTCATTGATGGCAATAATTTATCGCCTGAACCGGGCGAAGAATGCAGTCAAGAACACGATGGATGATTGGCCTGCATGTCTAGCCATCAGTTCTACCCATCTCTACATCCTTGTATCTCTAGGGTTAGATACACCCAGCGTCACATGTTGAGGCTACATCAATGGAATCAACTCTAAAGAAAAAAAAATGAGGATCAAACCATAATTGAAAATTTTCTTCCTTCCTCCATTTTCCTTTCTCAGTTGTTCTTTCATTTGAGAGAGTACAACTTCAACCTAGTTGAAAACTGTTGGTTCCATGCACTCTAGTGCATACTTCATATAAGATCTGTTCGCTACATGTAGTGTAGCAGTACGAGGAAGCTTTGCGATCGTGAATAATATGGTTCTCAATGGAAAAACATGAACGTCACGATGTTTATTTTCCCATCCTTGCTAGCCTTTGCCCCTAGATCGCAATACTGCAAAATATATTATCTCACAGTCTCTCCTCCGAGAGCAGACCCTGAGAGAGAAATAGGTAGGCCTCTCCTCGACAAGCCTGTCAGAAAATAGATATCCTCCACTGAAATTGGGACCACTTTGTTCCCAATATGAAATGCCTCAATTTCTGGATTCCATGCACGAACAAGGAACTCCAATAGTTCCATCTGTTGCCTCATACCTGATAGACGAAAGTACTTCAATAACCCACAGTCTCTGAGGGCTCTCACAGTACCCAGATCATTAAGGGAAATCATGTTTTGTTCTTCATGCTCTATTTCCCTCCAAGTAATTGTCATTTTGGTCCGTTGAATCACTGAAACATAACCATAAGACTCATTAGGACCCTTTTCGTGCAAAAAATTAGGAAAAATTTGGGTACAATGCAAGAATAAAAAATGTGAATTGCGCCCAACACGGTCTTGGTCAATAAATAATGCATTGCATATGCACCTAAGCTTCATTTCAAGTGCATTCCAACAGAGTTTTCAATGCCCAAGGGTGTGTTGCCCTCTTTTGAAAATAGATTTACCCTAAGAGGCCAAAAATCCTAAAAAAATTCAATGAAATGAAAAAAAAGGACTACTGAAAGAAAGAGGAGGTTTATGGCACCAACCCAGATCAAACAACGATGAAAACCGTCCACAGAATCGATTGCAATCAACAGTTGAAGTTCGGGGGAAAAAAAAGGTTCAGAGCTCCAAAATGAAAATGGTAACTTTAAAATGGTAAAAATGAATGGTAAAACTTTTTTAATTAGTCATTTGATTATTTTCAAATCATATTTATTGCTCCGACTATGGTTTTATTCAATTTTTATTATGAAATAGGTATTTTTAATCCATTTGATGTTGTTCTAAACATGTTTACAACTGCTATAGCAGATTAATTGTGCACACTTATTTCGAGAATGATTTGTCCACAAAGCATACTTTTATCCTTATTTTTTGAGCTTTGATAAAAATGAAAAAGGACTTGAGGCGCACTTTTATCTCTTTTTCGAGCTTCGATAACATCGAAAAAGGAACCCGTGGAGTCTTCTTTTAGCTTTTTTCAGACTCCAATAATGTGAAAATATTGTCGAGCACTTGTCTTTTCATGCTCGTAAAAGTAAATGAATTGACATCTACTCTATATAAGTTTAACCCTTTTCTGGACTGAGATAGATTATTTACGAAAAAGGAAAGCCTTAGTCGAACAGGGCTAAGAGGTTCTCTCAGATATCATTTTACAATTTTTTGGATTTGAGCGAAAAATTTACAAAAAACTACTTATGGAGTTTTCTTTTGTCCTCTGTTTCAAACTCTTTAAATATGAAAAAGGATTGGGCTGTCACGATCGTTAGGCTCATTAAAACATAAAATAGCGACGAGCTTGTCGATCATGGAAAGAACGAGTTTCATTCATCGCTAGACTCGTTAAATTATTAAATAGCGATACATTATTCGCCCAAAGGGTTGAATTATAGATCAAGCATATGTTACCCTCCTCAATATTGTTAAAAAATAAAGAGGTACTGGTCGACAAATGACCGGGGAAAATTTGGGAAAGTGAACATAAATTTTTATGGTAGCAAGTCGCTCTTGAACATGAGACTTCACTCCATCATCATGACTATTTGGGTTGGGTAATCTTCTTGATGGTTCATTCATACCTATGGTTCATCATACCTTCACTTCAGTTTTGGGTCAATGCTGCCAACTCATCTCAGTGTCATAGATATGTTCAAGAGAATTCATCCAGTGAATACTCATCCTTCTGCAATAATCATTAAACCTTCATTTTCATGACTGTCATCCCTAAACATTGCTATATCCAGTCACGTTTTGTCTCCAAAATTAGTAACTCTTGTTTTGCAATAAAGTGACTTCCTGTTGAAATCATCTCATCACCGTGGAAGTTTACTTAGAAATATCATCTTCCAGTACCATGAGGCTTGTTACAACATCAACAAGATCCTCACTTTCAGACCTTTGACTGGAATATTTTGTTTGGCGTTCGACATCAAATCATCTATTCATGCCTTACGAAATGTACTGTAGTACCTTGAGAGCCATTAACATAAATGGTGGTTCTCTAGCGTTTGTTAACAACTCATATTATTGGCTGGTAATCGAACAATGTCTTTCCATGTTCGACTACAAATCATATAGTCGCATGGCTAGACTTGTACCTGAATGATCAAGTGAACAAAATAAGAATACCCTGGATCTAGTTTTAGCCATTTGGGCTTCGATTTCAAGATTGTTGTACAAATCATCTGTACGATGACCTTACATACAGATCATCATCCAAACATGGGCCTATATCTGTAGGCATGTCTATATTGGGCAACATTCCAATGTAGACGACATTCTGCACTATGTACATGTTACTAGATAGTTTATGTGTTGAGCATGGGAATGCCTCCCTCAGCAATTCGTGATCAAGAGGATATATCATGATGTAATGTATTGTAATATTGATGCAATTTGCCACTCCGCTTCAGTTCCAGCCCATCACATCATAAAGCATCTCATTCAAAAAATATTGTTATTATATTGACTTCATGCTTTAGGGGGCAGCTGTTATAGGTCAATTTGGGCATCATCCCCCATGAACTGGTCAAACTAGACACATACCCAAGACCAATGTAATAGGGTCTATCATCCCCTATCATTTTAGTTGCTATATGCCCTAAGATAAGAACAAATCATTCATGGCTTCTATTGTGAGATTTCCAAGGTTTGAAGTATATGTTATATCACTTATGAGAACACCAACATTGCCTCTCAAGGGATTAACTACGTTGCATATGAAGCTCCCTCCATTCAAGGGTGCACTGCAATGCACTTCCCGAGATTCAAGAGTGCATTGGTCAAATGGGAGTGAAATTTTCATTGTTCCGGAATCTCCACATAGCCAGTGCCTTCTAGAAGAGTCCATATGTGTCAAACTTCGAATCCAAGTGTCTGTCTAACACCTCTGAACTTGGAAACATGTCTTGCTTATTATTAGAAAGTCATTGATTGAGAAACTACCATAAATTGCCCTATAAATAGAGCACAGATCCTAGTTCTAGGGAAGGAAGAATTTTTGTAAAGAAATGCTGTTGGATTCTCAATTGAGAGAGTGAAATAAGTGATATGCTGCTGGTGATATATTGATTGTGATGAGGCTGGGATGAAGCTGGAGCTGGTGACATCAAATCAATCATTGGTTGTAACCTCCCCCTTCTATTCTTTAATAAAGATTGTTGTTCATTTTCCCATATATGTATCTATTTATGTTTCTATTTCTCATGCATTGGACTCTTAAATGATATATATGTTTCATGTTTAATCAATTTAAATGATTAAGGTAAATATGCATCTATATATTGCAATCTCTTTGCTGTTCTTTGTTTATACTTGCAGGAATCAATTCGGCGATCTAAGTTGGATTGGAGGCTACAACAAAAGCGACAGAAGGAGAATAGGAAATGCTTGGATCAAAAGTAGGTTCTTCTATCTTCCAGTATGTCTATTTATTCTTAGAGAAAATGATAGCAAAGTCTTTAATCTGTTGTTCTAAGTGACTAGCACCACACTTAGGGAATTTGATTTATCCATAGATCATAAGTCTGCATAACACTCCTCCTTCTATTCTTTAATAAAGATTGATGTTCATTTTCCCATATATGTATCTGTTTAAGTTTCTATTTCTCATGCAATGGACTCTTGAATGATATATATATTTCATGTTTAATCGATTTAAGTGATTAAGAGAAATAAGCATATGTATATTGCAATATGTTTTTTGTTCTTTGTTTATACTTGCAGGAATCAATCTGGAAACCTGAGTTGGATTGGAGGCTACAACAAAAAAAACATAAGGAGAATAGGAAGCGCTTGGATCACAAGTAGGTTCTTCTATCTTTCTACGTGTCTATTTATTCTTAGAGAAAGTGATAGAAAAGTCTTTAATCTGTTGTTCTAAGTGCCTAGCACCACACTTAGGGAATTTGATTTATCCGTAGATCATAATTCTGCATAACACACCATTGAAACTTATTTGGGATTTAACATTCCATAAGTTAAAATTATTAACTTTGGAAAAAACTACTATTAATATTGGAGAGCAAGAGAGACAAGGTATGATGTTTACTATAATAGCTCGAACTAATGATTTGAATGTTCTACGATTTCAATTGCCATTTTCATATGATCCATATGAAAATATGGCAAAACTATCATGTGTGACAATAAGAACAATACAAGAAAATAATCTGAGATTGATTACAATGAAGACTATTTGTAACTAACTACATTATTATTATTAACATGTTCTATCATTCAACACCGTTACATTGTGATTTTGCATTCAAAAATTTTATTTCATCAATTTTCATCATTCAAGTTACTAACAATCTCTATCTTTTTTTCACAAAGAAAAAATTCGTAACTTTTCATTAAGATAGGTTACATGTTACATATGCTGGTAGTATACTACTAATCAGTCCAAAGACTATTACAATTCTGCCACTTAGCCTTCATGCAGGCAGTAAACAGTCCCAAAAATGTATATCTTTTCAATATGTAGCCAATGTACACATAGTAAGTTCGGTGCATAACTTACTAGAAAAAAGAAACAAAAACATATAAAAAGTAAATATACATGTCGATAAAGAAAATCCAGGGAGATAGTCACAAAATTCTCCCAAATAGTTGTACAAATAGACAACCATCTATGCAGGTGCCTCCTCTATAAAAGGCCGATGAAAATATCTGTATACCTGTCCACCGGAGTGTTAAGTAAAGTGCCAGGTGCCCCAGTTTAGCACCGAAGCTTCTTTGGACAATTGGTCAGCCAATTTGTTCCGAGACCTGTAAATATGTGTCACTGAGATGGAGTCAAAAAGGGCTTTGAGTTGATGAACCTCTCGCAGCAGTGCAAACAATGTGTGCGAGTGACATAGAGCTAGATTATTAAACCAATTGATCACAAGTTGTGAGTCACCAAAGATCTGGATGGAGTTGCAGTGAATGTCCTGAGAAAATGTCAGAAGAAGTCTAAGGCATTGCAATTCGGCATAGTTGTTTGAACCGGGTCCCAATCCCATTCTGATTTTGTAGTGGTGATGATCATTTAAAAAAATTATTGCGCCCCCCCCACAGCCCTGTGCATTGGACGCACCATCGAAATAGGCCCATGCGCGACTGTGATCAATAATTTCAGGTGTCCCGAGTGGAGGATTGCTGAGAATATGGTCCACGAACAGCAGATTAAAAGTAGCAATAGAGGTAGTGCAAATGCAGTCACAGTCTATAGGTATATCACTGAATATTTTCTTGTTGCGTCCGATCCAAATCTCCCATGCCACAATCAGTGGGAGATTGCGCATTCTTGGGCTGTAAACATAATGCTGCCACCAATTAGTCCAAGCTTTGACTAAAGTATCACCCTGCCAGATATGATTACTGCCCAGACCAGTGATGACCCGCATCCAGATTCCTTTGATGATAGTGCACAGAAGGAATAAATGGGTCGTGTCCTCACAGTTTGCAAGACAGTAACAACATTTTGATGCCCCATGATATGCCCGTCTGTGGAGAAAATCCATGGTAGGTATGCAACGATTAAGTATGCACCAGAAAAGGGTTCTGTGCTTGTGCGGGGCCTTCAATTTCCAAATAATGCACCACCACCATGATTTTATTGGGGATTCCTTGGGCCGAATAAGGGTGAGGTATCCAAGTTTAGGAGCATAGTGACCATCAGGTGAAACAACCCATATTAATTTGTCTTCCTGCTGAGTGATGCGAATGTTTGTAGCTTTAAGGGCCCAAATGTAATTCTGCCAAACCCGAGTTCCAGCCTGTGGGATCTCGAGGTCATCAGCATTTAACCAGGCTTGACCCTTCCATGAGGAATGTACCATATCCGCAATCTGTGCAAGATAGAAAATGATTCTGTGGGCAAGGTGTTCAGTAATGAAAATAGGTAATTTGTAATATTCACCACTGCCAGACCAAGAATCCGTGCCAATGTGGACAGTAGCACTAGTGCCAATTTTCCATGATAAACCATTCTGTATGATGTGTGTCGCCTTAGTGATTACCTTCCAGATAATAGATGCACTAGATGTCTGACCAATTCTGCCTCGGATCCAATCGAGAGGGTTCCGAGGTGAGATATATTTAGCGACAATAACATCTTTCCAGAGGCTCTGACCAGTGATTAAGTGCCAGCACATTTTTGCTGCCAGAGCCCTTGAAAAGAGGTGAAGATATTTTAACCCCCAGCCTCCCCATTGTTTGGGAATGTTGATGCGATCCCAGGCGATCCAGGCAAATGTGGAGGCCTTTCCTTGGTTGCGCCAGAGGAATTGTCTGCAAATCCTTCTGATTCTATTAGTAATACCAATAGGTATCCAAGCCAGGGTCATCCAATAGACCGGTATAGCTTCCAGCACAGACTTAATGAGGATCAGTCGGCCAGCCCTGGATAACCATCTGTTATACCAGACATTTATTCTGCGTTCAATTTTTGCAATGATCCAGTTCCAGTCTTTGATTTTATAATCGTTTGGTTTTATATGATACCCCAGATATTCGAGTCCATCGTTGATATCTATGCAGACATAGTCAAATAGGTTCAGTGAAGTGCCTTGTTCCAGTCCCGAGCAGCCCGTCATGATAATTGAGGATTTGTTGCCATTTGGTGCCATACCTGTGGCCCTCCAAAAGCAATTCAGAAGAAGATCAAATTGAACAGAGTCTTGTCTAAAACCATTTAGGAATATGAGTACATCGTCCACAAATAAAAGATGAGTGAGATGTAGTATATCATTGATCCGGAGTCCCTGTAGTTCACCCCTATCTTTTGCATTTTTTATGAGGACAGAGAGACTAACAATCTCTATCATCTCAACAAACTGAGTTAATTAAGAAAAATTAAAATTAAAATGACCATATTAGTCCTAGACATATTTATCATATTTAAAAGTATCATTATAATTAAATTTTCAACAAATTTTCCATGGTCGCACATGACTAAAACCAACCTAGATCCAGGATCTATTAAGCATCAAGAGGGATCAAATATCTCGAGGTGCAAACATGTCCTCAAGTTTTGTTGATGCATGGAAAATCACTTTTCCAACAAATTGATTCCGAAAAATCTACAGTTCAACTAGGGCCGAAACATTATACCAATTTCACCTTGAAAACTTTGATATTCCTACATTCAAACATTGAATCCTCACCAATTCTTTAACAATGAAATTGATAATTAATTAACTGGAATTTAACATGCACAACATAGAGAATTCATATTGGCATCAATGACCTTCATTAAATAACTAATTCCATATTAGCGATTCCACATTCAACACAATCTTCAAGTATCAATTTTCACAATTGAGGTTCACTTGCATATCATGGCGATTTCATCAGTCCAATGCTTTCATTAATCAAATCTCCAGATTTCATTAATTTTCCACAAATTCCACACACAAAATGGTATTTATCAATTAAATATACCTACACAATACATCAGATAACATGAAATTCTATTTCATTCTTTCAATCTTGTACATGTAGTTCTACTAAGAATCTATCTTCCTCTTTATGGCCTAATTCTACATTCATTTGGTCATTATTTCATTACTCTTAGGCTTACAATAAGTAGAATTAAGAATTGCAACAGTTTTTTTAAATCCTAAAAGCACTACATAAATCACCCTAAGTCACTCCATAAATCAGATTTTCGTAAATCCTTAAATCACTCTATAAATCATATTTTTCTAAATTCTAAAGTCACTCAATATATCCATATAATCTCTCATACTTTTCAAGGTAGATTTGATTTGTCCTTATGTGTAAAATCTCACCTATCCATATCTTTTATAAAATTATGAATCATCTAGTTCTAAAACTCTTAAAATATACCAACTTGTAAAATACAATTTATTTACATAAAAGAATATAAATTCTTCTAAAAAATCAAGACCCCTTTTCAAATATTTTTCTCATCGATGAATTAATGACTTGGAAGATCTAATGCTCTGCATCAAACTCCCAAGGTATAAAAATTCATGTGTCATCAATTTCTAAATCCTTCAAGATCCTATACGTTACATTATTGTTGATCATGTGTCGCATCATGTTGTTTTCTTTCTACATTTGATTCTAGAACTTCACTATGATTCCATATTTTCTTTCCTCGTTGATTACAATTCTAAAAGATAACCATCTCTACCTTTCCACTTCTAATCATGCTTCTATTCACTATTTCAATTAAAACTCTTTCAACTACAAGAACAATTGAAATAAGAGTATACAACCAAACCAATGTACCTTCACATTTAATCCTATCTTCATTTAATTATATAGCTTCTACCTGAGCTCTTTTTCCTATTTCAATCTGTTGATTTAACTTCATTTCCAAGTTATTAGTAAGTTCGTCAACCTTTGGATTCACTGCATCCTTCTTTATATCAACTTTTGGAAGTTGTTCATCCTCAATTTCTACTTCACCTGCATATACATAATCAACTTGATAATTGAAAATAATTTTTTCTTCTGGTTGTTATTCTTCATTACCCTCCACGAGCATTGCATTTAAATATTTCTCTTCATCTTTTCTTTAAAAAAAATTGGATTTTGTTCTCCTCTAGTTTCCTCTATCTTCATGACAACTTCAAAGGGTTGTTCTTCACATGTATCAAAACCTGCAATCACACACAAATCATCATATTTAGAAACATAAGGCTCCTTAGCCTTATTTGATGTCTCAAACATCAAATATCCATTAGCATCATCACCATCCTTTCCAATTTTTTCTCCTTATTCGGGTTCACATATCTGAACTGCCTCCTCATAATTAGCTACTTTGAGTTCTTCCTTCAACTTGTGTCTCTATTTTTGTAAAAAATTTCTTGCAAATAACTTCTCAATAGGCCATTTGACCCTTTTCTTAATATTCCACCCGCTTCTTTGGTTCTAATCTTGTTGTAGCAGCTCCATAAGCACGTTCAATCATACCTTCATATCAACGAGTTCCTTCTCAAAATCTTCATCACTCATCTTCCTCATGCCAACTATTGTGGCATATGTGTGGCTTCCCTATGAATTCTTCAAATGAATATCCATAGTCATATCCATATTCTCCTCTTCCTCTTTGAGCTTTTCGTTTCCCACTATGAACTGCAAATAATATTTACAGTAACATGTCCCCATCCTGCTACATACACCTCACTAAGCTTCCCACTTGTACTTTTTCTTTTGGCATTCCTAATTAGGCTCCTTTGTAATCCCTTGAGCACTCCTTGCTCGTCTAGGTTTTTGCACTCACATTTCCTCTTTCCATTACAATTATACAAGCTGTGACATTTCTTGCCATAATTCACCTTCTTTGCTTCTATAATTTTCTAAACGCTTTAGCAAATTTTAGATACCAACATTCAAATCTGCATCTTCAAACATCAAGAACCAAGAACCAAAATCTCAACTTTCATTACGCAATCATCTAAAAGCATTTATGAACTAGAAAATAAACATAAACCTCTACATAAAGCACAAGTTCAGCTTCTTAATTCCACTTCCAAATAGATTTACTAGCTCGGATACCACTATGATGACGGAAAAATCACTTTTCATGTGAATTCATACCCACAGATATGCAATTCAACTAGGGCCAAAACATTATACCAATTTCACCTTAATAACTCTAATATTCCTTCATTCAAATATTGAATCCTCAATGATTCTTTAACAATGCAATTTATAGTGAATTAAATAGAATTTAACATGCACAACATAGAGAATTTATATTGGCATTATTATCCTTCATTAAGTAACTAATTCCAGATAAGAAATTCCACATTCAACAAAATCTTCATGTATCAATTTTCACAATAGAGGTTCACTTGCATATAAATTGTGATTTCATCAATCCAAAGTTTTCATTAATGAAATCTCCATATTTCATTAATTTTCCATGACTTCCACATACAATGTAACACACACCTCCCCTCACATCTACCCACCTTAATCGGTTTACCAGGGGTAAACATGAGATGAAGGGAAGTTATGTTTAGACTCAACCTCCTAGGCGACCTTAATGAAATGGAGTTGACAAACAAACCTTACTAACTTCCCTCTAGTGCCACAGGACCCACCAGGAATAACCCAACCCCTGCAGGTGTCCATCTCCAAATCCAACCTGACTTTTCCCTGAGTTTTACCCCTAGTTTATCCCTTTCCAAGGCATCAATGCGACTGGAACCTCCCAATCACATGGATAAGTCTACATCAATGCAACTGTGGAATAAATTAATCAGTGTTGTGACGACGACTACAAATTTTAAGGCTAGATTCCAGGGTTGGGGTTAGACCTTTGCCAAAAAATCCCTGTAACTTTCAGAAATCATAAATTACACAAAGAAAATGCTTGTAAACCAATAACTAACACTAGGACTAGGCTTGACCATACCCAACTGGGACTGACATTCTGTCAAACACTTGGAAACAATGCAATCTATAGGTCATGAATATAAGACTGAGCATAAGGGACTGGAAATTCATATGAAACTTATCAAGAAGGATCACCACCCTCTCCCATTAGTTGTCTTAACATTAATTAGGTCTTGCATCCCTTATTATTTCAGTTACAAGTAAAAAAAATGAAGTGAACCATGAATAGAACCAGTCAAATATCCATACTTATAACCAACATATAACCACATAAATAACCATAAGATAAAAAAAATTAAAGCCACATAAATACACATACAAAATCAATAGAACTTAGCTTTCATTAAACATAGGCAAGAGCCAACCAAGTTCGGGACTTCCACGTATCACCCGACCACAGACATGGCTGAACCAAATATTTCTTTCAGTCAGTCACCCCCGTGCCATATTCCAAGCATGAATGTGGGATCTCATGGACAAACAAATCCAAAAACAACCAAGGGAATCCATAGGTTAAACCACCTCCACCCTCACCATACCATGATCTCACCTAAACCAGTGCCGAGATAAAAAAACTGAACCGAGCTTGGAATGCATTTGTATTCACTATCCTTGAGGAATATTATGTATCCTTGTCTCTAGGCTTTACCGCAATCCACACTGGATCACTAGGACCTTACTGAGACACCACCCTCAGGATTTACCGTGTATCCCGCCAAAACTGGTCAAGGGATTCCTAGGCCTTTGGGAATGAACATGAGACCACCTCCACCCCATATTCTGAAACCATCAGGAATTCCAAAGCTCAAAACTAAGAATATTCTCATCACACGATGGCTATCTAGAAAAATGAAAGGCAAGGCTGAAAACCATTGTCAAAACCCTAGAAAAACCATGCCACTGACAACAAAAGAACCAAATACCAACATGAACATATAATGAATGTCAAAACTATCTAGGAAATCATACAAGAAAACTATTACCTGAAAGTATTCCTGTTGAAGCTGCTTGATCGTGTTCTTCCTTCCTGGATCTTTGCTTTCCTTTCTTTTCATTATTCTTCCTTTAATTGCTTTTTCTTCCTTTACTTACTTGATTGCTTTCTCCTCTTGGTGCTCTTCTCCTCTCTAAGTGTAATTCTGAAAATCAACTAAAAAAAGTATGCCAACTAATGATCTGAAGTATTTTTATCATTCTTGCCTCTAATTTCTTCATTTTTCCATTATTTTCCTTCATTTTCCTCCTCACATGCAACCTGTGACCTTTCACCTTCCTTTTCTCCTAATTTCATTTACTTCAATAAATAAATGTGCCAAAAATACTTTTTTTCCTTTTTAAAGACTTATCCATTTCCTTTGCCAATTTCCCCTTAGCCATAAACACATACACTGTTGCCCACTAGGATATCTTGCCCAACATTCATCTTGGAATAAGTATCCATTAACCGTGGTCTTATTTTTCCTTTATTAAATTATTACATGAAATTTTAACCCAAGTATGTTACATAACCCTCCCCCATTGGGGAACACCATCCTTGGTGTTAAACTACACCTATAACTCATCAATAATGCTGAGAAGAAAGCATACTACCCATGGAGATATATAACTTTGCTCGATGCAATATTTACAATGAATAACATGCTCAAAATAATAAACCATCATGACAACGTGACAATATAACAACCATACCACTTATTGGAGCTTTATAACTTAGCTCATGGCGGTATTTACAATAGAAACCATACATAAATATGTACAAATACCAAAACTTCTTTGCCTCAATCGGTAAAAAATGAAGGATACATAGCCCGCATCTGATCAACCATCTCTCATGTATCTTCTTTGGGCCCAAAGTGCTTCCACTTCACTTTAACTTTCTCTATGGCTCTGTTATTGAGCATGAGTTGTCTTTGCTGCAATATGCACTAAGGTTCCATCTGGAATTCTCCTTCTTGCTCCACCTGCAATACAAAATAATCAATAACATGATTAAAATCCTTAATTATATACCTTTTAAGTAATGAAACATGAAAAACATCATGGAATTTCATTGTTGTAGGCAGTGCAAGTCGAGAGGCCACTGGTCAAATCCTCTCAAGGATCTCAAAAGGGATGCAATACTGTGGTGCTATCTTGGCACATGATCTGATCCTCAAGTATCTCTTCTTGGGCTTGATGTGCAAATACACATGCCCCCCAATCTGAGACTCCTTAAATGCCTTTTCCTAGTCAGCATAACATTTATGCCTATCTTGCACTTCCTTTAGATTCTTCTTTATAACTTGCATCTCTTGTTCCATGTCAGACCACATGTATGATCCAATAAGTACCTTGTTCACTAGATCACTCTAGCTTATGGGAGTATTAAAACTCCTCCCATATAGTTCCTTGAAAGGATTCATCCTTAATGACTCCTGATAACAATTATTGTATGAAAACTCAACCAATGGAAGGTACTCCTCCCATTTCCTCTGTTGGTGCATCACATACATCCTCAACATGTCCTACATGATATTTTTGACCCTTTCTATTTTTCCATATGTATGTGGATAATAGGATGTACTGAAGGCCAACTATGTCCCCAATCCTACAAACATCTCCTTCCAAAACTTGGAAGTGAACTTGGCATCCCTGTCGGACACAATATTCTTCAGAATACCATGTATTCTCACAATCTCCCTGATGAATACTCATGCCACCTCACTAGCCGAATATGTAGTCTTCACTAGAATGAGGTAAGCCACCTTTCTCAACCTATCGACCACAACCATAATAGAATAATTTTGCCTCACTTTCCACCGAAGACCTCTAATAAAATCCATGGAAATGACCTCCCATTTCCATGTTGGAATCAGAATAGGTTGTAGTAAACCACCTGGATGCTTACATTCTTCCTTCACCTGCTGACAATCCAAACAATTAGCTATGAACTCTGCCACATTCCTCTTCATATTCGGCCAATAATAAATATTCTTCACTGTTGTCAATGTATTCTGATATCTTGGGCGACCGAAGTATGGCTTGACATGAAATTCCTTTAAGATAAGCTCCTTGAGCTCACTATCATTCGAAACATAGATCCTGTCCCTAAATCTCACCAAACCATATGACATGAGACGATAGTTTGCATCCTAATCACTGGTACCTGCACCTACACTTGTACCTATACCTGCACCTGTACTTGTACCTATACTCTGTTATAACCTATGCTTGAGCTTGATATACCTGTCATCCCGATGTCCTACCTACAATATCTTATCCTGTAAATTTGTCCCATAAGAACTCATAGTTGCTATATGGTTCACCTATACTTTCCTGCTGAGAGCATCTAAAACCCTTTTCTCCTTTCCCTTAATGTATCTGATCTCGACGTCAAATTCACCAAGGGTTTCCAACCATATAGCTTGCCTGGAATTTAATTTCGATTGGTCAAACAAATATCTCAACCCATTGTGATCACTCAAGAAATAAAATCTCCTTCCAAGAAAATAATGCCTCCACATTTTCAACGCATGAATAATAGTTTCCAACTCAAGATCATGAGTTGCGTAGTTTTTTTCATGCTCATTCAATTTCCTAGACTCATAGCATACCACATGTCCCTCCTGCATAAGGAATCCACCCAATCCTCTGTTAAGAGAATTTGTGCACCCCATGAATTATTTATCCGGATCTACAATATTAAGAACTGGAGCATTGGTCAACAACTGCTTCAGCTACTCAAAACTAGTTGCACATTCTTCTGTCCATTCAAAATTCTTACCTTTTCTCTACAAAGATGTAATAGGATATGAAATGCATAAGAAGTTCCTGATGAAACTCCTATAGTAACTTGCTAATGCCATAAATGATCTGACTTCCTCCACATTCTTACGAGTTGCCCACTCCATGATGACTCTTATCTTATCTGGATCAATTGTTATGCCTTCCTTCGAAACAACATGTCCCAAGTAGTGTACTTATGTTTGAAAGAAACTACACTTCCTAAGCTTAGCATATAACTAATTATCTATTAGAAATCTCAACACTGCTGTTAAATGCTCGACATGATCTTCCTCATTCTTAGAATATACCAAGATGTCATTAATGTATAATAAAAAACTTGTCCAAATAAGGACGCAACACACTATTCATTAAACACATAAATGTAGTTAGGGAATTATTCAAACATAATGGAACTATAACAAACTCATAATTCCCATACCTGGTCTGAAAATATGTCTTGTATATGCGCTCTTCCTTGATGTGTACTTGATGATATCCTGATCTCAAGTCGATCTTAGAGAAAATTGCTTCTCCCTTCAACTGATCAAACAAGTCATAAATCCTTGGTAATGGATACCTATTCTTGATCATCACTTTGTTCAGCTGCTTGTAATCAATGCGCAACCTGAGAGTACCATCCTTTTTATTTATGAAAACACTAGTGCACCCCAAGGTGATACACTCGGCCTAATGTACCCCTTGTCAATAATTCCCTTCAGCACAAATTCAACTCAAATAACTCTAGCGTACTCATCTTGTAAGGTGCCTTTGATGTTGGTGTGGATTTGGTACAAACTCAATAGAAAATTCCACTTCCCTGTGAGGAGAAAACTCTAGAATATGTACTAGAAACACATCTTGAAACTGCTGCAATGCATGATACCTTTGGAATATTTTTGCATCCTCAACATCCTTAGCCTTGTCACTGGAAACATGCACGACAAACATCACACAAAATTTTCTGCAACTGCGCTTTGCCTGCATAGTGGTAACCATCTTCACTGGTGTAGGCTTCTTCTTTCCATGCAGAATTATCTTTTCTCCATTATCATCCAGGTACTCAATGAAATTTTCGTAGTAGTCTACTTTGGTCCTATGAGGGTACAACCAATCCATACCCAAAATCATGTTATATGATTCCAATGAAAATACATTCAGATGTGTTGTTGTAGGCATACCATTTAACTCAAATGCACAAGATCTTACCCAATGGTGAACTCTCTTCTTCATACTTTTAGCCAACTACACCAACCAAGATTTTGCATGCACTTATTTTCTCAAGCCACAATTATCCACGAGTTCAGGATTAACATAACTATAATTAGATCTAGGATCAATCAAAATAGAAATAACCTAATCACAAAGCTTACTGTCCATCTCAATGATAGATTCCTGGTGATTCGCCTGCCTGTTATCCACAATTGCATAAATCCGAGGAATTATATGACCAACATCCCCAACTGTATGCACCACCTAAGCACTATATATCTGGGGTCTACCACCCTGATATTATGGAAAATCCGTCTTGTGATGATCCTTGCCACATATCCAACACTACAATGATTCTCTAGCATCACCTCTCATCTGTTTTTCTCCTGACTGCGATCCATTTCCCTTCTCAACTGTACTGAACTTCTTGTAAGGAACCACATTTTCTTACTCACCTACATCTTGATTTCTTCCCCGCTTTGGTGGCCATCTTCCTTTAGCTTTCTCATTTCCTTTCGAATCATGCGTAGGCTCAACTTTGTGATTTGAATTCTCATAACAATGCCTCAGCTTTTGAATGGCTTCTTCTAATAATCTAGCATCATCGAACTCAATATGGTCTCTAAATGCAACTGATAGTCCACTGATGAATATGTGAACTTTTGCCTTCTCCTCCTTGAGGTAAGGCACACATCTCAATAACTTCAAGAACCTGCTAGTATACTCATCATCTATCATGGAACCCATCTACAACTCATAAAACTCCTTAGATTTAGCATCATAGTACCTCTCTGACAGGTAATTCTTCTTGAACAACCTTTCAAACTCATCCCAAATAAAATCATCCTCCCAAATACCTTTAACATTCTTCACATCCTCCAACCATAAATTTGTTTTCCCTTTAAGACTGAAAGTGTCTATCTTGGTTTTCATGTTCTCTGTATAACTATGAAATTTGAAAAATTTCTTCATCCCAAGAAACCATGCCTCTACATCTTCTAACTTCTTCATCTCTCTATTAAATGTAGGCGACTTGAATTTCTTGAACTCCTTAGGAAAGTAATCACCCCTCCTATAAGGATGATGACGGTGACGGTTGTGATGATGTATCCTAGAAGAGAAACTAGAATGATGCCCATACATACGAATCCTTTTGTTAGGCGTGTCCAATGATCTTCCACCTCTAACTATGTCCCCTATATCCAACTTGCGTCTGGACCGAGACCTACTACCGTAGGCTCCATTAGTCCTTTCTTCCTGCTCTTGACTAATCCTCATCTATCCTTTTTCTGCAACTCTGAAAAGCTCTAAATAATCATTGCATTAACCTCTATATGCTCTTCTTCATCCCTTGAAATTATTTCCCGAGTCTCAACCAACCTGTCATTATTTTCCACTACAAATTTTGATCTCTTCCCTCAAGCTCCTCAGTGTATCTGCCACACCAGGAGAATAATCATCTCCTTGCTGCCGAACTAATATGTAGGGATATTCACAGAAACTATACTCTACCATTTTTCTCTTCATCCTTGATTCTCTTATTCTTGCAAGTATATCATGTCAGATAAACCAAATAGATACCAAAATAAAATCCATACCTCATTGACGTTCAGGGGAGGCTTATCTAATTTGAAATATTATTCCACATTAGCATGTACATGTCTAACCCTAAACATATCCATATAACAACATATCAATATACACCATCATGCATGACCATACCAATGGTATACCTTGACCCCATGCATGACAACCATGACCTTGACAACATCAGACTTTCCTGAAGAGAGCATAACCATGATCTGATACGACCAACCTGTGGTATCAAATATGACCCAAATATATTGAAACCTACTCTAATACCTCCTGTAACCATGCCTCCCCTCACATCTACCCAACTTCACCAAATTACCTGGGGTAAACATGAGATGAGGGGAAATTATGACAAGACTCAACCTCCTAGGTGAACTTAAGGAAATGAAGTCGATAAAAAAACCTTACTGAATTCCCTTGGGTTCCACAGGACCCTCCAGGAGTAACCCAACCTCTCCAGGTATCCATCCCCTAAGCTAATTTGACTTTTCCCTGAGTTTTACCCCCAGTCGCTCCCTTTCCAAGGCATAAGTGTGACTCGAAACTATTAGTTGCATTCATAAGTCTGCATTAGTGCGATTATGGACTAAATTACTCAGTGTTGTGCCAACGACTGTGGATTTTAAGGCTAGATTATAGGATGGGGCTAGACCTCTTCCCAAAAATCATGTAACTTTCATAAATCATAAATTACACAAGGACAATGCTTGTAAACCAAAAACTAACGCCGGGTCTAGGCTTGACCATCCCTAACTAGATTGACATTCTATAAAACACTTGGAAACAATGCAATATATAGGTCATGAATACAACACTGAGCATGAGGGACTGGAAATTCATATGAAACTTATCGAGAAGGATCACCACCCTCTCCCATTATTTTTCTTAGCATTAATTAGGCCTTGCATCCCTTATTATTTCGGTTACAAGTAAAAACATGAAATGAACCATGACTAGAACCAATCATATATCCATGCTTATAACCAGCATATAAACACAAAATAACCATAATATAACAACCATTAAAGCCACATAAATATAAGTACAAAAGAAAGAGAACTTAGCTTTCATTAAACATAGGCAAGATCCAACTAGGTTCGAGACTTCCACGTACCACCTAACCATAGACATGGTTGAACCAAATATTTATTTCAGCTAGTCACCCCTGCGCCATATTCCAAGCACAAACATGGGATCTCATGGATAAAACAATCCAAAAAAAACAAGGGAATCCATAGCTTAAACCACCTCCACCCTCACCATACCATAATCTCACCTAAACCAACACTGAGATCCCAAAATTGAGCCAAGCTTGGAATTCCTCTAAATCTCATCACTATCATTGAATATTTTTTTGTCTCCTTGTCTCTAGGATTTACCGCAATCCACGCCAAATCACTAGGCCCTTACCGAGACACCACCCTCATGATTTACCATGTATCCTACCAAAATCGGTCAATGGATTCCTAGGCCTTTGGGAATGAACCTCAGACCACCTCCACCCCGGATTTCTAAACCATCCAACAATTCTAAAGCTCAAAACTGATAATATTCCCATCACATCATGGTTATCTGGAACAAGGCAAGGCAAGGCTGAAAACCACTGTCAAAGCCCGAAAAAACCATGCCACCAACAACAAAAGAACCAAATACCAACATGAACATACCATGCATGTCAAAACCAACTTGGAAATCATGCATGTAATCTGTTACCTACAATTATTCCTACTAAATTTTCTTGATCCTGCTCTTCCTTGCTGGATCTTTGCTTTCCTTTCCTTTCCTTTTCCTTCCTTTGATTGCTTTTACTTCCTTTGCTTACTTGATCTCTTTCTCCTCTTGGTTCTCTTCTCCTCTCTAAGTGATTCTGAAAATGAATTGATAAAAGGCTACCACTTGATGCGCTGAGCTCTTTTTATCATTCATGCCTCTAATTTCTTCAATTTTCCATTATTTTCCTTCATTTTTCTCCTCACATGCAGCCACTGACATTTCACCTTCCCTTTCTCCTAATTTCCTTTATTCTCGTAAATAGATGTGCCAAAAACAATTTTTTTCGTTTTTAATGCCTTAAGCATTGCCTTTTCCAATTTCCTCTTGTTGGGGCCTTTGTTTTGGACAAGACAGTTTTGAATTGCGGAAGGATAGGAGTGAAAGGAATAGGTGGTAGAGCACAATCAAGATAGGCAAGGAGCCGTTGGGGTTGCAGAAAACCTGAAGACAAGTGGCGGAGCACATGCATGCGATGACACAGATGGCAGGAAAGAGAGACAATGAGCATGTAACAAGATTCCCAGAAACAAAGTTGATGGAAGAAAAGATACGGAAGGTAGCAGAACACAAGGTAAGAACTGAGCGGAAAAGGAGAAAATACTGATAGTGTCAGTTGGCAGGAGCATATAAGCAAGGAAGGAGCAACTCTGAGGAGAGTTAGAGGTGGATATAGGGTCATAGTCTAAAGAGAGCTCTGTGGAGCCTGTATGTACTGGATTGAGATGTATTGAACTCTGCGGAGTATGTTTTGTAATGTTTTGAGCTAAATGAATAGAACCAAACTGATGTTGTGTTGTGTGTTATGGAATAGTTGATAGTTGTTGATTATTGTATGTTTGGCTATTTAAAAATTTAAATTTGATGCCCAGAATGGGTATGGATTAATGATAACTTGTGTCTTAGTTGATGTATGATGAATGTGCTCTGTATGAAGTGACGAATGAATTGTTGCTATTAATCTCTCTTCGGTGTTAATGGTCTATTTTCTAATCCCAGTAAGGTCACGACATGCCTCGGGTGGGATTCCTTGCTCTCTTGAGCAGGGTGAAAATGCCGACATTGTCCTATACTACAACGGAATCTTGTTGGCTCTAAGCCTGAACCTGGGTCTTGTCCAAAGACCTCCTTTTTCACCAAAAAATGGTTATGTTACCAGGACCTGAAAACTTATCTAGAAGCTAGATCATGGTATCGAGAATTTATGAGAGAGAATTGCATAGCTGGTGGGAAAATCATATGGATCAATTCATATTACAACAAGCAGAGCTTCAACAACAGAGGGAAAACACTGTCAACGATCAAGCTTTGTTTTCTGACTCGACGAGCGACTTGTATGAAATTTTCTAGGGAAAATTTCCTAAAGAGCTCCATAACTGGTTACGAAGACTCCAGATCAAGTCACTTCCTAGAGGATTGCATCGATCCCGTCATAGTTAGATGCATACAGATTTAGCAACACTACATTGGTTAGATACATATCTAACCTGAGTAGTAGATTTTTGGGTACAAACTACCTTGGAGGGGTAAATTGTGGAGTTTGCAACTAAGTGCTATTAATATTTTAGAAAAGAAGAAGATATATTCAAATATGGGTTGCGTAGAGACACATAAATGTATCGGTGCGCAGTATCACACATTCACACCGAGATTTATAATTGGCATCGATATTTGTGCAGTGCCCAGAGGTCGTCCAAATGCACCGGTGTGTAATTCCACATAAACGTATCGGTGCGCAGTACTGCACAAACACACCGATATTTTTAATTGGGTTTTGTATTTTTGTGATGCCCACAGGTCGCATAAATGCACTGGTGCATTTTAGAATACAAACGCAACTGGTGTACAGTAACTAGCACGCACCAGTTTTCATTTTGTATTTTTTTGAAACATCGACCTATGACAGTGCAATTATCGTGATTATGTTAAATTCATTATTCATCAAAAGTCGACACATCTTATCATAATATTCATATTAATTAATTTTTATTAATGCATTTGAATGTGATGTTTGGATTAATTTTTTATATCATATCATAATTATTGTGATTTTTTGAAATTCATTATTCATCAAAAGTCGACACATATATATCTTATAACAATACAGATATGAATTAAATTTTTATTAGTGCATTTGAGAACGACAATAGAGAACACAATAGAATAAATTAAAACATATATATATATATATATATATATATATATATATATATATATATATATATATATATATATATATATATATATATATATATGATAGTCTTTGTCATACAAAATGGGACAGTTATTGGTATCCATTTGTCTTTCAATTGGGACACTATGTCCATTACATTAAACAAAATGTCTAATTTCACCAGATAATATTTCAAAAAATACGACGTCTTGCTTTGATATCCAAACATAGTGATCATCATTCTTCGCTTGAACTGCTGTCACTGCTAGAGCTACTTCCACGACTTGGGTTATTTTCAGGAATGTTTTGTTCACTGTGTTGATTGTTTTCTTCTCCACCTTCCATCTACAAACATAAAAATAAACTGTAATGAGTGTATATACATTGGTGAGAATAATGAAAATTTCAATATTAAATAGTATACATCAATGTAAATTGAAAAGAAATGACTTACCATTGCAACAATTGACTCACAAACTATACACATTCTTTCAAAACCATGTAACATGCCATCTCTCAAGATTTCATCTGTTGGCGCAGTTCCATACTTTGTTTCCTGCAATTTTTAGACCCCATAACAAATAATATATTTAATATAAAATATTTTTTTGTTCTATTAATTATAGACGGAGCTAAGTAAAACAATATCGATAGATGCTTACAAATTCCACAATTAATTTCTGATATGCCAAAATATACTCACAACCCATATTCAACCCAATTTCAATCAATTCCTCTAATGGTTCTTCTTTGTATGTTAGCACATGTTTGAAGACAATCAATGATGATGTTTGTAAAACAACTAAAAAAAATAAAAATGAAATCCAGCTAAGTTGTTATAAGGAAGTAACAATTACTCATGAACTTAGATATCAACCCTTTTATTCCTTTTCATCCTATTTTATGCACTAAATGGGTTCCATTTTCTTTTCTTTTCTGCAAGAAAATACTTGAAAATTAATATTTAATGCTAAATTGTTGATTTATTGTACCTAATGATTGAAAAATTCAATGATTACATATTACATTTGAAGCACATTGTTGTTGAGATGGCTCCTCCTGCAATGCAATTTTGTCCATTTCTTTCACCATCTCCTTGTACACCTTTTTGGACATTCCTACTGGCATATTTATGATATTAGCTCGTTCATCTTTTGAGATTTTCATAATCTTCCTGAAAATGTAACATGACAATAAACAATTTAATTTTTATATTTATATATGAAAAGTAAATATAACAAAAGTGATATTTATAAATAATTCTAGACACATTTAAAGGAATATTACTTTTTCATTCCTTCTTTTTTGTTGTTATATGTTTTTGCTATTAAAATTCTTGCATGTCTCATTGACCAATTCTCTGGAAACTCTTCCTGTAGTTTAGATAAAATTTGTTTCTTGGAATCATTGGATTGGTTTTTGTATTATAAGTGGAAAGAAAGTCTATACATTCATTCCACTAGACCCCTCAAACTTTGTAAAAGTTTGACCCCCTTCGTTAACCTCCAGCACCACTCCAGATGAGCTAAGGAGCAATTCATTTTCATTTGCATGTTCTATTTTTTTTCTTTTCTTAGAATAACAGTCCTTTTCTGATTTGTTGGTCCCTGTAGAACGTTAAACATATGTGAATTAATAGGTTGTTTGACACATGTTATCTAATAATTTGAAGTATATTATTAATGAAAATTAAAAAAAGAAACTCATATTGGATCGATAGTAATTTTTCATTCACCTGATTCATCCTTTTGCAAATTTTAAATCAAGATTTTACGCTCTTCTGGTCCTAGATCAGAAATAATCTTATCGAGCTTCGTCATTTTGTGGCTATGTATGATCCACAGTAAACAATACATATTAGTTAAACTTACATATAGTTCAAAAATAATATTTTTTATAAAGAATTTACAAAGAACTTGCATTTTTTCTTTTCTCGATGTGTTATCAGTGTTTTTGTTACTTGATCTCTTTTTAGTCATTTATTTATCAATATAAAACCTATACAATATCATTCATTAATATATTTATAAATAAATTGTCAAATTTTCAGGTAAAAAAAAAATTCTCAATAAACCGGTGCACCATTTATTCTGTACGCACTGACGTCGGTGTGTGGAGGTATTATAAACGCACCGCACAAACCGTATAATAGACCGTACGATGCTCAATGTCAAAAAGGAGCACCGGTGCGTTATATGTTAACCACCGCACTGATTAACACACAAAAAATAATAAAAATCGTCGAGTGTTAGTTTTTGTAGCATAAACCAGTGCCATATTTTACATATGGCGCACTGCTAAAAAAATTTGTTTTTTAATTTTTTATCACAGTACTTTCGTGGTGTGCTTATACAATACAACGCACTGGTGCACTAGGTTATGCCTAGCGCACCGATGAAAAAAAATCTATTTTTTTAAAATTCACGTAAGGGATGACATGGATTGGGATCCGACTATGCAAGTCGTCTCGTCAGTCGGATGTCTTAGGCCTATATTTAGCAATTCAAACCCTATAAATCTAGAATTAAAAGGCTTAATTCTGAAATAACAGAAAGAGGGAGAAGAAAGGACGGAAACAAAAATAATGTAGGGTTTGTTTCTAAAATGGATTTTTTTTATTTTTTTTATTTTTTATTTTTTATTTTTTTTATTTTTTTTTTGCGAAATAGCACATTAGCGGTGTGCCATAATGAAATAGCACACCGGCGACATATTTTACAGATAGCGCACTGAGAATTTTTTTTTTTTTTTTTTGAATTTTTTATGATAGTACTTGTGCGGTGCGCTGGGATAATACAGTGCATCGGTGCGCTAGGTTACACCGGGCATATCGATAATTTTTTTTTGTTTTGTTTCTTTTTTAATTCACGCAAGGGCCGACATGGATTGCGATTTGACTATGCAAGTCATCCCATGGGTTGGATGTCTTAGGCCTATATTTAACAATACAAACCCTATAAATCTAAATTGAAAAGCCCTAATTCTGAAATCACAGAAAGAGGGAGAAGAAAGGGAAGAAACAAAAAGAATCTAGGGTTTGTTTCTAAAATGGATTTTTTTTTTTGTGCGAAACTGCACGTTCGCGGTGCGCCATAATGAAATAGTGCACCGGTGCCATATTTTACATATGGCGCACTGATAAAAAAATATTTTGATTTTTTATTTTATTTTTTATCACATTACTTTCGCAGTGCGTTGGGATAATCCAGCGCACAGGTGCGCTAGGTTATGCTGAGCGCATCGATGAAAAAAATATATATATTTTTTTTAATTTCATGGAAAGGCCGACATGGATTGGGATCCAACTATGAAATTCGTCCGGTGGGTTGGATGTCTTACGTCTATATTTAGCAATACAAACCCTATAAATCTAAATTGAAAAGCCTTAATTCTGAAATCACAAAAAGAGGAAGAAGAAAGGGAATAAAAAAAAATAATCTAGGGTTTGTTTCTAAAATGGATGTTGATTTTTATTTTGTTTCTAAAAACTGCAGAAAAGTATAAAAAAACTACAGAAAAAGTAAAAAAAAACTGTAGAAAAAAGTTAAAAAAAATAAAATAAACTTTAATCACGTGATCGTTTGAAATTCTATGCTACAGGGTTTGAATCACCAAAAGTTTGGAATTCTATTTGTCTGAATACTTCTGTTCAAACATATTTCCTTGCTCCAGAGTGCTCTCGTGCTCTATTTTCTCCAGGTATGTCTCATGCAAATCTCTGGCTAAATGTTTTTGCAAAAATAGTGAAATAATAAAAAGTGTTTAGTATTTAAATAAATGTTTTATGAAATTAGATTTTCGAAAATATTTTTCCACCCATTTTTCAATTTACCGTTTTTTTTTCACTTAAAGAAAATGGAGTTGCAGTTTTTTTATTTGTGGTTATTCGTCACCGATGCATCTGTTTATAAAATGACACCGGTGCGCTAGGTTATGCCGGGCGCACCGATGAAAAAAATCTGTTTTTTTTTTTTTAATTTCACGAAAGGGTCGACATGGATTGGGATCCGACTATGCAAGTCGTCTAGTGGGTTGGATGTCTTACACCTATATTTAGCAATACAAACCCTATAAATCTAAATCGAAAAGCCCTAATTCTGAAATCACAGAAAGAGGGAGAAGAAAGGGAAGAAACAAAAAGAATTTAAGGTTTGTTTTTAAAAATGGATTTTTTTACTTTGTTTCTGAAAACTGCAAAAAAAAGTAAAAAAAACTATAGAAAAAAACTAAAAAAACAACAAACTTTGATTTTTTTCTTTTACTGCATAAAAAAAACTGCAAAAAAAGTTAAAAAAACAATAAAATTTAATCAAGAGATCGTTTGAAATTCTATGCTACATGTTTTGAATCACCAGAGGTTTGGAATTCTGATTGTCTGAATACTTTTGTTTGAATGTATTTCCCTGCTCCACAGTGTTCTCGTGCTCTATTTTCTCCAGGTATGTCTCCTGCAAATCTCTGGCTGAATTTTTTTGTAAAAATAGTGAAATAATGAAAAGTGTTTAGTATTTAAAGAATTTTTTTATGAAATTAGATTTTCAAAAATAATTTTCCGACCATTTTTCAATTTATAGTTTTTTTTTTTCACTTAAAGGAAATAGAGTTGCACTTTTTTTATTTGCTGTTATTCGTCACTGGTGCGTCACATAATAGCACCGCACCGATGCATTTGTTTATAAAACGATACCGGTGCATCTGTTTATAAAACGACACTGGTTTATAAAACGACACCAATAACAAGAAATCCATTTTTAAGGCACCGAAATTACTTTTAGGTGTGTGCACCAAAATTTATTGTTGATTTTGCTGAAATGCAGGGAGAAAATATCATAATTATATCGAATGGAAAATTCTTCAAAATCCAACTCGTTCCATAATATTTCTCAAATTCTATCGCGGAGTTCTCCCTCTCCATCTCAAGACGTAATATTTACTTCAGATGTTATTTATATTTTCATTATCTAATTGAATTTATGTTTTTTATCCATGTCAATCATGCACAACTTAATTAAATTTATAATGTATACAAATTTGCAGGTTCATGATGCATATTTAGCATCGAGTTCAGATGCACAAAATATTCAAACAACTCCAAAACGTCGGAAGCTCTTATCACGAGCTATATACCACAAGGCGCATTTGGTAGATGAAAATGGACAACCGCTTCACCCTGCCAATTGTAACAATATTGCATTTTCTAGCCACAATCTCGGGACAATGATGGTAATAATGATAATTGTTTGGTATATTGATTAATGTTATTATTTCAACATCAAACCAATTTATAATCATGCAATATTGTCAACGTGGTTACTAATTGATATCATATATTTTGTACTAATCATGTTCAATATATATTTTTTTTTTAATTTAAATTATTAGGATTCTAGTGATGATGAGTGACCTACCTACCATCTTCCGTTGCACTCCATGACAATGTCAAATCGAGAGAAGACTAAATTAAGAGAAAAAATCGGAGAGGAATGATACTAAGAATGGTTGAATCAACCAATGATTCAATTCCTGCTTCGTCCAGATTCACCAACTAGGAATGACTACAAAAATAGTAGTTCTTCACAAGCTGGTAATGGAGGCAATCAAATAGAGGTTGGTATGGATGATTACTTAAGGGATACGAACACCATGGAGACAATGTTGTTATATTCATTCCAAAACGATGATCAGCTAGGGGATAATACTCAAATTGCTAAAACCTTTTTCGAAAGCCTTAAATTTGCTTCCACTACCCCTCTCTTTGGACCTGACGGTTAGTCAAAGTCTACCCAGGTGGGGACAACAATGTTACTGTACAACTTGAAACAAAATTTTGGCTTGTCGAATGCATGTTTCTCAGAACTTTTGAGGTAAGCTACCATAAAGTACTCCCTTATATAAATTTGAAATATAATCAATACACTGCAATGAACATTACAAACGGTAAATTTTATGAATGTTAATAATTATATCGACATTGGTAAAAGTGGCAATAAATTTTTTTCGCTTTGTGCCATGCCCTAGCCGATGCTGAGCCAAATGCAGCGCATCTCACGCCTTACAGCTCTCATGGCTACCCCAGAGCCAGATTCGGGGTCGCCTTCACCTTCTGCTACAACTGCAAACTCGAAAAATCAATAGCCAGATGAGGAATCAACTGCTTTCGCATATTTAATAAGATCCTTGGGACCCCAGCGAACTAGACCAGCAGCCACAAAATTTGTTAAAAAAATGGAATCCATACTAGAAATATCTCTACCTCCATCTGTACCAAGGAAAGCCGCGATATCTCTTGCGGAAAAAGGACTAGTGGGTCAATTCATAGGTTTGTGGCCTTCACCCAAAACAGTGCAGAAATGGGTGGAGAGGAACTGGATCCAGTTCACACAAGGAAAAATCACAATACGATTTTGTGGCAGGGGATACTACACATTTCATTTCGAGACCAAAAGTGACTGAGATCTCATATTCCGAAGTGGGCCTTACTTCATGGAAACAAGGGGCTTGTACCTTAACTGATGGAATCCATAATTTGATCTAGAACTGGATGTTCCCAATGCTGTACTAGTATGAGTCAGATTGCCACACCTTCCTCTCCACTGCCGGAACGATGACTCGGTTCATGCAATAGGAAAAAGAGTGGGCAAATACATCGACATAAGTGAACCCAAAGACAACATACAGGCATGCGCAAGAATCTGTGTTGAGGTGGATCTAGGAAAGGGCCTCCCGGAAGCTGTCAAGATCAAGGTGGACAACTGGATCCACATCCAACAGCTGGACTATGAGAAAATCCCCTTCAAATACAAGGTATGTCATGAATATGGTCATTTCGCCAATAGATGTAGTAAAAGAGAGGAACCTAAAAAAAAAATATAGAAGAAACCTCAAATCCAAAATGGGAACAAGTAAAAAAGAAGAATACAGCTACAAAACCCCTTTCAGGCCCTCATCCCCCTCCATCGCCGGGATCTCCTCCCCCTTCTCAAACAACCTCCCTTTTGGGGACAAACCCTTTTGACATCCTCTCATCTGCCCTCATTCCATCAGATCTGATCTACACCTCCTCCCCTAAACCCTCTATCCTCACATCCCCCATCCCTACCCCCCAGGATCCCCTCATCAGGTGGACAAACCCCTCCCTCAAAACCTGGACCGAATCCTAACAAGAAAACAAACTAAAGAAAGCCCTCAAAACACCAAGAAAACAAAGAAAGTCGGAAGGAGATCAAACAAAGAAATTAGGGATGAAGAAGTAACCAAAGATATCTCATTGGGAACACAACAGGGGCTGGAGAAATTTCTAGAAAAAGTACCAAAGGATAAAGAAAAAGTACAACAAGCAAACAAAGGGAGGAGTCCTACAACTGCCCATAATAGTAAATAATGATAGCTCTCTCTTGGAACTATAGAGGGTTGGGTCACCCCTCCAAAATTAACTTTTTAAAATACCTAATAAAAAGTGAAAAACCTGACATCATCTTAATTCAAGAGACAAAGATCAACAGTCAAGAAATTGACACAATCATAGAAAAATATAGAATTTATGAAGGAAAAGCAATATCTGCTACTGGAGCTTCAGGAGGGATAAGCACTATATGGAAAAAAGGGAAATGGAAACTGCATCAACACGAACACTGGATAAACACTACATTGGAGAATGTTGAAACTGGCGGGAAAGCCAACATCTTCAACATATATTCCCCCAATCACTATAAAGACAAGGAAAAATGCTGGAAAAAATTAAAAGAAAGCATTGGGGATGACTGTGAAGATAACCTCATTGTTGGAGGAGATCTAAATCTAATTCTCAAAGCTGAAGAAAAAAGAGGAGGGAATTTCTTGCCAGATCCAAGCAGAGAAACTCTAGAATAAATAATGGAACAAAGCAACCTTCTTGACTTTCCCCCAAAAAATGGGAAATATACCTGGGACAATAGAAGAATAGGCAACACAAACATCAAGGAAAGGTTAGATCGGATCCTCATCCGAGATAATATGTTAGTCAATTATAGCAGAGTGGCCTCCAGAATTATTCCCTCAGCAACATCTGATCATAAACCAGTACTAATGGAGCTTGGCATGGCTGAAAATTACGAACCCTTTCCTTTTATATATAACCAACTTTGGGGCAGAAATGAAGAAGCACAAAAAGAAGTAGAAAATGTATGGAAAAAAAAACATCAATGGATCTCCCACTCACATATGGGAAACAAAAATAAAAGCAACAAAAGTAAGCCTAAAAGATTGGGCAAAAAACAGATATAAAGAACCACACAAAAAGAAAGAGGACCTAAAAAATGAGCTAGAGAAAATTCAAGAGGAATTGGAAAGTAGTGACAACACCATAGAGAAGCAAGCAAGCGAAAAAGAAGTGCAATGGAAAATCTACAGAAACAACGGACAAGAAAAAGAAACTTGGAGGTTCAAGTCCAGACAGATATGGATGCAAGCTGGAGACAAGAACACCTACTTCTTCCACAATTCAGCAAAAACAAGAATGATAAAGAACAATATTGAAAAAATTACAGGAGGAGAGGGACAAGAGTTAAAAAGGGCAAGAAGAAATAAAAAATGAAGCCTTTAACCATTTCAAAAAACTCCTCACAACTCCAGATAGCGAGGCAAACCTTGAAGAGTTTCTAAGACATATCCCAATAATTATTGACAACAGCAACAATATCTCTCTCACTAAGGAACTGACGGAAGAAGAAGTTAAGGAAGCTATCTAGGCCTTGCAATCGGACAAGGCTCCAAGACCAGATGGTTTTCCCATATCTTTCTACAGAACCTTTTGGCATCTCATCAAAAAGGTTCTGCTGAAAATGATAAGATATGTAATGAGAAAAAGGAAGATCGGAGGGTACACCAATTCGACCTTTTTGGCCTTAATACCCAAATATACTTGACCATCTACTCTCAACCGCTTCCGGCCCATATCCCTATGTAACAATTCTTACAAAATTATCTCCAAAATTATAGTTGGCAGGCTGAAACCCCTCCTTCCCTCCCTAATCACTGAAAACCAAGGAGGTTTTGTCCCCAATAGGTAGATCATGGACAACATCATCTTAGTTTAAGAAGCCATTCACACTAGCCTCACCAATAATGAAAAAGGCTTCATCCTAAAAATGGACATGGAAAATGCCTTTGATAGAGTTAATCTTTCCTTTCTTGCAGATGTTCTAAAACCCTTTGGCTTCTTAGATGAATTTGTGGAATTAATACAAGCATGCATAGTGGGCCCTTGGATAGCTCCTCTCATCAATGGCATGCCTTGAAATTTATTTCAAAGTTCAAGGGGATTAAGACAGGGATGTCCCCTGTCTCCCTTCCTCTATATCATAATGGCAGACTCTCTCAGCAGAAATCTGGAACATTGCAGAAGAAACTCCACTTTAACAAGCCTCTCTATAAGCAGAGGAACCAAAAGAATAAATAATTCACTGTTCGTTGATGACACTCTGCTCTTGGGTGGAGCCTCTTGCATAGTGGCAAGGAGATTTAAAGCTATCTTGGATAGTTTCACGGAGGTCTCCGGAGGCATGGTCAACAATGGAAAAAGTTGTTTATACAGCTGGAATACTCCCATAAGGACCCTGCAAAAAATGTCACAAATTATGAATATTCCTTTCCAAAACAGCTGGGACCATTTTCAATACCTGGGGCTGTCAATAAGCAATAAAAACACGAAGAACGAAATATGGAGCAAATTTGCAGGAAAAATGAAAGTGAAAATCCAGGCTTGGGGAATGCTTTGGTTAAATCAAGTTGGCAGAATTACGCTCATAAAGTCCATATTGGCAGCTCTGCCTTTATACCAATTTCCTATTATTTCGACTCCTGCAAGCATCCACAAACAAATAGAATTAATAATTAGAAGCTTTCTCTGACAGGGAGGGAAAAGGGAAAGAAAAAAATTTAGTTTGATAAATTGGAAACATGTAACAGCCTCATACAAAAATGGGGGTCTTTCCATAAAACTCCCAGGACTAATGAACACAACACTAGGGAGTAAAATAACTTGGAGCTTCCTAACAATGGAAAATTCATGGTGGAAAGCTACCCTTGAAGCTAAATATCTCAATGGACCAAGAACCTCGATTCTGGACAAGACTCCTCTGACAAGACCATGCACCCAGATATGGAAAGAAATCACAAATGCAACTTAAGTTACCAAAGATTATATCACAATGAGACCGGGAAATGGGGAACAAATGAACATCTGGAAAGACAGCATAATGGGACACCCACCTTTGGGAAATAACCCAGGTATAAAAGAATTAAAAGAATGGATGACAAGGGAAGGTCTTCACAAGTCGAATGACATTTCCATCTGGGAGATGGACGAAGACTGGAAGTAATGGGCCAAACCTAATCTGCCACGTGACCTTACAAACCAATGGAACCAATTAACAACTCTCTTGGCAGGAGCAGCCCCGATAGACAAAAATAAGAAGGATGTCTACATATGGGACCCAACAGGAGGAGATTATACTATCAGAATAGGGTACCAAAAACTTCATGAGAATCAAAACCAATAAGATTGGCAATACTGGATATTAGCATGGAAGGTTTAATCCCTTCCCAAAATAAAAATCTTCCTGTGGATTTTACTTCACAACAAATATCTAACTACAGAGAATCTAAAGAGAAGAGGAATAAGTGGACCATCTTAATGTCCACTATGTAGAAAGGAGGAAGAAACAATCCAACATTTATTTCTAAAGTGCTCCTTCTCAATAAAATGCTGGGAGGCAATGGTGATACCCATAACAACAAATATAAATTACAACCTCCCTATAAATCATTTTATTAGCAGGTGGAAGAGTAGTTACCCACACTCTCTCAAAAACAAACAAACATTGCAGCAACTATGGAACAACCTACCCTCACTCCTCTGATGGCAACTATGGCTAGCAAGAAATGGAGTAATTTTCAAAGATAAATCCCCAACAGTAAGCACAATCACAACAGCTAAAGGGGTCAAAGGAATCATTCTGAGCCAACTCCAAGAAGAAGAAAGGAGTTGGATTAGTTTTGCAGCAAGCAAGATCAAACAGGTCCCTCAAATGAAAAATACAAAGAGGCATCAGAATTGGAAAATTAGGAAAACTGAAGAAGAATTTCAAACCTGGGTAAATACACTAAATAAATCATGCCTCTTTTTTGATGGAGCATCAAAAAATAACCCAGGCAAAGCAGGAACTGGAGGAATAATAATTCTACAACATCAATCCATGCAGATACCTTACAACTGGGGACTAAGCTAGATGACGAATAATAAAGTAGAGGCCTATGGGCTTCTGTTAGGTCTCAAAATTCTAAAAGAAAAAAAAAATCAAATAAGTTATCGTCTATGGGGACTCAACTATCATTATCAAGGAAATGGTAAACAATTCTCTCCCAAAAAATGCAGGCCTAAATCAAATTCTGAGCAAAGCACAAAAAATATCAAGTCATATTGGAAACATAGAGTATTTTCACATTTTTAGGAAGAACAATAAGCTGGCAGATGAGCAAGCAAATAAAGGAGTCCAACAAAATTCTAGACAAGCACAAATTGGTGAAATCATAACACGAATTCCTATCCCTTGATCTACCCTCCCTCATCCATGATGGACAACAACCAAATCACTTCAAATTAGAAATCCAATGATAACATCAAGATCTCTCTTGAATCAATAACCAAGCAATCTGTCAAAAATGGAATAATACCCAATCTCTGCAATATTCCCAAAATCTCTGAAAAAAGTACTCCAAAATCTCATGGAATCTTTCCCCTTGTGAACTCTCAACACCCCTTGTCTCACCTGTGTAATAATAAATTTCGAATTGCCCATCCAATTTTTCATCTCTCCCTCACGCTTTTGTTTCGGCATGAGAACCTTGCTTTCCTAACTGCATTTTCCCTTGTATCTCCTCGGATTTTTATAAGCTTTTGCTGGCCAACCCACACACACAATGTCTCCCTTATCTCTCTAGTCCACCTCTTTCCTGCTTTAAACCCAGCCTTTAACCTCAATTCACTGCAAGCGCGCTTTCAAGCCTCCTCGCTTTGCTACTTAGTGAGTTGGACGCTCCCCTCTTCGTTGGAAGCATATCTTTTACTCTACAACCAACGTTACCATAAGTCCATGAGCAACAAGGGGACTGTATCAAATTCAAAGAGAACAACATGCAGATTAAGAGCAATGCATCAAAGGGCATCATCAACGGAAGAGGGAGCATATACTACACGCAACATCAACAATGAAAAGACACAGATGGATCCTCTTGAGAATAGAGCACACCCTTGTGCATTCTGCAAATCTCGCCGAATTGTGATAGAAAACCTCAAGAATCAGATCCTGCAAGATAAATAAAAATCCAAAGAAGAGATGGCCTATATGAGATCACAATGGAAGACGTGCAATGAAGAAATAAGAACATTAAAGAACAGTTGTAGCCATTTGAATGAATCACTGAACTTCATCAAAGAAGCAATGAGAAAAAAGTCAGAGCAAGGCTCCACATCAATGGACTAGGGGAGTAGGTATTGAGGAAGTGAGAATACTGTCAATAAATAGCTCATCAAAATCTTTGGCCACCCATGGATCTAACTCTAACTTACAGTAGTAAGCATAGTTTATTATGAAAGTCAAGTGTATTTTGCTATTATTTCAGTTTTTCAAACAATATAGTTCCAGTGTAACCATATCCAGCTCTAAAAGAAGGATAGAAAAAATGGAAATCAAGCAGCACATCTCATGAAATAGCCCCCAAGAATATCTCCCTCTGCATCCAACTTGGGGAATTTTGTAATGGAGAAGCATCCCTCCTCACCCACTTTTTAGAAATATAATACAACCAACCTTGTTCGAAAAAAAAAATTATATCGACATTAATGTACATTTATTAATATATTTTTCCATGATAAAAAACTACAGGTTATTCAAAGATAAGGTTCTTCCGAGTGATAATGTCTTGCCCAGTAGCTACAAAGAGGAAAATAAATTGTTGAAAATGTTGGGTGTTGAGTACATATCATATCATGCATGTCCAAATGATTGTATTCTATATAGAGGAGAATATGCAGATAAAGATATGTTTCCGAAATGTGGGCATGATAGGTATGATAAATTAAAAAATAAGGGTAAATCACGTACTGGTCCTCCTTTTAAGATATTGAGGCACATGCATATAATACCAAGGATTCAAAGGCTCTTTCATTGCAAATAATTAGCTATGTTGCAGGGATGGCATGCCTCACATAGAAGTGAGTTGGGAGTTATGCGAATCCCAACTGATTCAATAGCCATGAGGCATATAGAGGATACATGGCCTGAAAAATTCAAGGATGAAGTACAAAGTATACGACTCAACATAGCCATGGATGGTGTCAACCCATATTCCCTTCTGAACACCAACTATTTTTTTTGGCCTATAGTAGTGATCAATAACAATATCCCCCCATGGTTGTCCATGAAGAATGAACATCTTACGTTGGCTCTCATAGTCCCTGGTAGAAGACAAGTGAAGAATATAGATGTCTACTTACAACCACTGGTAGATGAATTGAAGGAATTATGGGATGGGATAAATGTATACGATGTATCAAGACCCATCGCAGCAGAGAGGAGTTTTACATTGTATGGCATATGTGCTTACACGACACATGATTATCCAGGCTTAGGAGTTTGCCCTGGTAAATTACATGTTTAATTTATTGATTTGTTTATATACATAACAATATTCTTTCACATATTAGCTATTTAATTCGTTGTAATATTTGTTTTGATCTTCATGATATTCTTTAACGTGCCATGCATATTAATTTTATACAATAATCTCGCAGGTCTTGTAACAAAAGGGTATTTTGGATGTAAATGTTGTGGACCTTCTCTGAAAGCTAGATGGTCCAAGGACCTACGAAAGCCAGTGTATGATTGCTCCATGGTATTCCTCCCAGAAGAACACCCTTACAGAATAGCAGCATCCGCTTTCAATGGTAAACAAGAGAGAACCCAAAGGCCTCTAATAATGACACCAGTTGAATGGCTTAGAGCATATGAGATAGAGAAGGAGAAGGAGTTCATAGAAATGTTTGATTCAAATGGGGAGCCTATGTTCGATGATCCAGAATTCTTCGACATCTATGTTGAGAAATTTCCCATTGGAATGAAAAGGAAATCTATCTTTTATAACCTCCCATATTGGGAGGATCTTAAGATTACCCGCTTATTAGATCCCATGCATATATTTAAAAATGTTTCATCTTCTTTATGGAGGCACATATCATTAAAACAAAGTGACACATTGGTTGTTAGGAAAGATATTATTACTTCAAAAACTAAAAATAAACATTGGCCAAGACGATTAGAAAGTACGGGATCAGAGGTAGGCACTGGTCCCTCTAATTCATGGTTTTTCAAAGAAGGTGATGTCCCATGGATTTTAAAAAAAGATGATATTTCTTTGGGAAAGGAAGTTATAATGGGTGTGAGGGTGCAAAATTCATACGGGTCTTCACAATGGCGCTGCTTCACCGTGGATGACCATTTGTCGAGGTTGAAATCGCATGACCATTTGAATCTTCTAAGAGTACGTATAATGTCAAAAGCATGATTTTATTGTTTTTTATATTAATAAATTTTATCCCATGCGGGGATCATAAAACATAACTAATTTTGTATATTATTGCACGTGTTTATAACTTTGCAGTGTCATTATCCTTTGTTCATGTGTGGCTGTGTGAAACATGAATTCCCCTAAGACCTAGGACGTGCCATATCAAAATTATCTGCATTTGTATGTTGGATCACGTCAAAGGAGATTCATGTGGCTAGCATTCCATGGTGGCGTCAAGAGATAGTTGAGATTTTTTGTATGTTTGAGAAGGAACTACCGACGAGTTTCATGGACTTATAGGTTCATCTTCTAATCCACCTAGTAGATGAGGTTGAATTACTTGGGGTGTTTTCTTGTCATTGGATGTTCTTCTTAGAGAGGTACATGAAGAAATTGAAAGTTTTTTTTCAACAAAGGGAAAAACCCGAGGGGTATATGGCATAGGAGTACATATCATATGATTGTTTCTAATATGCCAGTGAGTACATCAAGCAGATTGACAACAGACTAGGTGCGGTGATTTGGGACGATGAATGGGATGAAGACAAAAGAGAAGGGGAGTTGCTCCAAACGAGTGGAAAAAAACGCTTGATAAAGAGTAAGCGACTTATAATTTTTCAAATTTACACAAAGTTAATATTCATGTTGAAGTTCGATATAATGGATATTTTGATATCTAAGTACTATATACTGTCGGTTTGATTTCATCAGCGAATGCAGAAATTGAAGCAATCAATAAATTCGTTCTTTACAATTATGAAGCAACACAACCGTGGGTCGCATTATACGAACAAAAGAGGATAAAATGGGATAGTGAAAGGAATGGTAGAAGTGTGCCTTATCCCGATCATTTAAAATAAAATATGCCCCAACAGTTGGGTTGCTGACAAGTGAGAGAGAAATATGGTGCAACCGGTCGTTACCCGTGTGCTGAAGAGGATGCGCTAAATGTAGGGATTGGGTGCCGCAACTCAGTAATAATATTTTTAATCTATTATATATGTAAATTTGAAACTTATAGGACATCTAGATTTCATATTTTAACTATTAGGTTATTATAAGACACATGACCCTATGATTTTTTAAACTTTTTTATAATAGGTGCATTTGTTCCCATCTGTGTGGGCATATGGACAGCATTTTCGCACGGAAAATGCCGATGCTGGAAACATCACACAAGACTATGGAGTGGAAGTCGAGTTCAATCAATCTAGTCTATCTAGCCACCGTGATCAAAACCTAGTACAAGGGATGTTAGTTTACATTGGAAAGATACAAGAGATCATTGAAGTGGATTTCTCTTCTTTCCAATGTGTTAATTTTAGGTGCAAGTGGTGGGACACCTTTGATCGGAATAATGTAAATGAAGATCACGATAGTAGGCTGATATGTATCAACTCTAGAAAGAGGTGGGATGAAGCTAAGGAGCCCTATGTTTTCCCCAAACACTGCAACTAGGTGTTTTTTTACCCAGATGTGTTGGATAGGGATTGGTGGTTCATATTGACACATGACCCTAGATCAAAACATATTTTTGAGAACAATAGCGTTATCATGCCATCTGTAAGATAATGAGGGTGATCATGAAAGTAAAGAGAGTGATAATTTTATGCATTTATTTCATCAATATTTATACTTTTTAAGATGGGTTTTTTGAAACATTATAATATTTATTTTGAATTAATTGGTAATTTGCATTGTGTTAATGTTAAAATCAATATTTCACTTGATAATTTGCATTTATGTTGATCTCAAAAACAATGGTGTACTGTATAAATTAGTTCTTTTTTTGTATCTAAGATCATAATAAAATAATGATAATTCTAAAGTACATGGATTTATTTGCATTATTTTCTAAACTTTATTATGTTACAATAATTCATATTATTCTAGATTTATTATTTTACAGTTATTTAAATTTTTACAAATTTACAAATTTAAAATTTTTAATAAAACCATTTCACATTAATACAATTAAAATTTTCACATTAATACAATTAAAATTTTACAAATATTTTACATACAATTACAATTAAAATTAGAATAAGAATTAGAATTAGAATTTTATAATTTCACATACAATTACAATTACAATTTTACATACAATTAGAATTAAAAATATTACGATTTTACAATATCATGATCATTTAATATTAAATTAAGTAATAAACATCACGTTCATGATAACCATCATACAAACATCGTATTTGACTAAAAAACACATTCAAAATCGCTAACATAATCGTGATCACGATCATCTAACAAAACACAATTAACATTATATATTAACATCATCACAACACAAACATCAAATATACATCTCATGTCAAATAACTCATGCTATCACATACACATCTATCTGCAAGTTGCACATTAAATGAACATATCTAACATGACCTAACAATATACACATCATCATGATCATCAACATGTAAATTAAGTACAACTTCAACATGAACATAAAATACATGGACTATATATATAATGTAAAAAACATACAACTATAATATAAATGTCATGGATCACCTGGTGGTACAACATCAAATATAGCAGTACTAGTCGAGGCCTGCTCAGTCCATGGTGCAACCTCGACGGTCAATGGTCCAACCTGCTCATGATCATGAGTACTTCTAGATGCTGCAAGTTGCTGACTAGATGTGGCCAATGGTCCAGCCTAATCTCCATGATCACTACTGCTAGATGTTAGTGGAGGTTGCTCATCTGGTGCGACGTGAGGTGAATGATCATGATATGATGAGTCGCTGCTCGTGGACTGTTGATCACGTGTTGCATCTTGACCATTCCTATCGTGCAACGGTCCTCCTCAACCGCATAACCAAGGTCATAGCTCCTAAAACATGCCGCATTAGTCTGTACATGTCATGCAGCATGCCTCTTCACTTAACAACCTACCATCGGCGAGTATGTCTCTCATATGAGTGGGCCTGATGCCCGCCTCAAAAATCAATGCAGTGAGTTGGTTTCCCAACTACATCCTATATCTACTATCAAGCTGGCCCTGATCGTCATCAGGGTACTCCACACCTGGATCATGTGGTGGTGACGACATGTCCTCGCCATCAAAAGACCCAATGTCTGCAAAAAATATACAAGTACACAACAATCATTAGACAATTTCATTAAAAAATTTAATAAGAACAAGTTAAAGAACATGTTAGAATAAATTTAAATAAAACAGTAATATTACCTCTATCATTCGGCGACTCATTAGCTGTGAAGAGGATGTTGGCACATCCTTGCCAATCCAAACCCGCATAAGGACAGGGGACCATAATGAAGGGATGCTTGTCAACACTGGCTAGAAACTCCAGTGCATCATTCGATATCCTCACTGGAAACACAGTCTCGCCCCTCTTGGGCATCATCTGCCCCCCAAATGTGCATCTATTCCTTGAACATCGGCCTATGAGGTTTTCGAAAAAAAGTAGGCATCGTCTCTGGAAACCTCTCAAAAAATAAAAATAAAAGCTTTGAAGAAAAAGGGAAGTTGACCCTCCCTTGTGCATGAGCATGACATCTATCTAAGGCTGTACAGAACTGCCGCAAAAAAATGGCAGACCACCTGACAAGTCATGGCTCCTATACTAAAAAATCAACATAATATAGAAGCGAGCAACTAATGCGTTTCACGTCACTGGTGTTGTGTGAAATGGTTGAAATGAGAAGTGAGAGGCATTGCACCTCCTCACTACCAAATGCACCAATATGTAACTGACCTCCAGCGACCTGAAAATTTGAAGGAGACAATACTGATGCTCTAATGTATCTCTGGGAGTACACTAATTGACTCCCTGCTACATAGCCAACTGAAACCTCTGGGAACGTGGGAAAATCCACCCCTCTCCTCGATAGCCCTGTAATGAAATATATATCCTCTTCAGTGGGCGTGTACGACTGGTTGCAACCAACCCGGAAAGCTTGTTTGTGGGCATTCCACCTTCAGATAAGATGTCTCAAAAACAAACCATGGACCTTTAGGGAAGTAGCTTCCTCATAGAAATTGAGGAAGCCTACCTGCCTTAGAAGCCCTTGGGTAGTTGCTGTAATAGGGTGAGGGTACACATATCTCTCCCTCTCTCATGCCTCCCATAGGCAAACCATGTTATACTACTACACCTATTGTTGTTGTTCCCCCTCTTCTCTCCTTTCATGTCTTTGAATGATTGACATATTAAATACAATTTTTTTATTAAATGAGACATGTATTTAGAAATATACATATATAATTTTGTTTGGAAAAACAAAAACAAAAAACAGTTGGTGTGCCAAAAAAGTAGTCATGCACTGATACTGGTGCATCTTTTATGGAGCACACCGGCGACGGTGCACTTGATAATATGCAACACACCGACGGTGGTGCTCCAGAAAATTTTTAGCACATCATTGACTATGTACAGTGTCAGGAGTGCAATGCACTGACTAAACTCTATGCCCCGGGGTGTATAGTTAAGTCAGCGGACCGACCTCCTGCCATCATTACATGGTCAATGATGTGGTATTTTACCAAGCCGCACTATTGACCCTGTCAAAATATAGAAAGCGATGCACTAAAAAAAATACCCGTCTTGGGGCTGATATTTTAGTCAACGCACCGCGTTGTCGCTATTCCACTAGGTCAACAGTGCAGATGGGTAACCGACCGCACCACACTTTTAAAAAAAATTAAAATAACATAGTGTGCCTTCGGTACCACCCCGGAACTGGTGCGTATATCGTTAGCACTGGTTTATTAGGCCGCACCATTGACCCTGTTGAAATGTGGAATGCAGTGCACTGACAAAATTACCTGCCTGGGGCATATATTTCCGTCAACGCACTGTGTTGCCGCTATTCCACATTGTCAACGGTGCAACTGTGACCACACCACACTTTTTTAAAATTTTGAAAAAACATGGTGCGCCTATCGGTACCACCCTGTAATCGGTGTGGATACCGTTAGCACCGGTTGCAGTGTAGCCTGTAAATTTATAGGCAGCACCGCAAACCAGTGCGAGCCGAACGGCTCGAGCGCACCGCACGACAATTTTTTTCTTTCTTTTAAATGGTTAATTTTAAGGTTATTTGCAATTCTAATTCGCTAAAAGGCTTAATAATGGAAAAATAAGAAAAATACCTTTACATTTGGCCGTCAAGGAGGCATATTGGCTATAGAATTTGAAAAAGAAAATTTGCCCACCGTTTTGCAAAATTCAAGATGGAGATTGGTGGGCAATGCACAGCAGCAGTGCGTGCAATGGGTGCAATGGGAGCACCGATGTCAGGGTGGCTTAGACAAGGATAAATTGCACCGGTGCTTGAGAGCTCTAGAGCACTGAGAAAAGTGAATAATGCGGTTTTTTGGTCGTAATATATTTTTTATTTAACCCTGTTCTGGTGCGTGGGGTTTTTATGGGCGCATCAGTGCGGTTTCTTAATACCACACTAGGCAGTTTTGGTTTTTGCGTGCTTTTTTATGATGCAATGGTGCGGAATATTTGTAAAGCACCAGTGCGCTACAATAATACGACGCATCGGTCAGGTGTGTACGGAGCGCACGATGTTTGGCGTGCCAATGTTTTGTGCGCACCGGTGCTTTCTCTTGTTGAGCGCACCGGTGCGGTTTACTATTATAAGCGTATCGGACTAAAAACATCAGCAAAAACATTTTCCCTCCAACCTCCTCTAGTAACCTCTGCTAAAAATGGATGTCTAGGGTATTTTTAGAAGGGGTTCCTCAAAAATGTCCACTAGAGGGTCTTTTCCTTGTAGTGAGATCGTGGATCTACAGTTTTAATGCAATGACTATTTGGTTGATCACGCATAGACGCTGCCGAAAATTTAGGCCTATAATAAAGATACAGTGGAGGTGACTGCCAGTTACAACTCCGCTCATCTCTAGCCACCTGTAGCATACCATCTGAAACTCCGCAGCCAACTGAAGATCATAATGACTATCAAAGGGTATATGCTACAGTCTAAGATACTTACCATAATGAAAAATCTCTTGCATGGGAAGGTCAACCAACGTATATATTTTAAACCACTGAATATAAAGGAAGACTATTAGTTTTGCATTTAATTATTGGTGAACGAGATATTCCTGTGAGTAGCTTGAGAAAGGAGTCTTAGATTTCAGATAATATCTCGTAGAAGACACAACAAGGTCTGTTAGGTGAGCTCCTCTAGCCTTGCCACCTATCATGTTTCGGCAGACAAACTTATTTATTACTGAAGATGACTAATAAAGGAGGAAAGATGAAACAAATTGAACCCCAAGGAGATGACCTAGTTGATGCTCATCCGAATGTGAGAAGGTTGTTTGTTCAAGCAGGGTGGTATCCACTGTGTTCAAGACTGGGAAGCTCATTTAGGAATAACTCAGGATTTTGCACACTCTTTCAATGAACATGAAGCAACCATATATGGTATCAGATTGCAGGTATTAGCAAAATCAATTGTTGAAGCTTTCAACCTTCCACAATAAGGATAAAAATGGTTTAAAGGCCAAGGCATCACTGGAGGAGACCTCAAGGGTTTCCTTAAAGAGGGACACATAGATCCCAATTGGGCTAAAGGAATTCCCAACAATTACCTCAAGAATGAATGGGTTGAGATTGTTAAGCTTGTCAAAATTTATCTCACCTGTGAGAGGAGATACACTGTGGTTTTTCTTTATCATATGATATTTTTGTTTCATGCTGTAGGTATGAATACCCTCAACTTTCCATTCTTTCTACTGAAAAGCTTGAAAAAAATTTCAGCCAGGATTCAAACACACACAACTGCTTTAGAATACAACCTATATAATCAAGCTCTTATCAAAGTGTTAGTTGAGGTATAACTCAGGAAAAGAAATCAATCATGGGACCATTTTATTTTTTACAATGCGGGCCAACTTGCACCTACACCAGATGTTCTAACTCAACCATCTTCAACTTCACAATAACACGCTCAACCTGCTAAGAGAACTAAGAAAAAGGATAAGAAGGAGAACATCCAGAAAAGGGCTAAAAGAAGAAAAGAAAATACTCCTTCAATCAAGGTTCAGAAGAAGTTGGAGAAAGGAGAAGGCTCATCAACCAATAAGCCTAAATCAATGAAAATGGTTCCCCCAATTTCTCCTTTTCCCAAAGCTTGTACTAGAGCTCAGAGAGGAAGGTATGCAAAATGAATGAAATTCCAAAACATAGGTGCTACCGGAAGTTTCGAAAGAAAACATTCAACAGAAAACTCAAAAGGAATATCAACCCACTAAGTCGGATGAAGAGCTCGTAAAAGATGCAGGGTATGATATTAGTAGCAATAGAAGGAAAGAGGATGCCAAACTTGTTGTTGGTAGCAGAAAAAGACACACTAGAGACGGTAACAAGTTCAGACTCAAATCTAAGATTCTGCATAATCCAATTTTGCTGCCAGAGGTCATAGATGTAGAAAGAAAATATAAAGGGTTACAAACTAACGAGTCCAAGAATAAAGACAAAAGCAAAGCCCCTTCAGACCAGCAAATAGAATCCTCAAAAAGAAGAAAAATTCAAAAGGATTCAAAGGAGAAAAAGACCATTGTAAAAGAAACAACCACCAAGACCATAAGATTAAGATTATTTTTTTACAATAAATCAAACTTGGACAAGCTTGCAGAAGCTGCAGCCCATATGGAAGAAAGGTAAAATGGTTTCCTAATAAAACACCTTTTTGTTTACTAAGTACATTTTTGAACAACAGCTCAAGTTTCAAAGTGTATAAGTCTGCATAGGTTTTTCAAGTATTTGTTGTGCATTTTTTAAAAAGAAACAAAGCGCCACCGGAAATTTCGGTAGCATTACAATTTTTGCGTAGTTAGAGTTTTTTACGGGAATTTCCAGTAGCGCCTGTTTTAAATGATTTTTGACAACCGTCAACAAAGTTTCCAAGCAAGTTCAAGAAATATAAGGACTCATAACGATATGGATATAACAAGTGATGGTTGATAAGGGGTTATGAGGTTGTTGAAGGTCATATTTAATGAAGACACATGGTTATTAAAGAACCAAATTCCTGAAGAGACAAATCAATAGAAAAATGGGCAGCATGTCAGCACACTCAGCAATACAGTCCAAATTGTCTTCTCTTCTCTCATCTACATCTATAATGTTAGTTAGATTTAGATGGGATATATCTTTAATGTCCTATAACACCTATGTAATGTGAGGAAGATTGGTTCCTTCTTTTTAGGAGAGATGGATTTGGTGCCTCTCTCTCTCTATATATCATTTGTAAATACCATTTCAGGGTTGGATTTTGGTCTACCTGAAGACTTAATATAATAAAGAAAGCTCTTTTTTACACTTCAAGCTGGAGGATTTTGTGATTCAATGACTATCTAATGTGTGGTGTGTTCTCTTATTGTTTATTTCTTCTTATTTATGAGTTGCAACAGTTAGTACGATATGAGCAATAGAATTATTAAAGGATATAATAGTTAATTATCATCTGTCTAGTCTTCTGCAAATCATATGTATGTTTTAGAACATGTTAGTGAAGGTTTCATGAAATATTTATGAAATTTTTTATACATGTATGCTACTTTCTAAATGTTGTTTACTTTACATAAAACAGAGATTATGTAAAGAGCCACTATTGTAGCAGTGTGATTGATTTAGGATATGCATATTTCTTAGAGTAAGTACCAACTATATATCTCATTTCATTTGTTACAATCTTCTCCCTATACTACCAATTTACCCATAAAATTTATACTTGCCACAACTTTACAAACACATGAAATTCTTAAAGAATAAAAATCATTTCAAACTATTTAAGAAGCCATCCCACCATTCAAAACCTTTAAATTTGAAATGAACTATGATGTGTAAGGCTCACTCCTTTTTCAGTCAAGGAGTGACTCCTTGCGCTAACATATTTGGCGTCGTTGCCAGGGAGGTGAATTTAATTTTATCCCTAGGTGAATGACAAAGTTATAAATGTGGTTCCGAGGTCTAAGGTTCCAACTGTCTTTTTAGATTGATTTACACCTGGTGACTCCATTGTTGAAGTTATGGCTCCTATAAGGGATAGAACCAAGGCTAACCTATATTCCCCTTTGATAATCCCAGTCCTTGACCCTGAAAATGTAATCAAGAAAAAGAGTAAACGAAAGTTGTTGTCTCTGCTACTGTTTTCTCAAAGGTTGTCCCTAAATAAGTCCTGCAAAATATATCCCCTAATTTTGCATAAAATTATGTACCTCCATTTTTTTCCAGCCAACAAACAATAGATACATCAAAATTTAGTGCTTCATCATTTTTTGTTCACAATCCACCAATTTTTGTTCCAAAAATTCCAACAACTCATTCCATGGCAGTTCCAAACCCATGCCATAACCGAATGGATGCAATTTTTGTTGCAAGGTATGCCCCTTTGGTTTTACCTCAGCCTATGAATGCATTACCTGCAGGAGATTATCTCAAGTACATGCCTATTACTAATGGTGAGGGAGAGGTAAAAGCTAAATAACAACTTGTTGATTTTTATGCCTATGATGACAATCTGAATATTGAGCATGAAGATGTCTGGGTGAGAGTTTTTGTTCAGTGTCTTGAGGGTGATGTTAGGAAATGGTTCAGATCTTTGAAATCTGGTGGCATCACTAGAATTAAAACCCTAGATGATAATTTTTTAAGGAAATGGGGTGATAAGAAAGATTTTCTATATTATATCACTGAATTTGGAGCAATAAAAAGAAAAGGAGAATCAATTTCTGATTTTTCCAAAATATTCAATAAGATGTATAGCAAAATACCTACTTAAGCTTCAACCAAAATCACTTATGTTGGTACCTTTGATAGTGATTTTTTTTTTTTTTTTGAGAGAAAGAAGATATACAACACTAACACAAACACAAGACAATGCACTAGAGGTACAATTTAATGTATTAGTAGTTTATAGGCTCAGAGGAGGGATTGACAGAGAAAAAAAGAAGAAAAAAGATGAAGTTTCATCTTCAGGAACTTCTGACATAGATCCTAAATTAGATGAGCTAAGCAAGATGGTAAAGTCATTGACCAATGAGATTTCCAAGCACAAGATGGAAGCAAGACCAACTACTACTAGAAATGTTTCATTTGATCAGCCTAATAGGCAACAGTTTAGAATACCTAATGCTCCTCAAATTTTGTAGAGAGGAAGAAGATGTTGATAATCAAAAAGTGAAACCCCTTTGAATAATGATATAATTGAAGATGAAGAGGAAGCTAAAGGGTTGGAGAAAGGTGTTGATATAAATTGTATGAGAGATAAAGAAGGGTGGATTCATCTTACACAAGCATATTATGAAGTTTTCACGTCATATACTCAGAATAATGAAGAGAGTTCTAATCATTCCATGATTGCAGCTGATCATCAAAGTATATACAATCTCAGATCAAATAATATTGATGATAATTCAAAGCCTATTGCACATCCCAAGAAGAATAAGGATGCAGTTAAAATTCCAGCAGAAAAGCAAGTGGTTGAACCAAGCAAACCGAAAATTCCGGTAGCAGTTAACCCTCCTTCACTTGAGGTAAAAATTTCTCACAAAATTCCCCCTATTTTCAATTTTGAGAATGAGATACAAAATATAAAGATTCATGCTCCTCTTGTAGAACTCATGAAGAATGATGATTTCAAAAATACTTTTATGAAATCTCTTCAACCTCCACCTACTGAAGTAGCCTCTGATTTTGTCAACCTTCAAGATGACAAGCCCATTTTTATTTTAGGTCCATTGGTAGAAGATAGTGATGAATATACCCCTCCCTTCTATTTATCTTTGAATATTCATGATAAAATCTTGCATAATTTCCTAATGGACTCTGGAGCCTCATATAATTTAATGCCCGAGGTAGTCATGGATGAACTAGGTCTTGAAGTAACTAGAGAATACCAAGATCTCTAATAATTTGATTCTCGGAAATTCCAATGCCTTGGTGCCATCAAATATCTTGCAGTAAGCCTCTTTCAGTTACCCATGAGAGGGATGGTGATGGATATTGTTGTAGTTGACATTCCTCCTAGATTTCGCATGTTGCTTTCTAGGTCATGGATTAGAAGGTTGTGAGGAACTTTGCAAATGGATTTCACTTATGTTGTTGTCCTTGTTTTTGGAGGAGAACAAAGAAGACGTTATAGAGAAGCTCAAATGACATATATCATTAGTAACAACAAAGACCCCACTAATCATCCAATTTATGTTTTTTCCAAGAAAAAAAGTCGCAATTTTTCATTAAAGTAAGAAAATTTACATATTGCATCATCAACATAATTCATCTATGCAAAGATTAGGTAGCTACCAAGAACTCCGTAGAGTCACAATCTACCATCATAAAATTCTAGTAAGTGAAGTAACAAATTAAAAATAAATATAGAGGTATGTAAAAAAATAAGAAAGATGTAGTAACCAACCGCAAAAACCAAAAAATAAAAATGTGTAGACTGTATCTAGACTGCTCCTGGTTCCACCATTCCATTAATGAATGGTCGAAGATAGCACTGATACTCCTGTAGGCTATCCTATTAAAAAATGTGCCATCTACCCCAATCTAGCTGTGAGGCTTCTTTGGATAATTTGTCCGCCATTTGGTTCCTCTGCCTATAAATACGAGTAACAGATATGAAATCAAAAAGATATTTTAAATATAAGGCTCCATCCAGAGATGATGTAAGAATGTGTGCATGAAATTGTGCCGCAAGATTAAAACAATTGATAATGATTTGAGATTCCCCAAATATTTGTAGTCTGTTGCAACTTTTCTCATAGGAAAACACGAGGAGTCAGAGGTTGTTGAGTTCAACATAATTGTTGGTACCGGGTCCAAGGCCCATCTTAAGATGAAAACACTGAGTGTCTGATAGGTGTAGTGAAACTCCTCCACCACATCCAGTCACATTGGATGAGCCATCAAAGTATGCCCATGGGATGGTTATGTCAATATTTTTAGGGCTGGTAATATGGTTGTGAGGCAAAGGCTCATCGTTTGGAATGAGATGGAAGATGGAAGAGATGTGCTTGCAAATGTTGTCCCAGTCCACAATCTTGCCCAGAAATATGGCCTAATTTCTGGCTAGCCATGTCCCCCAAGAAATGAGGAGGGGGATAACATTGAGTGTCTGATAGGTGTAGTACAACTCCTCCAGCACATCTGGTCACATTGGATGACCCATCAAAGTATGCCCATGGGATGGGCCTGTCAATATTTTTAGGGTTGATAATATGGTTGTGAGGCGAAGGCTCATCGTTTGGAATGATATGGAAGATGGAAGAGATGTGCCTACAAATGTTGTCCCAGTCCACAATCTTGCCCAGAAATATGGCCTAATTTCTAGCCAGCCATGTCCCCCAAGCAATGAGGAGGGGGATGTTGTGGTCCTTTGGTCTGGTAGCAACCTGCTACCAATTTTTCCAGGCTAATGAAATCGATATGCTATGCCAAGAAAGTGTACAACCCAAATATGTTGTCATGAGATGCCAAAGATGCTTGCTTGCAGGGCATTATAGGAGCATATGGTTTACATCCTCAGTTTTCATGTGACATAAACTACATCTAGAGGGTCCATGAATATCCATTTTGATTGGATTATCCTCTGTGGAAATGCAATTGGTGAGGATGCAGGATGCACCACATGAATAGCCTGGCTTTGGGGGGTGCTTTCAATTTCCATAAGTGTTTCCACCACCATAGTTTCAGCTGTGGCTCCAGTGATTCACACAGAGTAGTGTATCCCACCTTTGGTGTATCTGCCACTAGGAGAATGGCCCAAAAAATTTCATCATCCCGGTCTATTAGTGGAATTTTTGAAGCCCTGAGCGCTCTAAGAAACTGATTCCAGTTCGGCCTCCATTCCTTAGGGATGGCTAGCTCATGTGTCAACTTCCATGCCTGTGATGCCCAAGTAGTGTTTAGTGGATCAAAAATATGAGAGATAAAGTGGTGCCCAGACCAGAACAAATGTTGCTTGATACCCATTGGAAATGGTACTCATGGCCACTGCCTGACCAAGCATCAAATCCAATTTTAACTTGTTCCCCCAATCCAATGCACCAAGCCAAGCCTTTTTTAATGAGATGAATGGATCGAGTGATAGCCTTCTAAATGATCGACGTGCCTGGGGATGGTTGGATGCGGCCTCTTATCCAGTCCATGGTTGATCTAGGTGCAATGTATTTTAATTATGTAACTTCTTGCCACAGACTATTTCTGGTGATGAGATGCCAACCCATTTTGGAATCCAAAGCCGAGGCAAAAAGGTTAAGGTATTTTAGTCCCCCACCCCCCCAACCTTTAGGTTTTACAATCTTGCTCCAAGCGATCCAAGCATAGGTACGACCATCTTGTTTTCCTCTCCAAAGGAAGCACCTACATATATGTTGGATCATAGCCATTACACCTTTGGGGATCCAAGCTAGTGCCATCCAGTACACTAGGATAGCTTCAAGAACAGATTTGATAAGTACTAGCCTGCCAGCCTGTTGAGATTCAACAAGAAGATCCTGGTGAAAATTAAGCAGCTACACTAGGATGGATCCTCAGGCTATTTTTAGGTGGATGTCTATTTATAGATGTATGAGAAAATTCTATTAATAGAATTCATGTCTATTTATAGATGTATGTGCATGATCTATTTATAGAATGGATGTCTATTTATAGATGCATGTCGACTATTATTATCCCTTAATATTAGTTGGACACTAAACAATAATATATTCTCAATGAGCACTTGGAAATAGTTAAATGAAGTGGAAAATTAGTTAGCTAAAGGAATTTCAAGTTAAGAGGTTGGTTGGTGGGACATGCAGGTTGAATTAGTTGTAACTGAGTGATTCGAAGTTGTAACAGAGTTGGAAGTGCAGTTATGAAAGTTGTAAAGTAGTTTAACTCAGTTAAGTGAGTTAAACTCAGTTGTGCTAGTTGTAACTGAAGATACACCAGTGAGATATCAAGTGAATTAATTATTAATTAATTCATAATCAGTGGTCTCACATCCAACTGAATATTTACTACTATTAACTGCATGCATGTCAGATCTAGTGGAGACCCAATTGAGTTCTAGGTGAAAGGGAAGTAAACTATCAGTTGTGACATTATCCAGTTGCACACATGAAACCACACACACATTGGATGTTCCCATGAGGATTGCGAAGTCAAGGTAGGAAATATTGCACTCATTCAGGGATTGCTATCAATAGGGATTGCACAGTGGAGGCAGGTTGTCTAGAGACAGTAAATTGGATAAGGAACTTGCCAATTTTTGTATGACAATGTGAGACAATTAGCTCATGTACTGAGAGCTCTTGGATTAGAGATTTGTATGTGATTGTTTCATGATTCATGATATAATACATAATAGAATATAGGGGGGTTTTTAGCTATAAGCTTTCCCCGGTAAAATTATCTGTGTTATGTGTGATTTATATTTCTTCATGATATTGTGATTGGCAATTGTGTTTCAAATTCCGCAAAGATTTGTAGAAGCGATTCTGAATTTAACAGTATCATATTATTTTTAGATTAGGAGAATCTAGGATATACATGTATTTTGTATTAAATTTATACATGGTATAAGAGCACAAGAAATTGCAATAGTGAAGCAGGACCTGAGTTTGTTGGTGGAAATAATTTGAATTTGCAGAAATACTTTCTTGGTGCTACAGCTGATTCAAGATCGAAATGGCTTTCAACGGCTTGAGGTTAGAGTATGCACGCGAGGGTATATCAAACTACATTTCTTGGAAGGACGGGATGGAGGTAATGCTCGAAGATAATGGCTTGAAGGAATTCATTGACAATGATGTTCCTAAGCCTACTTCTTTAGATGTTGCCAATCTTGATGCATGAAAAAACAAAGTGGCAAAGGCGACGAGGATTCTATTGGAGGGAGTATGAGACCACATTGTCTCAAGCCTCCATGGGAAAGCCACACCATATCCTATGTGGAAGACTTTGACGAATCTTTTCTAAAGCAACAACGGACATGTAATATTCCTAAATTAGCACACAACTAATTGGAATATTAAATTTTGATTTTGCTCTTAGATAGAGGAACAAGAGGGCATGGAGACCCATAAATCTCCTTAGTAGGAATAAAAGACACTCCTAGTGTGAATGGAGGTCATCTAAAACACTGGATTGAAGACCCTTAGGTGTGAAAAGGGGTTGGAGCATGAAGACTGGGTCAACTTTGACCAAATCAACAACGTTGTTATGGAGGAGTGGCATTCATGGTGGGACAACGCAGTTTTGGAGGGAGATTGAATGCATGGAAGTAGTGACCTAATCGAGTGGGGCTAAGGGTGAGGAAGCTCATCACTTATATAAGGAAGAGGATGGCAGCCATAATTTTAGGTTGGAGATTATTATTTTGTATATGGTTTGTTTAGACATGTGCTCTCTTTAGCTGTTTAGCTAAGATTTCAGTGCTATTTAGCACAGCGTGTTCTCAGTCGGGATCCCACCTCTTCCCTTGAGAGGCCTCTTGGAAGAGTATTTCACTAAATTTTCCACTATCTGGCATCAGGCCAAGCTACATCTTTGTTGTACAACGCAGTTTCTACAGATTATTGTGTTGTGTTGCAGGGTGCAGCAGTGGAGAGTTGATTTGGGTCACTTCCTTGCTTGATTTCAGTTGGAGGAAGGTTTACTTCCATTGGGATACCAGCAAAGAGGACCCCTGAGCCTTAATTCATCAACCAAAATTAGGTTAAGGTACTGCTATCAGTTACAACGTAGTTTTCTGAAGAAACTGCGTTATTTCAGTGTGTAGTTGCAGTAGAGGGTTTGGAGCCCTAGTTGGGGGAGATAGATTTTCAGTGAGGGGATCGACCTCTCATTTGGAGAATCTATAGGAGGATTTTTCATACATTTCCAGATCATATCATCAACCTCCTATCATCTATCCAGTTGCAGAGATTATTCAGCCCTAGGGCCATATTTGTATTTCTAAATTTTTGTGTATTTCAGGAAACCCTTTCTGGGTTATCTTGGAAATGTGCTTGGGAGCTTAGATATATGTTCCCAACATTATTTGAGCTATATAACAGTAGATCCATATTTATATATAATTTTTGTAGCAGTTATGCCCTAAAATTGCGTTGTCTTAGCTCATGGCATTTGTATGGTAGGTATTTCTCATGTATTGACATATTTGTTTAGTAGAGGCTTGTTTTCCATTGCTTGAGTGACTTGATCCTCAGATATTGTGCCTATTATTTGCTGATATGTTTAATAAGATGGCTATACATTTGTCTCATATCATGGCGTGTTGATTTATTCACTGTTATTTCCATTATTGTGTTCAAATATTGCTGCTTCCCCATTTGGGAATATTATAGTGGTATCAGAGCATAATCTTGGCTCAGCCTATGGATCTTAGCCAATATGTTATAAGAAGAGGAAGGGAAGAAGAAAAATATCAGAATGATGGAAAGAATGAGTTTTATCTCATCTCTTTTCAGATCTAAGAGGGTCCTCACCAAGGAGGTCAAGCAAAGAAAAGTGGAGAAAATCAATGAAACCACAATAGGGTTTCAAGATGAGGAAGGTCCATGTACTTCCTATCAGCAAAAAGAAGAACTGGTATTGCATAGATCTCCAAAGAAACATGCTATGCCCTTTCCTTTTGAAGGAAAAGAAAAGAGGCATGGAGATGGAGGGCACTTAGATCATGAGATTCTAAGTGAGTATCTTGCAAATATAAGTCTCAACCTAGAGCTTTCAAGGAGAATCTAACTCTCCCATAGTTCATTCAGCTCAAAGAAGAAAGAAGACCTTGTAGCAATATATTTCTATTGCCTAAATTTGATGGTTCATCCACATGTACAATAAGAGCTTAGGGAATGAAGTTGGATGCATTTTTCCTACTACATCCAGTAGTAGAGAGAGAAGCTGTTGAGATTGCAGTGCTGCACCTTGAGGGTGAAGTAAACATCTGGTGGTTCAACCATTTGAGTCATGCGAGAGTGACTGCATATGCAGATTTTACTCAAAGGTTGATCAAGAAGTTTGACAAGAAGAAATCAGAGGAGAAGGAACTTCCACCACCACTTGCTGCAGGAGCACTTGCATGAGGATAAAGAACAATTGCACCTTTGCAAAGTGGTCTTGATCTCTTGACATTTAGTGTCCCATGCACTATTCTGGAGATGCATGAGGAGGAGGAGACTTGTACCAGTGTTGATGCAGCCATAGAGGAGAAGCCATAATCATCAGTAGTTGAGGAAGCCATCACACTGGAAAAAGGAACCTTGTAGCAGTACAAGATGTTCCCAAGCTTTACCAAGGTATGCACATATGTCCATTTCCTATTATTTCAGCACATCATATGAAGGATTATGGAAACATGCTATCATGGCAAATGCATGACCTAGGGTCAAAATACATTGCTGATTTGGAGCAGCAAACTATTACTGCACTGAGGAACCTTGATTTGTTCAAGGAGGAGATATATAGTCATCCTAGTATATCATTGTTGAGATGCACACAACTCTTGGGGTTGGAGTGTATAATTTTGGAGGATAGGATGGACATTATCCTTGGCAATGCAGAACTGTATGTTCATAATTATGCATGATCATGAGACAACAGATGCACCATCATGGATATCAGCAACGATGTCATTGAGTAGCAGTGATGAGTTGGGGGCCCAACTATTATTAAAACATTCTGATGACTAATATACTTGTGTAGTATTGGATAGGCAGATGGTTGATGAGAGGCATCTTATCACCCATTATTATGATGGATATTTCTTGATGAGAACTTCACAAATCAATAAGAAATTTTTTCCTACAACATATTTGGATCCTTATGGGGTCAACTTGGTGATTGATGAGTGGTCTTCATTTGGATTTCATTTCAACATCCCATGAAATTCAAAGATAGAAATTTGATCTGGGAGGATGGTATTCTCCATTGGAGAAATACCAATTTTGAACATGATGATAGACACTCACCATTGGTTGGATGGGTGATGTTGATGAGAAAGAGGTTCGAAAGCCACTTGCAGATATATGACACAGGGTAGAAGGAGGCAAGGATGCATTGGCTAATCTTGAAAGAGTTTGGTCACCATGTGACACATTCTATTTCAAAGAGTATGTTGATAGTTGGGACTTTCCATGACACTTACATCATATGGAAGCAGGTATTTTGGGTGCATTATGATGATATGACATTCTTCATGTCAAACATCATGTTTTCACCTCATGATTTGTATGATGGAGGTGTGAGGAGGCAGCACGAGCTATTGTTGCTTTGGCTCCTCTTGGGAGAGAATGGGCTGAATCTCTCCCATACTTTGCAGGATGTTTCAGGAGAAAGGAATGGCATAATCAAAGTGTAGGGAGGCTACCCTTTAGAATTGAAGGTTCAGGAGGTACTTCCACATAGGAAGGAGTATCCCACACATAGCAGCATGATGGTGGATGAATTTGCATTTGGCATGTCAAAGAATGGAGACATGGAGTGACAAGAGCCTTATCACCAAGGCCAACAACGTTGTCACTTCGGAGTATGTATCTATTGAAGGAGTGTTCCAAGGGGAGTATGCATCCCTTCATTTTGTAGACCTTTGAGAGGAGATTCTCATGGGAGGGCTCATCCAAGGACCTCACTTTCAACCTAATTACAATGCATGGTAAGAAATGTATTTCTATACTTATTCATCATTTCATAACGTATTTGCATCCTCTCACCATCTATGTACAATGCATTGCTTCCCAAAAGGGCAAGATTATCTTTGGGTTTCATGGTCACTCTAGGACCAACATTTATGATGGAGATAACCCTTCTTTGCATGAATTGGGGAAAATGTGGTGCTATTCTTGTTATGCTCAGCTAATATATAATGCTATTTACTACCTCCTAGTAGATGAGCAAACATGCACAACTAGCAACTTGTTGGAAGACAACTTGCCACATGATGTTCTAAAAACAACAGTTGGTAAAAATGCGTTGTATCCATTGGAGAAACCATTGGTACCATCCAACATGGCACATAACATTCAATATTTTTCTGATTTTGATACCACATGGTGATGATGTACCATTCACTTTGTATGGGATGGTTTGGGCTCATGAAACTAGAGGAGGGGTCTTTGGAGATCTAGTTGTCCTTTCTTATCTTAAGGGAAACATTATTGCATCCCAATATCAACAACAACTCTACACTTTCCATAAGTGGAGAGAGAGACAACATGGGGTAGGCCATTTGGTCTGTCAAGTTCAGCAATGCAGCCCACCTTCTTCGCATGAGCCTAAGGTGGAGGAGTATTTCTATGAGTTACCATTTTGGAGCGTGAATCATTTTGTATGGATGATAGCTTGGGGATGGGAGCTTCACATGGGAATGAAGGTTCCCAATATATTCCAGATTCCATGCCTCAGGAAGGCCTCTAGACAACATATTGTTTCCTCCATGGGTATTCCACTTTTTCATGATGATAGCTATTTGGGATTTTCACCAAAAGCTAACTTGCATACTTGGGAGGAGAAACTTGGAGATCTATTGATGAGACAACATCTTGTTCATTGGAGGAGCTTATAATATGAGGATGCTACAAGAAGAGGGGAGGCTTCTCAGTTCTATCCTTGCAGTTGCTTCAGGACAAGCAACATTTGGGAGGGGAGGACTGTAATATTCCTAAATTAGCACACAACTAATTGGAATATTAAATTTTGATTTTGCTCTTAGATAAAGGAATAAGAGGGTATGGAGACCCATAAATCTCCTTAATCGGAATAAAAGACACTCCTAGTGTGAATGGAGGTCATATAAAAAGCCAGATTGAAGACCCTTAGGTGTGAAAAGGGACTGTAGCTTGAAGACTAGGTCAACTTTGACCAAATCAACAACGTTGTTATGGAGGAGTGGCATTCATGGTAGGACAATGTAGTTTTGGAGGGAGATTGAATGCATGGAAGTAGTGACCTAATTGAGTGGGGCCAAGGGTGAGGAAGCTCATCACTTATATAAGGAAGAGGATGGAAGCCATATGTTTAGGTTGGAAATTATTATTTTGTATATGGTATGTTTATACTTGTGTTCTCTTCAAATATTTAGCTAAGATTGCAGTGTTGTTTAGCACAGGGTGTACCTGGTCGAGAATCCCACCTCTTCCCTTGAGAGACCTCTTGGAAGAGTATTGCACTACATTTTACACTATCTGTCATTAGGCCAAGCTACATATTTTTTTTACAACATAGTTTCTGCAGAGTATTGTGTTGTGTTGCAGGATGCATTAGTGGAGAGTTGATTTGGGTAAATTCCTTGCTTGATTTCAGCTGGAGGAAGGTTTCCTTCCATTGGGAGACCAAAAAAGAGGACCCATCAACCTTATTTCATCATCTAGCATCAGGCTAAGGTACTGCTATCAGTTACAGTGCAATTTTCTGAAGAAACTACGTTATTTCAGTGTGCAGTTGCAGTAGAGGGTTTGGAGCCCTAGTTGGGGGATATAGATTTTCAGTGCGGGGATCCGCCTCTCATTTGGAGAATATATAGGAGGAGTTTTCATAAATTTCCATATCAGATCAGAAACTTCCTATCATCTATCCAGATGTAGAGATTATTCAGCCCTAGGGCCATATTTGTATTTCTGCATTTTTGTTTATTTCAAGAAAACCTTTCCGAGTTATCTTGGAAATGTGCTTGGGAGCTTTGATCTTTGTTCCAAGCATTCTTTGAGATATATAACAGTAGATCCATATTGATATATCATTTATGTAGAAATTATACCCTAAAACTGTGTTGCCTTAGCTCATGAAATTTGTATGGCAGCTATTTCTCATGTATTGGCATATTTGTTTAGTAGAGGCTTGTTTTCCATTGCTTGAGTGACTTTATCCTCGATATTGTGCCTATTATTTGATGATATGTTTAATAAGATGGCTGTACATTTGTCTCATATCATGGTGTGTCGATTTATTCACTTCTATTTCCATTATTGTGTTCAAATATTGTTGCTTCCCCATTTGGGAATATTACAAACCATAGGAAATTGGCGCTCAAAGATAAACTTAGGAAGATAAAGATGGAAAAGGGCGAAAACATTCCAAAGTATCTCACAAAATTTGTCCAATGTCAGGATGAACTGGAGAGTGTGGGAATATATTTTGTTGATAACGATTTGGTGAGCTTGGCTCTCTTGGGACTTCATAATAGTTGGCACAGTTATGAAGACTCTGTCAATGGACGAGAAAAATTTCCGGATGGGGAATGACTGTGGTCGAATCTAGTGCAGAAAGAGTTCAGGAAGAACACCATAGATGGCTCTTCATCAAAGCATGATGATGAAGGGAATTGTGCTTTGGCTACCAAGGCAATGAAGGGGAAGGGGAAGAAATTTCATTCTAAATATGAGTCTAAAGTCAAGAAGCTGGATATGTCCAAGGTGAAGTGTTCTCATTGTCACGAACATGGGCATCTTACTACTAACTGTCCACAAAAGAAGAAGAAAAGAGTAGCTAGTGAGGCCCTTACCTCACAATTTTAGCTTGACTTCTCTTTGATCGCATGAATGGTGTCAAGTGCATTGGGATCGATGCAATATTTGGATAGTGGCGCTTCCTTGCACATGACGGGAGATAAGGAACTTTTCAGTGACTTGGAGGAGAAATATCTCCAAATGCATATAGATATGGGAGACGACGGACGTTGCAGTGCTACCAGGATTGGTACCATTACCTTTCAGAGGGAGTCTGGTAAACCATTTCAATTGAAATATGTTATGCATGTTCCAGGTCTAAAGAGAAATTTGGTCTCAGTCGCAATATTAGAGGACAGAGGCTATGAAATTGTTTTTAGCGATGGAAAATATTTCCTACGACATAAAACAACAGGTCAAGCCAAGAGGATAGGGATTCAAGTTAAGAATATCTACAAGCTGGAGGTAGATGGTTGTGCTGCCATGATGGGCAAGGCAGAAAAAGTGGTGAGCAAGGATGAGGGTGAATTATGGCACTGGCGATTGGGCCATCTTCATCATGGAGCCTTGAAAGTCATGCAACAAATATCTACTGGACTTTGAATGGGAAAACTTGCTCAGTTAGATCAGTGCAAGGGTTACACCATGGGGAATTATGTAAAGTCCACTTTTCATAAGAAGGAGAACCATGCTTCGAGGATCCTTGAGAGATTTCACACAAACGTGTGTGGACCATTCTCGGTTGCTTCAACATCAAAACATAAGTACTATGTTATTTTTGTTGATGAATTTTCTCCTAAATTTTGAATCTTCTTCATGTAGAAGAAGGATCAAACATTCTCAAATTTCTATGAGTTTAAGGCATTGGTGGAGAAAGAGCTAGGGAAGCAAGTGAAGGCTCTTAGGAGAAATAATGGTGGAGAATAAATTTCTAATGAATTTAAGAACTTCTGCAGCAAAGAAGGAATTCAAAGAGAACTCATAGCGCCTCATGACCCACAACAAAATGGGGTCACGAAGAGGAAGAAAAAAATGATTGTGGGTGTAGCATAATCGATGTTACAGATTAGGGCCTACCATTGCATTTGTGGGCGGAAGCATGCAACACTGTGGTTTATGTGAAAAACCGTTGTCCTCATAGAGTACTTTGCATGAGTACACTTGAAGAAGCTTTCACTGGTAAGAAACCAGATGTTTCACACTTTAATATTTTTGTATCATCTGTTTATGTGCATGTGACCAAGGACACCAGGAAGAAGCTGGAGTTGATTGCTGAAGTTGGGTTTTTTGTTGGGTACACAGAAACACCCCATAATTATCGTGTGTATTTTCCAAATAGTCGAATGACTGTTTTGTGACGGGATATAAAATTCGATGAGGGGAAAGCCATGCAATTGTCGCTTGAGAGGGAGCTAGACTTGCATGCGGAGGAGGAACTTCTGGTTCCCAAAGATGAGTCTCTAGATGTGGATCAACCAAAGGAAGAGGTTCATGGAGTGGAAGAGTCCACTCACGTAGAGCCAACCATCAAAACTAGTAGAAGGCGTACCATATAAGCTGATAGGCTAAGACTTGATGCTGCATAGAATGTAGGAGCCCCTACTTCACAGCGTAAACAAAGACAGTCTCCTGGTCGATTTACTGGATACATGGCTCTCATGAGAAAATGTATTGTGACTGAACCATATTCCTTTCAGGAAGAAATGCAGGAGCCCACATGGGTATAGTGCAATGGTGGAGGAGTATGACTCCATTGTAAAAAATTGTGTTTGGGAAATTGTTCCAAGGGCGGTTGATAAATCAGTGGTAGGTTCGAGATGGATCTACAAGGTAAATCAAGTTGCTGATGGGAGTGTTGAGAAATGAAAGGCTAGATTTGTGGCTCGAGGCTTCTCACATATCATGGGGATAGATTATGAAGAGACCTTTGCACCTGTTGCAAGGTATTCTTCCATAAGGACCATCCTTGATCTCTCAGTGCAAATGGGATGGCACATTCATTAGATGGATGTGAAAACTCTTTTTCTTAATGGGATCATTGAGGAAGAGGTGTACATAGAGTAGCCTGAATGTTTTGAGATATTCAATAGTGAGTCGCATGTGTGCCGACTCAAAAGAGCGTTGTATGGGCTGAAGCAAGCACCCCGTGCTTGATACACTCGGATAGACAACTATTTCACCGGACCGGGCTTCACCAAAAGTGAAGCAGATGAAAACCTATAACAAATTGTGGTGGAGGGTAAGATTTTAATCATTTTTCTTTATGTTTATGATTTAATATTGACTGGTGATGAGAAATTGATACACTCATGCAAGGAGGATCCTGCAAAGGAGTTCGAGATGAAGGATATGGGCCTCCTTCATTATTTCCTTGGATTGAAACTATGGCAGCGAGATGGTGAACTTTTTATGTCTCAAGGCAAGTATGCAAGGGAGATACTGGGTAAGTTTCACATGGAGGGCTGCAAACCCATGGATACTCCTCTTCTAGGAAACTGGAGGAAAGAGGATGCTACTTCTGGAGAGGTAGTGGATGCTACTGTCTATTGACAGTTAGTGGGTTCGCTAATGTATCTAGTGGACACGAGACCAAAAATTTTCTATGTGGTTAACCAGGTGAGTCAAGCTATGGTTAAGCCTATCAAGCTCTTCTGGAAGGCAAGTAAGCATGTCCTGAGATACCCAAGGGGAACATCAGAGTATGGTTTATGGTACAGACAGATGGATGAGGTGAAGTTTCATGGCTTCACGGATGCATATTGGGTGGGCATCCCATCGGACATAAAGAGCACATCAGGGGGATATTTAGTATCATACCTACAACTGTTTCTTGGTACAACAAGAAGCAGAGATTCGTGGCACTCAGTTCGGTGGAAGCAGAATACATGGCAGCGAGTCAAGCTACATGTGAGGCTATCTGGATGAGAAAGATCTTGGTTGGTTTGTTTGGTTCTCATTTAGATCTGACAATGATTCATTGTGATAATCAGAGTTGCATTAAACTCTCGATTAATCTTGTGTTTCATGATAGATCTAAGCATATTGATATTCGATACCATCATCTCAAATATTGTGTGTAGAGGAGAATCATGTTGCTTCAGTACATTCCTACGGAATATCAGGATGCATATATTCTGACGAAGGTGCTCACCGGGAGAAAATCTGAATACCATAGAGACAGGATCAGGGTGAAGGATAATCCCTTTCTTGTTGAGAGGGAGTGTTGAGATTCAACAAGAAGATCCTCGTGAAAATTAAGCACCTACACTAGGATGGAGCCTCAGGCTATTTTTAGGTGGATGTCTATTTATAGATGTATGAGCAAATTATATTAATAGAATGCATGTCTATTTATAGATGTATGTGCATGATCTATTTATAAAATTCATGTCTATTTATAGATGCATGTCGACTATTATTATCCCTTAATATTAGTTGGACAATAAACAATAATCTATTCTCAATAAGCACTTAGAAATAGTTAACTGAAGTGGAAAATAAGTTAGTTAAAGGAATTTAGAGTTTAAGAGGTTGATTGGTGGGACATGCAGGTTGTCTTAGTTGTAATTGAGTGATTCAAAGTTGTAACAGAGTTAGAAGTGCAGTTATGAAAGTTGTAAAGTAGTTTAACTCAGTTAAGTGAGTTAAACTCAGTTGTGATAGTTGTAACTAAAGATACACTAGTGAGAGATCAAGTGAATTAATTATTAATTAATTCATAATCAGTGGTCTCACATGCAACTGAATATTTACTACTATTAACTGCATGCATGTCAGATCCAGTGGAGACCCAATTGAGTTCTAGGTGAAAGGGAAGTAAACTATCAGTTGTGACATTATCCGGTTGCAGACATGCAACCACACACACATTGGATGTGCCCATGAGGATTGCGTTGTCAAGGCAGGCATGATTGCACTCATTTAGGGATTGCTATCAACAGGGATTTCACAGTGGAGGTAGGCTATCTGGAGACAGTAAATTGGCTAAGGAACTTGCAAATTTTTGTATGACAATGTGAGACAGTTAGCTCATGTACTGAGGGCTCTTGGATTAGAGATTTGTATGTAATTATTTCATGATCCATGATATAATACACAATAGGAGATATTGGGGTTTTTAGCTATAATATTTCCCCGATAAAATTATCTATGTTATGTGTGATTGATCTTTCTTCATGATATTGTGATTGGAAATTGTGTTTCAAATTCCGCAAAGATTTGTAGAAGTGATTCTGTATTTAACAGTAGCATATTATTGTTAGATCAGGAGAATCCAAGATCTACATGTATTTTGTATTAAATTTATACACAGCCTTGGAGAGCCATCTTTGCTACTAGATATTGACTCCGTGCTCCACTTTTGAAATAAGCCAGTTCCAGCCATTGATGTGATAATAATTAGGTTTTAAGTGAAATCCAAGGTATTTAATGCCTTCTTCCAAATATATACGAGAAAAATTGAAAAGAACCAAGGCATGTCTACATTCAAAGTCTGTGCAGCGCACCAACATGATGGTGGATTTATTATTGTTAGGGCCCATACCAGTAGCTTTAAAAAACATGTTGAGTAAATTCAAAAAGTTAATATTGTCATGAGGAGATCCATCAAGAAATATAAGAACATCATCCATGAACAACAGATGGGTAAATTTTACAAAATTTGCAATTCTGACACCATGAATAGAACCATCTTCTTTTGCTTTTGCTAGAAGAGTGGACAATCCTTCCATAATTAATAAGAATAGTAAAGGAGAGAGCGGGTATCCTTTCCTAAGCCCCGACCTTCATGGAAGAAGTTAGATGTTGAACCATTTATAAGAATGTTGAAAGTGGCATTAGTAATACATCCCATAATCCAATTAGTGAAGGAATGTGGGAATCGAATATAAATAAGGATGAGTTGCAGGTAACTCCAATTGGCGCAGTCAAAAGCTTTTGCAATGTTAGTTTTGAGGATGTTGCTTTTAAGGCTTCTGAGTTTGATGGATTGCAAGGCCTCTTGTGCAGTACCAATTGATTCGTGGATTTGTCTATGATTGAGAAAGGCAAATTGTTCTTTGGCGATGTGCCGAGAGAGAATAGGCTTAATGTGGTTAGAAATAATCTTGGCTATAATCTTATAGATACAATTGTAGAGAGAGATTGATTGATAGTCATTGAAGGATAGGGGATTATCAATTTTGGGTATAAGGGCGTTGAAGGTAGAATTAAATCCATCATATATCTGACCAGAAGTCTTGCTAGCTTCAATGACCTGAAGGAGGTCCTTGCTAATGAGGTTGAAAAAGGTAAGGTAAAATTCAATAGGCCACCCATCAGGGCTGGGGCTTTTGTCCCCTTTAAACCATTTGAGAACCCCCTCAACCTCACCCATGGTGACCGGGGCATCCAGGTCCTCCAAATTATCCTCCTCCACAAAAATGTGCATGGATCGAGAAATATGCATGATCTCCAATATATTAGCGTTCCCCGGATCCCTGTATTGATAAGAGAAGTGATTTATTCCCATGTCTGCAAGCTGGGAGTGAGTATGAGCCATTCTTCCATGCAAGTCCTTAAGGTCCCAGATAGTGTTGATGATCCTTTTGCCTTAGGCACATTGTTGAAATAATCTTGTATTTTCATCTCCTGCTTGTAACCAGATATCCCTACTCTTGAGCCTCTATTCCTCCTCCTGTTTCCTAAGGATCTTGGCTTTCTCCAATTCTAGAGCGATTGGTCTATCCTTAGTCTTAGTTGATAGAAATCCAAGCCCGTCCTAACTAGTAATACTCCTCAGTTCATTCACAATGTTTGTTAATTACTCCTCTCTCTTTTTTTCTTACTTCTGGACCAGCTGATGGTGCGGGACTTCAATCTAGCAAGATTGTTGTAGAGAACCCGAGCATGATCCATATCGAGATATTTCTCATAGTGCTACCATTTGCACTTGGAAAAAGAGTGAAATTCAGGCTCCTCAAGCCAGTTGGAATTAAAATTTAAAGGGGAACAGAGTTTTTTTTTTACCCAACTGAAATTCAAGGTATATTGTAGAGTGGTCCGAGGAGCCCCCATCCCCTACCCATTGTCAGGATTTTTTAATTTTCTCGACCAAAGAGACCTTGATTAGGAATCAATCAAGTCTTCTGGCCAAACCATCATCCCCAGTCCTTCTATTCCTCCAAGTGGGGAGTTCCTTTGGCATGGCGAGATCCAAAAGATCTGCCTCATCAATCATCTTCTCAAATTATGTAGATTTTGGGTCCGGTGTGGCACACTGACCCCAAGATTCCAAGATACCAATGGAAAAATTTAGATCCCCTCCCATAATAATGTTTTCTCTTTTCATAATAGTGTTGTGCATCCAATCATCCCAGAAGTATTCTCTGTGGTGGCAGAGAGCATATACATTGATTAATGTAATCGATATATCATATTCTCGGGTAGTAATGTCGGCTCCCAGGATGCCATTCCTTCCCCACAAGCTATGAATCAGGAAAAATATGTTGTTGAGTCCCACAACACAACCACCAGATCACCCACGAGCATCAATAGTCTGAAAGGTCTAGGCAGGGAGCAACGAAGACAAAATAATAGAAACATAGGTACCTTAGCTTAGAGTTTCCTGAAGGAAGAGGGAATCCACACTAACACGAACCATAAGTATATTGAGTGCCAGTTTTTTATCCAGACTGGCCAAACCACGACAATTAAGGGAGATGCATTTTACATATGGATAATTCTATCCTACCTGTAGAAAATTTTCAAATTTTGAAGCCTGCTAAAAAACAGATCAATCATTAGGGTTCTCAACTATGGAAAATGTATTTTTATGGTTCATGTTCTAAAGAAGTAGCTGGTGCAGGAATATTTTTCATTTCCCCTTTGAAAGAGAGCTCCACTTTTTCTTTCAAACATGAATTTGAAGAAACTAACAATGTGGCTGAATATGAATCTCTATTGATTGGTTTAAAAAAAACAATAGATATGAATATTTTAGAAATTTTTTTTTTTGGAGATGCTGAACTTATTATTCTGAAAATCAGAAATGTTTATCAAACTAAGCATCCCAGAATCAGAGATTACCAGAATGCAATATGGAGCATTATAGAAGACTCATTCCTAGTATTTAACATTTCTTTTGTTCCAAGAGAAAGCAATATTTTGGCTAATTCAATTTCTATTTCAACAAGCTCATTCAAGATTCCAATACCTATAAAGCTGAAATATAAAGTGGAATTTTGGTTCAGACCTAATATTCCCGATAATGTCAAGAATTGGAAAGTTTTTGAGGATGATCGGGAGATTAGAAGATTCATTGAAGATGCTGAAGAATTTTTTGTCCTAAACATTGATCAGGATGAATATCTCATGAAGAATGGTGTTGATTATCAAAATACCAAAAATCTAAAAAAAAATAGATTGTTGATCAACCTATCATTCAGCGACCTACCAATCATATTCCCAAGGGGTTAATCCCACTTGAGAAGCTTTTTTATCACAATGGTGTTTCAGTCAAACCACAGTTAGCTGAAACATATGCAGAATTGGAAGATTTCAATTTGGGCACAGAAACAGAACCAAGATATGTCAAGTTGTCAAAAGCTTTATCAGAACAAAGAAAGATTGAATACCACAAGCTCTTTTGTGAATTTGTTGATGTTTTTGCCTAGAAATATGAGGATCTTAAGACATATGATACAACTATCATTGAGGAGAGAATACCATTGAAATATGGTACTAAGCCATTCCGATAGAAATTAAGACAAATCAATCCACTATTGTTACCGGTGATGGAGAAGGAAGTGAAGGAACTTTTGGATGCTAAAATCACCATTCCATTGAGATACTCAGATTGGGTTGCTAATCTAGTTCTAGTAAGAAAGAAGAGTGGTGAAGTCAGATTATGTGTAAATTTTAGGAATCTTAACAAATGACCCAAGAAAGATAATTATGCATTGCCAAAGATGAAGCATATTCTTCAAAAGGTAACTGGGTAGACATAATTTCCATGTTAGAGGCATTCTCTGGGTACAACCAAGTTTTTGTTTGGCCAGAAGATCGAGAGAAGACATCATTCACTATGCCTTGGGGAACATTCATGTATGAAAATATTCCATTTGAGCTTATGAATGTCGGAGCTACTTTTCAACGTGCTATGGACTTTGCATTCATTAGAGAAAAGGATAAATTCTTGGTCATCTATTTAGATGATATTAATGTTTTTTCAGCTTAAGATCAAGAAAACCTTCACCACTTGAGACAAGTGTTTGTTAAATGCAGAAAATATGGTATATCATTAAATCCAAATAAGTCTTATTTTGCTAGACTTAAAGAAGGTAAGATGTTGGGTCACATTCTTTTTAAAGATGGAGTGAAAATTGATCCCAAAAGAGTGATTGCAATTTAGGACTTAACACTTCCAAGATCCATGAAAGAGATTCAATCTTTCCTTAGTAAGATCAAATTTTTAAGAAGGTTCATTCCAAATTTTACTGAAGTGGTGAAGCATATTACTTGCATGTTGAAGAAGGAAAAAGAAGTCAAGTGGACATTTGAAGCCAGAAATTCATTTGAGCTGATAAAAAAATCTATCATTGAAGCACCTCAGTTAGTAAGCCCTGAATACTCAAAGCCTTTCTTGATCTTCTAATTTTCCTCTCAAGATACTATTGTTGTTGTTTTGTTACAAAAAGATGCAAAAAATAAGGAAGCTCCCAAAAAATTTTTTAGTAGAGCTCTTAGAGATGCAAAATTGAAGTATGAAATGTTGGAAAAGCATGCTTATGCATTAGTGAAAGATCTGAAGGCTTTTAGAGTTTATATTCTGCATGCTCAAATTATTGACTATGTAGCTTCATCTATTGTTAGAGAATTACTAAATCAACCTGATATTGATGGAAAAAGAAGTGGGTGACTAAAGTTCTTTAGTTTGATTTAGAGATAAAGACTACCAAACTAATCAAATTTCAAGGATTAACCAAACTACTAGTTGTAGAGAATTGTAGAGTTTTGGGCTTGAATTTATGGATGAAAACCTAGAAGGACAAATTTCAAAACCTATAGACATCTTGCAGTGGATGTAAATATTTCTGAGTGCAACTGGTATAAGGATATCATTTATTTTCTACAACATTTTAAACCTCCTCCAAATTTTAATAAAAGCAGAGTGAGATCTTTGAAGATGAAAACTGTTAAATTCTGCACCAAGGATAACTGTTTATATTGGAAAGATCCTACGATAGTTTTTTTGATATGCATTGACCCAGATGAGTCCAAGAAAGTTATGATGACATGCATAGTAGTGTGTGTGGAGGTCATCACTATTGGAGAACTATTGCATAAAAAATTCTGAGAGTTGGCTATTTTTTCCTAGCTTGTTTTCTAATGTATATGCTGTGCTGAGAGCATGTGAAAAATGTTATAAGTTCATTGGTAAAAAAAATTGAAGTCTTTGCCTCTCAATCCCATAGTTATTTCTACACCTTTTCAACAATGGGGTTTACATTTCATTGGAGAAATCCATCCACCTTCAAGTGGACAACATCCTTGGATTCTTGTTGCAACTGATTACTTCACCAAATGGATTGAAGCAATACCTACCAGGAATGCTACTTATAAAGTCATCATTAATTTTCTGGAGGGAATCATAACTAGATTTGGATGTCCATCAATTTTAGTAGCAGATAATGCAGCTGCTTTTAAAGCTACACCATTGGTAAATTTATGTGAAGATTATGGTATTTAGCTTACTCACTCTACAACTTACTATCCACAAGGGAATGGTTTAGCTGAATCATCTAACAAAAGTTTGGTAAGAATCATCACCAAGATATTGGAGGAAAAAAAGAAAGAATGGGATTCAAAACTAAAGTTTTCTTTATGGGTTGATAGGGTGACAATCAAGAAATCTGTTAATACATCACCTTTTCAAATGGTTTATGGAACTGATGTTGTTTTTCCAATCCAATTGGCCATTCCTGTAGCTAAATTTCTGCAAGATCACGAAGTTGATCCAAATGACATGACGAGGAGAATTTATCAAATCATAGAAGTGCAGCAAAAGCAATAACAACAATATGATTTGGTGAGAAAATATAAGCAAGATGTAAAGCAAGTTTTTGATAGAGGAACTGAAAAAGAATATTTTCAGATTCGAGATTTGGTGTTGAAATAGGATGCACATCATCAAGATCCAGGTAAGCATTCCAAATTTGATGCTTTATGGCTTGGTCCTTTCAGACTCTCCAATATTTTGCAAAAAAATACTTTTGAGTTGCAACATCTTGATGGGACACAACTGTTTAGAGGCCCATTTAATGTGCGCTTTCTCAAGAAATTATTTTACTAAGGTCGTTGGTGGCCTTAATTCAGTGTAAATACTGGTTTGTTTCATAACAAGACTCCATAGCCCAATGACAAGGCACTGAAACTGAAAAAGTTTCTTAGATCTTCGCAGGGAGAGCTCTATCCCATGTGGAGCCAATGTTAGCACAGTTCTATGCTAAGTCATGAGTCCATTTTAAATTTTTTGTTTTTAGGATGATACTTTGTAAACTTAAAAATAAAAATTGAACTCTATCAAAATTTCCGGTAGCGTCTGTTTTATCCCTTTTCGGACAGTCTGTTTAATTATGTTTTGTGCATGTTTTTCTTTAATCTGATGCTATCGGAAATTATGGTAACTTCCCCTATTTAAAAAAAAATTAAAAAAATCGCATCCACTTTGTGTTAAGCCACGTGTTCTTATTATAAAATATGTTTTAAATATCTTATCATGAGATTAGGTCATGTGATAGGAAAGGCTTATGGTAAGTAATGTTGATTTGAGTCATGGTTATACGTGTAGCAGCTAGGTGTCAATCTGCAACTAAGCATAGCTTACTGTTGTTCATCCTGTCTGTCAACTGAGTCAGTTCTTCCTCATTTAAAAGTAAGTGATTTTTGTTGAAATAGATCATGGATCTGCAGTTTTAATGTGATGACCGTTTGGATGTCACGCATAGACACTGCCATAAATTTAGGCCTATAATAAAGATACATTGGAGGTGACTGTCAGTTATAACTCCTCCCATCTCCAGCCACATGTAGCATATCATCTGAAACTCCACAGCCAACTGAATATCATAATGACTATCATAGGGTGTATGCTACGGTCTAAGATACTTACCATAATGAAAAATGGCTTGCATGGGAAGGTGAACCAACTTATATGTTTTAAACATCAAAAAGAAATGAAGACTATCGATTTTGAATTTAACTATTAGTGAACGAGATATTCTAGTGAAGAGATTGAGAAAGGAGTCTTAGATTTCAGACAATATATCATAGAAGACAAAGCAACACCTGTTAGGTGACATCCTCTAGCCTTGCCACTTATCATATTTCAGTAGACAAACTTCTTTATTACTAAATATGACTAAGAAAGGAGGAAAGCTAAAATGAATTGAACCCCAAGGAACTGGCCTAGTTGATGCTAATCCAAATGTGAGAAGGTTGTTTATTTAAGAATGGTGGTATCCACTATGTTCAATACTGGGAAGCTCTCATTTAGGAGTAGCTCAGGATTTTTCACACTCTTTTAATGGACAAGAAGCAACCATCTATGATCTCAGATTGTAGGTATCAACAGATTCAATTGCTGAAGCTTTCAACCTTCCACAGGAAGGAGAAAAATGGTTTAAAGGCTAAGTCAGCACTGGAGGAGACCTCAACAATGTCCTTAAAGATGGACACAAAGATCCCAACTGGGCTAAAGGAAATCCCAACAGTTACCTCAAGAATGAATGGGCCGAGACTGTTAAGCTCATCAAAATTTATCTCACCCATGAGAGGAGATACATTGTGGTTTTTCTTTATCATATGAGATTTATGTTTTATGTTGCAAGTATGAAGACCCTTAACTTTCCATTCTTTCTACTGAAGATCTTGACAAAATGTCAGCTAGGATTCAAACACACACAACTGTTTCAGAATACAGCCCATATCATCAAGTTGTTATCAAAGTGTTAGTTGAGGTAGAACTTAGGAAAAGAAATCAATCATGGGACCGATTTATGTTTTATAGGGCAAGCCAACCTGCACCTACACCAAATTTTCCATCTCAACCATATTCAACTTCACAAAAACACCCTCAACCTGCTAAGAGAACTAAGAGAAAGGCTAAGAAGGAGAATATCCATAAAAAGGCTAAAAGCAGAAAAGAAAAGACTCCAATCAAGGTTGAGAAGAAGTTGGAGAAATGAGAAGGCTCATCAACCAATAAGCCTAAATCAATGATGATGGTGCCCCACATTTCTCCTTTTCCCAAAGGATATACTAGAGCTCGGAGAGGAAGGTATGAAACTATAGAAAAATACAAAACAACACAGGTGCTACCAGAAGTTTTAGAAGAAGACATTCAACAGAAAATTCAGAAGGAATATCAGCCCACTAAGTCTGATAAAGAGCTCCTAAAATATGCAAGGTATGATATTAGTAACAACAGAAGGAAAGAGGATGCCAAACCTATTGTTGGTAGCAGAAAACACAAACCGGAGATAGTAACAAGTTCAGACTCAAATATAAGGCCCCGCATAATCCAAGTTTGCTGATAGAGGTAATAGATGTAGAAGGAAAATATGAAGGGTTACAGACTAATGAGTCCAAGAAGAAAGAAAAAATCAACGCCCCTTCAAACCAGCAAACATAATCCTCAAAAGGAAGAAAAAATCAAAAGGATTCTGTTGGGGCCTTTGTTTTCAGAAAGAACAATTTTAAGTTGCGGAGAGCTGGAGGATAGGTGGTGAAACACAATCAAGGTAGACAAGGAGCTGTCACGGTTGTGGAAAGTTGGAAGATAGGTGGTGCGACATTAGCAAAGAACAATGCAGGTGGTAGATATGGGAGACAATAACAATCAATATTACTCCTAGTAATAAAGAAGAAGCAGAAAGCAGTGGAGTAGGAAAAAAGGAAGGATTGATAGTCACACTTGAGGAGGAACAAATAGGCAGTTAGTCAGTGGAGGAGGAGTTATTTAGTTAGTGCGGCGAGAGGACGAGAGGAAAAGAAAAGCCTTAGGAGAGCTCTGTGAGAACTCTGTTGTACTGAATTAAACTATAATAGACTTTGCAGAGTAGATGTATGTTGTTCTGTTATTGATAATGGAATCTAGTTTTTTCTGTGTGTAATGTTACGAATTAATTGATGGTTATTTGCTTACGATAAATGTATGCTTAAATTAAATTTTAACTCAGCATTCTGAACATGTGTTGATGAATGATGGTTCCTTCATAGAGTTGAGATATGCTTATTGCTCCTAAGTCTCCATAGCCATTCTCTATGGTTGCATTTGTCTTCTACCTGATCTAGCTTCTAATATTACTAAGGTCACGACACACCTCGGGTGAGATGCCCTTATCTCTGGAGCAGGGTGAAAATTCCGGCGTTGTCCTAGACTACTACAGAAACCTTGTTGGCCCTTAAACCTGAACCTGGGTCTTGCCCATAGACCTCCTTTTTTGCCAACAAATGGTTCTGTTTCCGGGACTTGAAAACTCATTTAGGAGTTATATCATGGTATTGTGGATCTCAGAGAGGGAACTACGAAGCTGGTGGTATAATCACTTAGATTAGTTCATATCGCAACAAGTGTAACTTCAACAATAGAGGGAAAATATTGTCAAAGATCGGGTCCTGTTTTCCGAATCTGCAAGGGACCTATATGAAATTTTATGGGGAAAGTTTCTCGAAGAGCTTTATAATTAGTTATGGAGACTGCAAATCAAGTCGCTCCCAGGAGGATCACGTAGAGTCTGTCACAAGCGGATGAACATAGATCTAGTAGCACTCCATCGGTTAGATACCGATCTAACCCTCAAACAGCAGGAGGGAGAAACGGCCTGGGACCTGATGAGAAGATTTAAAGATGTGATTGGGAAGCTAAGTCACCCAGTCAATATAAATCACCAATGGGATTGGTTCATTAAAGTGCTCCTTCCGTTGATAAGGACCCCATTGATGAAACAAAAGATTGATACCCTTCAATATTCCCTTGAGCAAGCCATGAAAATCGAAGTTATGGCGGGGTACCCACAGGAGTTCAGAGGAGGGGCAGCAATACAAGATCCGTCCATACTAGGGCTACAACATCAGATAGCCAGTTTAACGGAGAAGTTGAAATACATTCAGTCGATACAACCTGCAAGGCCCAACGTGTGGTGCACCCATTGCCTGATGGAAGGAAACGTTGTCACATAATGTCCGAGGTTGCGAGGGCCAAATGCAGGAACTTTAGCAATAGGAACATAGCGTAGGGGGCCCCACTAGTCGAGGGAGTTTCGCAGATAATACCTAAGGACTATACCAAACGCAACCCCACTTTCTAGGGTTCCCCACTCAACAGAATCGGACAAAAACCAAGTACTATGAAATATGCAAAGGTATTGTTCATCCTCCATGACTATGTCCAATTTTTTAGAAATATTCTAACGTTCCAAACAATATATACTGTGAATTTTGCGCTTATGCAATGCATAATACAAAGTAATGTAGAGCCTTTGATGCATTGGAAGAATGACTGAATAGGTCGTCTTATAGGTTTTATAGCATCATTTTTCACCCTCATGTCAATAATGATTGTCTCTTTGGCCTTGGGCACCCTTTTCCCCAGACTTGAACAACTTCATAAAAAACAGTGTCTAAAATCCCATACGCGATTATGCCTAGAATTTTCCGCGTATATACGCAAGTCCGTTCATACTTTTCTGCGTATGCCATGTAAATCATTAAAAATATATAAAATTCCTTATTTTCAAGGTAGGGTGATGGTTATTATCATAATTCAACCACCCCAGCCGATGGCCCAACTGTTTCCAACTGTTGAAACTACTTTGAGGGAGTATGAAAGCCCCTCATGTGTATGGCCTAAGGGAGAGAGAAAATTATAGATATTATACTCTATTGGAGCCCTATTTCAAGTCTTATATTCCCATGCCTCTTGCACTTCCCAGGTATATTCAGGAAACCCTCGTTTCCTTGAGATGATCATCATCCTATATGACATCTTGTGTGCACACATCTTGGAAGAATCCTAGCGAGGTGAGGGCTGGACGGATCCAGAGGGCGGTCTGCTTGAAGGCCGTGGAAGGATTCAGGTGATCTCTCCACTTTCTATTATTGTACATACCATTTATAATAAGAAGAACCATCTTGTTCCCGAAATTCACATGTTTATTTCTCTTTATATAGGTGTAAATATCATTAATTGAAAATCTAGTATTGTTTATATGATATTATACATGAGTTACACTGACATCCAGGAATAATATATGTTGTACAACTAGTGTTTTGTGTTCGTTATTTCTTGATTTCTAGGTTACGAAGCACGAGGAGTTGCTGGGGGTTTGCACCCCGCGGGATCTACATCAAACGTAGGACTTTCACGTAAGTTCCACAACTGATTAAATCTAGTTTTCAGCATAAAAGATAGGTTAAGTGAGTCCTTCTTGAATGGTATGCCCCTGATCTGTGAAGGTTTCCGACCCAAAAACCTTTAGGGAGCTATTTCCCAAAACAGAAATGGTGACTCCACTGGGGATCACATTCTTGTGATTTCCCTTTTGGGTTGTTTCATCTGTCTTGAAGGTTTCCAACAGTTTCAATCACTTTTTCCAGTTCAGTAAATCTTTTTCCATTCAGACTAAAGACCTGGTCTCTTGATCAGGCTTAAACATTTTTATTTTTCCTTATTTACTTTTCCATACATGTTTTTTCTTTTGCACAGTCGCGTATATACACTATTTTTTGTAAAGTAACCCATGTATACGCGAGTTTCCTTTACCACAGTCGCGTATGCACACTTGTTGAAAAGTTGCTAGAGCGCGTATACGTGAGTGAAATTTGAAATTTTTTGGTTTTAAGATTTTTTGGTCCTGTCTGCCTGTGGTGACTTGTTCCTATGATATCCTTGAAGTCTCTGAACTGTGTCTAAGGTCGTTTCATGATTTTTTCTCTCTTAATTGTCTGAAGACTGGCTCATTTGGTGAAATATTTGTTTGTTGTGCTTGCAATTCTGGCCTGAGCACCAAGAACTTTTTCTGAAGATTCTTGGCTGTTATGAGTATTCAGGACATAGATATTTTGCTCATTTTCTTTTTCCTAACCTCATGAGTTGCTTTGCATCTTGATTTTTGCCTGATTTTTCATTTGGTTTTCTTGATTTCATTGACTAGGTCTTGTTGCAATTTTCGAAGAGTCTCTTTTTGATTCTTTGGAGTTTGTGTTTGCCGCAAGTTTATGCTATTGTACTGAGTTGATTTGTTGGATTTATTGTCTTCCTTTTGCTCATACAAGTCCTACTACGAGAGTAGCATAGTTGGCTTAGGGCATTTTGTTGAAGTTTTGCTTGAAATTCGAAGTTTGCTTGACTCAGTGACTGGATAGTTTCTTGGTCTCTTTGAAGTCTCTTTTCTTCATAAAACTCAAAAGCCAAAAAACAAATTTTTGTTTCCCATTGCTTTTGTTTTGCTTAATGGTTTCTATTCATCTTTTAAAGCTTTGTTGAAGTCTTTATTTTTCAGTTCTTGACTTGATTAGGAAGGGAGTATTATTTTGATTTCATTCTGTTATATCAAGTATGTTTTTGGCATCTTTATACGTTGAGTTTCTAATTTGGAACTAGATTTGTTGACTGCCAAAAAGTGATTGAACCTTGGTACAATTAGAGATTTCTCTTTGCTTTTTTAGATCTAGCATCTTAGGATTTGCATGCCATTAGTGATTTTCATTAGGTGCACATAAGCATTTTTGGTCTTTTTCGCAACTTTTTGAGGCGTGTGAATTCTGGTTATCCGAAAATAAAAGTAAAAAAAGTAGTCTCGTAGAACTTGTGTAGAAATCACTCTTCATCGAAAGGAAATTAGTGCATTTGCATATATTTTGGTTTTCATTGGTTTCTTGTTGCGTCATACAAACATCATCAGTTTCATTTCCATATTCCCTTGACATAAAATAATAGCCAATTAAAACAAGCAATATAATTTAAAAACAACTAGAAATTTTTGTATTAAGTGTCATACATCAACTAGCTAGGTTGTAGGGCCTTGGATTAGGTGAGTGGAGAGTTAACTCTCCAAGGCCGCTCAAATTTTGAAACATAGAAGTTTATTAATGAGAGAAATCCAACACCGTTAGGTGGATCGGGAAAGCTCTCCTCCAAAGAGTCAAGCGCAAGGGAAAGTGCAGGCAGAGAAGAGAGATAACCCCTCTCCAATTTGTTGAATCTTGACCTAAGACCGTTCCGCCTGGTTGTTGATACGGATTGGTGTCCTTAGTTTCCCATCCTAGGTATCACACAGATGAATGAAGGGGGGAATACCCGTGGTACTTGAGGCAGACGTTGCATCACTTCCAGCAGTGCTTCTGGAGGGTGCCCTTACGAAGCTTGGGTACTTGCACCGGCAAAGGTTGTTGTTAGGAGGTTAGCGTAACTGCTTCTGTTACCTTCGCTAGTAGATATGGGTCGTAATTACCCTAGAATACTTTCAGGAGGTCCTATTTTTTGCTTTCTTGTATTTTTGTGTCCAGTCCTAATCACTCGGAGCAGAAATACCTGAAGGCTGCTTGCTTGGTTGTATCTTAGGGACTTATTAGTGAGTGCTCTTTACTCCTAGCTTGCTTAGCTTTATACTTTTTCGAGTCTAATAAATCTTTTAAAGTGTCTAACCGATCGCTTCGTTGATTGAGATGGCTTCGTGGGTTGTCTCCCACGAGTGTCGGGCCTTCTTTAAGAAGGCGTAGGAGTAATTCAGAAGGTGAATATCACCCGGTGTTATCAGACGCAGTGGAGAGAGATCCTCCATTAGGGCTTGAAGTTTCTGTAGCTAGTTCTGGTGTCGGTGTCAGTACCAAGAGGAGTACTCCACTCACCTCAAGAGTTTTATTTCCAGAGGAAGAAGTAGAAGTAGAGGAAGTACCTCAACCTCCTGAATCGCTTCTGTCTCCTCTTTCTCCTAGTTCTCTGTTTATCATCGATTATATTGGACCTGAGTTTGAGAGACCTGAGAGTCCTTATCCATCACATTCTTACCTTTCGATGGCCACGACTGGGAACACAACTTTGTCTGTGAGTGCTACAAGTATTCAGACTCCTTCTAAAGTTGAAGGAGGAGGCACTATTGCTATATCTTCTATTGCTTCTAGTGCTGTTGTGTTTGGCTCTAGTTACACCCAAGCACAGGCTTCTCAATCTGGTCCCTTTTGTTTCTGAATGTCCATTAGTGGGATTCCTCCATTTTCCTTTTCTACTGCCGCAGTTGCATCTGCACCCATCTCCTTTATGGCTAGTGGATCAGCTTCTTTTCAAGGGTTCCCCTTTGGAAGCGGGCATATTCATCATTCAAATCCTTCCTTAGGGTCTTTTCCTTTTACTTCTCGGACTCAGAATTTTAATCCATGGTCTGGAGGTCAAAGTTATACTACCTTTACGAGTTGGAAACCTTTCTTTACAGCAGTAGGGGAAGGGAATCAATTTCTCGCTATTCACCAAGGGAATGTTCCTTTCTATTCATCAAGTTCTTATCAGGCTTTTTATCCTTTTTCAAATGCTTGGAATCCCTATCAGGGGGTTTCTTCTTCATTGACTGCTTCATTGGGGGGAACTGGTCTAGTTTATAGTAACTCCATGTTGGGAGGGGGGTCCTTCTCCGAATTTTGGGTCACAAGGATTTTCCTTTGGCCCAACCTTTTCTACGAACTCTTTTTGGCAACCTGGTGCCTCATCAAATCCAGGTTATTATTTTCAGAATGTGGGGAACCCATCCCATCAGGGATGGAATTCCCAGGCTCCTCCTCGTTTACCATTTCTGGCAACATTAAACTTTCCAGATTTGTTGAAATTGACTAATGATCCAATCCGATATAGTCCGGGGTGGCCTCCGGTCCCCACCAAACTACCTTCAAACATTCCAAAGTTTGAAGGAAAGAATGAGAGGATCCGACAAATCACATCACCACTTTTCATCTATGGTGTTCATCTAACTCCCTGATCGATGATTCGATTAGGTTGAGGTTATTTCATCGCACCTTGACTGGAAATGTAGCTAAGTGGTATATTGAGTTAACTGGGGGAAATTTTTCCACTTTTGGAGATCTGGCTACTATGTTTTTAAATCATTTTCAGTTTCCTGTTCGTTATGATGCCGGGACTGAACTCTTGGATAATTTTAAGTGGGACAAGGGAACCCACATTTCTGATCATATCCAAGAATGGCAGAGAAGGAAGAGGCTCATTAAAGCCTATATTCCAAATGAATTCCTTCTGGAATGGTTTTTGAAATCCTTGCAGCCAGATATTTCGAAGGACGTATCCCTGCCAGGGGTATTTTTCGAGGAACAAGCCATTTTTAGGGCCCAACAATTAGAACTGATTTATTCTCTGTCTGGAGTCCTCAATAAAATTTTGCCTAATGCTGCTCACTCCAAATTGGACTTGTCCAAAGCTAAACCTGGTCCTCAAGGTGATGGAATTATTGGGTCGATCGATAGCGGTGTAGCTAACCTGCTCAGCCAATTGCGGCAGTTGTCCATACAATCTACTTCTTCAGGTCAAACGGTATCTTCAGTGCCAACCTCTTCTCAAGATTTTTCAATAAATACCGTCCAGACTTTAAAGCCTAAAGGAAATCAACAATCCAAAGGGAAGAAGAAAGGACGAAATAATAATAAGAAGAAGGGAAAAGATAGGAAGGGCAATGCAAATAAATCTAACGAGCATATTGGTGACGGACAAAAGGATAAAAATAAAGTGAAGTTTCCATGCAAGTTATTTGCTGGAGATAATCTTACTCACCTTTGTCATAAAATTCAGGATGCACAACACTTGTTAGCTCAACAGGGATCTTCAATTTCCCAGGTTGTGTTAACAAACCCTTTTCCCCAAGGGCAACTGTTAGTTGTTGGTGCGAATCAAAATATTGGGGCTTCCTCTAGAGGCACCCGGGAAGGGGGAACCCCATCAAACATATATATGATGAGTGTTCACACAGATATCGCTATGAGATCTCGTGATTATGGTGCAGCGGAGTCTTCGAAAGCCAAGGGTGCTCCTGATAGTGCTGAACCGCTTCACATTACGAGGCCCACTGTTGAGCCCATATCTCGAATGCCAAAATCATCTACAAAGCGTACGACGATTAATCCAAATGCCAAGGCTTCCCAAAACTACTCTGTTGTAGAAGATCTGGCGCAGAGTCCTTATGCTATGTCTGCTCTCGAGGTGCTCTAGTCTTGCCCAGCTCAGCGAAGTGCTCTTCTCACTACTATTGGGGTTGTTGATATGAAGAACTCTCTTATGATTACATTTGATATGTCAAATTTTAAAAAGAGACTCCCACATCATATGGATTTCCATATTAGATCGTCATTTTGAAAATTTACTATATTTCGAACGGTCGTCAATGAGGGTGCTTCCACATGTGTGATGTCTCTCGCATGCTGGAAGGGGATTGGATCTCTCGCAGTTGTTCCATCAGCCACTCTTCTAACTACATTTGATGGTCATTCTCACAGGCTGCATGGTATTGTCCCAACTTTTCCCATCTGTGTTGGGGGAAAAACTGTAAATATAGAGGTTGAGATAGTTGATGCAAGTTTGGAATACAACCTTCTGTTGGGGCGAAACTGGATTTATGAGATGGATGCTATTGCATCCTCCTTGTTTCGTATTATTTGTTTCCCTCACGAAGGGAGGATTGTCACAGTTGAACAACTGTATTGTTCTCCTGTAGACCCGAATGCATCTACTGGCTCAACTATCCCTTTGGTGGATATTGTCAAACCGCCTATTGAGAATCTCGGGGTTGGAATGTATTCTTCTCTTATGGGTACTTTTGATATTCCACCTCCTTCCGTTCATATAAATGCAATTTCATCCTCCAGGGCTCTTATTCAACGAGAGTTCTTCAAAACTCATTATTTTTCAGACCCTTGGACCTTACCTTCCCCTACCTCCACATTAGCGTAAGTTCAAGTGGGTGGAATGGCATTTTCGATGTCTGCAGATGAGATTTCTTATAGTTCTATTGTTGAATCTGCAGAATCCATTCCAGTTTCTCTTTCACCAGAGGAATTGGATGGCGATGTGGCACTGGCTTGGACACTTAGTTCTTCTTCTGCCCAGGATTTCCTAGATACTACTCTTCCATCTGAAGATGCTATCCTGGAAGTTATGAATGGTATAGATAGACCATGGGGTGATTTGCATCATCGGTCTTACTTTCTACCAGACTTGAGCGAAGTTGAGTCAAGTTTTCCAAGTCCTCAGTCTCCTGGCCCTGTTTACCCAGTCCTGAACCCTTTAGCACCAGCACAGGTATTTGCTGAAGGGATCATGGTTGTGATTTCTCCGACTATCCCAGTGAACATCTCCAGGAATCCCAACGTTATCGAGAATGTTTTCATCGAAGTTGAATGTTCCCCTGAAGAGATTCAAATTTACACTGATATTTTTAAAGAGTTTAGGGATATGTTTGCTTGGTATTATGAAGAAATGCCTGGTATAGACCCATATATTGTTGAGCATGAGATCAAGATCTACGAAAATGCTAAACCTGTGAGGCAAAAACTTCGTCTGGTCAACCTTAGGAAGGCTACAACTATCAAAGCTGAGGTAGAGAAGTTGCTCAAGGTAGTATTTATTTTCCATGTTTCTTTGACTGAATGGGTTTCAAATCTAGTTCCGGTGGATAAGAAACAAGGGACAATTCGCGTTTGCATTGATTTCAAAGACCTTAATAAAGCATGTCCGAAAGATAATTACCCCACACCATTCATAGATCAGATCATTGATGAGTGTGCCGGTAATGAGATTTTCTCCTTCAGGGATGGTTTTTCTGGATATAATCAAATTACTATCTGTCCTGAAGATCAGCATAAGACTTCCTTTGTTTGTCCCTGGGGTACCTTTTCTTACAAGAAAATGTTGTTCGACCTTAAAAATGCTAGAGCCACTTTTCAGCGGGCCATGTCATATGCCTTCCATGAAATAAAACATATTATCGAGGCGTACTTGGATGATTTAGCTGCTCGTTCTTGCAAGAGAATTGATCATCCTTCTCACCTCCGTCAAGTATTTGAAAGATGTCATTTTTACAAAATCTGGTTGAATCTGAACAAGTGTTTTTTCGTGGTCACATCCGGTCGGTTGTTGGGGTTTATTATGTCTATGGAAGGGATTCGGGTAGATCCCTTCAAGGTTGAGGAAATAATTCTATTGCCTCCCCCATCGTCTATTCGTTAACTTCAAAGTCTACAAGGAAAAGCTAATTTTCTACAGATATTTATCGTAAATTATGCCGAAATTACAAGAGGATTCATGAGATTATTAAAGAAGGGAGTCCCATTTTTTTGGGATGACTTTGCTCAACGTTCATTTGATGCTTTGAAAAAATTATTGACCTCTGCTCCTATACCGAGTCCACCTGATTATAGCAGGTATTTCCTCTTGTATCTCGCAGCAGGAGAATCTACTATCGGTATGGTTCTGGTTCAGGAGGATGATGCGCTTGTAGAGCATGTTATATACTACCATAGTCGAGGCTTGGTAGGACCTGAACTCTGGTATTCTCCGATAGAAAAGCTTGCTTTAGCATCTGTCCATGATGTATAGTAGCTCAGACATTATATTCTCCTTCGAAAAACTTATGTTTTGGCAGCAGTCAATCCATTTCAGTTTGTTCTTAGAAGGTGAGTGATTGGGGGAAAATACAATTGATGGATTGTGATTTTGCAGGAATTTGATCTTGAGTTTCTGTCTGTCAAGTCCAAGAAATCATTAGTTTTCGCAAAATTATTTTCTGAGTTTCCTTGTGGAGAGGAGATAGTTTATGATGAATCATTTCTGGATGAGCATATTTTTCTCATCTCTTCACAGGATCCTTGGTATGGGGATCTCATTGTATATCTTCAGACTGCGAAGTTTCCTTCAAATTTTTCGAAAGATGAGCGTCGTAAGTTGCATCACCTGGCTAAAAATTACTTGATCATTGGTGATACTTTATACTGGTGAGGGGTTGATTCGATCCTAAGACGATGCTTAACTCTTGAAGAAGCTAAGGTTTTGCTGAATGATTGCCACAATGGAGCTTGTGGTGGTCATTTATCTAGGCTTGCTACAACCCAAAAAATCCTGCGTGCTGGATACTTTTGGCCTTCAATTTTCAAAATTGTTTAGAGTCGGTCAAATGGTTTCATCCATGTCAAGTGTATACTCGAAAGTTGCGCGCTCATCCAGCTCTGCTCTTCCCTGTTGTCACTGTCGGTCCTTTTACAAAGTGGGGTATTGATTATACTACTTGTAACCCGCCTTTGACTAAAGGTCACAAATACATTATTGTAGCAGTGGACTACTTCATGAAGTGGGTCAAGTCTATGCCTACTTTTGGGAATGATGGTGAGACAACAACTCTTTTTCTCTTCAATCAAGTTATTTCTCGTTTTGGTATTCCTAAAGAGATTGTCACTGATCATGGCAGTCATTTTCAGAACAACATGATGGTTGAGTTAGCTCTAAAATTAGGTTTATGGCAAGAGAATTCATCTCCTTATTATCCTCAAGCCAATGGGAAAGTGGAAGCCATGAAAAAATCCTTGAAGACCATTCTTCAATGGACAATTGATAAAGCTAGATCCAATTGGAATATCATGATGTATCCTGTGCTTTGGGCATACCGGATGTCAGTAAAACAACAACTGGTTTTACTCTTTTTCAACTAACTTACGGATTGGAATCAATATTTCCCATCGAGTGTGAGATTCCTTCTCTTAAGTTAGCTATAGGACTTCTTCCTGACACTTCTAGTCTTGAAGAACGCCTCCTTCATCTGGAACATCTTGATGAGCAACGTCGAGATGTTGCCACGATGAATGAAGCACATAAGAAACATGTAAAAGTTCAGTACGATAAAGTGGTCAAACCTAGGGTTTTCTCCGAAGGCGACCTTGTTCTGGTTTATGCCCAGGAAAAGGATGCCATAGGGGCAGGTAAGTTCAAGTCTATGTGGTATGGCCCCTTCATCGTTAAAAAAGTCCTAAAAAATGAGCTTATACATTGGTTGATTTTGAGGGAAACGAGTTGGCGGAGCCCATAAATGGGCTCTATCTGAAAAGGTATTATGCCTAGGCCTCGACCTGACATCTTGCTTTTTGTATATATATATATATATATATATTTGTACATATCTAAGTTGTCAGTCTATGAAGTGATGGTCATGTTTTTTGATCTGCTTTGGCAGGTTGTGTTGGATATCATGAGTCATTATGGTTTCGCTGATGGTGCTATTAGAAACACCCGGAACTTAGCTTCCATGGCGTGGGTACTTTATTATCCATCTAGTCAGCTGTTAGTTTCAAGAGGGGTCTGCATTGGTCCTGCTTCCAATAACGTAGCAGAATACACTGAAGTCATTTATCTACTCTCAGAAGCAATATCTTCGAGTGTTGATTCGTTGGTAGTATTCTTGGACTCCCAGCTGGTGGTGTCACAGTTGAACAATATATATCAGGTCCGGAATCCCATTTTTTTTTTTTTTTTGAGGGTATGTTTATTACAAAGATCATTTAAATTTACAACATTTATTCATATTCCTCGAGCTAACAATAAAATGGCAGACTCCTTAGCTAATCAAGCAATTGACTGGCATATTAATCGTTCAATACTTTAATCAAATCATCAAAAATCATCATACATTTTCACACATTTGTTTCATCGCCTCATAAAATTTTGTATATATGTATATATCATCAGAATGTACAAAAAACTATACAAAAATTTGGACCCATATGTCCTACAAAATTAGGGCTTATGCCCGATCATGTTCAGTATCAAAAATATAGTACACTCATCCGATAAAATCTATTGTCCCTGCCCAACATTCGTGTTCCTATAGAACTCGATCGCAGTAGCCACACGGTGGAATAACTGCACCGAATCTCACGATACCTCGACTACCCATCTCTGGATAGCCTCTTTTAGGTCTTCTACTGCAAACATAGGCACTTGGCGAGTTAAACTCTCCAAGTTTCTCTGAATGGCATGTAGGGTTCTACCAAGGTCTTCAACATCTGCTTTGCCTTTGTGATGTTTGTGCCTTGGGTATCCTTCAGGACGAACTGGTCCCATATCTGTATCATGGTCATCATATAATTTTGTAAGTCATTTGGAATCCAATCAAAAATATGTTTTTTTTTTTCATTTTTCACATATATTGGAAAAATCACAAATCAATCAAAAATTGCAGTCTTACCAATAACACCCCATGCTGCATCGGGTGGAAGGACTAGATTTGGATCACTGCGAAAATCCATCCCAGCATAGGGATAATCATCTACTGCAATAATATGTTCTTCCCGCCATTGGAAGAACTCGTCGTCCCATGTAGTTCAGGGAACTTCGCTTCCCCCCAGTCTCTTCATCAGATAAGACCACTGGGCTATTCTTGGATCTCTAGGGCTGCTGATGGATGAGATCACTTTGGGTCGAAGCCCTGGAATCTTCTCAAAGAAGAATGTCATCAAAATGGTTCCATACCCGAAATTCTTTGTTTTAGCTTTCCGGATGGAGGATATGTTGAACCTTTAGTTAAACTGAGAGGGGGGGGTGAATTAGTTTAACACATTCATGGACTTTTGAAACTTTTCATTAAAACTTATTTACACCTTCATTTCATGTTTGAATTAACATGTGAGTAATCTTAGAATGTGAGTAGCAAGTATTAATATAATGTAACAAAATACTTAATATGAGAGCATCAAGTATTAAGCAAATGAGATAAACCATATCAACACATACACATCATCCACAAAGACACCAGATATAAGTGGAAACCCATAAAGGGAGAAAACCACATCTTATTATTGTTGTGATGCAAAGGCAAGCTCCAACTCCCTCTCACCACTGATTTTCTGTAGGCACCAACCTACAGGAGACTCCTACCTCAATTCTGCAAGGTAAAACTTGCAAGGAAGCTCCAACTCCCATCAATTTTCTGCAGGCACCAACCTACAGGAGGCTCCAACCTCAATTCTGCAAGTTACAACTTGCAAGGAAGCTCCAACTCCCATCAATTTTCTACAGGCACCAACCTACAGGAGGCTCCAACCTCAGTCAGCTACAACTAACATTTTATCAAGCTACAAATTGATGTGGAAGCACCAACTCCCATCTATTTTCTGCAAGCTACAACCTACAGGAGGCTCCTACCTCAGTTAGCGACACCTGACATCTATCAAGCTACAACTTGATAGGGAAGCTCCAACTTCCTTACTCTTTCAAAAGAAAAACACTTGCTGATTTACCTTGGATATCAGCTCTATTTTGTACCATCTTCTCTGCTATTCATCAATTCTCATATCTGCCCTGTATCATCTCTGCATCTTCTCAGATTCTCTATCAGCTTCTCCTTCTTCTCTGCTCAGCTCCTCCTTCTTCTCTTCCTCACTGCTTCATTTCTGCATTCTCTTCACTCACTCTCTAACCTCACTATGTATATCAATGAGATATCATTTATAGAGTTCCCTTCTTGACTGTTTGTATTCTACAGAGAATTTGGAGTGAACAACCATGACTATTCGGCTTCTGCCTTTTCATTCCTTTGTCCAAATCATAAAAAATATACTAGTATTTACAAATTACAATATTTCAGTGGGATTTTATTTTCCTCTGGAGACTTGCCAATGCATCAAAAAAAATGTAAAAGTCAATTAAAACATTTACATTTACAATTTTAGTTACATAGAGACAATTTTACTCAGCCCATTTTCTGGCTTATAGCTTTGCGGGCTTTGTCTTTTCTGCAGTTGTCAGGTAACTGTTCTGCCTTCTTCTGCTCACTGTATTCTGCACATTTTCCAGTTTTCTGTGCTTATTCACCTGTCCAATTCATTCCTGTACATATTCCTGTTCACCTAACTTTCATTTCTGCACGCTCTCCTCTTCATTGCAGTTGTGTAACCACTGCATATATATAACTGTCTTTTAATATAACAGCTGATTTTAAATCTGGGAAAAATTGAATTAATGCGGAAACTTCATTTTTCCATGGTTATAAAACCATACGTATAAATTCATTCATATTTCAATCTTTACAATATTTCATACGGGACCATATATATTGGGACCCACATATTCCAAAGTCTTCAAAGTGAAAACGCCTTTTGAATATTTTTTACTACATAACCTTTGGTTTAATCAACTCTCAGCATCTTCAAAACTGTGGTTAAACTATAATAAAAAACCCAACTTATAATATTTTGGATTAATATTCGAATATTATGGCCAAGCCATTACATAGAAGTCTCTGCATATACTCGGTTTTTATAATTTGACTCCAATGGTCAATCATTTATATTGAACTCTGCTTTATGAAGGCGTCAATGAATATCTCAACTTTGGAATAACACTCAAAGTTATGGCCCACTCGCTCTTCGTCATAATTTATATTTAATTTAAACAAACCTTGGTTAAGAACCCAGTTCTTAACATAACTATACTCGACTATAGCCTACTATTGATTAGGCCTCACACATATGCAAATACTTTAATAACCTCACCATATCAACATATTTCGTATCCGAGCCCACACATTACATCAACCATTCATATGCGCCTTATCATATAATATATATACCAATCATATCACAACGCTCCGTATTATAAAGTGAACCATGCAACATATAGCAACCCCAACCTTTTTGAACTTCGAATTGAATAACTCAACGACATTTAAACGAATGTTCGTGCCCACATTCAGATAACGTACCTTGGAATTATGTCACCCTTTTCATTCGACGGCAGAGAGCACGCCGCCTTGCCCCGTGTGATCCGACGGATATCGCTTGGCTTAGATGCACGAACGATAATGCGCGATGAGAGCAGTTTCTTCAGACCGCTTGAGGCCACATGTCAGGCAGTCAATGGAATCGCTCCAAATTCTTGAATACCGCTCACCCTACGAAGGCGGTGCAATCAAAACCGGAAATCCGCCTTTACTGTTCACTCCGCTCATGGTTCCTCTCCTTCGCTCAAGGTTCCACTTCCCCTGCTCGATCATTGTAAATTGACTTCTTTGTATCATAATTCTTCATGACGACTTCCGTAAGTTAGTGCGGTGGACCGATCTCTTTGTATCGATTCAACACTGCAGGGACTTCATTCAAACAGTATATCCGATGCATAATTAAATATACCTAATTCCTCATATACCGTGACATTGCTTGCGCTCTTCATCAACAGATTAACCCAACATTTTATTTATTGAGGCTTGACACTAGTTCGATGTCGATTCAAGTGGGTCGAATTATTACTTTTCCATGTGCAGTCTTCGTAACAAGGATCACATACTAAATCAAGCTTCATCATTGAAACATAGAAAGAATTAATCTAATTCCTCCATAATATATAACACAAGGAATTCACACCAGATTCCCTTTGCGCCCTTAAATTCATTCTACCTTCGAACCTTTAGACTCTTGAAACCCATATTCAATTTTTACATAATAACGAAGACCCCACCTGGGTCTTGAGTCCCAGAAATTTACGCATCATAATACATAACAGAGTTTATAAGTTCGTTCAAAGTGCCTTATTCAATACCCAATTCGAAACAGGATCAGTCAATATCATATATTCATCAACGCTCAGGAATTCCAATTGTCAATACCTGTTTCCTTTTTGCCACAGAACCTCGAATGTTCCTTCTATAATATGTTCCCACACTCAGAACCAGTTTCTCAAATCAAATACCTCTGCTCCTTGACTGATGTTGCTCCTTGCTCCTGGAGCTCCTCTGCTGCCTCTCCAGATCTCCAATCAACTGACCCTACTAAAAATTCCTCTGCTTCATGTCTCATGCTCTCTTTGCCTTGTTGTTGTTTCAAGTGCTCCTCCTTTGCCATCTCCTTTGCCATCAATGACAACATTTCCAACAGGATAGTTTTTTTTTCATGTTTGTCAATAGAGTTATACACCAATCAAAGATGTGAACTAAGCATTCCACAGCTATACTCATCTGTGTTCTCGACGCCTGGTGCAAGGAAGCAGATCATGCCACCCTGTCGATGGTGAAAAGGAGAATTTTCATATGAAGCTCTGATAAATCTTTGATTGCAATTTGAGTCCCTACTTTTTGAGATCCCTCTACACAATAGATGTGGACATAATCATCCTCTGTCAGCCCTCCCCCATGCAAATCTACCAGATCTCCTCTTCGGGAGAGTCCAGTAATAAAGTAAATGTCTTCCACCTCTATGTGTATGGGTATTTGGTCAATCATGAAGCAATCTTCCTCTGGTTCCCAATGATTCACCAAAATTTCAAGTAACCGGACATTACTTTTCATATTTGACATTTTGAAGAATTTGAGCAATCCACAATTTCAGAGTATATTAAGCGAATTTTGATCTCCCATGACTTCTTGGTCAATGGCACTGTGCTCACATTCCCTCCAAGAAATGGTCATCCTGAAAAAAAATCATTTAATTTCTCATTAGGTTCATTTTTTCCAAACACGGTCTGCGCATACGTGACTTCCCTTGTGAACAGTCACGTATCATATGCGGGTTCGTCCACATGAACCCGTGTATGCGCAGAATGCTAAATCAAAATAAATATTTTCTACGGTGAAAAATCAAAATTTTTAACCTATTAATGGATTAAATTAATAAAAATTATGAATTTAAGGCTTACCTGACTAATCCGACAAAGTTTGATGGTTGGTTGCTCCTGTTTTGAGGAAAGAGGTTTTTTCTCCAGAGCTCTTTTCTCCAATTCAACAAAGTAACAATGAACCAAATATGAGGTAAAATGTGTATTTATGCCCAGTAATTGGTTTTTTTTTGCAAAATTTCATCATGCTTATTTTTCAAATCTATATTAAGCTGCATAACCCTGTTGCTTGTAAGTGTTGGGATAGGTATATTTTCAGGTGCATTTTGTTGACTTTGAGATTTTTTCCGGTTTTCGAATCCATGACCATTGACCTGTCATGGCAGGTATATGATCTTAACTGGCATATAGGTTAGGGAATCCACTTTCCGTTGCATTCTGCATTCTAGCCTCCATTCTAATCACTTGCCATAGGGTCGATCCCATCATGTCATGAGTACTTAACCCATTTCACTCGCCGATTATTTAATCATGACTTGGTGGTAGAGCCTTCCTTTACATGGGCTTCCTAGTTAGTTCCTCGCTAGCACTTGTCGCCCATGTTGCACTTTATGTAGGCTCGGGAGTACTCTTTAGTCCTGCCATGAATTATATGTTGAAGCTTCATTCTTCTTCTTCTTCAATATCATTTTTTTGGCTATTACCCTAGAGGTTCCCTGGCGTTGTTGAGTTGCATCACTGCATTGCATATTGACTACTTGTTTATCTTGGCCTTCAGCCGGCTTCATTTGGACTCGTTGTTTAAGCCATCTTTTGACCTTGACTCTTTGTACAAAGTTAACCATTGCAAAGCACTTAGCTATCGCGACTTGACACCTTTATTACCCATGGATGGAACATTCCTTTGAGTATTGCTTACCAGTTTCCGCCACCTTGCATTGAGCATAGGATTGTTCCTATCCCAGGAACTAGTGCATCTATTTTATGATACTCATTATATCCATTGTACCATAGCATTATTTTATTCCTTTTCAAGCTTACTATATGAAAAAGACAAAAAAAATAAAATATGTTAAAAAGAGCGGGAACGGGATGTTACTTCATATTTTGATGGTAGTTACAGTATCAGTTTGTCGCCCTTGAACAAAGCACATACCACTATGCCTTTTCCTCATTTGGGATGGTTTTAGTTTTGGCCTAGGTGATGCCATAACCTTGTTTCACGAGTTAGTCCTCCCTGGTTGGTTATCTCTTCCAATCATATGGAGAGTTTGTTTTTGCCTCCTGCATAACAGACTTATATAGTGTCATTATTTGCTGCCATGGTCATCATGAGTCGTGATTTTGTTCAAGGGAAGTTAAACCTGAGTCGGCCATTCTGCGGTGTCTCTTGACTTATTTTTTCAGGCCTTCTCGGTTTTTTCAGTATCTTGTACTATCACATCAAATGTTTGGTCCTATGCTCGTGCTGGTTTGAGAAGGTCTACATTGACTTCTTACCGGCGAGTTTGTCTCTTATCGACTATGACATATTACTCTGAGAGTAAACCTAGAGCCGCACCCTGGCCCTATTTACATCATTGATAAGTGACCTTGTGCTCAACATTTGATCGTCATTATGGGTCTTTGACTGAGTGGTTTTCCTTGTGTTCGATGTTAGCATACATTATCAGACTTGGGATTCATGCATTACCTTGATTTCCATTTGACCCTATCAATGGATATCTCACCTCTTTGTCAACTTTCATTATTGGTTGGTTCAGAGGTTTTCTTCCATGTGCTAGCTTCATCTTTTGCAGGTTGGAAACGTACTTCAGGTTGGTTCCTTCACTCTGCTTCGTCTGATTCCTTCCAAATCTTGGCTTGTGGGTTATACTCGTGTTGGATTGAAGTGGGATGCCTCAATGCCTTCTTTCGAGCAGATCTTTTCGCATCAACTCTGACTCATTGCTCTGGGAATAAGGTCTAGAGTATTTTTGTCAGTACCTTAGGGTTTGCAGTCATTAGTGGCAGACTCTTCACTGTTGACAGTGAAGATTCATTATTTCCTCCTGATTGATATATTCTTACAAGTGTTCGACTTCAACTCATTAATTCACACTTGTTAGATTGTACTTGGGCACCTTGACACTCATTATCATTATCGGTGGGTTGTCTCGCGTTTGTTAATGGTATACATTATTGACCGGTAATCAAACTATTTCTCACATGGTCGACTTCAGCTCATTTTTTCCCATTGTGTATAATTGTGCCATAGTGATCAGTGAATACCTCGGGTTTGCATCAGCATGCTTCGGTTCACTTTTGACAGTTCATCCAGTCTCTGCCAGTGACGTCGTCCACCCTTATATGTTGCAGTGTCAGTACAACAGCATATTATATGTTGGCTCCCGAGTTGCGTGATTGTACCATGTATTCCACCTCTTATGATTTTGTACCTGGAGATTCAGTTACTTGTGAGATCAGATATCTATTACATCATCATTGATTAGTCTTCTATATGTGATACTTGGACTTGATTTCGACTTATACTTCTAGGCAGTGATCAGATGATTCACTATGTACTTTCTAGTTCAGTTATACTTGTATACATTTTGGATCTATAGAAATGCGTTTCTTTCACTGAGCATGGGTATGCCCGCCTCAGACATGAGCTGACTCTCTGACTTCTTTCATTGGTTTTTTGGCAGGCTGAAATCTGGTGAAGTCCTCTCTTGTCTTCGCAAGGTTCTTTCTATGCACATAATATATTTCGGCCATCATGTACCCCTTCTGACCTCATATATTAGGGGGCATCTATTATAGCACCATTTTTCACCCTCATGTGAATAATGATTGTCTCTTTGGCCTTGGGCACCCTTTTCACCTAGAATTGAACAACTTCATAAAAAACAGTGTCTAAAATCCCATACGTGATTATGCCTAGACTTTTCTGCGTATATACGCGAGTCCGTTCATACTTTTCCACGTATGCCATGTAAATAATTAAAAAATATATAAAATTCCTTATTTTCGAGGCAGGGTGATGGTTATTCCCGTAATTCAACCACCCCAGCCCGTGGCCCAACTGTTTCCAACTGCTGAAACTAATTTGAGGGAGTATAAAAGCCCCTCATGTGTATGGTCTAAGGGAGAGAGAAAATTATAGATATTATACTCTTTTGGAGCCCTATTTCAAGTCTGATATTCCCGTGCCTCTTGCACTTCCCAGGTATATTTAGGAAACCCTCGTTTCCTTGAGATGATCATCATCCTATATGACATCTTATGTGCACACATCTTGGAAGAATCCTAGCAAGGTGAGGGCTGGACGGATCCAAAGGAAGGTCTGCTCGAAGGCTGTGGAAGGATTCAGGTGATCTCTCCACTTTCTATTATTGTACATACCATTTATAATAAGAAGAACCATCTTGTTCCTGAAATTCACGTGTTTATATCTCTTTATATATGTGTAAAGATCATTAATTGAACATCCAATATTGTTTATATGATATTATACATGAGTTACACTGACATCCAGGAACAATATATGTTGTACAACTAGTGTTTTGTGTTCATTCTTTCTTGATTTCCAGGTTACGAAGCACGAGAAGTTGCTGGGGGTTTGCACCCCGCGGGATCTACATCAAACGTAGGACTTTCAGGTAAGTTCCACAACTAATTAAATCTATTTTTCAGCATAAAAGATAGGTTAAGTGAGTCCTTCTTGAATGGTATGCCCCTGATCTGTGAAGGTTGCCGACCCAAAAAACTTCAGGGAGTTATTTCCCAAAACAATAGGGTGAATGAAGCTCCAAGGGGCCGAGGAGGAGGAATGAGAGGTGGCAGAAACAGAGGAAGAGGACCAGTAAGGTGCTATAACTGTGATCAAGAAGGGCACGTAAGAAAGGGTATGTCCGCTACCCAGGAGACCATGGTGCTCTCAATGCAGAGTTAACGCACACGCAATTGAAGATTTCCCAGAGTTGATTAAGAGGTGGGAGGAAAGAGCAGACAAAGGGGATCTAATCTGGTTAATGTAGAACCGAGAATAGTAGAAGCTCGACTCATGCAAAGTGTAGCTATAATAACATGAGGAGGGAAGAAAACATGGGAGGATGCATGGGATATGGACCCGATAAAGTTGATCAAGCCTGCATCTCCAAAGAATGCTTTCAACCCGGATAGACAGAAGCAGTATTTTAAGGAAGCGATGGAAACATTTCCCCATATAGGGAGGCGTAGAATTATCAAACTTCCATAGCCAACCTTTGAAAAAGAGAAGAAGAATCATACAAGTACATTGATTGAGAAATGGTTTCGACTGTTCCTGAAAATTGTAACCAATACACTGATGCTGGAACAACTAAAGCATTAGGGGATTTTTGAGGTCTAAAATAGGCCTCCTAAGGAAATTATAAAATAATAAAATAATATTAGATTACATCATCAAATTTTAGAGGGAAAATGAAAAAACTGTTTTTTCAACTCTTATTTTTAACTTATCTCCCTATGGGTTTACTCAAATTTGGAGCGAAAACATTTGTTGGATGCAAAATTTGATTCCTCATCCAAGGAGTACCCATGTTGCATACTTTCAATGGACCCTGGTACAAGAAAAATGAGAAATACATGAAAAACGTTATTGCAATCACGTTTTTTCATGTATTTCTCATTTTACGTGTAGCAGAGTCCTTCAAAAGTATGCGACATGGGTACTCCTTGGATGAGGAATTAAATTTTGCATTCAACGAGTACTCTCGTTCTAAATTTGAGTAAAACCTAAGGGAGATAAGTTGAAAATACGAGTTGAAAAGTAGTTTTATTATTTTATTTTATTTTATATTTTTACTTTTTTAACTCCAAAAATGGTGAATCATACCCCATGGTTGACATCATCATATTGAATCCTACCGGTTCTTATAAAGTTTATTTTTGTTGTACATTTTTGTTAGGAGGCCCATTTTAGACCTCAAAATTCCCCTAATGAAAAATCTAGAGTTGGTGGTGCAAGAAAATGCAGAACCTGGAGACTCAAGAAATTCAATGGAAAAGTACATAAGAAGGATAAAAAGAAACAAGAGAAGAACTGGAAAGGAATTCCATGTGAATACCCAGGTCGCGGGATTTCAAATCAAAGATACAATGCTCGATTTCGGATCAGTTGTCAACATCCTACCTCGAAATACGTGGGAAGCACTGGGGAGACCAAAGTTGACATGCTCACCAATACAACTCCGAATGGAAAATTAGTACTATATCGTACCCATAGGAAGGCTGGAGGAAGTCAAAGTTGATGTCGTGGGAGTAAAAACATATACATATTTTGAGGTAATAGACATTATGGGGGACAAGGATCCCTATCCTACTTTGCTAGGAATAGATTGGGCCTTCAATAATTATGCAGTGATTGATTTAAAAGGGAATTGATGATATTCGAAGACGGGGAAGTCAGGGTAATTCAGCCACTTGACCCATATCAAGGACCTTGGTACACAAAAATCATTGACAACAGAGACGCCTAACTTCTAGATCAACTCTACCAGATGATGACAGGAAAGAGAGAATATTATATCAATCTGACAACGGGAGGGATCGTAAGCTGGAGAAGTGTTCAGAGTTCCGATTTGGGATCATAAATAGCATGGGACGATTGGCAACAGGGAGGATATGAAACCAACACTAGAATATGCACTAACATTCTAGGAGTCAACTGGATTGGTACCGAGGTAAGAGGATATCCGACTCTTTAAAATATGCATGTTGTAAATACATTTATTACAAAAGTGGAAGAAAAGGTACCAATAGAACATAGAGTCCCTCTTATGGATGTACCACTACAATCCATGTCAGCAAGATGGTGGGCTGACCATCGCAACTCTCTTCCACTATGGGAATATGTTGCCAGAACACTAAGAACTAGATTCCACGAAGCTTTAGGACCAAAAATCATTGAAAAGTACCAAGGGGATTCTGAACCCATAGAAAATTTAAAGAAATTTGAGTATAACTAGAAGAAAGTAGGATATGCAGAATCTTTTTGGGTACACAACTTCATACATTCACTGGACACCATTCCACAGGCTTGTTATTTGACAGAGGAGAAGAAGAGAGGAACTGGTACCTGGGGAGTAGTTTCGGAAAGGTTCACGCAATGTTTTTCTTTCGAGGGAGATACAAAACTAGTTACAAATGCCCTCCAGGCTATCAGAAGAGTATTATTATTTCCAAAACTTCAGGAAGATGAAGAACTACCATTATCAAAACATAAAATCAAAGAATTAGTAGCATGTAAACGGATAGGTCGTGAGATGGACATCGACGACTCTTAGAGAATCTCCGACATCTATTCTTTGAAGGAGAGCGGGAAGTATAGGAAGATCCAACTACAGAAGGACTACACCTGTTACCCTTGAAGATAAAGAAGTTGAATATTGGAAGCACGGAGAAACCCAAAATTGCATCTATCGGAGATTATTGGGATACAAAAACAACAAAGGAAATCTTTGACCTGTTACAAGAATAGGAATATTTATTCCCATCTTCAGTAGTAGAGCTTAAAGGGATTAAAGCATATATGGGAGAAATGCGAATAGTCTTAAAACCAGATCCAAGATTGGTAAAACATAGGCCTTACCGCCTAAATCCAAGAGTAAAGGAAAAATTTAAAGCAGAGATAGATGAAATGCTAAAGGCAGGCCTGATTTTTCCAGTTGAAGAAGTAGAATGGGTCAGTCCCATTTTAATACAAAGAAAAAAGGAGAAATCAAAGATTAGAGTGTGGGTAGATTACATAAGTCTCAACAATGCATGCATTCATGATCTATTTCCTACTCCATTTAATGATGAATTTCTTGACAATGTAGCAGGAAACGAAGCCTATTCATTCACAAATGGATTCTCAGGATATCATTAGGTGAGAATAGAAGAAGAAGACAAAAATAAGACCACTTTAACAACCGAGTGGGATCATTTTCATACCATGTCATGCCTTTTGGACTAAATAATGCACCAGCGGTATGTTCTCGGATAGTGATAGCAGCATTCAGAGACTATATACATAAGTTCCTAGAGGTATATATCGATGATTGGACAATTTACAGTTTACTGAAGAATCATGCAACTCTACTCAGAATAATGTTTGATAGATGCAGGTAACTCCAAATCTCCCTCAACCTTAAGAAATTCATATTTGCAATACCTTTTGGGACACTTCTGGGACACGTTGTTTGTAAGCAGGGTGTGTGTGTGGACCCAATGAAGGTAGCAGTCATTGTTAATATAGAAGCACCAGAAACTGTAAAACAGTTGAGGTCACTACTCGGGCATACAAGGTATTACAGAAGGTTCATCCACAACTATGCAAATATTACAACACCATTGGAAAAACCGTTGCGGAAGTCATAGAAATTTATGTTGAGCGACGAATGCACTAATGCCCTAAACACATTGAAATAAAAACTAGCAAGTTCACCCATCTTGGTTCATCCTAACTGGGACAAACAGTTCCATGTCCATATTGATGCCTCCAGTATTGCATTAGGAGCGGTGTTAGCTCAGCTAGGAGAGACTTCTATTGATCATCTAGTGTACTTTGCAAGCAAGAAGTTGTCCACAACTGAAATAAATTACACAACAACATAACGAGAAGCTCTTGCGATGGTATACTCTCTTTAGAAATTTCGTCATTACCTATTGGGAGGAACATTCAAGTTCTTCACGGATCACTCAGCATTAAAATACCTAGTAAAAAAACCTGTGCTTGAAGGAATAATTTGTAGATGGCTCCTACTATTCTAGGAGTTCACTTTTGAAGTAATAGTAAAACTAGGGAGGTTAACCATGGGTCCTGACCACTTATCAAGGTTGGAGAATGGGGAAAATGGGGGATCCTGTTACACTGAAATTTGTCACCATGAAATTTTATTACTCCCTTAGAAGTCTACAATATCAAAGTTCCTAAATTCAAGCCTTGAAATTAAGAGAAAAGCTCATAAATGTCTTAAAAATCTTGTACCACACTTTCTCTTAGTATTGCCTGCGGTGCCACACCTTTTGGCTATAAATCCTGCGGAGCCAAACACACTGTTTATTCATTAAGGGTGTGGACCCCTGTAAAAGATAAAAAAGGCGCAAGTAAAATCTAGAAGCTCAGTTTGAGTCATTTTTGGAAGCTTCTAGAAACATTCATGTGGTGGAAAGATCGCCCTTTTCAAGTTCATGCATCCCATCCATTAAGGAGCTAACCCCTTGATGTAAGGAACTAATCCCTTTGAAGGAGGATTCTATCCCTTATTTTATGGAGTTGTAACTTCCTCTATTTCACTATAAAAAGAGGCATAGGGCAGCCTCAAAGGGTTACAATGGATGAGTTCAAGCTTCAATATTATTGGAGGTGAAGTGTTGTTGAAACTTAGACCCTTTTATTTGAGATTTCATGTGGGAAAGATTACATACCTGTATGTATCTCGGTTGGAAGAGTGCAAGGCTGGTGAGAGTAAAGGAAACATCTATTACAAACCCCAGGAAGGCCTGTATGACATCAAGGTGGACATGGTTGTAAGGCTCTTCTTTATTTAAGTTAATACAAAGAAGTCCATTTTTCTCAATAAGCTGTCAATTGATTGGTTTATTTTATGGATTCCTTGATCACCATAATAGATATGATTTATGAATATATGCTATGCAGGTGCTATTCGATGTTTGTTTGTTTGTGATTGCAGATCTTCGAAGGAAACTCTTTTGGGAGACTGAAGGACTACTACTACAAACAAGCGTTGGATCAAAGGTAAGATTGTTAAGCCTTAATAGCATTTAATTATGAATCGTAATATATCTAGAGAAAGATAGTTTTATTTGTCTGTTTTTTGCTAGCTATCTGTAGGACACTTCGGAGGTTTGTCTTGTCCACAAGAATGACTTATCCGTCCAACAAAATGGCGACTCCACTGGGGAATGATTTTGAACTTTGATTTCTTTTACTTTTGAATGGTAAATTTAGGTTTTCTGATTTTGATTGATTGATATTGGCTTGGGTACTTTATCCCTATAGAATCCCTGAGAAATTATTGTGAGTTTTTTGTTTTGTCTTTAATTTTCTTGTGTCTTCTCTTTTATTTCATAGATAGTGCAGGCATTTCTGCATGTTTCTTGTATCCACAGTGCGGGACCGCATTGGTTTGCAATAAATCCTGTGGACCCTGTGAAATTTTTTGAAAAATCTTAAAATCCTCTTTTCTGGATTAGTTTGTTAGATTCTCAGTGAATAACCAGACCTGAATCTTCTGTTAGGAAGCCTTGGTTAAGAGTTTATTTCAGCATTTTTAGTTTTGAATGATTTTCTAAAAGATCTGCATGTTATAATGGTTTTTGCTTTGTCTTTATCCAGCTCAAAGATTAGAAACCTTGGTATACCTTTATATCACTGGTATTTCCTTGCTTTCTTGCCGAGTCTAACATTATAGCATAAATTGTTTTGTGAGATTTAGATCCCATTTTTCTCAATTGCAAATCTTTACAAAACTTTTGTTGATAAGTTTGGAATTTCACTTAAAAAACTGAAATTGGATGTTTTGAGTTCTTGCTGATCCAAGCAAAGAATTTCTTAGTTAGATAACAAGCTAAACAAGACATCCTCAAAATATTTGAATTTTTAATTCAGATTTAGTCTTTATAATTTTTAGATTAGTGTTTTTAGCTTTGAATGTTATTTCTAGAAATTGTAGTGTTCTTTTGAAGAAAAACTTAGTTTGTAATTTCGATCTTGAATAAAAGGGATTTGTTATTGAGCATAGATCATTTTGAGCTCTCATTGAAAATTAGATTTCTTTTCGTTTATTCTTGTTTGAAGGAAAGATTTGTTTTTAAAAGATTTCATTTCTCAACTCTTCCTTTAGCCAGAATTCATTGAAAGAAAACGATTTATTTCTCATAATAGATGAATTTTTAGTATGTTTTGAGTCAGGATTTTCCACCTTATCATCGATTTCATTTTTACTTACCTATTGTCGAGGAGCTTGGGGTCACTTTTCGGTATACCTTGGATTATGTCAAGGAGCCTTCAAGGGGATTAAGCTTTGTTACTCTTCCCTTGCGCGTATGTCGGACCATAGACTGTTCCCCCAGGTATATTAGTTCCTGTTGGTAACCATAGTGACCATAATCTTACGGTTTTTTTTAAGGTGATGGTGGAGGAAAGATCCCACCGTGCCTGGAGCAGACGTTGACTAGACTCACTTGTACTCTTCGGAGGGTTATCTTCACTCGAGATGGTTTAAGTGGAGAAACTTGCACCGGTCTATTTCATTAAGCAAGTTTTCAGGGTAACTGTTCCAACCGCCCTTTCTGCATTAAATACTACGATGTTGGATTTCATCACCAACTAGTGTTTTTAGTGTGGGAAGTTATTATTTGTGTGTGGTTTGATCTCCTAGATTTTTAGGCGTGTGATTCATTTGTTTGTTTCCTTAGTGACTCTACGATTTTTCATTGAAATTTTATTTGATTGCGTGTGATTAATAATTTTGAATCATGGTTGAATTACCAAGACAATTGCGTAGACTTCAGGGGAAACCCCCTGAGTATACACCGAGCCAACTTGAAGGGCTACGAGCTCTAGTATCGCCTAATGACAGTAGAATTAGATCAACAGAAGCAGGAGAATCATTTATAGTTTTTCATCCTGATTATCAATTACAAACAACAGAGCATATTCAAGAGCCGATTTCAGTTTTCGAAGTTACTAGTAGTATTTCTCCTTCTAGTGAATTAGCTGAAGACCTAAAATTTCTGAACCTGACACTGAACCTGTTGTTTTGGAACCATCTTCAGGATTTGTTACTCCGACTTCTAGTGATCATGGTTCATCTAGGGTAAGACATATCATTACTAAAAATCTTCCTTTTGACCTCATATCTATTGAAGAACTTGTCGGTCCAGATGAAGACGTAACTCTTCCCAAAACCCAACAGACTTTGAATCTTAGGGAGCGTGAATCAATATTATACAGTCCTTTTAGAAGTGACGCTTGGTATTTATCATTGACATATTTTTTAGAAAACCCAGGTCTTAGTTTTTCACCACGCCGAATTCCTTTTCATCCTACACCAAGAGGTTATTATCCTTTGTCAATTATGTCAGCTGAGTCATCTATTTTTTCCCAATCATTGGAAACATTTTTATACGCTGGTCCTTCTGTTCGTTCGGGGTACCAGTCACTCTCTCATACTTTCTTAGGAGCAACTCCTCGACCAACTGAACAAGTGTTATCAACTGGTACAAATGGAATTAAAACTGAAACATTGAACGCGGAGAAAATTTTTATGATGTCTGGTAATATTCCAAATCCTCAACCTCAAGGTAGTCAGTTACCGCCTGGGGGGAAACCTCAAGGTAGTTAGTTACCACCTGGGGGGCAACCTCAAGGTAGTCAGTTACCGCCTGGGGGGCAACCTCAACGTAATTTTTTACCAGGACAAAATGTAGGACAATATTATTTACCTGGAGAACAACCTCAAGGACAGTACATACCTCAAGGTTATCAACCTCAAGGACAGTACATACCCCAAGGTCAACCCCAGACTCAGTATATTCCTCAGGGTTTTTATCAACCCCAGATTCAGTACATGCCTCAAGGTTATCAACCTCAAGGTCAGTACCCAACTCAAGGTTTCCAACCTCCTTCCGGTCAATCGTTTTTACAAGGAGCTGGAAATTTACCACTTAATTATCAACCCTACGTTCAACCAGGTTATGGTCCTTCATATGCACAACCTTCTACGGGTCAATACCCCGGAATGAACATGGTGTGGAATCCATCTCAAATTCAACAAACTATGAAACCAAATGTGCAGTTACCTAATCAACTTGGACAACCTTTAGTCTGGTCTAACCCAACAACCTGTCCAGCCTATTGTTCAAATCCCTGCACCTGGTTCTATTCAACAGCCCGGGCCTAATACACCTCAGACTCCACCTCAGACTGCTGTAGCAACTGCAACTTTTGTTCAACCTACAACACCTGTTTCTGGAGTATCTATAGCTCTAGTTTCTTCTATCCCTACATCAATTCAAATTCCTCAAGTATCTGTACCATAGTCAAGACCTACAATTCAGACTACAGTCTAGATGCCTACAGGACAAACTGGTACTAGTACGATTTTCTCTAGTCAACCAAAATTTACTTATCAATCGTACCAGGGATAGTATCAATTTGGTCAAGCTACACAAAATCCATCATATCAGTATCATCTGTACCCTGGGTATACTTACCAAATACCTCAACAACCCTAGTATGGTCTGGTTAATCCTGGTTACCTAGGAAGTTTCACGATTCCAAATGCACATCCAATTCCAGGGTATCATGGATATCCTCCTCTTGGCACTGGTTTTATCACTCAAGGTTATCAAGACCCTAGCCATCGGTTACCATTCATAGCAACTTTAGATTTACCGGATCTATCGCGCCTTACGAACGATCCCATTTTTTATCTTCCACATTGGCCGCTTATTCCTAACAAGTTGCCCAGTGATATTCTGAAATTTGAAGGTAAGTCAGGAGAGGACCCATCTAATCACGTTATGACTTATCACCTCTAGTGTGCATCCAATTCACTAGTCGATGATTTGATTCGATTACATCTTTTTCAGAGAACTCTCATTGGTCTAGCTGCCAAATGGTACATTGAGTTACCACGCGACTCTTTTAATAATTTTAATGCACTAGCTACTGCTTTCTTAACCCATTTTCAGTTGCCTGTCAGATAGGACAACGACACAGAATTTCTAACTTCATTAAAACAGTCTACGTCTATGTACATATCTGATCACATTCATGAATGGAGACGTAGAAGGCATTTAGTGAAATTCTTTATTCTTGATCAAATTTTGGCTGAATGGTTTATTGAATCATTATTGCCCAAAATTACTGAAGATGTGGAAAAAGCAGGCATTGTTACGGAAGAGAAAGTCATTGCTCAGGTTCAGTACCTTGACCTTGTGTATACTCAGTCAGGTACTCTGTATGATAAAATCCCCAATTTACCAAGACCTAGTCAATTAACTGCAACTCCTTCTGGCTCTCATGCTGCTGATAGTGTAATTGGTTCTGTTAGTACTGGTAAAATTAAGAAGAAGTATTTCCCCAAGGAGATTCTTCCCTAGAAACTTCTACCGATATTCATGTTATAGAGACATATACGACCAAATCTAAAACTGGTGGTAAGAAGAAAGGTAAGAATAAAAATAAAAAATCTTCAAAAGATAAAAACGACACAACTGAACCAACTGACGAAAAACGTAAACCTCGATATCCTTGTCTCATCTGTGACTAGGTTCATTTTACAAAAGAGTGCCTGCATCGAGCCGAGGTATCAAAATTCGTTAAGGGTTCACCTATACCTGCTGTCTTGAAGGATCCCTTTCCCACTCAAGATAGTAACATGGTTGGATCTTCCTCCAATACGGTTGAGGATATCTTGATGGTTGCAACGCGATCGCAAGATTATGGTAGTAAAAATACTGGTAAAGAAGCAGAAACATCCAATTCTGCATCGACTACATCTCCCTCAGTTTCTGATCCATTACAGATAGAGAAACAAAATCCTGACTTAGTGATTAAACCAACTACAAAAGGTGTACTTCGTAAATCAGCTTTCAATCCACATGTGAGAGCTGCTCAGAATTACAATATTATTGAAGATTTGGCAATTCCCCTTCAGCAATGTTGGCTTTGGAAGTATTGCAATCATGCCTAGCCCAAAGAAAATTACTTTTGTCAGCCTTAGGAGCCGTAGATATTCAGGATTCGAACCTCATGATCTTCGATTTAGAGAATTTTACACCCCGCCTACCCCATCAAATGGCTTTTCAGATTCCGGTAATAGTAAAAAACAAACGTATCTTTCGTATTGTTGTTGCTGAAGGGGCTTCTACATGTATTATGTCGTTCAAATGTTGGAAATCACTTGGTTCTCCAACGATTAACCAATCACCAAATATTCTCAAAGATTTTGACGGAAAAGGTTTTCAGCCGTATGGTATCTTACAGGATCTACCAATAGAGGTCGAAGGAAAAATGGTTAATATAGATGTGGAGGTGGTTGATGCCCCTCTGGATTACAAACTTCTCCTGGGTCACAGTTGGTCTTACGCAGTGACTGCTATTGTATCATCGATATTTCGTTTCATCATGTTTCCTCATAAAGGAAAGATCGTTAAAATAGATCAGCTCTCATATTATTCATCTGACCCAGCCTCTACTGATAGCATCCAACATATTGGAAAATTGACTATCCCTTATAAAGATGTCAGGGTAGGTTTGATTAAAGATTCGGATTTACTAGGAAATTTTTCGTTGCCTGCTCCCAACGTACAAAATCCTATTGCTAATATCAATATGATTACATCAAGTACTATTTCCTTTGATGATCCTTGGATAGTACCTTCAGAATCAGAATTGGATTCTTTCGATGGCCCAATGCCTTTGAGTCCTTTTGAGTTAGCATATCAACATGTTCAGTCATTTTCTGATACTCCTTCAATCGAGTCTGATCAAGTGAATGCGATCAATCAAGAGTCATTTTCAATATCGAGCTTAGCTTCGACACCAATTCCAGATCCTGCTCAACAAGTATTCAATACTGATGAACATATTCGTGAATTCTTGTCGGTAGATGAGTTACCATGGAAAGATCTTCATCATAGGTATTCATTTTTACCTGATCTCGATCATTTTGAGAATGATTTTTCCTCCATTTTTACCATTGATTACGTCAAAGAACCCCAGAATCCTCTCTCACATATCGATTCTGAATTGAATTTAGAAACTATTTCTACAACGGTTCCTCTTGACATTTCAGTAAAACCTGGAATTGTTGAAAACATTCACATAGGTGCTTCTTGTACTCCTGATGAAATTCAAGCACATAAAGCCCTATTTCAAGAATTTCGCGACATTTTTTCCTGGTGATATGAAGAAAATCCAGGAATTGATTTTTCGATTGTTGTTCATGAAATTAAGACATATTTGGATGCTAAAACCGTTAGACAAATATTACATCAGATACATCCGAGAAAGGCTGCCCTATTAAAGCCGAAGTTGAAAAATTACTTCGTGCAGGCTTTATTTATCCGATCCCGTTAACGGACTAGGTATCTAATATTGTTTTGGTCAATAAAAAACAAGGAACAATACGAGTATCTATCGATTATAGGGATATAAATCAAGCTTGTCCAAAAGACAATTATCCAACCCCTTACATCGATCAAATCATTGACGATTGTGATAGAAGTGAAATGTTCTCGTTCATGGATGGATTTTTCGGTTACAATCAAATCAACATACTCCATGCAGATCAACCTAAAACAACTTTCATTTGTCCATGGGGAACTTTTGCTTATTGCAAATTACCTTTTGGCCTTAAGAACACTGGCGCCACTTTTCAAAGGGCCATGTCTTATGCATTTCACGACATTAAGCACATTTTGCAGCCCTACCTCGATGATTTGCCTGCTCATTCTTCACGCAGAGTAGATCATATTACTCATTTACGAGCCATATTTATAGGATGTAGGCATTACAAGATTCGTCTGAATCCTCACAAATGTGTTTTCTACGTACAATCCGGACGATTGTTGGGATATATTTTCTCAAAGGCAGGCATTCGTGTTGATCCATCGAAGGTTGAGGAAATCATCAATTTACCTCCTCCTTCTACTCTTTTCCAACTCCAAAGTTTTCAAGGGAAAGAAAACTTTTTACGTCGATTCATTCCTAACTACACAGAGTTAAAAAAAGGTTTCACTAGGTTGTTGAAACAGAATATTCCTTTCTTTTGAGATGAGGTCGCTGATAGATCTTTTGATGCTCTGAAAAAGGCATTGACCCATGCACCGTTACTGCATCCTCCCAATTACAACCAAGATTACTTTTTTTACCTCGCCGCTTTCGATTCCACGATAGGGATGGTTTTAGTTCAGGAAGATGAATTCCATGGTGAGCATGTGATTTACTATCTTAGTCAAAATTTGCATCTGATTGAGATCAAATATTCACATGTGGAGAAATTGGCCTTGGCAGCTGTTCAAGTTGTCCAACATTTTCGTCACTACATACTTTTACGAAAAATGACAGTGATCTCTGATTGTAACCCTATGATGTACATCTTGACTAAACAGTTTCTAGGGGGGAAATACTCTAAATGGATTGTCATCCTGCAGGAGTTTGATTTGGAATTTGAAAAATCAAAATCCAAGAAATCATTGATATTTGCTGAACTTATATGTGATTTCCCACGTACTAATACAGAAACTGTGGCGGAACAACCAATCGCGGATGAATCCTTGTTTCTTATTAGTACCATTGATCCTTGGTATGGAGATATTGTTGTTTATCTTCAGACCCAATCTTTTCGGCCTGAGCTTTCACGGTCGCACCGATGAAAAATTTGTTTCCAGTCTCAACAATATCATATTGTTGGCAACACACTATACCTTCGTGGTGCGGACTCAGTTTTTCATCGTTGTTTAACTCATGACAAAGCTGAAAAGGTTTTAAATGACTATCACTCTGGAGCATGTGGCAGTCATATGTCTGGGTATGCCACAACCCAAAAGATATTGTGTGTAGGTTATTTCTAGCCATCCTTATTTAAAGATTGTATTTACGCGGTCTGAAAATGTCATAATTATCAAATATTCGATCGAAAAATGCGTGCACCACCTACTCCTCTTCACCCTATAATTGCTGTCTGTCCTTTTTCAAAATGTGGCGTTGACTTCATTACATGTAACCCTCACTCGGCCAAGGGGCATGGGTATATTATTCTAGTAGTAGATTATTTTACCAAATGGGCCGAGGCGATGCCTACATTTGCGGCAGATGGAAAAACTGTAGCTACTTTCATGTTCAATCATGTGATTGCTTGTTTCGGTGTACCCCAAGTGATAATTACTGATCACGGGAGCCATTTTCAGAATATCATGATGACCGAGTTAACAAACCAACTTGGCCTGCACCATGACAGTTCTACACCATATGATCCACAGGATAATGGTTTAGTTGAAGCAATTAATAAATTTTTAGTCACCATGATCAAATGAATCATTGGAATTCATAAGTCAAATTGGCATACCATGCTCTTTTCAGCACTTTGGGCATATCGAACCTCAGCAAAAACATCGACAGGTTTTACCCCTTTTCAACTAGTTTACGGTTTAGAAGCGATATTACCCATTGAATGTGAGATACCGTCACTCCAACTAGCCATAGAGTTACTACCAGACATTTCTGAAGAGGAGAAACATTTTTTATACTTGGCTCAATTAGATGAGAATCGACGCACCGTTGTATTATCTACCGAGGCTCATGCGAAAAGAATGAAAGCTCAGTATGATAGAAGTGCTACCCCTCATAATTTTTCAGAAGGAGACCTAGTTTTGATTTATGACCAAGCCAACGATAAAATAGGGGCTGGGAAATTTGAAACCATGTGGCATGGTCCTTATATTGTCAAGCGACAACTTGCAAAAGGGGCTTATGAATTGATTTATTTTGACGGGGTCTCTTTAGGTAAACCCAGAAATGGACTTTATCTAAAGAGATATTACGCTTGATTTTTGTGTGGAGATCATATCTGTATATTAGTTACTTTTTAGCTGGTGTGCTATAGATTAGAAACGTGTGCCTAGCTTAAGTGTGCTCTTACTATTATTCCTGCTTATCTGGATACTTTTGATATCGCAGATGTCGACGTCCTTACAAACATATATTGGTTTTGCTGATGGCGCTTGTCGTAGTACACGGAACATATATTCCATAGCTTGGGTTATTTACTCACCCACTGACGAGTTAGTATCGATGCATGGGGTAAGCCTCGGTCAAACAACAAACAATATTGCTGAATATAGTGCAGTTATTGAATTATTTTCAGAATCCATTTCATTTGGAATTCGGAGTTTGATCGTTAGGATAGATTCTGAGCTCGTTGTATTACAGTTAAATTGAGTATATGCCATTATAAACCCAGTATTATTAAGATTATTTTTAATGGTTCGTCTCTTGGAACGAGAGTTCAATTATATTGAATATCAACACATTCCAAGAAATTTAAATACATTAGCAAATGCAATAGCTTCTAGTGTTATAAACAGACATTTACAATAACAAAGTAATAAATCAACATTCGATAACATGATTGAACATGTAACTGGAAATAATAGTATATCATAGTATAGATGTAGTGTTCAAAAAATAAGTACATCGTCTTCGATCATAGGTTCAAAACGCCTTATGATTAGGGAAACGTGATTAAAAAATTAGTCTACAAGTCAATCATCCACTATCCGTGGTGATGATCACGATAATACACTACTGCTCACACCAATGAAGTATCTTTGTAGACGGAGTGGGATGTCATCTATGGTAGTCTCAGGAATATCCATAGTGAGCCGCTCCAAATGGTGTTCTAAATCAGTCAGGATCTCTACAGTCTGATCCTGTGGGCGTGGTGGTGCTGGTGCTGCATCCCTTTGCCTCCGGTCAAAGGGGCGGAGAATGGCTGGTCGACTCGAACCCACATCTGCATTTGAAATTTTTGTTATCAGTTTTGGACGATTTAAAAACAAAATAAAGATTAGAAATTAAAACATGTCAAAAGAGATTTTTTACCTAACTCATCCCACCGAGCTCCTGGAGGAAGGGGCATATCCCGGTCGCCGCGAAAATCCATGCCCGCATAAAGAAAATCCTTTATCACAAAAATTTGGTGTTCTAGCCAACGAAAATAAGTTGAGGGAAATCGAACAATCTCCCCACCCTCGCTGTGGCGAGCCATCAAAGCAACCCAACGAACCATCCGAGGCTCTCGAGGTCGACCAACATCAACAGGAATGTGTTGCGGGGCTAACATAGGAATCCTCTCTAGAGAAAATGTGACGACGATGGACCCATATCCGAAGTTGTTTAACTTCCCATTCTTTTCTCTAGTGAGTTGGCCTTTTACATTTTCCAACACTGCCTCGCACCAGTTGAATATGGTGCCTCGAAAACAATCTACTGCAATCTGCATCTGAGATCCAGTAGCTACATGCAAAGGTACACTTCCGCGCAACTTGAAAACGGTAAAAGCAATCACTTTTAACTCGGGATGGATGATAGTTTTAATTTCAATCTGTTTGTCTCTGGGATTGGCTTCATCATTACAAAACTCTAATTGCAGGTTGGCAACAAACTGGCCACCTGGCCTAGCCCCAAATAGAGATAGTGGTTTGCCTCTCCTAGATAAAATAGTCAAAAAATATATGTCCTCCAGCTCAATCTCGAGTCGGTGGCCTCCGATCACGAAAAACTAGTCCTGAACGTCCCATTTTCTAACCAGCCAAGTAAGAAGATATACTTGAGCTCTCATGCCACCAATATCCCAAAATTTGAAAAGACTGCATGCTCTTAAAACTTTCAAAGTAGGTTGATGGATCATTGCTGCTTCATCTACCTCCTCATGTTCCCATTCTCGCCAAATGAGCATTGTAGATGTCCTACAATCAGTAAAATGAAGCATTAAAATAATTTTGAAGCAAAAAATTTGGGTAATTTAGGAGGAAAATATGTTTTTAAATTCGTGACGGCGCCCCTGCACTTTACGTTCAGGGATAGTGCATAGCTCCGCACGGCCTTTATGTTAAAAGTGCAGGGCCCCGACATTTTCCTTTGTGAGAAAATGTCGGGGTCCGTAGGTACCTAATGTCTTGCCTACGGACCCTCGAAGCCGAATTTTTAAACCTATTTTCCTCCCAAAAATGAAATTTTTACCCTAATTTAAAAAATTGAACAGATGAAAAGCAAGAGAAAGAGGTTGTGGATTACCTGGAATAGACAGTTTTCATTTCCGACGGTCGGTTTGCCCGAAATCTTCTCCAAAGCGTTTTTTGCCAAAAGCTCTAAAATTTTCACTTCAAACTCAAATGGTAAAAATGAACTCGAAAAACTCCTTTTTATAAGTTTTTTCGAATAAATGAATTTTAAAATTTGTTTATTTTTCACTTTAAAAAGTCAAATTTTCAAAATAATTTTATTATTGAATCAAGTATGTTTAATTTTTCAAGTTTTTGTGTAGAATACCAGATTTTTCAGGCGAAATGATCATTTTTGACGAAGAGTATACTTTTATCACTTTTTCGGGCTCTTTAAAAATTTACGAAAAAGCGAAACCATGGAGTCCTTTTTAAAGCCCTTTTCAGACTCTCTAAAAATGAAAAGATTTTCGAGTACTTGACTATTCAAACTTGTTAAAGTAAATGAACGGTCGTCCCTTTAGTATAAGTTTACCCCTTTTCTAGAATGAAATGGACTATTTATGAAAAAGGTATACATTGACTAATCATGGTCAATAGAGTTCTCTCTCGCATTATTTTATTCTTTTTCGGGCCTGAGAGACTAAATTTACGAAAAAGAACACCCATGAAGTTTTCTTAAGTTTTTTCTTCTGACTCCCTAAACATGAAAAACACCGAGTTTCTCCTATACTGGACTCGTTAAAATTTAACAGTAAAGGACCTGTCAATTTCAAACAGGAACGGACCACTCCTTCTTAGGGTTCGATTTTAAACTAAGTTGGACTCATCCGAAGGATGAGCTTATAAACAAGCAAATGTTATCCTCCTTAAGCTTGTTAAAAATAAAGAGGTACTTGCTAGAAATGGTGGGGGAAAAGAGAAAAAAACATATTCATTTGTTACACTTTGATTTGTAAAAGCATTACACCACTCTTGAACACGACACTTTTTGTCACACTTCTACCTGGGTTGGGAAATCCTTTGCCTATCAGTTAATCAAACCATATTGAAGGTCTTCAGCCGGTTTTTGGGTATTAGCTTAGGGCAACTGTCACCAAACCATCTGCAGTGTCGTTATGTGTTCAAGAGGTCAGTCAAATAAACCATTCATCTGCAAAAATTTGTCTCCATTCGCGTTGACCATCCCTGAGTCAGTCCTTGTAAAAATTTCTTCAAAACTTGATCTATGGTTTCGCGTCGTGAGATTTCTTACGAAAGATCACTTTCTATCGATGACAGCTCATCATCTAGGAAGTTGATCTAGAATCCGTCAGTACCTTGGAATCTACATGCCTCAATGGCAGGTTTCTCGCCTTCGACGACAGGTTGTATCATTAACCTTCGATCGAACGATTTCGTGAAATGTTCGACTTCAGATCACTTATTCACATTTGATGGATTGTATTGAGTACTTTGAGAGCCATTTTCATTATTGGTGGTTTCTCTCACGCTTGTTAACAGTTCACATCATTAACTGGTAATAAAGTGGTTTCTACCATGTTCAACTTCAACACACTTAATCGCATGGATAGAATCGTACTAGTTCTGGAAGCAGAAATCAAAACCCTAGATCTAGCTTCCACCATCCAGGCTGCAAGGAGTTTTATTATTCATTATGCAGTAGACGATTCATTACAGATGGCTGCGTCCATGCTGTGTATACACTATTGATGTAATATTAAAATCATTTATGTATCAGAACAAGTTTAGTTAGTTTTAATCTGAGTATGGGAATGCCTACCTCAACGATGATATATATACATATATACATTTTGCATTGAATGTTTTTACAAGTTCCGACTGGGGTGTCCATAGGCTGATCCTTGAAATGATAAAGCACGTCACTCTTCGAATGTTCTTAGACTTTGCACTTTAGGGGGAAATTTGTTACACTGAAATTTGTCACCATGACATTTTAGTACTCCCTTAGAAGTCTAAAATATTAAAGTTCCTAAATTCAAGCCTTGAAATTAAGAGAAAAGTTCATAAAAGTCTTAAAAACTCTTGTACCGCACTTTCTCTTAGTATTTCCTGCGATGCCACACCTTTTGGCTATAAATCCTGTGGAGCGTAACGCACCGTTTATTCATTAAGGGTGCGGACCCCTGTAAAAGATAAAAAAAGGCACAAGTAAAATCTAGAAGCTCAGTTTGAGTCATTTTTGGAAGCTTCTAGAAACATTCCTGCGGTGGAAAGATCACTCTTTTCAGGTTCATGCATCCCATCCATTAAGGAGCTAACCCCTTGATATAAGGAACTAATCCCTTTGAAGGAGGATTCTATCCCTTCTTTTATGGAGCTGTAACTTCCTCTCTTTCACTATAAAAAGAGGCATAGGGTAGCCTCAAAGGGTTACAATGGATGAGTTCAAGCTTTATTATTATTAGAGGTGAAGTGTTGTTGAAACTTAGACCCTTTTAGCTGAGATTTCATGTGGGAAAGATTACATACCTGTATGTATCTCGGTTGGAAGAGTGCAAGGCTGTTCAGAGTAAAGGAAACGCCTGTTCTGGACACCAGGAAGGCCTATATGACATCAAGGCGGACACGGTTGTAAGACTCTTCTTTATTTAATTTAATACAAAGAAATCCGTTTTTCTCAATAAGTTGTCAATTGATTGGTTTATTTTATGGATTCATTGATCACCATAATAGATATGATTTATGAATATATGCTATGTAGGTGCTATTTGATGTTTGTTTTTTTTTGTTTGCAAATGTTAGAAGGCAACTCTTTCAGGCGACTGAAGGACTACTTCTACAAACAAGCATTGGATCAAAGGTAAGATCGTTAAGCCTTTATAACATTTAATTATGAATCGTAATATATCTAGAGAAAGATAGTTTTATTTGTCCATTTGTTGCTAGTTGTCCGTAGGACACTTGGGAGGTCTATCTTTTCCGCAAGAACGACTTATCCGTCCAACAGATCCCTTGATTACCAGTTGCCAGATGTTGATGTCTTCAGAGTAGAATCCATCTCAGATTATCTAGAGTAGATAGCAGCGTATCTAGCCACAAGGCAATTCCCAACAAAATACACGACAACCCAAAAAAGACATCTGGTAGTGAAAGTGGTTGAATATCAATTAATAGCAAGACAATTATATAAAATGGGATTGGACCACGTATTTCGAAGATGTGTCCTGGACCATGAAATAGAAGATATCCCGTGGGAGTGTCACAACGGAGTTGCGGGAGGCCACGTCGGCGCAAAACCCACTGTAAGGAAAATACTACATGCAGGGTTATGGTGGCCCACAGTTCACAAAGATATTAAGGCATATGTGAAAAAATGTGACGTCTGCCAAAGAACGGGACGTCCATTGCACCGTGATGAGTTACCACTGCAACCTGTAAGAGCACTACAGCCGTTTGAAAAATAGGTCGTCGACTTTCTAGGGCCAATTACACCAATGTCACAACATTCACAGGCAAGGTATATAATAACTGCAACATATTATCTCACAATATGGGTAGAGGCAACGATAGTAAGAGACTGCACAACGGACACAACAGCCAGATTTATTTTCGAGAACATTATTAGCAGATTTGGCTATCCTAGGAGCCTAACAAGTGATCAAGGTACACACTTCATTAATACAACAATTAAATCTATGCTAGATAACTTTATGGTACAACATCACAAAAGCATCCCGTACCACCCTCAAGCGAATGGAACCATTGAGGAATTCAACAAGGTCTTAGAAAAAGGACTAACCAAGATATGCAACGGCAACCGGGATGACTGGGATGAAAGGATACCAGCCACATTGTGGGCATACAAGACAAAAATAAAGAGGTTGCACAATCAAACTTCATTCCAATTGGTATACGGAAGAGAGGAAATCGTACTAGCTGAATATATCATACCAAGTCCTTTAATTACTTCAATAGTGAATATGATAGACATTGACTCAATCAATGAATGCCTCCATGAACTACAGGAGCTTGAAGAAGATAGATTTCTGGCGGATTTCCATCAAACAGTATGAAAAGAAAGAAGGAAAGCCTATCATGACCGTCATATCAAGCACAAAACATTCACAATCAAAGGAAAAGTCCTGCTATACGACAGCAAATTCCAGAAGTTCCCGGGGAAAATCAGAATGCATCAGATGGGACCATATCATGTGATAGAAATTAAAGACTCAGGCACAATTTTACTGGCGTAACTAGATGGAAAAATACTACAAGGATGGGTGAATGGTTCACGCCTAAAACCATATCACGAGTAAGTTCCACCAATTATTATTTTTCAAATAACTCTCGTAACCGAGAGCATTCAGTAGGGTAGAATAGAAATAGATAGATTCAATAACTCTCTCGCACCCGAGATGAGACATATAATTACTATACTTTAAGCTTTTTTAGCTATTAGAATAGGAATCCCAATAAACGAACCACACAATGGTGCAAAAGAGAAATTTCACCTGTTGCGATGTGGAGACCTCATTGCAATCAATTATGGTGAAGGGGGGGGTTAGAGTCTACCGTGTCAGATAGCCAAGCGTGTCAAATATCATTCATTCATAATGACCCATCATACTGTTTTCAGCTTGTAGGATCACCCTAATTTTAAAAATAACTATCGTAATTAGTAAGCCCCATACCGTAATAAATTTTCCATATTAAGTGATAATTATTACCCATCACGTCTACCCAAATCCTGAAGCCACTGTCAGCAATGTCAGAATACACCTCACCACGGTAAATAATCGCACGATTATAGCTGTGGGAAAGACATCAAAAAATTAATTATTTATGGGGTCATATCAACCTCATTCGTGCCGGTAGCATTACTTAACCCGCATGAAAGAATAAAAGCACCAATATGCCAGAAAATTCTGAGTTTGTAGAAACAGAAACAACTACAACAAAAAGCAAGATTCCAACAGAGGAAGTTCAAAGAAGCATACCAGCAGTAAGAATTCACAGCAATAGACCAGCAATAGCATTTTAGGTGTACAACAGAAGAACAAAGATGAAAAAGATAGCAACATCAGTCGTCAAGCTCGAGCTCGATGCAATAATTCATAGGATAGAATTGTTGATCAGAAAGTACGACAATGCTTTGTTAATAGATACCAATTTCATGGACTCCTATCAATTCCTGGCCATGAAGAGACAAGTGTATATGGAGAATTATTCAACAGAGGGAGGAGGTGAAGCAACAAGGATGAATCTAGAATTCTAAGGTATTCAAAGGTCGACTATACTGAACCTCAGGAACCTCCTGGTATTTGGAACGACGAGAGCGGTAATGCAGTGTACAAAATTCCTGATGAGTAGAGTTCAGAATGGATCATTATGGCTTGGGAGATAGATCCCCATCCATGCAGAGGACATCAACAGACTTACATGATTATCAGCAAAGGGGAACGACGTCTCAACGACATTCCAAAATGTGTCCAAAAGAGCCAAAAAGTTAGGGGATTGTGATTATTACAAGAAGTATGAGACCAAAAGAGGAGGGAAGGGAGCGAATATCGACCTCATCAATAATCCAGAAGTAAAATTTTCCTGCTATCTGATAGATGGAAAAACAATGAGGAATTACACTAAAGGAGAATTCACCCTCGACACCATCTCAGTTGCAGAACACTGCATCGAGGGAGCACAACTAAATTGGTGCACATTCCTGTTGAACGAACTGTTTGAGGCCTATGAGAATAATTATAGGCGAGCCACAAGATTCATCTATGGCTATCTCATCATGGCCTTTGCAATGTGGAAATGGACTCCCCCAAGGATTACGCAGCTCGCAGAAACCACTCTCGACCAACTAATGGCGTTAAGATTTATGCCCTGGAGAGTATCGGGAGATCCCAGTACCAAGGAGGTCAATGAGGAGGTTTTCTCATTCTGGTATAGGCAGATGGTCGATGTGGTGGGGAGCCTACAAAGGGTTCTGAGGAACATATTGGACAGATACTCTTCGTAGATATGGTTTGCGGTAACCCACAAACAGACCTATATCCGACCTAGTTGCATGGACGAAACCACTTTCTGAATGAGGCCACTAAAGTTTCAAGTAGAAGAAGAAGCCTTCCACACCGAAGTCTGTTCATGGCCAGGAGCTGCGATGGAAGTCAGAAGCAGAATCCCTCATTACTCATTCGAGGCGATGTTACCAAAAGCACTCCCAGGGGAGTCACCAAAAGAAACAATGAGGAGAATTTCCCAACTGCAGCTACGACCTCTACTGGACCAACTCGACACAAGGGTGAAGGACTTCAATTCGGTAATAAAAACTCTCACGAGTGCATCTACTATATTTCATACTTTTTCTCACTTCCAATATTTTAATTTTTCATCCCCATCCACAACCACCCCTTTCATTACTTCCCTCCATCCACCATGTTCAATTCCCCTCCAATAACCACAGTCACTCCAATCTGCAAGACCAAGGTGCCCAAGCCTCCAATAGCTACACCCAAACCAAATAAAGCACGAACTATGGTACCCAATAGTTGATCTCACAGGGGAAGATCAGCTCCACCCTATGGATACAGGTGTACCAATTCAAGAAGATCCAAAGGCTACCACCCAAACAACCTCTATGCTACCTGTGTTTGATCCGTCCTCACTTCTAAACATTCAGACGTCATATCCACCCCATACGCACAAATCGTCACCACACACTTTATTCACTTCGAAATACCACTCCACCAACACTTTGTGCACCTCAACAACTATCTTTGATCACATAAAACCAAGGCACAAGAAAAATGGTGATACTGAGGTAGAAGTTAACTAGAGTATGGCTGGAGTACCCAAGGTTTACCAACCCTTGGTGGGACAGGGCACCTTCCTAGGGCTATTAGTTTAAGGAGGTTCTTTCACTTCTGATACAATGCCCTCTTCACCTGAGCTAAACCCTTTCCAGTAAGCCAACCTAATATTGTAGCAGATTATACCATCCACTGGTATGAGCGTCCCTGAACCTTAGCTACCGCAACAGAACCAGCCAGCATCCCCACAAGAACACTCAGAGAGATCAATCACGGTAAGCAACCACTCAGAGAATGATATCTGACCCAGGAGATGTCAGGCATTGAGAACATGCAGAGTTGGGGGGCTAGCCAACTATACAAGTTTAACCAGCTGATATCACAGCAAGAAAAAGGACTGCACAATGACATCTAACAGAGGTTCTAGCAGCAACAACAATAGTTCATCACGCTTACTGAGTAACGCAATCAACTTAAAAGTGAAAAGGATACTCTACAAGAGCAGCTGGAAAAGGTGACAGAAATCGTCAAAGACCTATGGCCGACTATCATTGCCCAAGATAGCAAAACACTAGAGGACATATCAGTCTGCTCAATGGTTGAAAGATCCATTCGAGTGAAAAGTGCATGCACAAATCTGAGCAGAGTGAACCAGGAGCTCAAGGAGGCACTAATAGCTAGACCAGCATTACCAGACCCTGCCATGGTATATGCTGAGAAGGTCACAGAGAGACAGAGGCAGGTAAACGGCATGAGGGAAACCCTTGTGAAAATGGTCAAAGAGGCTTATAGCTTGTTGAAGAATTTGCATGAATGCTCCAACTCACTAACAATGGAAGCCCATCCAATCTTAGCACAGCTTCAACAAATTTCTCGGGAAATAAAAGAAGCCACTGATCCAGTCGGTATAACCCAACTATAAAAACAGGAAGATGCGCAGGAAACCAAAATCCAAAAAATCAAAGAACACTTAGCGGCCACAAAAATATCCTCAGAGAGCTAAGGCAACCGGTAAAACAAAAAGTAGAGGCAATACAGTAGATGGCAGCTAAAGGCAAGCCGAAGATATAGGAGGTATTCAGCAAGCTGCCACCTGTGGCAAATGAAACAAAGGTCGAAAGAGTCGCCACCCAGATAGAGTAGTTAATTAAAGAGTGGAAACAAGCAATCACTGAGTTCACATAACTCAAGTCCTCAAAATTGAGCAAGGTTCCAGAGTTTGGGCCTTTGTTTGGATAGGGTGAAGAAACAGAAAAAAACAAGGCCAGCCTCGGAAGCCGACAGACCACCGGAAGTTGCAACAACAAGAAAATATTGACTTGGGACGATTCAATAGCATGTGATTAGGGCTTGTTTGGGCCTTTGTTTTGGTAAAGAACAATTTTGAGTTGTGGATAGTTGGACGACAGGTGGTGGAATGCAATCAAGATAGACAGGGAGTTTTCACGGTTGCGGAAAGCCGGAAGATAGGTGGCGCGACATTAGTGGAGAACAATTAAATCCTAGTAATAAAGAAGAAGCAGAAAGTAGTAGAGCAGGAAAAAAGGAAGGACTCACAGTCACACTCGAGGAGGAACAAATAGGCAGTCAGTCCACGGAGGAGGAGTTAGTTAGTCAGTGCGGCGAGGGGCCAAGAGGAAAAGCAGAGCCTTAGGAGAGCTCTGTGAGAACTCTGTTGTACCGAATTAAACTATAATAGAATTTGCGGAGTATATATATGTTGTTTTGTTATTGATAATGGAATTTGGTTGTTGCTGTGTGTAATGTTGTGAATTGATTGATGGTTATTTTCTTACGATAAATGTATGCTTAAATTAAATTTTAACTTAGCAAATTGAACATGTGTTGATGAATGATGGTTTCTTTGTAGAGTTGACATATGCTTGTTGCTCCTAAGTCTCCATAGCTATTCTCTATGGTTGCATTTGTCTTCTACTTGATCTAGCTTCTAATCTTACTAAGTTCAAGGCACGCCTCGGGTGAGATGCCCTACTCTCTGGAGCAGGGTGAAAATTTCAGCGTTGTGCTAAACTACTACGGAAACCTTGTTGGCCCTTAAACCTGAACCTGGGTCTTGCCCAGAGAACTCCTTTTTCGCCAACAAATTCATAGGAGAAAAACATCAATGTCAATGAAACAACCACCAGGACAACAAGATCAAGATTAGTTGTTGACAAAAAATTAGACTTGGACAAGCTTGCAAAAGCTGCAGCCCATATGGAAGAAAGGTAAAAGGGTTTCCTAATAAAACACCTTTTTGCTTGCTAAGTACATTTTTGAGCAACAACTCAAGTTTCAAATTGTATAAGTCTGCACAGGTTTTTCAAGTATTTTATGTGCATTTTTAAAAAATAAACAGAGAGTTATTGAAATTTCCTGTAGCATAACAATTTTTGTGCAAATACATGTTTTTACCGGAATTTCCGATAGCGCCCATTTTAAATGATTTTTGACAACTGTCAGCAAAGTTTCCAAGAAATTTCAGGAAAGAAAAGGACTCATAACGATATGGATATAACAAGTGATGGTTGATAAGTGGTTATGAGGTTGTTGAAGGTAATATTTAATGAAGACACATGCTTATTAAAGAACCAAAGCCATGAAGAGACAAATCAACAGAAAAAGGGACAAAATGTCAACACACTCAACAATACAATCCAAATTGTCTTCTCTTCTCTCACCTACATCTGTCCTGTTAGTTAGATTTCAGTGGGATATATCTTTAATGTCCTATAACACCTATGTAATGTGAGGAAGAGTGGTTCCTTATTTTTAGGAGAGATGGACTTGGTGCATATATATATATATATATATATATATATATATATATATATATATATATATATATATATATATATATTGTAAATAAAATTTCAAGGTTGGATGTTGGTCTACCTGAAGACTTAATATAAAAAAGAAAACTCCTTTTGGCACTTCATGCTAGAGGATTTTGTGATTCAAGGACTATCTAATGTATGGTGTGTTTCTCTCATTGTTTATTTCTTCTGATTTATGAGTTGCAAGAGCTAGTAAGGTATGAGTAAGAGAATTTTTAGAGGATCTAATAGTTAATTATCAACTGTCTAGTATTCTACAAATCATATGTATGTTGTAGAACATGTTAGTGGAGGTTTCACAAAGGATTTATGAAATTATTTATACATGTATGCTACTTTCTAAATGTTGTTTACTTTACATAAAACATATTTTATGTAAAGAGACACTATTGTAGTTGTGTGACTGATTTAGGATATACATATTTCTTAGAGTAAGTGTTTAGTCAATTTAATGTGTTAAATTTCTATCATAAATTATCGACCAGAGTTAGTAATCTTGTGAAGTGATGGTGCACTATATATGCTATAAGCCTATATTTCTTAATTCATTGTGTATATTTTATATGTTGTTTTGGGGGGTTTTATGTTTTTAAATGTTTGAATGAAATAGGAAAGAACTAAGAATTGATCTAAGGAATTAAATACAAACTTAATTATCAAATTCTATGATGAGAATTGAAAAAGATGAACAGTTGTTTTTAAAAGAACTAGAAAAGAAACTTCAATCTTTTTGTATTTTTAGATATTTTATATGAATTAAATCTAAAAGGAAGAAAGTAACTAAATGTAGAAGCATTTTAATGCTTGAAAAATAAACTTAAGAAGGAAGAAAAGGAAATGTTTAATATTAATCTAAGAAGGAAATTGATCTATAAATTAATCTAAAGAAAATATTCTAATAACTAGAAAATAAAAGTTACAAGAAAGAACAAAAGGAAATGTAAATTTAAGAAAGAAAATTGATCTAAAAAAATCTATATTGCATAAAAAAAATCCATCTTAAATGATTAATCTTAACTATGTTAGACTATTCTATGCCAATAATTATCTTTAAAATGTCTATATAAACTACTAAACCTATTGGATTAAAGAATGAAAATATATACTTAAATATCCTCTAAATCTGAACAAAGCATCAATCCAAACTATAATTAAGTCTTATCAAAATATATATATAAAATTTCACTCTATTTATCAAATGAAAACTAACTAAATTAATTCTATGAAAATAGAGTATCAAACTAACTATAATTCTATTCACTATTGAAACAAAGCATTTTATTCTAAATTCTATGAAATGGAAGTATATTACCTTTCAATATCCAATCTAAATGACTATGCTGTGTAAATCGAAAGGTTGATTGAAATAAAGAAGGAAAAGAGAGTATTCTTCCTATTGTGCGAAGGTAAAATGCTTGTTTGATCTTAGATATATGATTACTGTGTGAAAAAATGCGAAAAAGGACTCATTCCACATGTTAACAAGATTATGACATCAATATATTTCAGGAAATCGAAATAGGAGCATTCAACTATGCGAAAGACATAGTATTCATTTTATGAAAACACAACATTTAACTTATGAAACAATTAATTTATGTGGTAATGAAAAAATAAACTAGAAAAAAACATAAATTTAAGCTACGAAACCTTTTCTGTGCAGGGGCCCACTGCAACTGGACGACTTGAAGAATTACTTGTGACTAATTACGCACCAATGGTATTAAACACGACTTCTCCATGCATTAATAAAAACAAAGTTTCGTTGTATAGCAGTATTACAAAAATTAAACTTATCTCTGGTTCAAAACAACCTGGTATTTATAACAAGTTAAATTCAACTGTTTGAGATGATCTCTCCTAAAAATATTAATGAAACTTAGAAGCAGAATTATAAATAGGACTGAGTCATCACATCTTTCACGATTTGTTGCATGGAGAGAAAATCGTGAAGCTTCCAACTTCTTGTTCGCTGGTCTCGACCCTCTGTTTGACTAATCCTTTGACCATGGTTTTAGGCATTATTTCTCTTGATTTTGGACAAGTGAGTAGGACAAAATCCATGTGTGGATCATTTCAAGACTACCCATATGCTTCGCTCCTCTCCTTCATCTTCGGAACTTGTCAAATAATGTCGGTAGCTGCAGAAACATAGATTAGCTACAAAATTTCATAGATTTTGTAGCTAAATACAAAATTCATTCAAATAATAATAAACATTAGAATATAAAAGAGAGATCATTTAAAATGCCTTCTCAGACTAAAAATGTATCAATTAACATTGATTGAGCTTGTGAATTATGTAAAAAAGGAAAGAAAAGTGGTGAGATAGATGTCAAAAATAGAGACAGTCTTGAGGCTCAACATACCCCCACTAAGAGACCATTGCATGTCCTCATGCAATTTCAAAATTGTGAGTCTTCACCTCATTCATGCATATGTTCTGACACTTTTTCTAGGACATCCAATTTCAGCTCCTTTCCCCTCTTTGAAGTCACTGCTACCCTTGGTTTCTTCATCAGAAGTTTGTACTTCAAATTTATGATCTGTCTGTTTAGTTATATGTTCCTCTTTTTCGATTTCTTGTTCTTTTTTAACCATAACCCCAGATGTAGAAGAGTATTGTCATTGATGGTTTTATCAATTTGGTTTTCAAACTTTAGAGGTTCATTTTCCTTCTTTATATGCCTATTTAGTATATCTAACTCAAAATTTTCTTGCTTTAAAGTATTCACTAGAGGTTCTTGTGGACTAGAAGGTTTTTCATCAGAACTTGATGTCTTTTTTGCATTTCTTCTTTCCAAATATTCAATGTAATCATAGATCTCTTGCTGGACAGGGTCAATATTTGGATTTCTTCTACTTGGATCTTGTATGGGAGAAGAAATGATAAGTGATGGTACCTTAATATTTTCTCCTAGATCAATAGGTTTTGTAACTTCAGGGAGTGTCTTTTTGGATACTTTGCAAAGTCTTGAGCTTCTTCTTACTAGTTGTGGAATGTCTGACTTTCTGATTTTTCTGTGTGTATGACTTTGCCTTTTTCCTTCATGTTGACTCCTTTCATTTTACTGATTTTTTCTTTGGCCTTTCCAAACAACTATGAAATAGGAATTTCATCTTCTGATTGTGTTTGAGGTGGTTGTTCATTTTCAGCAAGTCTTTCAGTTTTTCTCTTTCCACCTCTTTTCCCTTTGTTATCACTAGGATGCGTTTCTTATTTTTCTTTAAAAATGATTTTTGGTTAAGAAATCCTCCCAAGTATCTCCTATTCTCTTTAAATGAAATTATATGAGTATTTTTATCAATGCATGATGATTCATTGTGTTATCTATAAACTAAACCCTCTTTTGAACCATCCCCGCCATCTTCCTTAGACTATTCAACAAAAATTATTGAAGGTTTATCTCTTTATCTTCTAGAAAATTCATTAGTAATCTATCATGATAGAAGAACATTCAACCAAATATTCCTTCACATATAATAAATTTATGAATTATCAAAAGCATGTTCCTCAATTTACTCTTAATATCTGTGCTGGGAATTCCTTTCTTAAAAATACTTGTGTCCATACCTGGATTTTTCAAGAATACTTTCCATTCTTATCCACTAATTCCTCTGTTTCTGAACCACCTTTCACCTATATTTGGAAGTTTGGTTGCCTCTGCCAACAAGGATTCCATGACTGCAAATTTGATGTCACTGATTTCAACCTCTACTCCGTCGAAGGATCTTGCAAAAATTTTCGTGGCTTCCTTATGAAACCCATCAAATTTCTCTATGAATTTAAGCCATTGTGTCTTCTGTAGTATCTCTTTTAGCTGCAGATATCCCTCCATGAATCTCTTACCTACGAGATCTATTCTCATGATCAAACCAATATCTTTCCCGAGAGTTATTCCTTCAAGATTGTCTCTTCTTGATTGGATGAATTGATGGTTTTAATCTCAGCTTGAAAACATGGAAGAGCTATGTCATGAAATGGTGGAGACGTGCAGGTAACAAGTGAAGTGAATGAGAGAGGGTTTAGGAATGTGAGTGAGGTTTCAGTATAAGTGATGTTTCAGCAATAGACATGACCGTTTAATTATTAATGGATGAGATATAATTTGACTGTTGAGGAGATTATGATGTGGGCTTGGTGGTGAATCATGAGATTTAGATTTTGATTCGGCACAATCAGTTTTAATGATGGCATTTTTAAGTTGGCAATATACGATCATCTAATTTATATATCAATGTTTTGAACCTTATTATTTAAACAAATTTATATCATACCTTGGATATAGCTAACCTTTATTTTTTCTTCTTTGTCTTGATTCCTCAGGTGTCCTTGAGCACATTCTTCAATATGATATTCAATCTTGTCTTCAGATGCTTCTATCAAAAGTTTTTTCTCATCTATGCTACAGAGATGTGTAAGGGCTACAGAATGCCATAATAGTTGCAGAAATGAAACAATTCTGTAGCTAATATTTATTTTTCTGAAAATAAAGGGAAATTCAAAGAAGTTGGGATTTTTAGAATGGGAGTAAAGAAAATATAAGATGCCAAAAATAAACTCTAATTTTCACCTTGTATTTTCTGTATAAGGATTACAATCAGTGATTGGTTTTCATATATATATATATATATATATATAATTCAATATATATATATATATATATATATATATAATTCAATATATATATATATATATATATATCCCCTTTTTTTAGATATGAACAACAAAAAGAAGACTAAGTTGGGGAAGAAGAAAGATTCTTCTTCACCAACTTCATATCAACATTGTCTTGAAATTTTTTGACAAATTCCTCCTTTGTCAATGGTTTATGATAGACCTTTAGTTTATGTCAATTTACAAGAATAGTAACCTTTTCTTCATCAATAGTCCTTATCCTGACTACTCCATTATCAAAGACTCTTTCAATCTCATAAGGCCCAAGCTAATGAGTTTGAAATTTCCCTTGGAAGTCTTTTAACTTTGAGTCAAATAAAAGTGCCCAATCTCTAGCCTGAAATTTTATTTCTTTTATGTATTTATCATTCCATTTGGATCTTTGTTGCTAAACTAGGCTGGCCTTTTGAACTGCATCTTGCCTTATTTCATCAAGATCATTAAGTTGTTCCATTCTATGATTTTGAGCTTCTGACAAGTCAAGTCCTAATTTGAATGTTGTTTTATAGGTTTTTATTTGGAACTCTATTGGAAACAAGACTTGCTTCCCAAAAACAAGTTCATATGGAGTATGTCTTGCTGTATTCCCCCATGTGGTTCGGTATGCCCATAAAGCTTTAGGAAGCCCTTTTGCCCAATCCTTTCTATGTAGATGTATAATCTTTGTGAGGTTTGCTTCAATCACTTTATTTGTGGACTCCACTTGTCCATTTGCCTATGGATGGTATGGAGTAGACTTTTCATGCTTCATTTTATATTCTTCCATGATCTTTTGCACCATTCTAGATGTAAACTAAGTTCCCTGATCCATCACAATTTTCCTTGGGACACCAAAACGAGTAAAAATATCCTCAAAAATAAATGATACTATAACATTTTCATTAGCAAAATAAAGTGATTTAGCCTCTACCCATTTGGTGAAATAATTGGTGCATACAAGAATATACATCTCTTGTCTTGATGGTGGATTGATTGGTCCAACAAAATCCAGAGCCCATTTTTCAAAGGGTTCGATGAGTACCTATTGTTGTAAGGGGCTTTCATATGTAGGAGTAGGTTTCCCCATTCTCTGAAAACTGTCACACCTTTTAACATACTCCTTAACATCCTTGAAAATGGAAGGCCAATAATATCCTAAAAAAAAGATTTTATAAGCAATCCTTCTATCAATAAAGTGTCCTCCACATGATCATCATGGCATGCCTTCAGTATTTCAGGTATTTCATCTTCTCGAACACATCTCCTAATTATGAGATCTGTACCTGTCTTGTATAATTCATCATTTACCCATGACTATGATGCACTTGTTTGAATTATCCTTCTCTTTTCCCTAGGAAATAAATATGATGATAGTTTTCCTGTTGCCAAGTAATTGGAAATGTCTACAAACCATGGAGATTCAGTAGATATTTCAAAAATATATTCATCGTGAAAACTATCCTCTACTAGTGTATCATTGTTATCATTTTGAATTCTAGATAAAAATTCAACAATTGTGTTTTGTTTTTCAGGTCGATCTAAAATGGCGATGTTAAATTCTTGTAAGAGTAGTAACCATGTTGTGATTCTGCCATTAGTGATAGATTTATTCATTAGATATCTAATTGCATAATGATCTGTGTGAATGAAGGTTTCATAGCCAGTGATGTAATGTCTAAATATTTTAATAGCATGGACAACAACTAGAAACTCCTTTTTAGTAATAGTATAATTTAACTCAGCAAGAGTCAAATTCTTACTTGTATAGTAGATGGCATAAGGGGTTATATATTTTTGTCCTAATGCATCTCCCAGAGTTGTATCTGAAGCATCAATTGAGATGTGAAAAGGTAATTTCCAATTTGGTCCTCTTAAGATGGGTGCTTAAGATATTTTTTCTTTCAAAGTTTCAAATGCCATTTGCCACTCAGGATTCCAACTAAATTCACAATATTTAGTGAGAAATTTGAAGAATGGAGATGCAGTTTTTGTGATTTTTTCTATAAATCTTCTATAGTACCTTATAAAACCAAGAAAAACCCTAACATATTTTTGAAAATTTGGAATTGCTAATTTGGAAATAACTTCAACTTTAGATGAGTCCAACTTAATTCCATTTCCAGAAATATGGTGTCCTAAAACAATTCCTTCAGTAAAAATCATAAAGCATTTTTCATGACTTAATGAGAGATTTTCTTCTTTACATCTTATGAGAAATTTTTCCAAATTTTCAAGAGCCTCTTCAAAATAATTTCCATAGACTGTAAAGTCATCCATATACACTTCCACACAATCATGTATTAAATCAGAGAAAATTCCTAATACTGCTCTTTGGAATGTTGCAGGTGCATTGCATAATCCAAAAGGAAGTACTCGATAAGCATAAATTCCTCATGGATAGGTAAATATGGATTTGTTTTAGTCTACAGGTGCCACTTGAATTTGATTATATCCACTGAAACTGTCCAAAATGAAAATTGTTTCTTCCCAGCCAAAGTATCCAAAACTTGATCTATGAAAGGTAATGGAAAATGATATTTTAAAGTAGCCTTATTCAACACCCTATAATCAATACACACCCTCCAGTTGAGATTCTTCTTAGGGAAAATTACTAAAGGTGAAACCCACTGAATGACTGATATTGGATAAATAAATTTTACATTCAGTAATTTCGGTAGTTCTTCCTTTACAATTTCCCTAAGATTTGGATTCATTCTTCTTTGAGGTTGCCTGATTGGTCTGGAATTTTCCTCAATATAGATATGATGTATGCAAGTCTCACGATTAATTCCTTTCATGTCAATGTACTCCCATGCATATGCAGAAGAATGTTTTTGCAATGTTTTGATTAACTCCTCTTTTTGAAATTCTTCTAGGTTTTTGTTTATGTTTAAAGTTTTACCTGGAAATATTTCAATTGAATATTCCCAAATTCTACCATAGAATATAAATACATTTGTCTGGATGATAAGTATTCAATATTACATTTTTCTTGAAAATTTTAACTATTCTCACATTGTGAAGATGATTCATAATTTTATATTGAATTTAGAATTTTATTTTCTTCACTAATCTGTGAAATAGTAAAAATAGGTTGTATACCATTGTCATCATCCATCCATTCTTAATCTTCTACTTCTATCATTGTTTTTGTTGGAGAATATAGAGTGAATTTATTTTTTGAGTTTCCATAAGAAATAAACATATTGCTAGATCTACAACTGATGAAAGCATCGGCTGTAGTTAACCAAGGTCTTCCTAATATTAATGGATGTCCTCCTAAGTTGTTCCTGGGAGTCAAAATCATAAATTCAACTTGATATTCCCAAGAATCTAAGGATACAGAAATGTCTTCTAGTACACCATCTGGCTTGATTACTTATCTGTCTACTAATTGTTATAATGTTAGTGTATATTGAAGGTTTGGAAGCTTTAGTTGTTCCATGGTTTGTTTACTCATGATGTTTATGGTTGCTCCCAAGTCAATCAATGTATTTGGAATCTCAATACCATTGATGTGTGTTTTTACAATGAGACTTCCTGGAGCCAAATATTTTTGTATGGTTGTTTTTCCCATCATGATATCTGCAAATTTTCCCACTAACTGTATTATTTTCACTTCTTTTGTTTTTCTTCCTAATTTCTTTATACTCAACTCTTTTATTGTTTTTGCAAGGATTGGAATTTCCTTAATGGCTTGTAACAAAGGAATTTTGATACTAACATTTTTCAATTCATCTAATATATCATAGTTAGGCAACAAAATTTGTTTTTCTATCCCTCTATCAATTTGTAATATTTCAGGAAAAGGGGGTTTAGATATAGTTATTGAAGGTTGATCTATGATAGGAGTTGATTTTATTGGATCTTTTTGTGTTTGATTTTGAAAATTCTAATGAAGAGATTTTCCTTCTCCAGAATGATTATTTTCGGTTTGAATATTTTCATTTTGATGAAGAGAAACTTCCTCATCAAAGTGATCATCTTTTTATTGAATAAAAACATAGGGATTTTTCTTTTCTAATATCCTACTAGATCTAAGTTGGACATTGTTAAGATCTAGTGGAGTTATCATATAAATTTGAAAATTCTATCCCTCTATGTTATAAATAGGTTGTGCATTTGTATTGTTTGGGTTTGAGAGTGGCTAAGAAGGTAGTTGGTTTGGCCTTTGTGGAAATGGTAATGAAATTTCTGGATTACAATTTGGAAATTAAGGTTGTTGACTAGGTCAAGGAAAATTTTGTGGAGGATAGTTCAGATAAGATTGTGGATATTGAGAATATCTTCCATAAGGATTTTTCATTCGTTGTGCCCATGGTTGAGGTTGAGACCAAGGTTTCTACCATGGCATTATTCTGTGGAGGCTGAGTAAACATCTGAGTATTAAAAATTTGATTTTGTGGCCCTTGCCATGGTCTTCTAAAGACAAAACAAAGAGGATCTACTGGATGTGGGGCTATTTCTTCTTGGAAGACAACTTTAAGACCTTGTATAGGAGGACATTTCTTTGTTTCATGATTTTCTGTACATACGACACAAGTATTTATGATTTTCAAATCAAGAGGACATTCTCTGAAGGCATGTTTCTTTCTGCATTTAGGACAGAAGATATATAAGGCATCACTTTTAGCTCTTTGCGTGTTTTGTAACTTTAAGGTGTCTATTTGTTCACTAAGACTCCCAAAAATATCTGTTTTGAATTCATCAAGAAAATTCACTATTTTTGTCGTACTTAATGTTCAAGTGCATATTTATTAACTAAAGAGGGAACATGATCTCTTGTATTTTTTCCAATTCTTGATTTCTTCTTGAGAGATGTATGCATAATTTAGAGATATTAGGTAATGGTAATTGAGAAATGTCTCATTTTCCCATCATATTAAGAATATTTATCCATTCATGTCTAATGGCTTTCAACAGCAGAGCTTTTAAAGTATCTTGATCCAAGTTTTCCATTTTAGCTCTTTTTAAGTTGTAACTGAATCTCTCAATTAGGTCCTCTAAATTTTCATCCTCTCTTTGCATCATCTTAAAAAAATTAATCTTTCTGACAATGAGGTATGCAATAATCCTGGTATTTTTGCAAGAATGCACTCTTCATATCCTCCCATGTCCTAATAGAATGTGTTATTAATCCCATGAACCATTTTAATGTTGCACCCTTAAGTGTTGCAGGAAAAAATTTCAAATAAAATCTACATAAAACCTCAAATTCAAATAGAAATGCTTCAGGATATTCATTTCTTAATCCATGAAAATTAGGAAGGATGGAAGGTGAGATCTTCTTCATTGTGGCAGTTGTATCCTCGTCATATATAGGAAATCCAACAGGTTCTTCTCTATTTTCATCTCCATTCTCTTCTCCTCTTCCTCTTCCTCTACCTCCTCCTCCATCGCGTCCCCCTCTAATTCCTCCACCTCTTCTTCCTCCTCCTATTCTTAAGTTTTCTCCATTCAAATTGTGCACTTCTCATTCTCCTTATCCATCCATTGTAGATTCCTCATAACTAATATAGGATTATATTCTTGGGGTAATTTGTAAATTTGGTAGTATTACATTATCTGAAAAGAAGGAGGAGAAGAAGTTCCTCATTACAAAATTTCCCCAGTCTTGATACATAATAGTTTTTTCTGCTGGGGAAGCATTACTTCATGAGTGTTGTTAGTGCTACTATTTTTTTCCTCCTTTTTGAAGTAGAGGCTATTACATTTGTACTATATTTTTGGACAAACTATTCTATAGAAAATTACATTTAAATTTCATTTTTAAACTAGATTGACTGCTATAATCCTAGACAAAAGCATGAAAAATTTGATGGTGTGGAGGATCATTTGTTCATAGTGTTCTCACTGCCTTTGTGTCTGCTGCCTTGATCCTGAGAGGTGGAGCCTTGTTCTGAATTTTTGTTGAGAGCTTTCCTTATGAATTTTATAGACTCTTTTAAATGATTGCACTGATTCTTGACTGTCATTACATCTTTAGTGCAGGTATCCAATTGAGAGCGAAGGGCGACCATCTATGCTTTAGTTTGGGCCTTGTCTTGTTGAATTTGACTTCTCAAGCTTTCTATCACTACTCTGTGGGATTTACAGAATGCACATGGATGTTGTATATCTTCTAAAGGGTCCATTGGCCGGTGGAGAGTGTATACACTTTCGATGTAGTCTTCTCTTTTTGTTGTTTCTATAGCTTTTGTTGCTGTTGCACGCTTTTCCACTTTTTGAGAAGCTATACCTTTGTTTTTTCTAATTTGTTCTTCTGCCTTATCTGATGAGGAAATATCAGATTTTTCAAGAAGGGAAAAGCAAAAAAAACATAGGTCGAAATAAGATTGGAATGGAGCTCCATATGAAGGAAATGAGTGGGGATAATGTGGGGGGAGAGGAGAGAATGGGAGGCACTGTGAGAACGCAAAGACCAACAACCTGCACGATAGAGTAAGTGATGCAAGGAGGGAGGAAGTAGTGATCGGGAGGAATGAGGGGAGGGTGCTGAGTAATCAAGAATGAGGGAGACATTGTGTAAAACCAAACAGAAGCATGAGATGTATAATAGGACAGAGGGGCATCTTTGCAGAGGGGGGTCATGAGAATTAGCAAGTGAAGCAGAACGAGAGTACTGTAAGCTAAGATGTGGTAGATCTTTAAGAATTTAGGCTTTGCAGATATTTTAGTATTGGGATGGGATATTTCAGAGAAAATAATCATGATAAGACTGCTCTTCTTATGATCTATGTAAGGATGATTATGCTTTATAATCATAGAAGTGGGATAAATCGTCATGGGATGGGAACATGGGATGTAATTCCATCAAGTGTGACTTGGTCGATACTTCTCTGAACTCCCTCATTAGCTTGAGATTTTGCTTGTTTGTTATTTTCTCTAAGAATGTGGTCATAATCAACCATTCCTATATGCTTTGCTAAGTTTTTGACTCTTTGTAAAATTTGATTGAGGGTTGTATTTTTTGGAGGATTCTTACTCACCATTGCCTGAATGATGAGTGAAGAATCTCCAAAAATAATTACATTATTTATTTTCCTTTCCCTTAGGATTTTTAGGCCTAACAGTAAACCATAAGCCACGACTTTGTTATTTGACATTTGTACTAATCCCCAGTTCTAAGATATCTGCCTTAATTTGTCTTGAAGGAAAATGAGGCCTCATGATCCTGCTTTGCCCGAATTTTTCTTTGATGCTCCATCAAAGAAAAGGCAGGATCTATTTAGAGAGTAAATCCAAATTTGAAACTCTATCTCTATTTTTCTAATTTTCCAGATTTGTTGGACCATTGCATTCTTTTGACGAGGACTAAAACTGATATTATTAAAGGCGAAGCCAATCTAGCTTCTCTCATCATTATGAAGTTGAGCCATGTCTATTCCGTTGAGCCCTTTGGCTGAGAGAAATTAAATCATAATCCCCAAGCTTTTGAGATTATTGTGTTTACTGTGGGCATTTTATTTTTGAAAATTTTCCCATTTCTGGCTAGCCATATTTTCTAATAGAGAAAGGAAGGAAGGCTGCTCCAGAATCTCTGAATTATGGATTTGTTTTTGAAGGAGTGGGGAAAGCCTCCTTTCCATTTACTAATGAACTGGCTTAGATGAAGTCTATAATTCAAATTTTCTTCAATAGGTGCCACCATTGCCTCCCAAAAATTTCTGGAAAAGGGACACTCTAGGAAAATATGTTGGATTGTTTCCTCTGGCTTCATACAGAGAGGGCATTGCGAAGGACCACAAATTCCTCTCTTTTTAAAATTTTCTGCTGTTAGTGATTTATTGTGAAGCAAAGTCCATAAGAAATTTTTTACTCTTAGGGAGGGTTTCCACCTTCCAGGCCTACCTCCAGTATTTCCATTCCTGCTGCCTCTGATGCTCTTGGATTTTTTCGTATCTAGTCTTGACTGAATACTCTCCTCCTATTGGCTTCCAATAGTAGGCATATTTGAAGTTTTTGTAAATTGGTGTTGCACCAGAGAGAAGGGAAATCATGAGATTCCATTGATTTGTTAGATCATTGGGCAGATTGGGTTTGGCCCATTGCTTCCATACCCCATCTAACTCCCAATTGGAAATATCCTCCAATTTTTTGTATCCTTCCCTTATCATCAACCTCTTTATATCCTTGATGTTTGGATTACTGTCTAAGGGAGGATTTCCCATTATGATGTCCTTCCATAAATTTATTTGTTCCCAATTTCCAGGCCTCATTGATATGTGATATTTAATTAAATGAATTGCTCCAGTGATTACTTTCCAAATTTGAGTGCAGGGTCTTGTTGGAGGGGTTTTTTCCAGAATAGTGGTTCTTGATGCATTAAGGTATTTTTCCTCTAATGCTGCCTTCCACCAAAGGTTTTCTTCTGTTAGGAACCTCCATGCAATCTTGCTTCCTAAGGCCAGATTCATTAGTCCAGGGATTTTTATGGTGAGACCTCCATTTTTATAAGGAGTTGTAACTTGTTTCCAGTTTACGAGACTGATTTTTTTTTTCTCTTTCCGCCTTGCCATATGAAGCTCCTGATGATAATTTCAATTTTCTTGTGGATGCTTGTAGGGACTGCAATTAGAGAAAATTGGTATAAAGGCAGAGCTACTAGAATGGATTTAATGAGGATGATTTGCCCCACTTGGTTTAGCCAGAGCATGCCCCATGCTTGGATTTTTGTTTTCATCTTCTCAGTATATTTTCTCCATATTTCAGTCTTCATGTTCTTCTTGGTGATGGGCAGCCCAAGGTTTTGAAAGTGATCCCAATTATTCTAATAAGGAATTTCCAAAATTTGAGACATCCATTGAATAATTCTAATGGGTGTATTCCAGCTATAAATACAACTTTTTTTGTTATTAACCAGTCCACCTGAGACATCCATGAAGTTTTCAAGGATGGTTTTGAATCTTCTAGCAACTATGCGAGATGCTCCGCCCAAAAGGAGAGTGTCATCAACAAACAAGGAGTGGTTTATTCTTTTGGTTCCACTGCTAATAGAGAGGCACGTTAAGGTGAAATTTCTTCTGCTATGCTCCAGTTTTTTGCTAAGGGAACCAGCCATAAGGATTTAAAGAAAAGGGGATAGGGGAAAGCCCTGCCTAAGGCCCCTTGAGCTTTGAAAAAATTCACTGGGTCTACCATTGATGAGGGGGGCTATCGAAGGTCCAGAAGTGCATACCTTGATTAAAGTGACGAAATCGTCAAAGAAACCATATCTATCTAAAACAACAGCAAGGAAAGAGAGGTTTACTCTGTCAAATGCATTAGCCATATCCATTTTGAGAATGAACCCTTTTTCATTTCTAGAAAGGCTTGTATGGAGAGCTTCTTGAACCAGGATAATGTTATCAACTATCTGGCAGTTGGGGACAAAGCCTCCTTGGTTTTCTGAAATAATGGAGTGAAGAAGAGGCTTGAGCCTACCAACAAGGATTTTTGAGATGATCTTATAAGAGGCATTGCAAAGGGAAATTGGCCGAAATCGGTTAAGGGTGGAGGGGCGAGGATCTTTTGGAATTAGGGCTATAAATCTAGAGTTGGTGAATCCCCCAATATTTTTCTTCTTGAAAACATATCTTATCATCTTTATTAAATCCTTTTTGATGATATGCCATAAGGTGTGATAGAAAGAAATGGGAAAGCCGTCAGGGCCCGCTGCCTTGTCTGGCTGCAAATCCCAAACAATTGCCTTGACTTCTTCTTCTATAACTTCTTTGGAGAGGAAAATTTTGTTTCTGCATCAATTAACTTTGGAATATGCTTTAAATATTCCTCTGGGTTTTCTTGGCTATCTACAGCTATTAAGAGGAATTTGAAGTCTCTAAAGACCTCATTTTTAATTTCTTCTTGGCCCTTTATTTATTGTCCTCCTTCTCCCACTATTTTTTCTATGTTGTTCTTTATCATTATTGTCTTGGCTCAGTTATGAAAAAAAGTGGTGTTCTTTTCTCCTTCTTGTATCCAAAGTTGCCAGGATTTTAGCCTCCATGTTTCTTCTTCTTGTCTATTGTTCTTGTAAATCATCCATTGAATTTATTTTTCCTTTGCTTACTTCTCAACTATGCTATCAGTGTTTTCCATTTCCTCTTGGATTTTTGTTAATTCTTGCTTTCAGGTCTCTTTCTCTCTGTGAGGCACCTTGTAGTTAGTCTTGGCCCAATCTTTCAGTTTAGCTTTGATGGATTTTAAATTTTATTCCCATATTTATGTTGGTGAACCGCTGATATTTTTCCCCATTCTTTTTCCACCTCTTGTTTGACTTCTTCATGGCTGTCCCAAAGCTGATTATATCTGAAAGGGAGGGGACCGATTTTTTCAGCCATTCCAAGTTCAATTAGAATAGGTTTATGATCTGAAGCTATCGAAGGAATGATTCTTGAGGATACTCTATTGTAGTTGGCCGCCATTTTGTCCCGGATGAGAATCCTGTCCAACCTTTCTTTGATATTTGCCTTCCCTATTCTTCTGTTGTCCCATGTGTATTTTCCATTTTTTGGAGGGATGTCAAGAAGGTTGCATTGTTCCATAATTTCTTCTAAATTTTCTTTGTTTGGACCAGTCAGAAAGGTACCCCCTCCCTTTTCCTCTGCCTTAAGAATACGATTGAGATCTCCTACCATGAGGTTTTCCTTGAGATCATCCATTGTGTTTTCTGTAAAGGTCTGCTAGCATGTCTCTTTGTCCTTGTAATGGTTTGGAGAATAAATATTGTAGATTCTTTTTTTCTTTCCATTTTCTGCATTTTCCAAAATTGTATTAATCCAATACACTTTTTTTGTAGTTTGTTGCATGTGACATTTTCCTTTTTTCCATATTGTACATATTCCTCCTAAGGCTCCATTTGCTGAAATTGCTTTCCCTTCATAGTTTTTTGTTTTTTCTATTATTGTGTCCACTTCTTGATTGCTGATGTTGTGTAACTAGCTCCAAAAATAGAAGAAAAGAGATATCAACGCCTTAGAAATAAGCCACTTCGAGTGGGCAACCTCCAATACATTACATAAATGAACAATTCTTGGATGATACAATTTACAAAACCTCCTTTCTATATATAGGAGTCCATGGGGCCATAATGTAATCCTAGTGGGGCCCAATGTAATCCTAGCCGACCTAACAATAATAATTTAAGGGCACAATAATAACAATATGGGGGTTACAAAGGTACAATAATAACAATAAGGGGGTTACACTAACAACAATAAGGGACTATACTAGTAATATAGGGACCTAACATGCCCCTCTCCTTCAGAAAAGTGTTGTCCTCAACGCTTGAGTAGCTCTGGGTGCTTTTGTATAAAATTCTCATCCTCCCATGTAGAATCTTCAGTGGGTAAGTTCTTCCACTTGATGAGATACTCTGAAATTGATCGATTCCATAGTTGTTGAGTTCTTGTTTCCGTGACCGCTTCCGGTTCCAATATGATTTTTCCTTCCTCATCAAGTTCTGGAAATATTGTTTGAACTGGAAGATTTTCACCTATAACCTTCTTTAAGCACAAAACATGGAAAACTGGATGTACTCGCGAAGAAGCAGGAAGCTCCAATTTGTATGCCATAGTACCAATCTTTTGCAACACCTTGTAAGGACCATAGTACTTTGGTGATAATTTATTATCCTTCTTAGCTTGCTTGAGGGACATTTTTTTGTTTGGTTGTAGCTGTAAAAATACCCAATCTCCTACATCAAAACTTCTCTCGCTGCGATGTTGATCTACCTGTTATTTCATTCGATTTTGTGCCAAATTCAGGTTATCCTTTAAGAGTTGGAGAACTTCTTGCTGATGCTCGATGTGATCTTCCACTGCTTGAACCTTCGAATTTTCCCTTAAAGATGTTGTGATGGATGGTGGATGATATCCATAAAGTGCCATAAATGGGGTCATTTTTGCTGCAGTATGGAAGGAAGTGTTATACCACCATTCAGCAAGAGGTAACCACTTGACCCATTGTGTTTGTTTATCAGATACAAAACAACAAAGATATCCTTCCAAATATTTATTTACTATCTCAGTTTGACCATCAGATTGAGGATGATAAGATGAGCTATGAGCTAATTGAGTACCCAAACAAGAAAATAACTCCGTCCAAAAATTTCCGGTAAAAATGGGATCTCTGTCGCTCACAATAACCCTTGGGCTTCCATGTAGCTTTTGAATTCTGTCCATAAATGTAGTAGCAACTGTACTTGCTTTAAATGGATGAGATAAAGCACAAAAGTGTGCATACTTAGTAAGTCTATCAACTACCACCATGATGACACTCTTTCCTTCGGACTTAGGTAAACCTGTGATAAAATCCATTGAAATCTCCTCCCAACGTTGACTTGGAATGGATAAAGGTTGCAGAAGTCCCGGGGTCTTAATTGTTTCCACTTTATTCTGCTGGCAAACCAAACATTCCGCCACAAAATTTTGAATATCAGATTTAAGGCCATCCCAAAAAAATTCTTTCTTCACCCTGTGGTAACTTTTTAAAAATCCTGAGTGTCCTCCTAAAGGAGAAGTGTGCAATTCCAGAAGAATCTTTTGTTTTAGTTGGGAATTCTTACAAAGATATAAGCGATCTTTGTACCATAAGGAATCATTTTCCAACTAAATGTATCAGATGTACTAGGATCTTGCTGCAACTTTTGAATGAGTGTCCATACATCTTTGTCCTTCTTCCATTCATCTCTTGCTTTGGTTATCCAATCTAGTTGGATAATAGAAATGGCACAAAGAAATGATTCCACCTCTTCATTCTTTCTTGAGAGTGCATCTGCAACAAAATTAAGCTTTCCTTTTTTGTAGATTATTTCAATGTCATAACCCAACATCTTTGTGACCCATTTTTGCTGCTCTTCTGAAGATAGTCTTTGTTCCAAAAAGTGTTTAAGACTATCATGATCAGTTTTTACCTTGAAGTGTCTACCCATTAGATAAGTTCGCCATTTCTTTAGTGCATGCAGTATTGCTAACATTTCCTTCTCATAAATAGGTTTATGTAAATACTTTCCTTTGATTGGATGACTTTCAAAAGAAATGGCTCTTCCTTCCTGCATTAAAACAACACCAATTCCATTTCCTGAGGCATCACATTCCACAATAAAGGTTTTTGTGAAGTCTGGAGTAGTTAAGACCAGTGCTAGGCACATTGCCTCTTTAAGATGTTCAAAGGTCTTAGTTGCTTCAGGAGCCCATGAAAATGCATCTTTCTTCAATAATTTGGTTAGAGGTGCTGCTATTCTCCCATAATTCTTAACAAACTTGTGATAATACCCTGTTAACCCGAGAAATCCTCGCAACTTCTTTATGGTTCTGGGAACTTTCCATTCCTTAATGGCTTTAATTTTGTTAGGGTCTACCTTAAAACCCTCGTGAGATACAATATGACCTAGATATTCCACCTCTTGTACTCCAAAGAAACATTTGGATGTTTTTGCATATAATTGTTTCTCCTGCAATAGTTTGAGCACCCTGTCAACATGTTCGACATGATCCTTCCAAGACCTGCTATAGATTAGTATATCATCAAAAAATACTAGCACAAATTTTCTAAGGGTTTGAAAATGGAATCCATCAACCCTTGAAATGTAGAAGGTGCATTGGTAAGGCCAAAAGGCATGACCAAAAATTCATAATGACCCTCATGAGTTCGAAATGCTGTTTTTGGAATATCTTCAGTCTTCATTCTAATTTGATGATATCCTGAACAAAGATCCGACTTGGTAAAATAAATTGCTCCATGTAATTCATCCAATAATTCATCAATCACAGGAATGGGAAATTTATCTTTAATGGTGAGCTTATTGAGCTCCCTATAATCCAGACACATTTTCCATGATCCATCCTTCTTGTGTACCAATACTACAAGAGCAGAGAAAGAACTTTGACTAGGTTGAATTATACCCGCCTCTAACATTTCTGCAATCATACTTTCAATTTCGCTCTTTTGGAAGTAAGGATATCTATAAGGCCTGATGTTTGGAGGAGCACTTCCTGGAATCAAATGAATAGCATGATCATGATCACAAATAGGTGGGAGTCCTTTGGGAGTTTCAAACACCTTGGAATGATTGTCCAAGACTTGTTGGAGATCTGCTGAAATAGATGATTTTGATGTCGGAACTTCTAGTGAGCATAATTGTGCAATTATGCCTCGTTGTTCTTTCTTTAGAAGCTTTGTTATGACATTAGAGCTTATTATCCTTCCCGGCTTCCCTTCAATACCCCGTAATTCGACTTTCTTTCCTTCTGAAAAAAATTTCAAGAAAAGTTCTTGAAAATTAAAAGCTACCGTCCCCAAAGATTGTAACCATTGTACTCCTAGTACAACATCAGCACCTCCCATAGGAATGGAAAGCATTGGACTAATCAATACATATTCCCCCATGGTTAGCTTGATATTATGGCATTTTCCAGAGAAATTTATAGTTCCTCCATTTGCAACCATCACTTGACATTCTGGTGCTGGGTATAGGAAACAATCTAATTCCTTGGCTACCTTACAATGAATAAAATTATGGGTGCTACCTGAATCAATCAACACTATTACCTTTTTCTTCTTGATATGTCCTTCTATCTTGAGAGTTTGAGGAGTGGTAATTACTGCCAATGCATTACACGATATGGTCGGACTCATTTCTTCCTCTTCTAGGGCTGGTTCCTGGTGTATATCCTCTTCTTGTTCATTTTCTTCTTCCTCTTCACAATCTATGTAAAATAATTTCTTCTCAGCACACTTATGACCTTTAGTGTATTTGCTATCACAACTATAGAAAAACCCTTTTTCTCTTTTTTCTTCCAATTGTTGTGGTGTCAACCTTGTAGGTTGTGGAAATCTAGGCGTAGCAACACTTCCTTCTTTATAGAATTGAGTGGTAGGCTTACTTGTTGCCATAATTTTACATTCAACTTTTCTTGCCAACCTGAATGCCTTCTCCAATGAATCAGGTTCCAAAACGCGAACTTCATGTTGGATGTTATCCTTTAAAGTGCCTAGGAAGAGATCAATCCTGTGTTCCTCTGGGATACCAGTTACCCTTATATTGAATTTTTGGAAGTCCTCAATGTGCTGCCCCACTAAACCCTTTTGTTTGAGATTTATCAATTGGCTAAAGAAGGTGTTGCTCTTTGTATCCTCATAATGTGCTATCATTTCCTCCGTAAAAATTGACCAAGTGACAATTTTTTTATGGGATCAAAGCCATCGATACCATACAAATGTATTTTTTTCTAAATGTAAAGTTGCAATGCATACCTTGTGTGTGTTTTGCACGTTATGGAGATCCATGTTTTCTTTTAGATCATTCTTCATGTTTTCCATGTTTTCTTTCATGTCATCCATCTTAGCTTACATGCCAGCTTCCATGCCATCCATCTTAGCTTCCACGCCTTTATTTAAACCGTCCATCTTCGCTTCCACGCCTTTCTTCAAAACTTCCATTTCATTTTTTGTTTCTCTTTGCGAGAGCGAAATTTGGTGCACTTGCTATTGTAATTTTGATAGATCATGTTGCAATTCTTCATCTTCATGAGTCATAGTAGAGCCTTCTGAAAGTTTAATGGGTGTTGAATTATTTTTACGGGGAATATTTTAGAACCCAATACTGATATCTATTCTACAATATGCCCTTGGAATCAATTCAAATTGATTCTTCAAACAAGACTTATGCAATTCAGAAAATAAAAATAAAAATAAAAAATAAAAAATAAAAAATAAAAAATACACACCTTTTTCTTGCTTTTGAGGAGCTCGATATTGAAATTGGATTATCTCTGTGATTACAGCACTTAAATATTTGAATTTTGGCACTGATGTAGCCCTCTGAATTCTCTTTTGAATGCCATAGGTCTGACCTGATTTGGATTCTACAAGACAAATTTGTGTCCAATTTCCCACAATGACCTAATTATGGACTGGTTCAGTAGAGCGAAATTATACGACTTGAAACGTGTCACTGTTTTGTCCTTCGGCTGTGAAATTGATAGCCAAGAAACTAAATTCTGTGTACTTGCAACCAATTTTTACGACACTCCAATCCAATGCTCAGAGAGAGAGTTATGATTCTTTTCCCACGATCACCTCTTTGAGATGAAATTCGGGAGCCTGAAAAAGCACTACCTTCCACAGATCATATCTCCGAAACTGTTGTGAAAAAAGCTCTGAAATTTTTTGACGAGTTTCCTCAGGATTTCAGTGTCACACCTTAAAATTTTCATATTATGATCCTTCGTAGAAAACAAGTTATAGCGAAAATTCCACGATGACCTGTTTAGAGCAGCAAAACCCTAGAATCCAAAGCTCTGATACCAAATGTTGTGTAACCAGCTCCAAAAATAGAAGAAAAGAGATATCAGCGCCTTAGAAATAAGCCACCTTGAGGGGGAAACCTCTAATACATTACATAAATGAACAATTCTTGGATGATACAATTTACAAAACCTCCTTTCTATATATAGGAGTCCATGGGGCCATAATGTAATCCTAGTGGGGCCACAATGTAATCCTAGCCAACCTAACAATAATAATTTAAGGGCACAATAATAACAAAATGGGGGTTACAAGGGTACAATAATAAAAATAAGGGGGTTACAGTAACAATAATAAGGGACTATACTAGTAATATAGGGACCTAACATTTTGTCTCTTGGATTAAGAGGAATTCTGGTTTTTTTTATTTTATGAGGTCTCTTAGGAAATTTAACTTAGAGGGATGACCCAACCCTCTACAATTCCAAGAGACAAATATCATTATTTATTGATGGTGGTGGATGAGGGACCCTTCCCTTTGTGAGCCTGTTGTGATTTCTCTTTATTCTTTGAGCCTTTTTCTAGGAAGCTTTCTAGAGCCTATCGCGTTCCCAAGGATAGATCTTTGGCTGCTGCCTCGTCTCTTATTTCCCGATGAGATTTCCTTCCTACTTTCTTTGTGTTTTCATTGTTAAGAGGAGTTTCTTTTGATTGATTGCGAGTGAGGAATCGATCCAAGATGTTAGGTCCCTATATTACTAGTTTAGCCCCTTATTGTTATTAGTGTAGCCCCATTATTGTTATTTTTTTACCCCTGTAACCCTAATATTGTTATTATTGTGCCCTTACATTGTTATTGTTAGGTCGGCTAGGATTATATTGTGGGCCCATGGACTCTTATATATAGAAGGAGGTTTTGGTCATTTGTATCATCCAAGAATTGTTCATTTATGTAATGTATTGGAGGTTTCCCCCTCGAAGTGGCTATTTCTAAGGTGTTGATCTCTCTTTTCTTCTACTTTTGGAGTTGTTTTCATAACATTTGGTATTAGAGCTTTGGATTATAGGTTTCGCTACTCCAAACAGGTCATCGTGGCATTTTTGCAATAAATTTTTTCTATGAAGGTTCAAATGATGAAATTTGTCCAGCACGAAGCCGAAATCTTGAGGAACCTCCTGTAAAAATTTCAGATCTTGGTTTGAAATATTTTCGGAGATATGATCTGGGGAAGTTAGGGTTTTTTCAGGCTCCCGAATTTCAACTAAAATAGGTCATTGTGGCATTTTCGCTATAACTTTTCGTATATGAAGTTTCATAAGCTGAAATTTCTATAGTGAGAAGCTGAAATCCTAAGGAACCTCCTGGAAAAAAAATCAAATCTTGGTTCGAAATACTTTTGGAGATATGATCTGTGGAAGTTAGGATTGTTTTAGGCTCCTTAATTTCATCTCAAAGAGCTGACCGTCGGAAGAACATCATAACTCTCTCTCTCTAAGCATCGAATAGGGATTCTGTAAAATGTGGCCGCAAGTATACGTATATCAATTTTAGAGCTAAAGGAGGAAATAATGACACGTGGAAAGTTGTACAAGTTCGCTCTATTGAACGAGTCCATAATTAGGTCATTGTGGGAGATTGGGCATAACTTTGTCTTGAAGAATCCAAATCAGGTCATACCTATGGCATTTCAAAGATTCGAGGAGGAGAGCTACTTGAGGGCCTAATTTCAGATATTGAAGATTCGAAATCAGAGAGATAATTCAGTTTCAATATCGAGCTCCTCAAAAGCAAGAAAAAGGTGTGTGTTTTTTTTCGAATTACATAAGTCTCGTTTTAAAAAAAAAAAAATAGTTTGAATTTATTCCAAGGGCATATTGAAGAATAGATATCAGTATTGGGTTCTAAAATGGCCCCTAAAAAGAATTCAACACCCATTAAGCCTTCATAAGGCTCTACTATGACTCATGAAGACGATAAATCCACATGAGATATCAAAATTACAAGAGCAAGTGCACCAAATTTCGCTATTGCAAAGAGCAACAAAAAATGAAATGGAAGTTTTAAAGAAAGGCGTGGAAAATAAGATGGATGGTTTGAAAAAAGGCGTGGAAGCTAAGATGAATGGTTTGGAAGATAAGATGGAGGGCATGGAAGTGGGCATGGAAGCTAAGATGGATGGCATGGAAGCTAAGATGGATGACATGGAAGCTAAGATCGATGAAAAAATGAAAGACAACATCGAAAACATGAAGAAAAATCTAAAAGTAGACATCGAAGGTTTGGAAAAATTGATACAAGAAATGTTTCCTAATGGCGAAAATATAGTAGAGTAAACTCATGATGAAAAAAAAATAAATGTTAATTGTGATTTCATAAACTCTAATGTTGGATGGAAGAACCACCATGTTCCAAAGATGGATATGAGGAAGTTTGATGTAAAGGATCCTGTAACATGGATACTACAGATGGAGAAATATTTTGATCTCAATAATGTGAAAAACACACAAAAGGTACGCATTGCAAATTTACATTTTACACGAACAAAATATATTTTTATGTTATCAATGGATTTGCTCCCGTAAAAAAAATTGTCACTTGGTCAATTTTTATGGAGGAAATGATAGCACATTATGAGGATACAAAGAGCAACACCTTCTTTAGCCAATTGATAAATCTCAAACAAAAGGGTTCAATGGCGGAGCACATTGAGGACTTTCAAAAATTGAATATAAGGGTAACTGATATTCCAGAGGAACACAGGATTGATGTCTTCATAGGGACTTTAAAGGATAACATCCAACATGAAGTTCACGTTTGGGAACCTGATTCATTGGAGAAGGCATTCAGGTTGGCAAGAAAAATTGAATGCAAAATTATGGCGACAATGAAGCCTACCACTCACATCTATAAAGATGGAAGTGTTGCTACTCCTAGACTTCCACAACCTAAAAGGTTGACACCACAACAATTGGAAGAAAAAAGAGCAAAAGGGCTTTGCTACAGTTGTGATAGCAAATACACTAAAGGTCATAAGTGTGCTGAGAAAAAATTATTTTACAATTGTGAAGAGGAAGAAGAAAATGAACGAGAATCTTCAAAAGAAGAGGATATACACCAGGAACCAACACTAGAAGAGGAAGAAATGAGTCTGACCATATCGTGTAATGCATTGGCAGGAATTATCACTCCTCAAACTCTCAAGATAGAAGGACATATCAAGAAGAAAAATGTAATAGTGTTGATTGACTCAGGTAGTACCCATAATTTTATTCATTGTAAGGTAGCCAAGGAATTAAATTGCTTCCTATACCCAACACCAGAATGTCAAGTGATGGTTGCAAATGGAGGAACTATAAATTTCTCTGGAAAATGCCATAAGATCAAGCTAACCATGGGGGAATATGTATTTAATATTCCAATGGTTTCCATTCCTATGGGAGGTGCTGATGTTGTACTAGGAGTACAATGGTTACAATCTCTGGGGACGGTAGCTTTTAATTTTCAAGAACTTTCTTGAAATTTTTTTCAGAAGGAAAGGAAGTCGAATTATGGGGTATCACAGGGAAGCCGAGAAAGATAGTAAGCTCTAATGTCATGACAAAGCTTCTGAAGAAAGAACAACGAGGCGTAATTGCACAATTATGCTCACTAGAAGTTCCAACATCAAAATCATCTATTTCTGAAGATCTCCAAAAAGTATTGGACAATCATTCCAAGATGTTTGAAACTCCCAAATGACTCCCACCTATTCATGATCATGATCATGATATTCATTTGATTCCAGAAAGTGTTCCTCCAAACATTAGGTCTTATAGATATCCTTATGTCCAAAAGAGCGAAATTGAACGTATGATTGCAGAAATGTTAGAAGCTAGAATAATTTAACCTAGTCAAAGTTCTTTCTCTGCTCTAGTAGTATTGGTCCACAGGAAGGATGGATCATGGGGAATGTGTCCGGATTATAGGCAGCTCAATAAGCTCACTATTAAAGATAAATTTCCCATTCTTGTGATTGATGAATTATTGGATGAATTACATGGAGCAATTTATTTTACCAATTTGGATCTTCGTTCAGGATATCATCAAATTAGAATGAAGACTGAAGATATTCCAAAAACAGCATTTCGAACTCATGAGGGTCATTATAAATTTGTGGTCATGCCTTTTGGCCTTACCAATGCACCTACATTTCAAGGGTTGATGAATTCCATTTTCAAACCCTTCCTTAGAAAATTTGTGCTAGTATTTTTGGATGATATACTAATCTACAGCAGGTCTTAGAAGGATTATGTTCAACATGTTGACAGGGTGCTCAAACTATTGCAGGAGAAAAAATTATATGCAAAAACATCCAAATTTTTCTTTGGAGTACAAGAGGTGGAATATATGGGTCATATTGTATCTCACAAGGGTGTTGAGGTAGACCCTAACAAAATTAAAGCCTTTAAGGGATGGAAAGTCCCCACAACCATAAAGAAGTTGCGAGGATTTCTCAAGTTAACGAGGTATTATAGCAAGTTTATTAAGAATTATGGGAGAATAGCAGCACCTCTAACAAAATTATTGAAGAAAGATGCATTTTCATGGACTCCTGAAGCAACTAAGGCCTTTGAACATCTTAAAGAGGCAATGTGCCTAGCACTGGTCTTAGCTACACCAAACTTCACAAAAACCTTTATTATAGAATGTGATGCCTCGGGAAATGGAATTGGTGTTGTTTTAATGCAGGAAGGAAGACCCATTGCTTTTGAAAGTCATCCAATAAAAGGAAAGTATTTACAGAAAGCTATTTATGAGAAGGAAATGTTAGCAATACTGCATGCACTAAAGAAATGACGACCTTACCTAATGGGAAGACACTTCAAGGTAAAAAATGATCATGACAAAAGTCTTAAACACTTTTGGAAAAAAGACTTATCTTGAGAGAAACCACCAACAAGAAAAATGGGTCACAAAGATGTTGGGTTATGACTTTGAAATAATCTACAAAAAAGGGAAGTTACGAAATGTTGTTACGAGATGCCCCATAATCAAAGAATGAAGAGGTGGAAGCATTGCTTTGTGCCATTTCTATAATCCAACTTGTATAGATTATGTGTCTGAGGATGAATGGAGAGAAGGATGAAGAGGTGTGGACACTCATTCAAAGTTACAGCAAGATCTAGTACATCTAATACATTTAGTTGGAAAAATGATTCCTTATGGTACAAAGATCGCTTATATCTTTGTAAGAATTCCTAGCTAAAACAAAATATTCTTTTGGAATTGCACACTTCTCCTTTAGGAGGACACTGAGGATTTTTAAAAACTTACCACAGGGTGAAGAAATAATTATTTTGGGATGGTCTTAAATTGGATATTCAAAAGTTTGTGGCAGAATGTTTGGTTTGCCAGCAAAATAAAGTTGATACAATTAAGACCCCAGGTCTGCTACAACCTTTATCCATTTCAAGTCAAGGTTGGGAGGATATTTCAATGGATTTTATAATAGGTTTACCTAATTCTGAAGGAAAGAGTGTCATCATGGTGATAGTTGATAGACTTACCAAGTATGCACACTTTTGTGCATTATCTCATCCATTTAAAGCAAGTACATTTGCTACTACATTTATGGACACAATTCAAAAGCTACTTGGAAACCCAAAGGTTATTGTGAGCGACCGAGATCTCATTTTTACTGGAAATTTTTGGACGGAGTTATTTTCTTGTTTGGGTACTCAATTAGCTCATAGATCATCTTATCATCCTCAATCTGATGGTCAAACTGAGATAGTGAATAAATTTTTGGAAGGATATCTTCGTTGTTTTGTATATGATAAACAAACACAATGGGTCAAGTGGTTACCTCTCGTTGAATGGTGGTATAACACTTCCTTTTATACTGCAGCAAAAATGACCCTATTTATGGCACTTTATGGATATCATCCACCATCCATCACATCATCTTTAAGAAAAAATTCTAAGGTCTAAGCAGTGGAAGATCACATCGAGCATCAACAAGAAGTTCTCCAACTCTTAAAGGATAACCTAAATTTGTCAAAAAATCGAATGAAACAACAGGCAGATCAACATCGCAGCGAGAGAAGTTTTCATGTAGGAGATTGGGTATTTTTACGGCTACAACCATACAAACAAATGTCCCTCAAGCAAGCTAAGAAGGATAATAAATTATCACCAAATTAATATGGTCCTTACAAGATGTTGCAAAAGATTGGTACTATGGCATACAAATTGGAGCTTCCTGCTTCTTCGCGAGTGCATCTAGTTTTCCATGTTTCATGCTTAAAGAAGGTTACAGGTGAAAATATTCCAATTCAAACAATATTTCCAGAACTTTATGAGGAAGGAAGAATCATATTGGAACCTGAAGCGGTCGCGGAAATAAGTACTCGACAGCTACAAAATCGATCAATTTCAGAGTATCTCATCAAGTGGAAGAACTTACCCACTAAAGATTCTACATGGGAGGATGAGAATTTTATACAGAAGCACCCAGAGGGGCATGTTAGGTCCCTATATTACTATTTTAGTCCCTTTTTGTTATTATTGTAGCGCCCTTATTGTTATTGTTGTACCCCTGTAACCCCAATATTGTTATTATTGTGCCCTTACATTGTTATTGTTAGGTTGGCTAGGATTATATTGTGGGCCCATGGACTCATATATATAGAAGGACGTTTTGGTCATTTGTATGAACCAAGAATTTCTCATTTATGTAATGTATTGGAGGTTTCCCCCTCGAAGTGGCTGATTTCTAAGGCATTGATCTCTCTTTTCTTCTATTTTTGGAGCTGGTTTCATAACACTTTACAATTTCAAGAGACAACTATCATTATTTACTGATGGTGGTGGCTGAGGGACCCTTCCCTTTGTGAGCTTGTTGTGATTTCTCTTTATTCTTAGAGCCTTTTTCTAGGAAGCTTTCTAGAGCCTGTTGCGTTCCCAAGGATAGGTCTTTGACTGCTGCCTCGTCTCTTATTTCCTGGTTAGATTACCTTCCAACTTTCTTTGTGTTTTCATTGTTAAGAGGAGTTTATTTTGATTGATTGCGAGTGAGGAATCGATCCAAGATGTGGGGGGTGGGATTGGAGAGGGAAGGGGGGTTCTCCTGATGGGAGAAGAAGCCTTAAGAGGGGGGGGGGGAGGGGGGGTGCCTGGTGGGGGAGGGGAGTGAGAGGTCAAATGGATGGGGTTAGGGGAGATAGAGGAAATAGGAGGTTCAAAAGGGATGAGAGCCTTGGACAGGATATCGAAAGGGTTGGTCCCCAGGAAAGGGGAGGATTCTAGGATTGAGGAAAAAGGTTGAGAAGAGGGTTTGGAGTTCAGAGAGGGGGGTCGGGTGGGGGAGCAGGTTTTGATTTTGTGGGCGTTTTTTTTTTTTACTTGTTCCCATTTCGGATCTAGGTTTTCTTCTACAGATTTTTCGATTTCTTCTTTCTTACTACATATATTTGCAAAATGGTCATACTCGTGACATACCTTTCATGTGAAAGGGATTATCTCGTAATCCAACTGTTGTATGTGTGTCCAATTGTCGACCTTGAGCTTGATGGCTTCTGGGAGGCCTCTTCCAAGATCCACATCGACACATATCCTTGCACAAGCTTACATGTTTTCTTTTGGTTCGCTTTTGTCTATATATTTTCCAACTTCATTTCCTATTGCATGCACCGATTCCTCTCCCTAGCAATGCAGAGGGAGGTGTGGCAATCTGACCCAGACTGGAACAACATTTGGGACATCCAATTCCGGATCAAAGTTGGGAGTCCAACAGTTTAAATATAGTCCTCTGGTGTCCATGAAGTATGGTCCGCTACGGAAAATGAGATCCCGATAGCTCTTGGATTCGAAGTGGAAGGTGTAGTAGCCTCTGCCACAGAAGCGAATGGATATTTTTCCTTGGGTGAACCGAGCCCATTTTCTTTCAACCCATTTCTGAACGGTTTTGGGGGAAGGCTAAAGTCCTGTGAACTGATCAACCAAACCTTTCTCGACCAGAGAGATCGCAACTTTCCTGGGTAGAGTAGGCAGCAAGGAGATCTCAAGGATTGAATCCAGTTTTTTAATGAACTTAGTAATCACCGGTCTAGCCCATTGTGGACCCAAAGAGTCAATCAAAGAAGCGAAGGTAGTTGCTGCTTCATCAAGTTAAGAATTATTCGAAGGTGAGGCACCAGCATTTTGGGAAGGCTCACCCGGATTTAGCTCCGGGGAGGCCATGAGGGCAGAGGCCCTGCTCCAAAATGCGATGCGGCTTAGGCTACTAGGTCACGCAGCACAACAGAGCGAAAAATCCTTTGACCATATTCATTCCAAGAAAATAAATATATTGCTATCTGGAAGATTAGAAGATCTTGTTTATGTTCACAGTAACTTGCAGTTGGCTTTGAATTTGCTATCATAAATTATCGACCGGACTTAAAAATCTTATGAAGTGAAGGTGGACTATACATGCTAGAAGCCTATCTTTCTTAATTCATTGTGTATATTTTATATGTTTTTTTGGGGGTTTTTATGTTTTTAAATGTTTGAATGTAATAGGAAAGAACTAAGAATTTATCTAAGGAATTAAATCTAAACTTAATTATCAAAGCCTATGATGAGAATTGAAAAAGATGAACAATTGTTTTTAAAAGAACTAGAAAAGAAACTTCAATATTTTTGTATTTTTAGATATTTTATATGAATGAAATCTAAAAGAAAGAAAGTAACTGAATCTAGAAGAATTTTAATGCTTGAAAAATTAACTTAAGAAGGAAGAAAAGGAAATGTTTAATATTAATCTAAGAAGGAAATTGAAATATAAATTACTCTAAAGAAAATATTCTAATAACTAGAAAATGAAAGTTACAAGAAGGAAGAAAAGGAAATGTAAATTTAAGAAATAAAACAAATCTATATTGCATAAAAAAAAAAATTAAAAAATTAAAAAAACCATCTTAAATAATTAATCTTAACTATGTTAGACTATTCTACGCTGGAAAATATCTTTAAAATGTCTATCTAAATTAATTCTAAACCTATTGGATTAAAGAATGAAAATATCTACTTAAATCTCCTCTAAATCTGAACAAAGCATCAATTCAAACTATAATTATGTCTTATATATATATATATATATATAATTTCACTCTATTTATCAAATGAAAACTAACTAAATTAATTCTATGAAAACAAAGTATCAAACTAACTCTAATTCTATTCACTATTGAAACAAAGCATTTTATTCTAAATTCTATGAAATGGAAGTATTAAACCTATCGATATCCAATCTAAATGACTTTTTCTAAATCAAAAGGTTGATTGAAATAAAGAAGGAAAACATAGTATTATTCCTACTGTGCGAAGGTAAAATGCTTGTCTAATCTGAGATATATGATTAATGTGTGAACAAATGCGAAAAAGGACTCATTCCATATGTTAAAAAGATTATGACATCAATATATTTTAGGAAATCTAAATAGGAGCATTCAACTATGTGAAAGACACAGTATTCATTTTATGAAAATGCAACATTTAACTTATGAAACAATTAATCTATGAGTTAATGAAAAATTAAACTAGAAAACAACAAAAATTTACGCTACGAAACCTTTTTTGTACAGGGGCCCACTACAACAGAACGACTTGAAGAATTACTTGTGACTAATTACGCATCAATGGTCTTGAACATGCCTTCTCCATGCATTAATAAAAACAGAGTTTCGTTGTGTAGCAGTATTACAAAAATTAAACTTATTTCTGGTTCAAAACAACATGGTATTTATAACAATTTAAATTCAACTTATAATTATAATTCTAAACAGGACTGTGGTCATCACAGCTTTCGCGATTTGTTGTGTGGAGAGAAAATTGTGAAGCTTCCAACTTCTCGTCTGTTAGTCTCCGCCCTCTTTTTGACTAATCCTTTGATAGTTATTTTAGGCGTTATTTCTCTCGATTTTGAACAGGTGAGTAGGACAAAATCCATGTATGGATCATTTAAAAACTACTCATATGCTTCGATCCTCTCCTTCATCTTCGGAACCTATCAAACAATGTCGATAGCTGCAGAAACAGAGATTAGCTACAAATTTTCATGAATTCTGTAGCTAAATACAAAATTCATTAAAATAATAAGAAACATTAGAATATAAAAGAGATCATTTAAATGCCTTCTCAAACTAAAAATGTATCAATTAACACTTATTGAGTTTGTGAATTATATCAAAAAGGAAGGAAAAGTGGTGAGATAGATGTCAAAAATACATACAGTCTTGAGGCTCAACAGTAAGTACCAACTATCTATCTCCTTTCATTTGTTACAATATGTTCCCTATACTACCAATTTACCCATACAATTTATACTTTCCACAACTTGCCAAATGCAGGAAAGTATTAAAGAATAAAAAACATTTCAAACTCTTTAATAAGTCATCCCACCACTCAAAACAGTTAAATTTGAAATGAACTATGATGTGTAAGGCTTACTCCTTTTGCAGTAAAGGAGTGACTCCTTGCGCTAACAATTTTTATGGTATTTATGTTGCTATTATGTTGGTTATAAGCTTGTATTTTATCAGTGATGATCTATGGCTCTATATATGCTTTTGCCTGTAAATGAATATACAATGTATCTCAGGTCAAATAGATTGCATTGCATCTTATTATGTAAGGGAGAAATGCTTCTTATCTATTCTCATATAAGTATTAGACACCCATGTTTAATTATGTTGTTTACACCTGTAGATGCAATGTTTGTGACATGCTTGATGAAATCTTTGTCATGGTTGGGTGGGATTGGATGAGTTCCTAATGATGTAATTTCTTCCATGTATTTTTTTTAATGTTATTTATCCTCTCTTGAAGTTATAGGAAGCTCTGGGCAGTGACCTGGGCTCAGGGGCTGAAAATGTGGCATGAATCCCAAAGCTACAGGCACAATATTGACCTTTTTGGGCCCTGATTGCAACCTTGACAAGGCAAGCCCATGGCTAAGGCTCTATAACCACTCCCTTTCCCTTACATGCCCTCTGTTAAGCATCAAATAGGTTAAAAATTAGTTCCCCCTTAGGGAACAGGGCTCTGGAAGGTTGGGTTACCTCACGGGGATGTCATTGATGCAGTGAAAGGTCAGTTTATCATGTTTCAATCAGTTCCACTTCCTCAAAGTCATCTAGGAGGTTGAATCTCATATTAGTAGCCTCTCATCACATGTTTACTCCGGTTGGCTGATTATTTGGGTAGATGTGGGAAGGGGGTGTTAGAGAGTGGTATTAGAGCATGGTTCAACTCTTAGACTAGATGGGTAGTGTGTTGATCATGCTTTTATGTTGATTCTTATGTGTTTTCATACCTATGTTGTATGTGGTTGTTGCATCCACGTTGTGTTAGCCATGGTGGCAATGGTGTCTCCATGGAAGTGTTGATGATGTTGTTGTCGACACACTGTCATGAATGTATGATTGATTGTGTGTTGTTCTTGTTTATGTATTATGTGTGCACTCTTGCTTACATATTGTTATATGTGTATATGCATTGCTTGGTTATGCTAGGTCACCCTTGGGTCATTCTTGTGTAATGGTTGTGCATGTTTTCTTATGTAATGTTATATTGAATATGCATTGGTCAGTCATGTTGGGTTACATGTTGCTCATACTTATGTATGGTTCATGCTTATGGCTATGTGTTGTCAAGCTTGCATTGGTGTACATTTGATATGGTCATGCATGGATGACTAGACTCCAACTAGAATGACATTTATATGTTTATATGACTAGGCATTATATGTTTATATGCTTAGACATTATATGTTGTCATGATTATATCTATACATGTATTATGTTGATTGATTTATCTTGTAGGAATCATCCTCCCCAAATTACACTAATGTACGTTGGTTTAGTGTTATTTGGTTTGTCTGACATATTATACCTTGTAGGAGAAAGATCAACATGGATATAAAGATGGTATACTACAATGAATCCCCCCATGATTCATATGAGCAACACGGTGGGCATTATTCTGATTTGGAAGACACATTGAGAAGCTTAAAGGAAGAAATGAGGAGTTGTAAGGAAAACAATGAAAAGCTCATATAGGCACAAGAGAAACAAGTATATATGAATGCAATACTTCTTCAGAGCTTGTCAGATTTTCAAAAACAAGGGCCACTTTGGATCAGCTATGGATAGGATGATAAAACTAATGGGGCATATGGCAGTAGGTCTCCTAGTAGACACATGTCAGACAGAGCTGATACAGTGAAATATGGAAGGTTGTTGGACACTCTGGATAGGCGGGGTGATGAGTACAAGTACCATTCTAGTTCTAGTTCAGATAGACATCATGATTGTCATCGGTATCATCCTTACAGAGGAGTGACAAGCGATACATGACAGATGAATTTAAGAATTCAAAGCCACCTAATTTTGATGGAGATTTGAGGAAACCAGAAGAGGCAGAAGCTTGGATACTTGGGATGAATAAGATTTTTGAGTTGCATAAGTACTCATATAACATGAAGGCTAGGATTGTTATCTTCAGTTTGATAGGTAAAGCAGACATTTTGTGGGAAGATATGAAGCGGGTCAAACACATCATGACATATGACTTAAGCTACCATGAGTTCAAGAGGATTTTTAGGAAGAAATATTTGTCAGAGAGGTACTATGAAAACAAGGCCAAATTATTTTATGAGCTAAATATGGGATCAATGACATATGATGAGTATACGAAAAAGTTCTTGGAGCTAATAAGGTATGTACCCTATCTTGAGGATGAGAAGGCTAAGGTTCAACGATTGGTCAGTGGGTTGCCGATAGCATTCAAAGTTCGTATTGAGTATGATGAGCCTCAATCACTTGAGGAATTCCTTGGGAAGTTGAAGCATTGTTATGAATAGTCAAAGCGCAAAAATGAGTCTCAAAAAGGACGAAAAGTGAAGGACAATTGTAAATGGCAACCGAAAATAATAAGGCCTTATAATGCAGAAGAGAAATAAAATGTGGCACTGCAAAAGAAGTTTAATGCATATTGACAGGGAAATAGGCCACAAAAACAACATAGATCACGACAACAACATGGAGGTAATGGTATGGGATGATTGGAGTGTTGGAAATGAGGTGAGGAGAATATTAAGAGAGATTTTCCACAGAATCAGGGAGGTAGGCCTAAGATATACAATGCACATGAGGCACGAACTATTGGGGATATTGGGCAGAGCATTCCTCACATTTATGAAGCAATGGACAACAAGAAGGAAAATCACCAAGCTTCTATCATTGAGATGGATGGTAATCTTTGTGATAAATTTATTTCTATTTTGATTGATCCTGGATCTAATTATAGCTATGTTAGTCCTGACTTGGTGAATAAGTGTGGTTTGTGTCAGGAAATGCATGCAGAATCTTGGTTAGTGCATTTGGCCATAGGTACGAAGAAAATAGTTCATCATTGGGTAAGATCTTGTGCATTCGACTTAAAACGTATGCCTACAACAACGCACTTGAACATATTTCCATTGGGTTCCTACAATATGATATTGGGTATGGACTAGTTATATATTCACAGGAGCAAGGTATATTGCTATGACAAAGCTATTGAATGCTTAGATGACAATGGAGAACCAAGATTCCTACTAGGAAATAAAAAAACCACATCAATTAGGATGGTGACAACCATGCAGGCCAAGCACAGTTGTAGGAAAGGATGTGTGCTATTTGCAGTTCACATCTGTAGAAAATCCACATAGATTCAACTGATCTTGTAATATGCTAAAACAAAATACTTGAATATATTGTACAAATTGCAGAAAACAATTACAATTTCACAATCACATAGAAAGTAAGAGAAATAATTATCAATCGCACAACACAATATGTATATGGGAAAAAAAACTACTCAAAACCCCACTACCTATATATTGCATAAAGTCAAGACCATGAAATGATACAATGGTATTTCACTAATTGAGAAGATTGTGCACTATCTCTGACTCTCTCACTACCAACCTGTGCACAAGCTTCTCTTTCACACCTTTCTCTCACAAGCTCCACACACAAACTTGTGTTTCAGATTGCTTCACCTCACAAAATCGTTCTCACCAAAACAATGATTAAACTTGTGCCTTCATTCCTTCTTTTAAAGACAATTTTCTCTAATTAAGGAATGATTTATTTTTTTGGCCTTCTTCTAATTGCATGCACCACCTATACAATTTGGATGATTATACAACTGGTAGTATACTTTTCTTTAACTCCAATCTCAACTGGGTCTTCCCCAGAACTGGCATGCAATAACTATTTATAGCAAATTATCAATTATTTGATTGATCACTGTATGTGAATTAAGTCAAATTTAATTCACTAGGCCTATCACTAGCTCATCTCTCAATTAGAACTAGTTAAACTGATTTTAAATCAAGTAATTGAGTTAGCTAATTACAACTCACAAATAACTGTAACTGGACCCCCAAAAATCATGGGATAACTATATATGCCTCCTTTTTGACCCTCAACTCAAATTTACTAAGCTAACTACATCTTCCTGACTTAGTTAAAAATTACAAGTTGTCATGTGATGTGTAATTACAATTTACTTCTAATTTAATCAAGGGAAAATTAAATCAAAATTCCCCTTGGGTGCCATTTTCAATATTTCTTGTTGTGAATTTCAACATTCCCTCTCAAAAAGAAAGGAATTCAATCTATCCCAATCTGATACCTTTGGAATTTTCTGCATGCAACACTTCTCTCTAGAATTGTTTCTCTTGCAACTTCTAAAATTGAAAAGCATCCAAACTGAATTAGCATGATGCATCTATCATTAGAGTCTTTGACTGCTACTAGTTACTGCATTGTCTACTAAATACTTTGTGTTGTTGCTGACTCTTCATCTATGCCATCTGCAGTGGCTGCCAACTCTGATTTGTGCTCCAGTAAATGAAATATGTCACTCAGATATCTGACTTCATCAACTGCTACTGAACCATCCTGCTACTATGCACTATGGGCCCCCCATAGCTAGGTATTGATCCATGAGACATGCCATCTCAATGGAACCTGCCAAAAATTCTTCTCTTGGGATTAAGATTTCACATTTCCCCACCTCTCACCTAGAGGTATGGCTTCATGTGATCCCTTTACCCATCTGGCTTGAAATTCCCCCCTACTGAAGATCTCTGCTTGATTGGACGCCTCCACTCAGTCTCCTCTCTGCTTCTCCAATTGTGGCTGCTCCAAAACCTTCTGAGTCTTCTCTTGAGGCTGCATGTTGAGAGGTAATTTATGCTCCCTCTCAACCACCAAGTATCTAACCTTGGTTTTTATCCTCAAATATTTTCATGCATCTGGTACCTCAAGTGCATACAGGTTCTTGACTCACATACGCTGCAATTGTCCCGCTGTCACAATTTTTTTTGAAAAAAAAGAGTTGATTGTAAATCGATGTTATCTCCCTTATTTGAAATCCAATTCGACTAATTTTATTTTTTTTAATTTGGGTATTTTTACTCAAGGAATCCATCTATTTTTTTTTGAAATTTTTTAACAAAAAATTTCGGATGTCCTCTGCAATTGGTGGCCCAAAAAATTTCTTCTCAGATACCCTTTAGAAATATCTAAATAGATTCAACTCATCTTGTAATATACTAAAATAAAATACTTGAATCTATTCTACAAATTTCGGAAACCAATTATGATCGCACAATCACATAACAAGTAAGAGAAAGAATTATCAATCGCACAACACAAGATGTATATAGGGAAAAAAACTGCTCAAAACCCCGCTATCTATATATTATATAAAGCCAAGACCATGACACAATACAATGCTATTTCCCTCATTGAGAAAACTATGCACTATCTCTGACTCCCTCACTACCAACTTGTGCACAAGCTTCCCTTGCACACCTTTCTTTCACAAGCTCCATGCACAAAATTGTGCTTATGATTGCTTGGTCTCACCAAATCATGCTCACCAAAACAATGATTAAACTTGTGCTGTCATTCCTTCTTTTAAATACAATTTTCTCTAATTAAGGAATGATTTATATTTTGGCCTTTTTCCGACTTCATGCACCACCTGTACAATTTGGATGATTATACAACTGATAGTCTTCTTCCCTTTAACTCTAATCTCAACAAGGTCGTACTCAAAACTGAAATGCAGCAACTATTTATATAAAATTATCAGTTATCTGATTTATCATTGCATGTGAGTTTAACTAGATTTAATTCACTAGACCTATTACTAGCTCATCTCTTAGTTAGAACGAGTTAAACTTATTTTAACTCAATTAATTGAGTTAACTAATTACAACTCACAAATAACTGTAACTAGACACCCTAAAGTCATGGGAGAACTATATATGCATCCTCTTTGACCCTCAAAATGAATTTTCTAAGCTAACTAAGTCTTCCTGACCTAGTTAACACTTACAAGTTTTCATGTGATGTGGAATTACAATTTACTTATAATTTAATTAAGGGAAAATTAAATCAGAAGCCCCCTTGGGTGTCATTTTCAATATTTCTTGTTTCCAATTTCAACAATATCTCTAGTGAAAAAGGTAAAGAAGATGAGGATGCATATGTGTTGAACATGTATCTATTTTTGTAGCAGTTTCAAGATGTGTTTCCAACAAATTTTTCAGAGTTGCCATCGCATAGGGAAGTAGAATTTTCTATTGAGTTGGTACCAGGGGTAGCTCCAGCATCAAATGCACTTTACATGATGAGTACACCAAAGTTGGTAGAGTTAAAATTGTAGTTGAAGGAAATGTTGAACAAGGGGTACATTCGACCAAGTGTATCGCCATGGGGTGCACCAGTTTTTTTCATGAAGAAGAAAGGCGACACTCTTAGACTTTGCATTGACTGCAAAAAATTGAACAAAGTGACCATCAAGAACAGCTACCCATTACTGACGATTGATGATTTTTTCAATCAGCTGAAGGGAGCAACAGTTTTCTCTAGGATTGACTTGATATGGGGATATCATCAGGTATGCATCAAAGATAAGGAAATCTAGAAGACCGCATTCAAGATCAAGTATGGGTATTATGAGTTTGTTTTAGTTCCATTCGGTTTGACTAATTCCCTAGCTAAATTTGTGTGTTTGATGAACAGTGTGTTGTATCCTTATTTGGACAAGTTTTTGATTATTTTTATTGATGACATATTGGTGTATTCTAAAAATGAGGAAGAGAATGTTGAAAATTTGGCATCAGTGTTGAGGTTGTTGAGAGAGCATCAGTTGTATGCCAAACTCAGCAAATGTAGCTTCTTCTAGACTGGGGTACACTACTTGGGACATGTTGTCTCCAAGGAAGTCATTGTAGTAGATCTAAAGAATATAAGGGCCATCATGGAGTCAGTAGCTCCTAAGAATGTAGATGAGGTGATATCATTCATGGGATTGCTAGGTTACTATAGCAGGTTCATCAAGAACTGCTCACATATTTCTTATCCTATTACGTCATTGCAGAGGAAAGTTAATCAGTTTGATTGGAAAGAGGAGTTTGAGTCTAGTTTTGGGAAACTTAAGAATTTGTTGACACATGCTCTAGTTCTAAAGATTGCAGATTTAGAGAAGGAGTTTGTAGTTTGTATAGATTCTTGCAAGAGAGGACTTGGTGGGGTAGTTATGTATTATGGACAGGTGGTATGCCATGATTCATGGAAGCTAAATGAATATGAGCATAACTACGTGACACATGATCTCAAGCTAGCACTGAACATACATGGAATAAAGATGTGGAGGCACTATCTTCTTGGTAGGCAGTTTTTATTGATGAGTGACCACATTGGGTTGAGGTACTTGTTTGAGCAACCGAATTTGAATGCCAGGCAGGCTAGATGGTTGGGCACTATCAATGAGATTTACTTTGAGATCAAGTACATCAAAGGAAAAGATAATAGGGTCGCATATTATCTTAGCAAGCGAGTATAGGTAAATCAATTAGCAGTGATGAGCTCCTATGGGACACACTGATAGGATAGGATCTTGCAGGCAAGTCAACGGGATCACAGGTATATGGATATTGAGCACAAGGTTGCAATAGAGTATAGGTACATGTGTTGATACAGGTACAGGTGTTGATACAAGTATAGGTATAGATGGTATAGGTACAGGTACACATGTACATGATTTGGATTACTGTCTCACAACCGATGGATTGGTTTGATTTAGAGGTAGGATATATGTACCAGAAAATAGTGAGCTCAAGAAGGTTGACGGAGTTTCAAGTGAAGCCATATTCAGGTCACCCAAGCTACTAGAAGACTTTGACTATAGTAAAGAGATTTTATTATTAGCCAAATATAAAGAGGGATGTGGCATATTTTGTAGCCATATGTTTGTATTTTCATATGGTTAAGGCAGAGTGTAAACATCTAGGTGGATTGCTACAGTCGATCGTGATACCAGAGTGGAAATGGGAGGTCATTTTCGTGGAATTCATCATAGGTTTTATTAACACATCTAGGCAACATGATTCCATCATGGTTGTTGTGGACAGGTTAACAAAGGTTTCACATTTCATATCAGTGAAGACTACATACTCAGCTAGTGATGTAGTACATGTGTTCATTAGAGACATAATCAGATCAATTCATGGTGTTTCAAAGAATATTATGTCTAACAGGGATGAAAATTTCACTTCCAAGTTTTGGAAGGATTTTTTTGCATGTTTTGGCACCGATTTTTCCTTCAACATAGCTTATCATCCACAAACAAATGGACAAATAGAGAGGATCAAAAAGATACTAGAGGATATGTTGAGGATGTATGTGATGCATCAAGAGCGCAAATGGGAAGAATGTTTTCCACTGGTATATTTCGCCTACAACAACGGGTATGAAGAGTCTTTAAGGATGAGTACATGTGAGCTTATATATGGGAAGAGTTGCAACACTCCTATCAGTTGGAATGATCCAGTTAACAAGGTATTGATTGGACCAGAGATGTTCGCAGAAATGGAACAAGAAATGTAGGTGATCAAGAAGAACTTTAAAGCAGTGTAGGATGAGCAGAAGTCTATGTAGACAAGAACAAGTTGTTCAAGGAGTTTTAGGTTGGGAGCAGGTGTACTTTTGTATCAAGCCCAAGAAGAGCTCCTTGCAGATTGGATCATGTGCCAAGATGGCACCATGGTTTTGTGGACCCTTCAGGATAATTGAGAGGATCAGACCAGTGGCCTATTGACTTGCATTGCCTTCCACAGTGAAGGTCCATGATTTTTTTCATATATATTTGCTGAAGAAGTATGTTAAATATGTTGATCATGTGATTGACTAGTCTATATTGTAGGTGGAACCAAATGGCGAATTCATGTCGAAGTTGCTGGGTCATGAAGGTGACCGTTTAAAGGTAACCTTAATGCTTTTCATTAATTATCAACCCAGGGAAAGTCTTGTTATTTCAAGAGTGTGAGAAAAATATATGCAAGTGACATCGAAGGTTAACTACTCTAAATTTTCATAAGAAATATTTTCTAATTCTCGAAGTTCAATCAAACTGACTTGGAAGTAAATTATGAAATGTTTCTGACTATTCAAGGGAGCTAACTTTGTTCTAAGCATATACAGAAATAACTATTCAAGAATAAAAAGAATAAATTGCAATTGAACAGCGCGCTTTGATGAATTGAACAACAACCTTAACGAATTGAACAAAAATTGTAATAAAATTGAACAACAATCAATTATTCTAGATTTTGCAATGGAATTCTCTTTTAATCAAATAATAATATCCCTCTGAATTAAACATCAACCAAATGATCATAATGATTATGAAAAGATCCAAAATTTAACTATATGTAGAATTGAACAGCAATCGTGTTGAAACTAATCTAACAATTGTAAAAGCATAGAATTCAGATCAGAGAACGAGAATGGTAAACTAGTCTAGTAACAAGGAAGGTATAACATCTCATGCTCGCAATTAACCGATTAAATGATATATTATGAAACACAATGGATAACTTGGAAATGAAAATTTTGTAAATAAATGTAAAGCATAGAAGTAGCAGAAGAACCCCGGGGCTGGGCCCAAAGCCACTAGAAGCCTACTACTAAGGAATACTCAGAAGTTTTCTATTCCAAAAAATGCCTAATTCTTCATTAATCCACAGAGAAATACATTAGTACAAAACTTGATGATTCTGTCCAAATATGCTTGTTACATAAAGATTATATTACAGGAACTATCTCTATCTTGTTTGTTCTTCGGCCTTTTATAGCTTAAAGGAGAATTCAAAAGTAGTAACAAATATTTCTCATTATGGGACCATGTTGCTTCGTGGCTATCAATTGAGTACTCCAAGTGTGGTCATACATCTTCGTCTTCCACCGATTCGCAGGAGCTGATATGATTCCGTCTGCCTTCCTTGTCTGTTGTCTTTCGGTTATCCGGTCAACAGTTTGGCTGTTTTTATTCCCTATCAATAAAGGCAGTGACAAATCAATTTTTACATTATCAAACATTCCTTTTATCATTAGTCCATTCTACCTCACTTTTTCATTATTTTCCTTTACTTTATTGCTAAGATGAAGGGAAAATATATAAAAGTGAATGACAAATCATGGTAAAGGTGGGGGTGAAACATACCTTTTTCTTGGCCCAACATACTCCCCTCCTTACCTTTTTTCAAGTCCTCATGCAAACAAATGGTTGAGATGTAGCTGGGTTAAAGAATATTCATGTTATACCTCTTCTTTGTAAAGTCTAAAGCCATGTCTTTGTTTAATCTTTGCAAATGTTGTGTTTGTGTGCCCCTTTGGTAACTCATAATCGTGATGATAGTATTTAGGGGGGTACCAGATTCCCTACTCATCCATTCATTATCAGAAGGAGATAAAACCCTCGAAGCTTGAAATTCATCATGGTGAGGTAAGATTTCAGTGTGGCTAGAGCTGCTAGCAGTGACAGACTGGTTCAACAGGTCCCTCTGCTCTTCAGATTTTTCATATGGGCTTCCAATTTCACGAGATGCTCTCATTTGCTCAAGTACTTGAGCCATTTCTTCTTCGTAATCTTGTAAAGACATGTTTTGAGGGCTTGAAGGTGGTGTATGGGATGGTCCCACCTCATCTGGAAATTCACAGGTGTCTTGCCGTAGTTGCAGCCTTTCGGACCATTTTTGTTTCCCTAGTTCTAAGGTCAAAACATGGGCCCTCTTCCCTCTTTCTCGCCTGGGTATGATTATTCTGGGGAGTTCAATTTCTGCTCTGACAGGGTTTTATTTAGGGGCAGGATTAGCAAATTTGTCCCAAGTTATCTGGTGTTTTTCTAGCTCATGATTGATGATCAATTTAATCAAGCCATGGTGGCTGACAAATGCTAGGGGGTTTTTAGCTTTTCTAATTCAAACAACAGTATTGTGCAATACAGAATTTAGAAAAAATGGCAAGTTAACTGAAATTTTTCGCTTGAGAACAGCTAATAGTTTAAGTTGGCGGGACTTTACCACGTCCTGGCATATGTCGCATGTGATATATCTTTGAATGAACACTGCCAATTATTGCCAAGGTTTCTACAAGGATGCAGGATTAATACCCTTCCCTTTTCGTTCTAATGGTCCGCCTGGGTCCTGGTACACTAAGATTACTTCTTGTAGAAGGACATGTTTTTCAGTCCATCTTTCTCCCTCTGTTGGTAGTCTGGAGACCTCAACGATGGTTTCCTTGGCGACTGGTATGATTCTTCCTCTGACTGTGGTGTTCCCTTCCCATACGTTTTGTAGGAACTCAACTGTTATCTCTGTGTTAAACCCCTAAATTTTGTTTGGATATAGAATCCAACCAACTTGCTAGAGAATTGTGCGAGCTACTTCTAAGACTTAGAAGGTTGTTGGTTCATTGCGAAGAGAATTCCCCCCCGTGGCTAATGTGTTATCCGAACTAGTTTCTTCTTCTGTCTGCGTCTCTTTCGGCCTTGTTAGTTAAAACAAAACATTGCATGCATTTTTTTAAGATATATTATAAAAATGCAATCTCATATCGTAAATGCAATGATCTCTTAGTCCCATCAGCGTATCCGAAGGGAGTTGCGTGGGTAATTCGCATGCTTATTCATTATGGATATTTGTACCCCCTCCATCAGAAGAAGGGCGTCCATGGCCTTAAGCTTAAGAGAAGGGAAAAGATTGCAACAATCATGAATGCATACGAGGCAAAGGTCAGAAATCGGTAATCATCACAATTGTACGTCAGGTGGAAATGACCGAAGAAAGGGAGAAAAGCGGAATAGAAATTATTATGACAGGATGTCCTATTTTGAGGGTGTAGCATGATGAAAGCATGACAAATGATAGATTATGATTGGTGCTTCCATCCCTTAATTTAAACATGAAAAGGTAATTCATTCATAGTTCATTATTCGGGTAGGTAGTGATAACACTTATTCAAGTAGTGCATTTATCTCGGAAATGGATTAATAGGAAATAGGGCATATAAAAGTAATTGGCTATTGTTAGAAAAATTCTTCCATACCACAAGCAGGGCCACTATTTCCAGTAGGCGTTCATAGCCTCGATAGGGTTGCTATTTTAACCCGAAAATGAACCAAAATCCTTTATATTAAAATAGAAAATTTTCTTCTTTTATGGAGAGATCACTATGCTGGTGTGGTGGCCAGATAATCAATGTGTCTTTCACTGGGATTGTAACAGAGTGATTAGTTCAGCTCGTGATGAGACCTCCCGTCCTTCAAGCAGTTTGAGCTATCGAAAAGGTCACTACCCTGGTGTGTTGGCCATTGTAGGAATGTCACATGTTAAACCCTTATGATAATGGTAGGTTGGCGCGTGATGAGACCCCCTATTCTCTCTTAAAAAATTTCATATAGACATAATATTTTCTTTTTGAAAGGTAAGCATTTTTCTTGTTTTATGGAGATACCGTTGTGCTGGTGTTGTGGCCAAATAATCATAGTGCCATTCACGAGGATTGTAACAGAGTGATCACGCCAACTCATGATGAGACCTCCTTTCCTTCAATCAGTTTGAGTTGTATAGAAGGTCACTTCCCTGGTGTGTTGGCCATTGTGGGAATGTCACCTGTTAAACCCTTATGATCATGGTAGGCTGGCTCGTGATGAGACCTCCTATTCTCTCTTAAAAAATTGCACATAAACATAATATTTTATTGTCATTTATACATGGAGGGAGGCTCATTAACTCCTTAAGAGAGGGATGGTGTGAGAAGTAAGAAGAATGCCAATACCATTAATACTCTTTATTCCTATATCCTCATGTCAAGGAGAATTACTACTTGAGAGTGTATAAAGATACACCAGCATAAGACTATGGGAATGAATTATGTAATGATATGTTTGAACAGGAGATGTCTAACCCTTCAATGTATAGATAAACCATGTCAGCTTCTGGAGTAGAGATTTCCATCAAAGTTTCGAAGGATCACCATATTAGTAATATCACTACTTTTCTCCTCTTCTGGTGCCAATTCCGTTCCAAAAATTCATTTTATGGCAGGGATGTGTAAAAGGAAGTGGTCATTCGAAAAGAGATCATCATAAAGAGGAAAAAAACGTGCTTGGAAAAGAAATCATATGTTCCATTCGATTGAACAGCAAAAATAAAATCACACAAACAAACAGTCATTCATTTGAACTGAACAACAACTGTTCAATTCGATTGAATAGTAGATGTTCCATTGGATTGAATAGAAATCGTTCAAAGCTTTGAACAACAATAAAAATCACAAAAAAACATGGTCGTTTAATTGAATTGAACAGTAGTTTTTCAATTCGATTGAACAGCAGCTGTTCAATTGGTTTGAAAAACATCCGTTAAAAGGTTTGAACAGCAACAAGTAAACACAAAAAAACACAGTCGTTCAATTGAATTGAACAGCAGATGTTCAATTCGATTGAACAACAGTTGTTCAATTGGATTGAACAGCAGTCGTTCAAAGGTTTGAACAACAACAAGTAAACACAAAAAAACACAACCATTCAATTTAATTGAACAACAGTTGTTCAATTTAATTGAACAACAGTTGTTCAATTGGATTGAACAACAATCGTTCAAAGGTTTTAACAACAACAAATAAATGCAAAAAACACAGCCATTCAAATAAATTTAACAGTGGTTGTTCAATTCGATTGAACATCAACATAAAATAAAGGATAAGAGAAAAAGAATGCAGTTGTGAGTATGAAGAAGAGATGGAATGTACAACAATGAGAAAACTATAAATTGCAGGATACATATATACAATATTTGCAAGAGGAAATAAAAAATTCTCATGAACTTAAAGTTGTGGGGCCATCACTCCCTGCAGTTAAAATTTGGATGGTGGGATCATCACATACCTGCTAGCAGAAAGACTCTTTTGTAAGTGGTTTATGATAGAGGTGCACCGATTTCCATTGACTTAGAAGGTGGCGCCAAATCCATCTATGGTAGTCAAGGTGATGGTACCACTATTGTGTACTTCCTGAATTTCGGATGGGACGAGCCACCTTGTTTGTAACTTACTCGGGAAGTCTTGGAATTTGGAGTGGTAGAGAAGTGCCCAATCTCCTTTCTGGAATGTCTTCTTTTTTATGAGGTTGTCATGCCACTTAGCTCATTGTTGTTGAATAATTGTAGTGCATTGCAGATCCAGTAGCCATGTTTCATCCAATTCATTTATTTGTTGGAGTCTTCTAATATGGGCCTCCATCAAATCCAGCACCACTTCCTGGGCTGCTCTTAGAGTTTTTATTTCGAATTCGACAGGAAAAATTGGTTCCCTTCCAAATACTAGATGGTACGGAGAATATCCAGTGGTGTTTCTCCAAGCTGTGTGGTAATCCCACAAGGCCTTTGGTAATCTAGTAGCCCAATCCCGGTGATGTGTTGAGACTGTTTTAGTGAGAATTGCCTCAAGGACTTTTTTGGTGCTTTCAACCTGCCCATTCGCTTGCGGGTGGTAGGGAGAGGTGACGCTATGGGTGATATGGTGGTTCTTCTGAGTGGCCGTAATTTTATTCCTCATAAAATATTCTCCTCCATCAGTTATCACTTCCCGAGGTAAGCCATATCACACAAATAGCTCAAAAATAAAATTGATCACAGATTCTTCTATAGCTCTTGATAGAGCCATTGTTTCTACCCACTTCGTCACATAATCTGTGACCACTAGTATGTAGGTATTTTGATTTGATGGTGGGTTAAATGGTCCAACAAAGTCCAGTTCCCACTGTTTGAAAGGTTCCACTACTAACTGTGGCTATAATGGCATTTCGTCAGCTTGGCCAGGGCAGCCCGTTCTTTGGCAACTATCGCAGGCTTGGACATATTTCTTGGCATCTTTAAAAATTGTAGGCCAATAATAACCAATTTTCAATACCCTGTGCCCCATCTTGTGATCTAAAAAATGGCCACCGCATGGTTCATCATGACAGGCCCTTAGGATGTCATAAATCTTGTCTTCTTGGATGCATCTGCGTATATGCATATCAGCTCTTGTATGAAAATGATATCCACCGATCCAAGAGAATATAGCACTGCGCTAAACAATCAGCTTCTGTTCCTTTGATGTCAAGTGTCTTGGCAGCTTTTCTATTGCAAGATAATTTGCTACATCTGCGTACCATGGAATTTTTACTGCTACAGTGAAAAAATTCTCATCAGGGAACTGATCGTCCACCGCTAGTGGGTCATCTGACTTTGGAACTATAGGCAGGAAATATGCAACTACATTCTCCTTCCCTAGGCAGTCTTTGATAGTTATGTAAAACTCTTGTAAAAGAAACAACCAACGAATCACTCTTCCATTTCTAATAGGTTTATTGGCTAAGTATCTAATGGCGGAGTGATTGGTTTATTGGAATACTTGACAATCGGTTATATAATGTCTAAATTTATTAATAGCATAAATGACAGCCAAGAACTCGTTTTCGGTCACTGTATAGTTTAATTCGGTAGGAGTGAGATTCTTGTTGATATAGTAAATAGCATAGGGATTTTTATCTTCTTCTTGATCGAGAATTTCCCCTATCATTGTGTCGGATGCATCTGAGGAGATGTGAAAGGGCATCTCCCAATTGGGGCCTCGTAACACTGATGCAGTCGAGACCAATTTCTTCAAATCTGAAAAAGCAGTGTAACGTTTATCAGACCAATGGAATTCGACATTTCTAGTTAATTCATACAAAAGCACAAAAATTTGTGAGAAATTCTTTATAAACCTACGGTAGTACCCTGCATACCCAAGGAAACTACGTACCTATGTCTGGGTACAAGGTGTGGCTAATAAAAGGATTACCTCTATCTTTGCCGGATCTACCTGTATTCCAGCTACAGAGATGTAGTGCCCTAGGATTACTCCTTCGATCATCATCATGTGACATTTCTCGTTGCTCAAACACAATCTGGTAGCAATACATTGTTCCAATACTTTTTCTAGTGTTTGCAGTGCTTTATCAAAATCATCTCCATATGGAGTAAAGTCGTCCATGTAAATTTTGAGTCCTTCATTTATTAAATCATAAAAAATGATGAGTATGGCTCTTTCAAACGTTGTTGGGGCATTTCATAACCTGAATGGTAATACCCTATAGGAAAATGTACCCCATGGGCAGGTAAAGGTCATTTTATCTGGGTCTTTAGGGGCTATCTGGATTTGATTGTAACCATTGAAACCATCAAGGAAAGAGAAGAACCGCTTTCCTACTAATGTATCAGGAACCTGATCAATAAAGGAGGGGGAAGTGGTCTTTCTGTGTTTCTTTATTCAGTTCTCTATAATCCACACATATTCTCCAATTCTCATTCTTCTTAGGAATGACTACTAAAGGAGAGGCCCATTTGATGTCTGAAATAGGATAAATGAAGTTTACATCTAGCAGCTTTTTCAACTCATCATTTACAATTTATTTCAGATGCGGGTTTAACCTCTGCTGAGGTTGTCGAATAGGCCAAGCATCCTTGTCAGTATAAATGTGATGTGTGCATAGCTGAGGATCTATACCCTTCATGTATGGGTAGTCCCAAGCAAATTCTCTCTTATATTTCTATAAAACCTTAATGAGCTTTTGTTTTTGGTTACTATCCAGACTACCATTGATATTTAAAACCTTTCCTGTCTCAATTTCAATTGGTATGGTGTTGCGAACAAAAGTCGTGGACATGTGTTGATTATCAATGCCTACCAAGGGGTCTTCCTATGCTTCATTATCAAGAATTGCCTTTAACATTTGGAATTTTAAATTTTCAGAAGCAGATGGTTGATTCATGAAATTATTGATTACATCATCTTCAATTTGATATTTGAATTCAAGTGCTTCAACTATTTCTAGTGGTGAACGGATGTTTTGTTCCCAATATGTATGCGGATGTTTGTGAATATTTACAGTGGGAAGACTTGGTTTGGCATGTGGGTATATGACAATATTTTTTATGGCATCACCTCTAGCAATGGTCATGTTGCCTACTCGGCAGCCTATGTATGCGTCGGCTGTTGCAAACCAAGGTCGTCAGAGTATCAGGGGGTGTCCATCTAACCTACTTTTTGGGTTAATAACTAAAAATTTTGTCGGATACTCCCATGAGTCCACAGAAACTAGGATGTCCTTTACTATTCCTTCTGGTTTGATAGCAGATCTGTCAGCAAGTTCCAGGAAGGTAGATGTGGATTCTAACGTTTATATGCCTAACTTTTTGCAGGTTTCTATAGTTAAGATATTGATGGCTACCCCTAAGTCAACTAATTTGTTCGAAAATGAGTGGCCAGAGATTTGTACAACAACTATGGGGTTCCATGGATCCTCATATTTTACTGGTGTTTCTTTACCCAACAGTAATTATGACAGTTTCCCCACTACATGAACAGTTGGTACAGTTTTTTCTCTCCTTGCCTGTTTTTTTTTCGCACAACTCTTTAATTGCCTTGGCATATATAGGAATGTCCTGTATAGCCTGCAGAAGAGGAATTTTAATGCAAAGGTTTTTTAATTCCCCTAGGAGAACAAAATCTAAAGAGACTATTGTTTTAGGCAATGTTAATCCCTTGGGGAATGGAGGGGAGGAAATAATAAGTTTTTCAGTGTCTTTTTGGTCAACTGTGTCCCTCCCCTTCTTTACCTTTGTTTCTGTCATAGTTGATTGTTTAGGTGTTGTCGGAATTTGAGGCTCAAGTTGTGGCAGGTTCGTATCTTCTTTAGGTGAAATCACACGTCCTGATCACAGCCTAAGCTCATTGCATTGCTTCTATTCAGTTTCAGGGTTTGGTTTTTCGACAATCTAGATTAGTTGAACCGGTTTGTTATTGGGATTAGGATTGGGTTGAGCTGGCAATTGAGGACGCACGATAGGCTGAGTATTGTGTTGGACTGGGTATGGAGCTGGTAATGTAGGTTGATTCTGAGCCCCTATCCCCATCATTAGATTGGTCATTCCCAGGGGTCGTTTCTAGTTCTGAGACCTATTTGTATTCTGTGAAGTGGAGGTAAGCCACTAGGATTGATATGGATTTTTTTGGTAGTAAGGGGGAGAACAAGGAAAAATTGAACAATTATATTACCTAGAGAGGGTTGTGTTGGCCAAGGAGGCATGGAAAATGATTGGGATGGCTAGGCAGAAAAAGGTGATTGGTTATGCCATGCTGTTGCAGGGTTCTGTTGATTAAATTATGGAGAAGAGAAGAATCGAGGTAGGTCTTGTGGCATACCTGGTCATGTTTGCCACTGTTGATGTTGATTCATTAGGTAGATCGGTTCTGTCTCTTTTTATGCCTCTTTAAAAACTTCTTTTAACCCAAGATGTGAAGGGCAATGGTCAATGGCGTGGTCCTTGGTACAAATAGTGCATGTCTGGACCATGTCTAATGGAAATTCCCGTTGGTTGTGCTTCTTCCGACAGCATGGAAAAAAAACAACCAAGTTTTGTTCTGCTCTAGCTTGCTTCTACATGGTTTATAGGAAATCTAGCTACGTTGTCAGGGTGCCCAAGATATCGGTTTTAAAATCTTATAAAATATTACTGAATTCTGATCTGGTCACGTTGCCACCGGATTGTTTATAATTCCATGTAGCTGAGTCTTGCCCGGTTGGCCTACTTCGCGTACTACCTCGAGAACACCTAATGCATAATGCAATAATTTCATCATATTCTTCTTGATAGATGTCCCATTTTCCCATTATATTAAGTGTTTCAACCCATTCTTCTTTCATTCCTTTGATCATTGTTGCTTTTAAGATATCTTTAGACACTATAGTATATGGAGATCTTTGCAAATTATATTGAAATATTTCAACGTATTCTTCTAATGTCTCATTGTATCTTGTAGACATATTGAAAATTTCGTCTTTTAGCTCTCGATTCTAGCAATAGTCTTGATATTTTTTAATAAAAGAGTTTTTCATTTGGTCCCAACTATTAATGGTTCCTCCACATAGCCCCATAAACTAACGTAATGCTATCCCTTTCAAAGTAGAGGGAAATAGTTTCATTTTCTGAGGGTCAGTGGTGTAGTCATATCCCCTACATAAGACATCAAATTCAAATAAGAATGCATCTGGATATTCTGAGGTTAGCCCATGGAAGATGGGGATGTTTTGTAATGGAATGGCTTTCATAGGGGAATTTGCAGCTGGATCAAAAATGGGATATTCCAATGTCGATGTATGTCTCTAGTTTTGGTTATTTGCCATTTGATCGAATATATGCCAGTAATTATCAGGGATTTATTGTTCTGGGGGAATAATTTGAGTGGAATTAGGGAGTGGATCTGGAGGAAGCCTTATAACACTTCCTCGATCTGGGATACTGGGTGTCTCTACCTCAACCACTCTCTAAGGGGATCCAGGATATGGAGTTTTTACTTGTACATCACTACTAGTTTCTCCCTCTCCTTCTTTCAAATTGCAATAATTTCCCTCTCTCGAAGGGTCAGGACTTACTTGTTCACTAGTCTGAAGGCTTTGTTCAGACCCTTCGGTTTCACTATGAATCTCGGTGTGGGCTGCAGATGGTGAGGCTGTTGTCTAAGGGAATGTAATAGGACTTTGAGTGGGAATGGTTATGGATCCTACGGATGCCTGGGATTTAGCCTTCTTAATGATTTCATCTATATATGTTGTTCCGCCAAGGATCACCGATCCTTTGGGTTTTGTGGATTTAAGTGGGGGGTTTTGATCTATCTTTTTCTTCCTAGTCATAAAATAAGGAAGCCTATCCTACTAACCTTCGCACAATTGCTGAGAAGTGGGCTGGAGAGCAAGTGTTTTTCTTGCTAGCACGCAGGCTCTTACCTATCATTTTCAATACCCAATTCTTTCACAGAAAAAGGAAAACGAAATAAGGGACATCACTCTTACACACTCTCCCCGACAACGACACCAAAATGTTGGGTCATGAAGGTGATTGTTTAAAGGTAACCTTAATGCTTTTCATTAATTATCAACCCAGGGAAAGTCTTGTTATTTCAAGAGTGTAATCAAAATATATGCAAGTGGCATCGGAGGTTAACTACTCTAAATTGTCATAAGAAAGATTGTCCAATTCTCAAAGTTCAATCAAACCAACTTGGAAGTAAATTTCTAAATGTTTATGACTATTCAAGGGAGTTGACTCTGTTTTAAACCTATGTAGAAATAATTATTCAAGATTGGAAAGAATAAATTTCAATTGAACACCACGCTTTGATGAATTGAACAACAACCTTAACGAATTGAACATAAATTCTAATAAAATTGAACAACAATCAATTATTCTAGATTTTGCAACGGAATTATCTTTTAATCAACTAATAACATCCTTCTGAATTAAACATCAACCAGACGCTCACAATTATGATGAAAAGATCCAAACTTTAACTATATGCATAATTGAACAACAATCGTGTTGAAATTAATCTAACAATTGTAAAAGCGTTGAATTCATATTAGAGAACATGAATGATAAACTAGTCTAGTAACAAGGAAGGTATAACATCTCATGATCATAATTAACCAATTAAATGATATATTATGAAACACAATGGATAACTTGGAAATACAAATTGTGTAAATAAACTTAAAGCACGGAAGTAGCAGAAGAACCCCTAGGGCTAGGTCCAAAGCCACTAGAAGCCTATTGCTAAGGAATACTCAGAAGTTGTCTATTCCAAAAAACGCCAAATTCTTTATTAATCCACCGAGAAATACATTAGTACAAAACATGAATATTCAATCCAAATATGTTTATTACAAAAACTATCTCTGTCTTGTTCATTCTTCGGCCTTTCATAGCTTAAAGGCGAATTCAAAAAGTAGTAACGGATCTTTCTCATTATGGGACCCTACTGCTTCGTGGCTATTGATTGATTACTCCAAGCGTGGTTGTAACTCTCCATCTTTCGTCGATTCATAGGAGTCGATATGATTCCATCTGCCTTCCTTGTCTGTTGTCTTTCGGTTATCCGGTCAGTGGTTTGGCTGTTTTTCTTCCCTATCAATAAAGGTAGTGACAAATCATTTTTTACGTTATCAAACAATCCATTTATCATTAGTCCATTCTACCTCACTTTTGTATTATTTTCATTTAATTTATTGCTAAGATGAAGTGAAAATATATAAAAGTGCATGACAAATCGTGGTAAATATTGCAGTGAAACATACCTTTTTCTTGGCCCAACAGGAGCCTCAGTGTATATTGCAAAAAAAAGTGTTCATGCTCTAGAACCAAGCAATATAGAAATTCAAAGTGCAATGGAAGAACTTTGGGCCCGATGAAGCTACATGGGAGATAGAAGATCAGATGCGGGCCATGGATCCTTCCTTTTTTTCTGGTTGAGGCAAAGCAATTTTGGTGTGATGTTGGTTTTGTTTAGCATATGTTTTGGCGATGTTTTGTTATATGTTTTGATGAGATGGTTGGATATATGTATATATGTATATGGATTTAAATACCTCCATGAGTCATTTTATAAAGCTATAATAAGAAGTATGGTCTCATGTTATTATAGTTGTCATGTTGCTATGATGTCATGTTGGTTTGCTTTTCAGCACGATGATTATTGTAAATACTGCAACGAGCTATGTTATAAATCTCCTTGGGAATTATGGTTACTTTTCAGAAAATTTAATGAGGTATATGTGTGGTTGAACACTGAGGACAGTGTCCCCCAAGGGGGAGGTTTCTGTAACAGCCTTGGTGAAAATTCCATGTAATAAAGTTAAAAATAATAACCACGGTTGATGGGACACTTTTTTCAAGATGAATGTTGGGAAAAACATCCCAGGGGTGATAATTTGGTTTAATATGGCTAAGAAAATTGGCAAGGAAAAGGAGAGGAAAAATGGCATTTTTGGCACATTAATTTATTAAAATAATGGCAATTAGGAGAAAAGGAAGATGAAAAGTCAAAGGTTGCATGTGAGGAGGAAATTGAAGGAAGATAATATAAAATGAAGAAAATAGAGGTATGGTCCATAAAAAGGCTTATGAGGATCAGTTGGTACCTTTTGTCAGTGAATTTTTTGGAGCTCTCTCATTATTCTCTCTCTCTCTCTTACTCTTGGACACTTAGGGTTTTTGGATGATTTTGGCATTGGAGCAAGAAAGGCAAGAAAGCAGGAAAAGGGAGGAAGCAAGCAAGGAGGAAAAGGAATCAAGAAGCTACAACATGATTCTTTGTAGGTATTGATTTGCATGTATGATTTCCTTGCTAGATTTGACATGCATGGTATTGCATATGGTTCCTTTTTGTCTTGGCATGGGTTTTTCCAGATGTGGCAGTGTATTTAGGCTAGCCTTGAAATTTCTGTATAGCCATGATGTTGTGTTGTTCTCATGTTTTGGTTTAGCTGGATTACTCAATGGATTCAAAGCTGAGTGAGGTGGATCTCTGAATGAATATAGAACCTGTTCGTTTGTTACCCCGGTTTAGGGACTAATAGCCCCTGATTCCGACTGTGGTTGCGGTAAATCCTGGGAGGTGGTGGTTTACTCTCCATTTCAGGCCTAGGAATCACTGGTTTTGGATTGTGGTAAAGCCTAGAGAGTATGTCTAGGTTTAGGGCCTATTGACCCCTGATTCGGACGGTGGGTTGCGGTAAATCTCGAGAGACTAGGAGACATGAAAATTCCTCATGGTTTAGGCAGAGAGAATCTGGTGATATCCATGCTTTTGTTGGCCTAGTGATTGAGTGTAGATCACGGTAAATCTTGGTTTATGATTGATGAGGATGAGGTGGTTTAGCCTCAGGATTCCCTAATTGGTTTTTTGATTTGATTCCCACATTCATGCTTGGAATATGGCATAGGGGTGATTGGCTAAAGAAAGATTTGGCTTAACCAATCTATGGTCGGGTGGAACGTGGAAGTCCCATCTTCGGTTGGTTTTTACACTCATTAATGAGAAGCTCATTCCTTTAGTATTTCATATGAAAATGTATTGGTTATTATGTAGATTTCATTGATGTTATATCCATGGTATTTCTGTTGCTATTATGATGGTTATAAGCTTGCATTTTATCAGTGATGATGTATGATTCTATCTATGGTTTTTCTTGTAAATGAATATGCAATGTATTTATGGTCAAATAGATTGTATTACAACTTATGATGTAAAGGAGAAATGCTTCTTAGCGATTCTCAGATAAGTATTAGACCCCCATGTTTAATTATGATGTTTAAACTTGTAGATGCAATGGTTGTGACATGTTTGACGAAATGCATGTCATGGTTGTGTGGGGTTGCATAAGTTCCCAATGATGTGATTGATTCCATGTATTTTTTTAATGTTATTTATCCTCTCCTGAATTTACAAGAATTTTTTAGTAGTGACCTAGACTCAGGGGTTGAAAATGTGGCATGAATATTAACCTTTTAGGGCCTTGATCACAGCCTTGACAAGGCAAGCCCACAGCTGAGGGTCTATAACTACTCCCTTTCCCTTACATGATTGCGGCTAAGCCTAAAATAGGTTAAAAATCAATTCCCCCTTAGGGAACAGGGCCCTGGAAGGTTGGGTTACCTTCTGGGGATGTCATTGATGCAGTGAAAGGTATATTTTTCATGTTTCTGTTGGTTCCACTTCCTCAAAGTCATCTAGGAGGCTACATTTCATATTAGTAGCCTCTCATCACATGTTTACCCCAGTTGACCGTTTACTTGGGTAGATGTGTAGAAATTACACCAATGGATTCAATCCGATCATGCAATGTACTAAAAAAAGATACTGAATCCTTCTAAAATATTAATCATGATTTCTCAATCACATGAAAGTAAGAGAAAGAAGTAAATCAACCACACAACACATTATTTTCATGGGGAAAGAAACTTTTCAAAACCCCTCCATATTTATATTATAACCAACCAAGGAATCATGAAACAATACAATGCATGTGTGCTCACCACAACCTCATACACTCTACCAATTGTCTCACACTGATCTAGGAAAAATTGGACCAATACATAGCCAATTTCCTACCCACCTTCAACCTACCTTGCTCATGCAATCCCTAGGAAAAATAATTCCTATTAAATAGGAATTCCAACCTTCCTTGACTGCGCAATCCGTCATGGGATTCTTGTGGCTTTATAACTGCACCTAGGCAGTTTGCTAATAATACAACTGATAGTTTACTTACCTTTATCCTTTGTCTCAACTAGGTCTTCATCAAAATTGACATGAATGCAGCTATTAATAGTGAACCATTAGTTACTTGGAAGATCACTACTTGTGAATTAAATATATTTTAATTCACTTGATCTTCTACTAGCTCATCAATCAATTAGAACAAGTTAAAATGATTTTAACTTAATTAATTTGAGTTAACTGATTGCACTCACACCACACTAGTGCTACAACTGCAACTAGACCCTATAAATAATAGAATCACTCTACATACCTATCCTTTGACCCTCAAATCGAAATTCTTGAGCTAACTAAGTCTATCACACTTAGTTAACTATTACAAGTTTCTATGAGATAAGATTACAATTTATTTTCGAATTTATTTAAAAATTGGACGCCCACATTAGCACTAATGTGTCACTTGAATTCCTTACTCATGTGTGACTGGAATCCCACACTAGTATGTGGTGCATTTTCTTGTTGAATTTCATCACTCCCTCTAAACAAGAAATGGATTATCTGCTACCCCAATCCTGCCTCTGTGGTATTCGAATTTTCTCTTTGCAAGCGCCTTCGTCAAGATATCTGCATCCTGATCCTCCGTGGGAATGTACTACAAGAACATAATGCACCTCTAAAAAAAATATCTGAGATGGTGGTACCAGATGTCAATATTCTTGGATTTGTCATGGAATACTGGATTAACTGAGAGTTTTATGAAACTCTGGTTATCACAATGTATCTCTATCGGATCCATCTGATGACCAAACAAACCAACAAGTATCTTCCTCATCCATATGGCCTCGCATGCAGCCTAACTAGCTACCATGTACTCTACCTCAGCTGAACTAAGTGAAAAAGATCTCTGCTTCCTGTTGTACTAAGAAACTGCTATTGATCCTATGCTAAAGATGCCCCCTGATGTGTTCCTCCTGTCTGATGGACTACCTGCCCAATCTGCATCGGTGAAGCCTTGAAGCTTCACTCCCTTTGTCTGTTTGTACCATAATCTATACTCTGTATGCCCCTGATATATCTCAACACATGCTTCCCCGCCTTCCAAAATAGCTTGGTAGGCTTAACCATAGCTTGACTAAGTTGGTTAACTGTGTAGCATATGTCTAGTCGCATGTTCACCAAATACATAAGTGAACCCACAAGCTACGTATAAACAGTAGAATCCACTACCTCACCTGAAGTAGCATCCTCCTTCCTCCAGTTTCCTGCAAGAGGAGTCTCCATGGGTTTGTTTCCCTCCATGTGGAAATTCCTCAAAATCTCCTTGGAATACTTTCGCTGAGATACAAATATCTCCCCATCTCTTTGCCATATTTCCAAGCCAAGGAAATAGTGCAAGAGCCCCATGTCCTTCATCTCAAAATCTCTTGCAAGATCCTCTTTGCAAGAAGTTATGAACTGCTCATCACCTGTTAGTATATGATCTTCAAAATAAAGTAAAATAATCAAAAGCTTACCATCAACTACAATATGATATAGGTTTGCATCTGCTTCACTTTTTGTGAAGCCCAAACCAGTGAAATAGTTGTCGATCCTGGTGTACCATGAATGAGGTGTTTGCTTCATCCCATATAGTGCTCTCTTGAGTCTCCACACATTCGACTCCCTGTCAAAGGTCTCAAAAACTTCTAGCTGCTCAATGTACACTTCTTCCTCAATAAATCCATTGAGAAAGGTTGTCTTTACATCCATCTGATGTATCTTCCACCCCATTTACGTTGATAGTGCAAGGATAGATCTAATCGATGAGTACCTTGCAACTGGTGCAAAAGTTCCTCATGGTCAATCCTCTATACCTATGAGAATCCTTGGGCCACAAATATAGCCTTGTATTTCTGCACACTCCCATCTATTGCTTTCTTCACCTTGTAGATCCACCTAGATCCAACCACTAACTTCCCACCGGTCTTGGGACCACTTCCCATGCACTATTTTTGATAATGGATTCATACTCCTCAACCATGGCATCAACCCATGTTGGATGCTTCACTTCTTCCTGAAAAAGAGGATGGTTTTTTCACAATACACTCGCTCATAAGAGCCATGTATCTAGTATACATGTCTGGGGACCTTCTCTGCCTGCGTTGTGATGTAGGTGCACCTACATGATCTGTCACATCTAGCATCAATTTGTCAGCCTCTTTGGTGCGCTTCCTACCATTTCTGGTGGATGGATCTGCATGAGTGGTTTCTGCCACTCCATGATCCTCTGCTTGTGGTTGCTCCACATCCTGAGGTTCATTCTTTGGAACTAAGAGTTCCTCATCTGCTTGCAAGTCAAGCTCCCTCTCAAGGGAAAATTGCATGGCTTTCTCCTCATTAAATTTAACATCTCTCCTGACAACTGTAATCCTGTTAATCGACAAATACACTCGATAGTTGTGGGGAGTATCAGTGTACCCCAAAAATATCCCAATCTATGTTGTTGGTTATAGCTTCTTCCTGACATCTTTGGTCACATGGAAATAGATAGATGAGACAAAAAAATTAAAATATGAAAAATTTGGTTTCTTACCTGAAAAATCCTCCTCATGTCAAGTATCTGATGAGGACTACGGTTCTGAACAAATACTATTGTGTTGCATGCCTCTATCTACAGATGCAACGGTAGGCCTTGATCATGTAACATAGATCATGCTTCTCCCACAATTATTCTATTATTTCTTTCTGCAACCCAATTCTGTTTTGGGTTATGAGGTGCAATCAATTCTCTATAAATTCCTTCTTTGGCACAAAATTTCTTGAATTCATTAGAGATATACTCACCACCATTGTCTCTCCTTAGACCCTTCACCTTCTTCCCTGTATATTTCTCTACCAGTGCTTTGAACTCACAAAACTTGGAGAACGTATAATCTTTCTTCTATAGAAAGAAGATCCAACAATTTCTAGAAAAATCATCAACAAAAATCACATAATACCTATGCTTTGTTGTGGAAGGTGTAGAGAATGGTCCACACGCGTCTGAGTGAACTCTCTTAAGAATTGTCACTTCTCAGTTCTCCTTCTCATGAAATTTTTCCTTTGTATACTTCCCCATGGTACATCCCTTTCATGTGTCTATCTGCGTAAGTTTACCCTTTGGAAGAAATGTAGAAATATATAGAAGGATCTTCAAAGCACTATGGTGTAGATGGACCAATCTCATATGCCATAACTCACTTGTATCTTGACTCACCACCTCCCCTGCTTTACGGCTCAATGCTGCACAACCATCTACACCAAGTTTTTAGAGGTTCTTCACATGAGCACCAATCTTCTTTACCTATCATGTGGCTTTGTGACGAAGGAACGCCTTTCCTTCACTGAAAACCACATCATATCCAAGATCCTCCAACATAGCAACTGAAACTAAATACCTTTTCAATCCTGGTACATGCATGACATCTTTTAACATGAAAGGCTTACCTGACTATCTTTGGAAAGTAATTGTACCAATCCTAGTAGCGTTATACTTCTCGTCATCACCCATCTCGATGTGCATATGAAGATCCTTCTCCTCCAAGACACTAAACAGTTCTTTGTTTCCCATCATGCGGAAAGATGCTCCACTATACAATTACCATATATATCCCATCACATTTGACACCATGCATGCGATGAGAGAGAAGTCCAACTCAAACTGTGAGGCCAAAACTTCACCCGTTGCAGCTCCCGAAGCCTTCTTGTTGTTCTTCTTCTTTTGTGGACAATTTGTGGCATAATGTCCATTATCATGATAGTGAAAACATTTCACCTTTGACATGCCACGCTTCTTTCCTTCTTTTTCGGCCTCAGATTTGGAATGCGACTTCTTCCACTTCCCCTTCTTTGCCTTACCATCCAAGGCACAATTTTCCTCATCGTCAATCTTGGATGAGGATCCATCCCTGGTATTCCGCCGAAACTCTTCTTGTACCAAATCTAACCATAGTCACTCCCAATCTGGTAACTTCTCCCTCCCATTCACAGAGTCTTGGTAATTATGCCAGCTCTTGGGAAGGCATAGAAGTGCTAGTCTCACCAAGTCATCATTAGCTACATTAATCCCAACACTTCCAAGCTCATATCGACATTGAGTGAACTTGGTCAAGTATTTCTAGATTGTGTCACCCTTCTCCATTTTGATTTTTATGATCTTGTCCTTGAGTGTCAATTTTTGGTCATCATTACTGCTTTGAAACAAATTCTTCAAGGCCTTAGACATAGCATATGGAGTTTCCTTTCCATGGATACTTGATAGAATATGATCTTGAACTCCCTATAACAAGTTCCTCCTCGCCTTTTCTACCTTCTTCTGCCATGCATAAAGAAGTTGGGCATCTGTTGTTGCGGGCTTGGGAATATCATTATCTATGAATTCCTTCAACCCATTGTCTTCCAACACTTCCTCCATCCTGTCCTTCCATGAAATATAATTCGAATTGCCCTCAAGTGCATATTCGAGTCTCAAGCCATTGAAAGACATCTTGATCCGCTTCTAGCTCCAAATAACGTAACTGCAAATATGAATATTGTTCAACACAAACTCAATTTTTTCTCCACTATTGTGATTCCTGGTGCTCCGATACCATGTAGAAATTACACCAATGGATTCAATCTGATCATGCAATGTACTAAAAAAAGATACTGAATCCTTCTACAATATTTGCAAAATATAAATCACGATCGCTCAATCACATGCAAGTAAGAGAAAGAAGTAAATCATCTGCATAACACAAGATTTTCCTGGGGAAAGAAACTGCTCAAAACCCCTCCATATTTATTGTATAATCAACCAAGGAATCATGAAACAATACAATGCATGTGTGCTAACCACAACCTCATACACTCTACCAATTGTTACACATTGATCTAGGAAGAATTAGACCAATACATAGCCAATTTCCTACCCACCTTCAACCTGCCTTGCTCACGCAATCCCTAGGAAAAATAATTCCTATTAAATAGGAATTCCAACCTTCCCTAACTGTGCAATCCATAATAGGCTTCTTGTGGCTTTATAACTACACCTAGGCTATTTGCTAATAATACAACTGATATTTTACTTACCTTTAACCTTTATCTCAAGTGGGTCGTCATCAAAATTGACATGCATGCAGCTATTAATAGTGAATCATAAGTTACTTGGTTGATCACTACTTGTGAATTAAATATATTTTAATTCACTTGATCTTCCACTAGCTCATCAATCAGTTAGAACTAGTTAAATTGATTTTAACTCAATTAATTTGAGTTAATTGATTACACTCACACCACACTAGTGCTACAACTACCACTGGACCCTGTAAATAATATAATCACTCTACATGCTTATCCTTTGACCCTCAACTCGAAATTCTTGAGCTAACTAAGTCTATCACACTTAGTTAACTATTACAAGTTTCTATGAGATAAGATTACAATTTATTTTCCAATTTATTTAAAAATTGGATGCCCACATTAGCATTAATGTGTCACCTGAATTCCTCACTCATGTGTGACTGTAATATCACACTAGTATGTGGTGCATTTTCTTGTTTAATTTCAATAATATGTGGGAAGGGGTGGTATACACATGAACCATCATGCCTAAAAAAGTGGCATATGTTTAAATGGTTCATTTATCAAGCAAAAAATTATGCAAATAGGTATAAAGAATGGTGGGCTTCATGAATTCTTTGGTATTACTTCCAAGTTTTGTTTCATCTAGTTTGCTTTAAATTTTTTGTTTGTTTATTCCCTTTCATTGTCGTGTCATCTTGTTTGGCTCAACATCAAACTTGAGTAGGAAAATCCAAACTACAATTAGGGAAATTCACATGTCAATCTAGCAGGCCTATTTCAATTTATTATCTCTAACTGGGTAGCTATATATACATCATATCTAATGTCCTGTTGTAGCGGCTACAACCACCCTCCAAAATTTTTCCTTTGCTTAGATTTTGGAGCATAACCTTCTTTTCAGAGGAGCTTATCTTGCATTGCTATCAAGTATTCGTGCTTTGGTTGAAACTTATATTTTCATCTATGCTTGTGTTCATTTTCTTTTGCACTTAAATCATATTTCTAAGTCACAAGCTAAACTCCAAACTTGGTCTTGTAGAAGTTCTAGGCTTGCCTCCAGAAATTGTACAAATCCATGAGGGAAAGCTTGACCTTGATGACTGGAATTGTGCAGTCATGACTGACAGCTATACCTTGAGCCAAAAAACTATGCAATCATGGTTGGAAGCTCGACGCTGAGCCCGGAAACTGCGCATTCCATCACTGAGCTCATAAACTACGCAGTGCACTGAGCCGAAAAGTTTCCTAGTTCCCCAAAATTGCATAATATTTCTCAGCAGTGTGCATGGCAGTTTCAGAAAAAATCAGAAAAATAGAAAAGCTAAAAAAACAAAAAATCATCCCTAAAAAATGGGGATTTACTTTTATCTTCTCGAAGGAGACACACTTGCCATTTTTGGAAACTTTCGCCAAGTGTCATTTTTTTCCTTGATTTCGTCATAAACCCTAATTCACTCAAATCTATTTAATCGATACCCCTAGATTTCATTTTCACACTCGACCTTAGAGCTCTACAATTCCTGAGCAAATCAAGGAACCTTCACATTTATCACTATTTGTCTCTTTTTCTTTCGTTTTTTTCCATTTGGCTTGTGTGAGTGTTTTTTTCCTTATTTCTTTGCATGCATGCTAGAGTTTCAACTTTATTTATTTTGTAGAAGTGTTGTTTCAAGTTATCATTTTTCCTTCACAAGTGTTGCATTATTTTCTTCGTTTTTGCACCGATGGTCGTTGTTGCAGTGACTCTCCTCACCGATTCGGTTTTCTTCCCATTTATTCAGTTTCTTTACCTGAGATGTCTTGTTTCATTCACACTTATTCATATCTACACTCAATCCAACACTATCTCTCATATCTTCTCATTTTTCACACTTGGACAGATCTACCATTCCCTTATTCGGTTTCCACTTTGCCCAGCTGGGCACTATGCAATCCTAAGGCTCAAGCAAAGAGCTTGGCCTCTTGAACTACGTAATGTGTAGTACAGGTTGGCCCAACTATGCATTGCACAATTCCAGGGCTTAGTTTGCATCCCTAGCCTCTCTCCCATACCATAGCCCAGGCTGAACTGCACATTGCGCAGTCTCAGACCTCAAGATTCGACCCTGAATGTTGGAACTGTGTAGTGCAGAGTTCCCACAGGAAACCAACCTCACTTGCCAATTAAAATTGTGCAATCCTTCCCATCATATGCTCGATTTGGTTCTTGAACATGCCTTGAAAGTGGATTTTATTAAGACTGATGTTTTCTTGTCGTGAGTTTCATTTCTATCCCACAGGTACAACAATTGTTGAGCACCTCTCCAACAGTGATTGTTACCATGGAACCCAAGAGATCTGCTTCAAAAGAAACCATTGAAATAAGAATTGGGGAAGTCATTGAGAAAGCACGAGTTAACTTGCCAGTATATGTGGATACTCGGTCGTTTATAGAAAAGGAATCAAAACGGACACGGAAACAAATTAAAGATGATTTTGCAAAGGACTTTGGGGAATATTTAGTGGACCGACAGGTTTATCTCAACATATGGGAGTCACAAATATACAGGTTTTCATGCATATATCCATCCTTCCCATGTGAAGATGTTATCAGTTGGGTTGTCTCACACATTTACGAGAAAAACATGACACTCAGCAACACCAGCAGACAAAATCTTGGTACATTTATGGAAGCATATTATCAGTTGATGTATTATCTTCCCGAGCCAGTAAAGCTCATGGAACCATATTTTTATGCCACCCACAGCTACATGAACACAAGAGATATTTTCAAAAGCTAGGTGAAGGATCCATTCAAGTTTCTATAGACACCTGCCCACACATACAAGACAAAGTCACTCAGGTAGGCCTACCATCTCTTGGTCATCTTAGTTTGCATAATATACGGTCAACCAAGCAAGGATACATTTCCTAAGGGGCAGGATATCTTATTGAACCAGGTGATAAACGAGGGGAATTCGTTCAACTGGTCAGACCTTTTGGCTCATCAACTAAGAGCCCATGTAGCACAAGCTCAGGACCCTCCCAAGGGTAAGCAAGCATGATTTTATATGTCTGCATACTTATTGGATGTAATATATGCACATGATTGGTTTCTTGGCATGAACTTGAAATGTACACCAAGAGAAGTTATCATGCATAACTATTGTTAGTTGCTTTCGGATTGCAACCATCGAGGAGTTATGGAGCAAGTAACTAATCACTTCATCATCCCGCTACACAATATTATCTTTCAAGAGGACCCACCTTGCATGTCACAAGGAGTGATAGAGGAAATGTCAGATATTTCATATTGGTTTGCCTTACCAAATGGCACATTGATTAGACTGTTCGACAAGCAGAGTCTGCCACATCTTTTGCCAAGGTATTCCACCAACAAACTTTTTATGCAAGAAGTATCATACCATCTCGCCACAATGTTTTCAAAAACACTGCACAGGAAGAAGAAAGCACCATGGCCCATGATTTCTTTGCATATCGTGTTATATGAGATTAATAATCTCAAAGTTTCAGATACTGAAGTGAAAGTCATAGTGAAGTTGGAGTTCGATGTAAAAGACTTCAATCTGTATGATCCAAGGGGAATTTGCAAATAACATTGTGCGAGAATCTAATACAACTAGGTCAGTGGGGAATTTCAGTGGCCAAAGGAGGAACCATGGAAGAACTACTATAATTCCTCTAGACCCTGTGAACCGATCAGTATAACTAGGACTTCACAGGCTACTCCACAGAAGGAAAGAGTTCTAGAAGAAACAATAGCAGAAGACAACAATTGGTACAAGATAAGGGAAAGAGGAAAGTTGTTGACAGTGTAGAGTTGGAATAAAGATGGAAGATGAAAGTGAATCCCATCCTTACACAAGAATATTTTGAAGTGGAATCAAAGAGGAAGCAGAGACTACAGAACACTCGGTATATGATGGTCGAGAATAAACAGTTGGTACAAAATTTACATGCTGCCCAGCAAGAGGTAGAACAACTCTGCACAACAACATAGGATGCAGCTTCCACACAGGTATACTTGGAGGAGATGAGAGAAGTGATACTTGTTTAAGTATCCACACTTGGAGACACAATGCGGGACCTATATGAGGAGCTCATAACTATAAAGAAGGTAGTTGTATACTTACATGAGTTGCAATGAAAAAGAAAATAATTTTTCAAGATCCTCAGGAATGTCCAAGTTGGTATCACCATCATGCATGAGTGAACAATGCGAGACAAGGGGGCACTGCTTACCCTGGTGAAGAAAATGAATTTGCGGGAAGAGTTGGAGAAAGCGATAGTTCAGATGTTGATCCAGAACAATAATAAGCTCACCTCTTTCATTGGAAGTATTCAACCCTCATATGTACTGATATATAACAGTTTGGATTTCATGGTGAGAACCCACAAGATCCCATCGGTCGACTCACTCACTGAGGCTAAATGAAAACGTCAAGTCAGGTAGGAGATCAATTAGTACTTGGAGCGGCTTAAACAAATCGCCACCTAAGAGGAATTAGAGTTTAATATACATAACATGTAGAACTACATCGTTGGTCTGATCCAGATCAGAACAGTGATGCACCCGCTTGAGAAACAAGTAGATATTGGTTCCAAATCATTATGCCCAGATGCTATGGAGGCTAGAGTCTACTTCTAGCCTGACACCATCACCCAGTTTGGGGATTTCATCGCACAGTACTGATATCGGCATCAATATGTGACCGAGAAGCATCAAGTATAAGCTGCTAAGCTAGATTTCACCCAAAATCAAGCATCATAGTGTTTTTTATTGTTAGGATATCAAGTTGTCTCTACCCTATTTTTTATCATTTGGGTATGAGTGGAAAATGTAATATTATTTGTAATTATTTGTAAAAGTGAAATTCTAAGTTTCCATATTGGAATGTGAAGATTCATATTGTAATGTAATCAGTTATTTTGTAAGGAATTTGAAGAGTCATGAGGGGAGTCCAAGAGTCACAAAGGGGCATGTGAAGAGTCACCACCCTTTGTTATAAATATATCCTCATAACTCATGTAACAAGATTTTTGGAGACAAAATTTTGGCTAGGCTTAGGCATAGGAAGAGCTTGGGAGTTTTGTGAGAGCTTTGGCTTCTTCGCAATGTAGAGAGAGTATACTTCTTTGGAGGAGTAAGTGTTGTTGACTTCACATTCCACTATTTGGGCAAGTATTTCGTTAACGTTATATGTATGAATGGAATTTTCACTTTTAATAGAATCAGAGCCGACATGCTTTCATGCATATATTGTGAATATAGTAGGACTATTCTTGTTTTATTTTTGATGTATGTTATTTAACTTAAGCATATGATTATGAATTATTCCATATGAATTTGTATGTATCTTGTTGAATGTGTGCTTATGTATTAATTTGTTACCTTAACTTGTGGACTATTCCACTACTTAGTTTGTGTGATGTCATTTTGCTCGTGTGTTGCTTCCAAGTTGGGTACTATTACAGGATTCTAAGGGGTGCTCTTCCTTTTCCATTCATTTGTTGGAACTGCTCATGCATTGCACTTGACTATCCGTAGGGTCACACACTCGTTCTCACCAAAGACACTGTGCACCACTCTATGTGTTTTAAAAACCAAGTAGATCATTAAGACCCCACTACTGGAACTCCTACTCCAAATGGTGTGAGGTCTAGTTGAGACTTCATATTAGGGAGATCCCCTGAATGTTCGTAGGTTCAACACCGTCAACATTTATGGCGCTATAAATAGGGCCATATGACAATATGAGCCCTTGAAGTTTTTTTTGAATTTCTGCACTCATCTAATGACTTTTTCCACAATCAAATTCCCAAAATGTTTTTCCATAAACAAAAATTTCCAATTTCCAGCGAGTATCATAGATAAATTGTAAAATTTCAAATTTGATGGCAAGCGTGAAACAACCTTATTTTAGCATACTTCTCGCTTTCTTAAATTTTTCACTAAGCACAACATCCATTGTGAGGATCTTGGTTGTATGTTGTTCATTCTCATGTTCGAAGGGCACATAAGGCAATGATGTCACACATTGACCGATGCCTCCATTCACTCTTTTGAACATCTTATCACAGAACTAGTTCATGCTTTTGACATGTATGATTGTAAAGGTTTGTGCAAGAAAATTTTAGAATTGTGAAAATCACCTAATGAATCACTGTATAATTTTCACAATTATTTCATGCATTTGTGCTTTGAATTTCTGAATGATGAAATTGATTGGGATTTCTTATCAGGAAGAATTCAATATCTTGTTCACATTTCATAAAATTTGTATAAGTGGGAATCTTTTGAACCACTCCCAATATACCTTGGTGTTATATCTTCTAAATATGTGACGAACAAGGTTGTTGTTCCAAGTGACCCTTTGTCCCCTTCACATCAGACAACTCTAGTTCCGAAAGTTGAGGTGGGAGAGATTCAGAATTCATCCGTTGATCTACCACCTTCTCCTCCCACCCCACATACTCAGAATTCCTATGAAAGTTTGGATTGTAAAATTGATGGTTATGATGAAGTGTCATCTCCTTGTCCTCCATCATTTGTTCCCTCTGATCCTCCGATTTGTGATTTTTCTGTTGACCTATTTCAAATACCTCTCGTGATGTTCATGATGATCATATGTTGGATGGAGTTTTTTTTAAAACATCCAACATGTGATATCATTCGTGATGACTATGTGTGGGATTCCATAGTTGAATGAGAATCCGCAACGAAGGATGATTCTCCTCCTTTCACAACTCTCCCACATCATCCTGAATTTTTCCATGATTATGTCATTCCGGTTGAATCTTGTGAAATTTTAGTTTCTTATCATGTTAATACTTCATATCATTCATAGAATATGTGGGATGTCAGTTTTTCATCTAGATGCGAAGAGGATGAACCTTTCACTCTTGATCCTCCCAATCTCTCATCTTTTCTTTCTGAAAATGTAGAGGGTGAAATTTTTCCGTTTTCCATCTTCTCCTATCTACAATTCATCAGATCAGGAGGATTCCTCTTCTGGTAATATTGAACTTTCTGATCATGGTTGTCATGACCTTTTAATTGATTCATTTGGTCATGATTTTGATTCTTCCATTTTTTATTTTTCAAAGCCATTAATCTTTGATGATCTACCTTCTGATGAGTTGTAACTTTTTCAAATTGTCAAGGCACTTCAGCTTGAGTTGATCGTTTTGTCAGGTTCTTTTAGCCTTGAGGTTAGTTCCACTTCTGATTAGAAGAGAATTGAATACTTTGATCCTCCTCATCACCTATCACACATATTAAGGATCAATCTGTTTTACAACTTTCGCATCCTCCATTTGTCTTACACGATCCTATCACTCAGTCATTGGAGGAATTGTACGTAGCGAGCACTGTGGAAAAATGAAAATTTTCTTCTTTATTTATGTTTTCTTTCCTTCATTGTTAAAAAATTTGTGTTTATAATTATTTGACTCATAGTGTGTCACGAAACCATGATACAACCACATAATGTCTTCCATGCGCTTTCCGCTCTTACTTTTCTATGAGTATATTCAAACTTCAAACATTTTGGTTTACATTTTCTTATCTTTTGTTTTTGTGATTTCCTTGTATACTTTTCTTAACTTGCATTCCCTCACCCACATAGGCCAACCAATGCACTGATAGATGCATTAGAAGTATCACTTCATGTGACTTTGGCTTATGCTCTGTTTAGGTTAGGAGTAGGAGTAGTGTTTTTCTTTTCTTTGTCGTTTGCTTTGATTTTATTTACATTCATGTTTTTTTCCATTCCACTTCTTTCCTTTTCTTTCTTTTCAGTTATAGGCTAGTCTCCACATGAGACCGTGTTTGGTTTATGATGAAAGCATGGTGAAATATAAGAGGAATTTGTGCTACTATCCACACTTGGTTTTCTATCTATTCCCTCTCTTTGCATAAATCTTGCATTCTTTTACTTGATAACACTCTGATGGAAACTATGTTCCTTGTCAGAGAAAATCATAATGAAATCATGACGTTTAGATTTTAACTGGTACTGCCTACTCCAATCGGTTTTATCTTTTCAATTAATCCTTGTCAACCTAGTTGATTAGATTGAGGGGAGGAAAACCTTAACGATTATGTCATAGGTGTATATAAGCATCCATATATGAAGGAACAACCTCTTTTTGTCACAATAATTTGAGATCCCTCTTCCACCCCATGAAATAAATAAGCTTATATGGACATTTCTTTAAACAAAAAATGAAAAATAAAAAATAAAAAATAAAGGGTGAAAGAAGAGAAAAGCTTCATGCGTAGAGAGGTGAAGCAAGAAACTCTTTCGGGGTACTGTCTAGGCTCGCTGGTAGCGGAGAAATGTTTGAGTTCCTGAAGTGACTTCGTCGGGGTACTATCTAGGCCTGATATCAATGAAGCAACACCAGAGATGAAAATAAGACACTGAAAAATTATTTTACTTGTACACTTATATACTCCTCATCCCCAGTCAAAACAACTCGGTTTGAATTAGCTTGGTTAGTGTGCCACCGATGAAGAGGATGCATGGGACTATGTCTTTAACTCAGACTAAGTGAGGAATTTGGTGTAATTAATGAATTGAACAATATTTCTAGAAGGGTGAGACTATTTTTTCATGAGACAAGATTCATTTAGAGAGTCGGATTTCTACCAGTGTGTCGTCAGTGTTGTAGCGGCTACAACCACCCTCCAAAAATTTTCCTTTGCTTAGATTTTGGAGCATAACCTTCTTTTCATAGGAGGTTATCTTGTAGTGATATCAAGTATTCATGCTTTTATTGATACTTATATTTTCATATGTGCTTTTTTTCACTCGCTTTTGCACTTACCTCATCTTTCTAAGTCACAAACTAACCTCTGAACTTGGTCTTGTAGAAATTCTGGGCTTTCCTACATAAACTGAGTAATCCATGAGGGTAAGCTTGACCTTGATGATTGGAATTACGTATTCATGACTCGCAACTGTACCTTGAGCCAAAAAATGCGTAGTCATGGATGGCAGCCCAAATATGAGCCCAGAAACTGCACATCTCATCACTGAGCTCGGAAAATGCATAGTGCACTGAGTCAGAAAGCTGCCAAGTTCCCCAGAATTGCGCAATATTTCCCAGTAGTGTGCATGGGAGTTTCCTGAAAAATTAGAAAATCTGAAAAATAAAAAAAAAACATCCCTAAAAAATAGAGATCTACTTTTAGCTTCTTGAAGGAGACACACTTGCTATTTTTTGAAACTTTCACCTAGTGTTGCTTTTTCCTTTATTTTTGGCATGCGCGTCATAAACCCTAATTCTCTCAAATATATTTAATCGATGCCCCTAGATATCATTTTCACACTCAATCTTGGATCTCTAACATTCTTGAGGAGATCAAGGAACCCTCAGTGCAACCATCATTACTTTTTTGGGTGAGTTTCACGCTTATCACTTTTTGTCACTTTTTTTGTCGCTTTTTTCTGTTTGGCTTGTGTGAGTGTTGTTTTCCTTATTTACTTACATGCATGCTAGTGTTTCAACTTTATTTAACTTGTAGAAGTGTTGTTTCAAGTTATCGTTTTCCTTTCATAAGTGTTGCATCGATTTCTTTGTTTTTGCACCGATGGTCGTCGTTGTAGCGACTCTCCTCACTGATTTGGTTTTTTTCCCATTTATTTAGTTTCTACACTCTGTATGTCTGTTTTCTTCACACTTAGTCAAATATTCCCTCAATCCAACACTATCTCTTAGATCTTCTCATTTTTCACACTTCTCTTGGGAATATCTACCATTCCCTTGGCCGGTTTTCACTTTTCCCAGCTAGGCATTGTGCAATCCTAAGCTAAGAAGTTCACAGTAAAAGCTGGACGAACTGAACATTTTTCAGTTCCAGGGCTCATTCTACATCCCTGGCCACTGAGACTACAATGTGCAGTCGCTCCCAAACCATTTCTGAGGTTGAACTGCACATTGTGCAGTCTCAAACATCAAGATTTGATCCTAAATACTAGTACTACTCAGTGCACAGTTACCAAAAGCATCCAACTCCTCTTTCCAATGAAAATTATGCAATGCTTCCCATAAAATTCCCGGTTTGCGGCTTCCACATGCCTTGAAAGTGGATTTTCTTAAGACTGATGTTTGCTTTTCATGAGTGTATTTTATGTCCCACGAGTGCAAAGTTGTTGAGCACCTCTCTAGCGGTCACTGTTACCATGGAACCTAAGATATCCTCTTCAAAATAAATACTGGGGAAGAAGTTGAGAAAGCGCCAGTTAACTTGCTAGTATATGCAGATACTCAATTGTTTATAGAAAAGGAATCAACACTAACATGGAAGCAAATTAAAGATGCTTTTGCAAAGGACTTTGGGGAAGATTTAGAGGATCAACAAGTTTATCTCAGCATCCGACAGTCAGGACTATACAAGGTTGCATGTAGATATCCAACCTTCTCGTGTGCATATGTGATCAATTAGGTTGTCTCACGCATTGATGAGAAAACTATGAAACTGAGAAAAACTAGCGAACAAAATCTTGCTACATTTGTGGCAACAAATTATCAGTGCATATTTCATGGACTCATATTTATATGTTGCCCGTAGCTACATGAGAACAAGAGATATTTTCAAAATTTGGGTGAAGGAGCCATCCAAGTTTCGACAACCACAAAAAATGAAGCCTATTATCTTTCCCTGGTTGATGGGCTAAGAGCGGCAAGGAATTATGGTGCAAGTGACATTGTCACTTATACCAATTCAAAATTGATAACCAATCAAACGATTGGAAATTACTAAGTCATAAAACAAAATTTGAAACCCCTCCACAAACAAGAAAAAAACATTGTTGCACAATTTCAAAGTTTTAACATAACTTACCGATCATATGTCCAAAGGGTTGTTAATGATATACTCATTGAATCAGCATCCAATAGACACAGATGTGCAAGAGATGTAGAGGAGCATGCATGTGCTCCACCAATTGTCATTAACATGCATCGATATAAGTGGCTTGTTAATGAATGGATTGTTCTTGTGATTTATATTGGGGTTATTATGGTGGAAGTCCTATTATGGTGTTCTTATTTCTTGTGATAGTTTGTAGCATCATAAAAAACCGTTATGTATATCATTTTTTTATGTATTTATATGAGCTATTTTTTTATATATGGGATCACTTTATTTTTTGGTACTTTTTTTTATATCTCAACACAACGTGTATGTAAAAAATGTATTTTTCAGTGAATGCTATTAATGGAATTACATTGTGATTACAATTCATTTGTCTTATTTTGATTACAGTTCAGTTGTGTCTAACAGTTCATTTGAGTTCAGTTGTGTCATTTTCATTACAGTTCAATTTTTTTTATCTGTTAGAAATACTGAGAAGGGTGGCAGGAGAATTAGTATTTCCTTTTATAAATTTTATTTTTTCAGTTAAGATCACTTTAAACAGAACCCAAAAATGACCAAAAAAATAAATATTTTTATTATCAAATAGAGGACTCCAAAAGATATTACAAAACGAGACCTTAGAATTCCTTCAATACCTCTTCACATTTCCAACTTCTAGGAACATTCATTCATTCATTATCCATGAGTAGCACATGCAAAATTTATACAAGTCTCTAATAAAAGTAAATGAGCTCAAATTTTTAAAGAAGCCCCTTCAATAACAAATTATGTGAGATACCCTTGGTTACAAGCCAACCAATAGAGTTTATAGATCAATATTTATTTTCCCTTTATACATGATTAAATGCAATTGTGATATCTTGCATTTTTCAATTCCATAGATCCAACCTCATTTAAGGGACATAATTGTATAAATATCCAAACAAACCATTCAATTATTGTGGATTTCTCCATTATCAACATCTATAGACACAAGATCAGGTGATTTCAATTGAAGCATTTTATGTCATACATGACAACAACAACAACTAAGCATTCGAAAGTGAAAATAATATGAACAACCTACAAATCAATGAAGTTAACTTGATAATCATGCAAAATTATAATATGCATTCAAGGATAATTAATAAACTGTAACCAATATTTTGTAAGGAAATTAATTTAAGGAGTGAGTATAATGTTGCATGGGCGCACAAAGTTGTACATAATCAAACTTTACATTATTATGACGGAAAATTAGATCCCTCCCATGGAAACTTGCCCTCCCATTCCAATGGTCACCGTTGCATCAAGTCTTGAATGGGTACAAGGGGAATCTATGAATGCGTACAATGAAAATGGAAATCTCCCTTGACCACGACAGCAACGAATGGTTGGTTCCAAATGGCTGAAAACTGTTGCGGAAACACCTGAATGCACACAATTGAAACATAAATCTCCCCTAACCACAAAAACAATGAATGGTTGGTGCCAAATGGCCGACAACCATTATGGCAACACCTGAATTCATACAACAGAAATATAAATATCCCCTGAACATGACAATAATGAATTGTTAGTGCGAAATGGGCAACAACCGTTGCAGCAACACTTGACTATGTACAACTAAAACAAAAATCTCCCTTGACGACGACAACAACGAACGGTTGGTGCCAAATTGGTGGTAATCATTGCGGCAACACATGACTACATACTGCTACAGCAATAGATGAGGCCGCATGATATTACTGGAATCATGTTGAAAATGGAAACAAGAAATATTGAAAATGGCACCAAAATGGTTTCTAATTTAATTTCCCTTTATTAAATTAGAAGGAAATTGTAATTCCACATCACATGATAGCTTGTACGAGTTAACTGATTTGGGAAGACTTAGTCATCTCAGTCAATTCGAGTTGGAGGTCAAACTGGAGGCATGTAGAGTTCACTTTAAGTTTTAGGGGGTCCAGTTGTGGTTTATTTTGAGTTGTAATTGTTAAACTTAATTATTTGAGTTAAAATTAGTTTAAGTAGTTCCAACTAATGGATGAGCTAGTGAGAGGTCCAATGAATTAAATATGATTTAATTCACATGCAGTGATCAATCAAATAACTGATAATTCACTATAAATAAGTGTTGCGTGTTAGTTCTGAGGAAGACCCAAAGGGAAGGAAACTATCATTTGTATAATTAGAAAATTGTACAGGTCATGAATGAGGTCATCATCATGATACCTTGGATGTATTGTGCAATAAATTATTGGAAATTTCCTAATTAATAGGGGCTCAATTCCTTCAGGAATGCATAAGAAATGTTGAGCATCCAGAGGCAAGAAATTGGTTAACTATTAGACCAAACTTGTTGGGATAAGAGTGATAAATTCAAAGATAGTGTAGAGAGTTCTCAAGCCTAAGAGAAGCATTGTATTTTTTCATATTATTGACTTAATGAAATATATAGATAACAGGGTTTTTAACTGAGGCTTTTCCTAGATATATCTTTGCATTGTGCAATTGAAATTCTTTCTCTTTCTTGTTCATGTGATTGTGATATCGTAATTGGTTTCCACAATTTGTAGAATAGATTCAAGTATTTTGTTTTAGGATATTAGAAGATCAATATAAACTATGCATATTTTCTACAACTCATTACCTCAACTCTTCCATTGTGTCGTTCTCCCACATTCAAATTGTTGCACTTTCCAAACACAACCATAGCCACTCTGAACTTTGGAAAAATATGGGAGGCCCAAGAGTTTGCAGAGAAGGTACCAAATAATTCCTAGATGAATTTCCACGTGTTAAACCATTTTTTGAATAGGCTAGTTGGATATATTATATTTGCGGGTTTCAAGGGTATGACGAAGACATAACTCTATAATTTTCTATGCATTATAGGGAGGATAGATCTGAGGTAGCAGGGACAGTGGTTCATGTAACAGAAGAAGCGACATGGTTACCCCAAATGGGAGAACAGTGGTTTGTGCCCTGAAAACCCCAACCTGATGTTGTGTGGCAATTACTTTAGGCAGGTGAACAACTGTAGACGATAACCACAGGATTTGACAGGAGGCCATTACCACAACCTTGGAAATATGTTGCATTCCTTGTCCAGAATTTTTTTGCGTGTGAAGGAAGGTATGTTGTTATTTATTACCAGCACCTCCAGTTGTTAGACCACTTGCATCATGGCAGGTTGGGTAACATACCTTTATTTCTTGCAAAAACCCTAGATAATATGGCATGATTTGTTCAGAAATAAAAGAGGTCATTCGAAATCTTGTCCCACCATTTCCTCATTAAAATTTTGGTGGATATTATGTTGCAAAGTGAAGGGAGAATTTGGGATGAACTAGTTGGAAGGTCGTTGCATGTTGAATCTACTACCCCGCTAGAGGATGCCCTGACAGGTGCAACTCCACCCCATGACCTCCCAGCTACAAATTTTCCCCATGACCCCCCGGCTGCAACTCTGCCCCATGACCTCCCGGGTGTATAAATTCCCACAAAACCTTTCCATATGGCAACTGATCCGCCCAATGTTCAAACTAAAATGGTTTATAAGGATTATATTTCTAAATCCCCATAGAATGGAGATGAACAAGATGATGATGATGAAGTATAAATATTCGGGAGTAAACATTCCATCATAAGATTGAGAGGATATAAGAAACGGCTGACAGTGGTGCCAAAATCCAATCAGAACAAGAGAAAGCGAGGTCATCTTGCTCCAGTTCCTGAAACCCTCCCCATTATTGCAAAAGAAACAATAGAAGAGCAAGAGAAAGAGCAAGAGAACCCATATGATGTATTGATGGAATGAGTCATGGAGAAAGGATGCTTGCAACAAGGATTCATGGAACAAGGATCAGACCACCTTGTTGACACAAAATAACAAGTTGATAAGGTTTACTCTCCTGATTATGATTCTGAGTACATACGAGGAGTGGTTGAATGGTATGAAACAGATGGCATTGACTAAATTTCAATTTTATATGGGGATTATGAGAAGGACCAACCAACTTCACCACCTAAATTATATGAGGAAACTGAGGAGGAATAACCAACTGCACCACCATAATTTTATGGGGATGATGAGGAGGAGAAACCAACTACACCACCATAATTGACAAAGAAGCACATTGAAATAGAAAGTACCCCTACAAATCTTCTTTTGTATATTTCATTGTTAAGGAAGAATAGGATTCTCCTGATGAAAAATAGAAAACTACAAATCAAAATTAAAACCTTAATAGATGAGTTCAAAAGAAAAAAACAAAGAAAACAAAAAAATTGATAGATTAAATTGCTTGGCCCAAGTTGCAAAGTCCCTGCCCATTGGTGTCATCGATATACCTTCTGTAGGGGTCCAAGAAAATATACCCCTTGGAAAAAAACATATTTATGACATTGTTGTGCAAACAGAGGACATAGATGAAATTGACCAAAATCACAACTGTGCAAATAGAGGATAATGAATCACATATTAAACTAACAAAATAAATGATTGTACAAATATAGGAACATGAACCAGAGATGAAACTAACCAAAGACATTGTTGTGCAAAAAAAGGATGAGGAACCAAAGGATAAATTAGTCATGTGTATACCCTCTTATAAGGGAAAACTAATATCTTTCCATTCCCATGAAAACTTAATTCATGACCTTTGAAAGACATGGGAAGAATATATAAACAATATTGAAGGAGAACATAAAAACATAATGGTTGAGCTGCAAAGGAAGGTGACCAAGATGGAGAATGATAAGAAACAACTTGAACAGATAATGGATGGTGTGCTTAGTTGCAGGGATCCTTCAACCAATTACAAAGTACACTTGAAAAAAATATGGTTGATGTTTAAAACGAATGCTATCATAAAAAAATATGCCTTTCCAGGTTGAATATAGACATGGTTTCAAAGAAGAATATAGGGCCTGCACGAATCAAGAATGAACTATACCAACATAATTTTCTGGAGCCTTTTGAAAAAATATGGAATCCCAACCCTGATGTAGGGGATGTCCAATTGAAAGCCTTTGTATTGTATTTGAGAAATTAGGCCAGTTGGGTGGAAGCTCTTAAATTTCGAGAGCATTCTGTGGGTTACAGGAGAATATGGAATACATGTGCAGGTGATATAAGAATATCAACAATTGGCTAGTTTATCATAGGTATTACAGTATATCGCCAGGAAGAGGCTACATAGCATTGCATATTGTGCAACCCAGATTCAAATAGTGGATAATATCATACAAGAAGGATGTAAAGCAAGGTGGTATGCCTCGGGAAATCAAACCCAAAATAAATATCCATTTAACTACCTAAACTTAAATATATCATTAACAAGGGTTGCTCAGTATATTATTTCCATGGAACAGTGTGGTAATAACTGAATCTGTCTTAGATTTCGCTATCTAATGATCTAGCTTCCAACAAGGATATTGAATGATGGAATGAAATTATGGAAACATGAGGGTATCTTCATCCTAGTGAAGCAGGACACAATGATTATTGTATCAGAAATATTCCTGAAAACCCCCATTCATTGTCAGATTCAGATTGACCCATGTGTTCTTGTTGATATTCACTGCCTCATTGTTACTGACATTCTCCCACTCACTGTTGCTAACACTCATTTCCACTGGTGCGATAATATTTGATGTTGTAACATATATTATTCTCCAATAATATATCACCATTAGCATTGATCAGTTATAAAAAACTGGTAAAATTGTGTTTTACAATTCTTGTTACAATTTCGTTGCATTTCCTCTAAAAATTTTGTTACATTTTCGTTGTTTTTATTCCAATTTATATATCATATTCATGTCTAGACACTAATGTATGAAAGAATAATGCAAGTATGGAAAACCCTGTGAAAGTTATCTTCCATAACATATAAAATAATTGATGTATTGAAATACTAAGTGTAAATGCATGGAGTTATTTACTGATCTTAAATGAAAATTCAGACAAATTAGACAAATCAACAAACATATCCTTACCACCTTTCAAACATACATGAACATATTCCACAAAAAAATAATACATCAAATACATATAATACAATAATAAATATTAAAATAAAATTGAAATTAACAAATGCATCACAACAAACCTAGAAAACCATGCATTGTTGGAGTGAGACTGACCTCGCTTGTTGAGATGTTCAAAATCAAATGGTTCATCTTCATCTGCAGCGATATTCAAGTCAATTTCCAATATTTCATTTTATTTTCTTGTTTCTTCTCTTTTTGGGGCTCAAGAAAATCTCCTTCCTCTTCAAAGATGACTCAAAAGCACCCAACACACATGTGAATTCATAATCCATAATATGAATGTTGTAGGTGTCATCCAACATTTTTTTAACCAAACCATTCAACTATTCAGCCTTGGTCAAAGTAGCAAGAGGAATTTTTCGAACCATGTCTATGTATCCAAATAACTCCTCTTTGTTTAATTCAATTCCTTCAACATTTACATCAACATTGTGACTATCCATGGAAAATGTGTTTACATCTTCACCAAGATATGATATTGCCTCTATATTTATCTCAGGAGGGTCATTGTATGAATCTGTTGAGCTTTGATGATTTAGTAATTGGTTTGAAGCCATTGAACGGAAAGAAAACCAACCCACCTTTATGGCATGCTTGCAAATGTTGCCGTGAATAGACCATGGGAAATCACAAGTTAATAAATTTGTGTGATGACAAGTGACGAGATATTTCTTATTAGGTTTAGATTGAATCCTCACCCAAAAAGCATGAGCATTTTCTGATGAGAGTTGCAATCACTATCTAGAAATATTTTTTATTTTTCCATTGATGATTCAAATTGTTTTTGTAACCTGTAATTAATCAAAAATCCTTCCTTTTATAGAATTTCCTTAAACTGATAACAGGGTTCAACATTTGTTAGAAGAACATATATCATCCAATCCATACTATGAGAACATTTCTTTCTTCTATCAGATTAAAATTTTGTCTTTATCTAACAATGATATGACTCCACAACATTTTTTGTCTCCTTATTTGCATGGCGAAAATCCGGAAAACCTTTTACCCTCATCCCTAATTGCATAAAATTTGGGTTAATGAAGATATTTCATTCATATGAAAACCAAAAAGAGAAATATAAGAAAGGGTTTGTCAGCTTACAAACCTTGCCACTAAAAACCCAATTATTATGGAAATAGTCTACGAACTTCTCCTCATTGGAAAATTTGTTGAAAAAAGCATTAATTTCATTGCTCACTTCAACACTGGAACAATAATTCATAATTAGACCCAAATCACTAAACATCTCTTTTTCTATTTCTAGACTATTAGCCAATCGATTCACATTTTTTAGCCATGCTCGACGTACATACCAAACACACAAGATAGCATTGCTCCTTGTGATTCTCCTGCCACATTCAATTCATTTCAAGCATCTAATTTTTGTAATAAATACAAGTTGTACTATAAAATAAGAATATTGAAGTTACCTTAAAGCACTGATTTCATCAATGCATCATCAACCATGAATGCATTAACTTTCCAACTATGATCAACTTGGTGACACCTATGCATGAGGTGCTTGAACCATAGTGAAATGTCTTTTGATGTATTACGTGATGCCACTACCCATGTAACTATCACCCCACTTAGTTTCTCATCAAAAACCACAAGTGTGTACAACTGCTACTATCACATTCAAAAAACATATGAAGTCAAATTCAACTTATTAATCATTTCTAATCAAATTATTGTACTAGAACAATCATTCTTAATACACTCACCCCATATTTTTTCGTGTTAAATGTTGAATCCCTGGCTATTAGTCTATTATTCGATAGCTTCACCATGGTCTCTAGCATCCACTTCTTTTGAATTCCAACTATAAAAGGGATCTTACCAACATTGGGCTTTTGATAAATTAAAAAATAATTTGAGTGTTTTCTATACCAAAGGTTCACACTCCTTTAGTCCTTCTTATGCAACTAATACTTTCCTTTAATTACACTATTGTATATTTTAACAACATATTTCCTACAAAAAATGAAATCCATGTCTCAAGCTGCAACATCCATGTCAACATATTTTTTAACATGCATTTTGCAAACTGATTCAACTGAAACTTCCAATAAGAAACAACTCTCTACATAGGAAACCATGTCCCTTGATAGATTTCGTTGATGCAAGGACCTAGCATGACCCAAAGTGTCATGTTGGCCATGACAAGGCCATCCTTGGCTATCAACATGCTCATACATGTTATATGTTATTATCGCTATCTCAAGGATTTGAACCATAACTTTTACAATGAAATGGCACTTGAAACCCCTCTTTTTCACAAATGGGGATCTTCACTTCATTTCATCTTGTCCTCTTCTGCCCTCAGGTCCATATGAACAAGAATAACTGCATAAAATGTTTGAAAAGTCAATACATATGAATCCATGAAAAATGATCGATCATTATTAATACCAACATCTAAACAATGCATCTCTAAAAAACTTACACTTCATATAGAAAGGAAGTATTAGGCCTTGAGCCTCGGCATTTGTTTTGTACTCAGGTGAAATAACATGGAGCATATGGGTTCATTTCATCTCCTGTACTAAATTATCCAATTCTAGTTGAAGGGATTTTTGCAATCCAATCAATCTCCATGTGTTTTCCATGTACTTTAGACCAATCTAAATCCGTTCCATAAAAGAAGATCTTTTCTTTAGGGTCTTGCACCAAAAGGGAAATGGTTGTTTACCATTTGACTTGATTTACCATTTTCTGACCCAATTAGTTGTTGCAATGGTAACCCAGAATGTGTTGCAACAGTGACCCAACAAGTTGCCATGATGGTGACCCTGTGAGTTGCCACAACTATAAGGACTCCCAACTATAAACCAGCGTGTTGCCACATTGGTAAAACAATGATCTGCCTCAATGGTCAACTAATGAGTTTCCACAATGGTTAATCAGGGTTTACAAGAAAGTTTCAACAATGGTTGACCAGCGAGTTGCTGCAACAGTTGACTAGCGAGTTGACCTATAGTTTTTTTTACAATCAATTTTGCTACTCTCCTAGCCTTGAAAAGCAATCAATTTCCTTTATATAATAGTCTAAATAAATTGGGTTTTAGTAATTTTGATGATTTCGGGCTTTACAAATTTGGTTTTAGTTGTGTGGGGAGGAGAATGAAGGGTTTTTAAAATTGGGTTTTAACGAGTGCCATAAAAAAAAACAGAAAAACAAGCATTATGCTTATTAACCAGACCTAAAATCTGTGTAGGTTTTGACATTTCCTATTTTAAACTTACAATATGAGTGATGCAGAACTTCACTACTCGCATCCCGAGTATAAATTTTTGTCTCAATTTTTGCATGTTCTTTACAGAATTTAAGCTCCATTCACATTGAACATTGGACCGATATTTGAAATTTGATTAACACAGGTGGTTTCAATTTTCTCTATATGAAGGTTCATGCTTATTAACCAAACCTCGAATCTATGTAGGTTTTGATATTTCCTATTTTTAACTTACAATATGAGCGATGCCGAACTTCGTTTCTCACGTCCCGAGTACAATTTTTGCATGTTCTTTACATAATTTAAGCTTAATTAGCGTTGAAAATTGGACTGATATTTGCAGGTGGTTTCAATTTTTTGTCTAAGAGTGTAGGGGCTTCAAAATGATGTCAAATCGAATGGAATTCATACTAATGAAGGTGGGAAAGGGAGGCTCGCCATTAATTCATTTCAGGGTATGTGGTTGTGTAAGTTAGGTGAGTCATTGTTTTGTAACCGGCAAGATGGCCTGCAAACGAGAGTCTGCCAATGGAGTATCCGGATGGCGAGTGAGTAAATTAACATTAACGCCAACGGAGCTATTAACATTAACGTTGGGGACGGATGGGACCCGGTCGTCGAAAGGGCCTCACCAGTGGCGAGGGGGTGTGTTGTTAATTTAATTGGTCTTAAATTACTTCATAAATTGTCAACCAGAGCTTGTAAACTGATGAAGTGTATGTGCACTATTTGTGTTATGATTTCTTATTATGTGAATAACTTTCAAATTGAATTAGGATGTTTATATGCGCATGTATTATCTAAGGATTACTCAAAGTAAAAATATTATCACCCTTGTAGGAAATAAAATATCACACTGACAGAAATAAAACTAATCTTCAGTACATAAATAAATATCACACCAACAAAATTAAATCTACTTAAAAAGGGAAAAAAAGAAAATCCCAAAATAATTTATACTCCTAACTGCAAATTCCAAATCAAATGATTATAATTTATAACTACAAATAAACCAAAACAAGTAGACTAATTTTATTAATCAAAATTTACATGTGCATGACAAAATCCCTTTAGTTTTTCTCTTCATTCTTCACAGAGAAATAATAAAACTATGAAAGAACTTCTATGGAAAGAATTGTACAACAAGTTTTGTTTTAAATGTTATGAGTGCTCTTCTAAAAACAAAATCCATAATCACTATGATAACCATTCTATAAAACAAAATATTGACTGAAAATAAAAAAGAAACCTTACAGCTCCTAGGGGGCCCTCTCGTGAGTGCAGGTATACAGAGATCAACATAAATTAATCATGCATTCATACACATAGTGGAAATGGAAAGCTGGATTTTTAAACGATTGCAAAGAGTTTTTAAAACAATAACCATTCACCCCTTATCGTCTTGCCGAGAGGCGGGTTTTATAATCTCCTTTGTTAAACTATCTGGAGATTTCTAAGCCTATCCTTCTCAACATAATCATAACTAAATGTATTAAAATAACATATTTTTAACAAAATAATGATTCTTCATGATTTTCTATCAAAGACGCAAATCATGAAGGAAAATATCAGCTTTGATTCTTATCAACAATCTTCTTGCTCACCTGATTTGTCTTTGGGCTCTATTTCCACTAGGTTGACTTCCACGTTGACTTGCTCATACGAGCATCCTTATCACCTTGTTAGATCATAAGGATAGGTGGATATAATTGTGCCAACTTCCAGCTACCTTATCATATGATTTTTTCCTCAACTGATGTTTTAGAACCTATATATTCTTCAAGTAATTTGCAGAATCAATTATCAGCTGCAAAATTTATGCAATTTGGTAGCTCGTGCAACTATCGAAACAAATACCAAATAAAAAATGAAAATATGAATAAAATATCATTAAATACCTATTTTTTCCAATAACCTAGCAAGATGACACTTAATAAGGGTTATTATGGTTAAAAACAAAGAAAATGGAATTTAAGGAGGGTGCCAAAAAGGAACAATTTTGGTCTTCAACATTCCCCCACATGGAAGATATTGCATGTCCTCATGCACCAAATTTCAAAATTTTGTAACCCACTTTGTCAATGGGGTATCTCAAAGGCTTGAGAAATAACATATAAATTAATACTTCTCCTTGCTTTTATGGTACTGATTTCCATCCTTTGTCTTTCCTTTAAAATATTGTACTACAAATTTGTAATCTTACTCTTGAGAAGTTTATTTTTAACCTTTAATTTCTTGTTATTCTTGTACCAGTGTCAAAGATGTAGGAGAATATTATCATTTTTATATTTTTGAATGTCATTTTGTAGCTTCATTTCTTCATGTTCCTACTTTATATGCTAATTTAATACTTCCAGTTCATAAATTTTCTTTTTAAGAGCATCTTCAATTCTATATTCTTCTATAGGGATAAAATGAATTTCTTCTATTATAATCTCTTTATTTGGAGTCGAAGCAACATCTTTCCCTTTGTGGGATTTTATTCGAGAGACTCTACATAATCATATATTTCATGTTGGACATGGTCGATTTCTCGGGTCTTTCTTGTTGGAATTGTAATTGGTGATGGTATTCTTGGTTCTTCTTCCTTTAAATCAACAAAATATGGAGATTGTTCAATGGTTGATTTCATAAGTCATGCACTTCTTCTTCTTACTTTTACTGGTGGATTTTCAGAAGTGAGAGCACACTTTTTCTTGTTGAATTTTTCTTGCCATGTTCCTTCTTTCGATGGGCCTTCATCTATGTTGATGGATTTCTTCTTTCTAACATTATTTTGTTTAATATTTTCTACAATATTTGCAAGAGGAGTTTCATCTTCAGAATGATTCTCTGTATGCTTATCTTGTTGTATTTCTTGTGCAGGTAAACCTTTATTTTGAAGCTTAGATTTTGAGGGAATTTTCGTCGACTCCTTATTTTAGAGTTGGGTTCGCCTTGTTCAACTTATTTAAAATGATTTAGAACCAATAAATCCTTCCAATTATCCCCTTTACTCCTAAAGTGAACCTCAATAAAAAAAAAAATCACTAACCCATGATGGTACAAAGCATTATCAATAGAATTTATTCTCCTTTGATTATTAGTGGCCATTTTCCCTAGACTAAAAAGAAGGAAATATGGTAAATCCATTTCTTTTACATCAATAAAAGGCATCAACAACCGAGAATGGTAAAAGAACATATGCCCAAATCTATCGTCACAGGTTATGAACTTTTGAATAACTAGTAATAAATTTATCCATTCACTTTTTAAAGTTGTCATTGGATTTCCTTTCTTAAAAATGGAGATGTCCATACCTGGGTTTTTAAGGAAGGTCTCCCACTCTTTATCCTTAATTTTCTAGTTTTTAAACCAACTTTCCCCATTCCTTGGTATTCTTGTAGTTTCTTCCATAAATTACTATATCAACACCAATTCGATATCTCCAATTTATGCTTCCATACCTTCAAAGGCTCCATCAAACGACTTAGTGACCTCCTTTTCATGCCCATCGAACTTTTCGAAGAAATGAAACCATCGTGTCTGTTGCAATTGTTGCTTCACTTGTGGATAGGCTTTAAGAAACTTGGTCCCATTCAGCTCAGAATGCACAATAACTCCCATGTTGAGGTAGTTTCAGTCCTTAATTTCTTCTTTTGAAAAAATTGTGGATTTTTGGTAACAAAGACGAAATTTGGGTAGCGGTTAAGATGTTTTCAATAGAAAAAAATGTAACAGATCCGAAGGAAGTGGGATATAATACAAAGGAAATGAGACATCATACGGAATAAATGAGATGGTATATGGAGGAAGTGGAATAAATTTGAATGATGAAAAGTTTTAGTGAATCATTCATATCTTATGGTAAGATATGATTACCAAAAATTTCATAGATTGGATTGTGAGAACCAATGTACTCGTGTCATGACAAGGATAAGCATTATGTGGAATGGCGGAGATAACGATCATCAGCTATAAAATAATCATATCTTTATTTCATAATTCAATTTTTTTTTAATATTTTATTAATATTTACATACCTTTTTATTATTCCTTACTGATTTGTTCTTTTGTAGGTTGCTCTGGCTCAGATATCTCCATACATTTTTCTTTGGCTATAATCTATCAAGTCATCTGTGGAATTTCATGAGAGCTGCAAATTATTGACAATTTTGTAATCGTTTTATTTCTGCAAAAGAGGAATAAAAGAAATGGGACAATCATATGGAAATTAAAGAAAATCTAGGCTGATAAGAATTCTTGGTTTTCAACTTATATTTCCTGTATAAACATGCCAACAATGTTGGTTTTCATGTTTATATATATATATATATATATATATATATATATATATATATATATATAGATAACAATTTTCAATCTAAGTTGGAGAGGGAGGAGAATCATCCCTAACCAACTTCAGATCAAAATTATCTTGTGGATTTCTAATAAACTCTTCCTTTGTTAATGGTTTATGATATATTCATAAGCTATGACCATTTACAAGGAAAGTTACTTTTTTCTTCATCGATGGTGTTAATTCTGACAGCTTTATTGTAAAAGACAGTTTCAATCTCATAAGGACCAAGCCAATGAGTTTTAAATTTTCCTTGGAAATATTTGAATTTAGAATTAAAAATTAATGCCCAATCACATGACTGGAACCTCCTATCTTTGATAAATTTATCATGTCATCCTTTGTTGTTGAACTATGTTGGTTCTTTAAATAACATCTTGTCGCATCTCATCAAGTTCATTCAATTGCTCCATTCTTTGTTTTTGGGCTTCTGATAGATCAAGACCCAATTTGAATCTTGTTTTAAAGCTCTTTATTTGGAACTCAATAGGAAACATGACTTGCTTTATATAAACAAGTTCATAAGAAGTATTCGCTGTTGTGTTTCTCCATGTGGTAGGATATGCCCATAAAGCTTCTAGAAATTTTTATGTTCAATCCTTTCTATGCGGATGTAAAATTTTGGTTAGAATTGTTTCAAGTACTTTATTAGTAGCTTCCACTTTTCCATTTTCCTGTGGATGATATGGAGTATATTTTCGATGTTTTATTTTGTATTCCTCCATTATCTTTGGCACCAAATTGGATGTAAATTGAGTACCTTGATCTGTCACAATTTTCCTTGGGACACCAAAACGAGTAAGATATCCTCAAAAAGAAATGAAACTACAACATTTTCAGTAGAAAAAGGAAGTGACATAGCTTCTACCCCTTTCATGACATAATATGTACAAACAAGAATGTACCTTTTTTTCTTGATGGTAGACTGATTGGACGAAAAAAATACAAATCCCACTTTTCAAAAGGTTCAATAAGTACCTAAGGTTGTAGAGGCATCTCATCTGAAGGAACATGCTTTCCCATTCTTTGAAAACTATCACATGTCTTAACATATTATTTGTAATCTATAAAAAGAGAAGGACAATAATATCCTAAGAGAATGATTTTATAGGCAGTTATTTTATCAACAAATGGTCCTCCACATGGTTCATCATGACAAGCCTTTAATATTTATGGTACTTCATCTTCTCTGACACGTCTTCGAACGATTAAACCAGGTCTTGTTTTATACAATTCCCCACTTATCCATGAATACGATGCACTAATTTGAATACCTTTCCTTTTTTCTCGAGGAGACAAATACGAAGGTAGCTTCCTTGTGCCTAAATAGTTAGAAATATCTGCAAACTAAGGATATTTAATAGATACTGCAAAAATATATTCGTTAGGAAAATTATCCTTTACAAGAACATCCTTATTATCATTTTGGATTCTGGATATAAAATCAACAACTATATTTTCCTTTCCAGGCCTATCCAAAATAGTAATATTGAATTCTTGTAATAACAATAACCATATTGTAACTCTTTCATTAGTAATTGATTTATTCATTAAATGTCTAATTGCAGAGTGATTTGTATGAATAAAAGTTTCATAACCAATGATATAGTGTTGAAACTTATTAATGGCATGTACAACAAATAAAAACGCCTTTTATGTTACAATCTAATTCAACTCTGTAGGAGTTAAATTTTTACTTTTGTAATAAATAGAATAAGGAGTCAAATATTTTTTTCCAATACAGCTCCTAGGGTTGTATCTGAAGCATCGGTTGAAATGTGAAAAGGGAGATTCCAATTTGGTCCTCTTAAAATGGGTGCTTCGGAAAAATTTTCTTTCAATGTTTCAAAAGATTTTTGGCAGTCAGAATTCCGAATGAATTCACAATATTTTGTAAGCAATATGAAAAGTGGAGAGACTATCTTTGTGAAGTTTTTTATGAATCTTCTGGAATAACCAATAAAACCAAGAAAACTTCTAACATCTCTTTGACAAGTGGGAACTGATAACTTGGAAATAACTTCTACTTTAGATGCATCCACTTTAATTCCATCTCCTGAAATATGGTGGCCTAAAACAATTCCCCCGTTGAACATCGTAAAACATTTTTCATGACTTAATGAAATATTTGTTTCTTTACATCTAATGAGAAATGTTTCCAAATTTTCAAGAGCTTCCTTAAAATAATTTCCATAGACAGTAAATTCATCCATGTAAACTTCAATCATGAATTAGATCAGAAAAATGCTTAGAGCTTCCCTTTGGAATGTTGCAGGTGCATTACATAATCCAAAATTAAGTACCTGGTAAGCATAATTTCCCCATGGACAGGTGAAAGTCATTTTGTCTTGATCTTGTGGAGCTACTTGGATTTGATTATATCCACTAAAACCATCCAAGAATGAAAAATATTTTTTCCCTGCCAATGTATCAAGGACTTGATCTATAAAGGGAAGTGGAAAATCATCTTTCAAGGTTGTTTTATTCAATTCCCTATAATCGATGCATACTCTCCATTTTCCATTTTTCTTTGGAATAATTACTAATGGTGAGACCCATTGACTATCTGATATTGGATAAATGAAATTAACATTCAATATTTTTTTAATTCCTCTTTAACAATTTCCCTTATATTTGGATTCATCCTCCTCTGAAATTGTCAAATCGGTCTAGCATTTTCTTCAATATAAATATGATGCATACAAGTTTTAGGATCAATTCCTTTCATATCATTATATTCCCATGCATAAGAAGAGGAATGTTCTTGTAACGTCTTTATTAATTCTTTCTTTTGAGACTCTTCCAGATTATTATTAATATTCAAAGTTTTCCCAAAAATATTTATATTAAAGAATTGCCAAATTTTTCCATAGAATGTAAATCGATTTGATGAGATGATAAATATTTAACATTGCATTGTTCTTGAAAACCTTGGTCTTGTTCATAGTATGAGGAAGAATCATTATTATTCATTAAATTTAAAATCTGATCTTCTTCATCTATTTTTGAAATAGCAAATATTGGTTGTGTATCAAAGTATTCATTATCATCATCTATCCAAACTTCACTTTCTACTTTTGTTGTTTTTTTTGTAGGGGGATATAGTGTGAATTTCTTAGTAGAGCTTCCATCACAACTAAACATATCACCAAATATGCCACTTATAAAAGCATCATCTATAGCTAACCATGGTCTTACAAGAATCAATGGATGTCCTCCTGAATTATTCTTGGGAGTTAAAATCATAAAATCAATAGTATATTCCGAAGACTCTAATGAGACAGATACATCTTCTAACACACCATACAGTTTGATAAAAAATATGTCTGCTAACTGTAGTAAGGTTGGTGTTTATTGAAGATTGGGAAGTTTTAATTGATCCATGGTTTGTTTACTCATGATATTGATAGTTTCTCCTAGATCAATCAATGTGTTTGGAATCTCAATACCATTAATACAATGGGACTACCTGGATCTAGATATTTTTGAACTGTTGGTTTTCCCATCATAATATTTGCAATTTTTTTGACTAACTAAATTTTTCTAACCTCTTTCCTTTTTCTTCCTGGTTTTTTAATTCTTAACTCCTTGATTTTCTTTGAAAATAATGGTATTTCCTTTATAGCTTGTAATAAAGTAATTTTGATGCAAATATTCTTTAGTTCCTCTAACATGTCATATTCAGGAAACACAATTTGTTTTTCTATTCCTTTGTCAATTTTTATCCTTTCAGGAAAAGGTGGATTTTGAACAGAAATAGAAGTTTTTTCTGTAATGGGAGTTGAGTTTATTGAAGTATCATTAGAACGTACAGGGGTGCTTTCTTTCTGAGGGATATATTCTTGATTAATAGATGTTTCTTCCTCAAGGAGTTCATCCTCTCTGGATTCTTGAATGACAACAGATGGCAACTTCTTTTCCAAAACTCTACTAGATCTAAGTTGTACATTATTTAGATATAATCGAGTTATCGCGCAAGCTTAGAAATTCTGACCTTCTATATTGTAAACGGGCTGTGAATTTCTATTATTTGGATTTGGAAGTGGATGAGAAGGTAGTTGATTGGTTTTTTGGGGATATGATGTGGGTGGTAATGTAAGTGGTTAATTAGAAGGCTGAGTTTGAATTTGAGAATGTGGGAAGGAATTTGATTGAGGAGGATAATATGGAGGTTGATATGGGATAAATGGATGTTGAAACTGATTATACTGAGGATTCCTATGGGGGTACCACCAACCTTGTGTCCATAATGGATTTTTAATTGGCCAATTTTTCCAAGGCATTGGGGTATTCCAAATGTTATGAGGTTGTGCATATGATTGGTATTAAGGATTAAGACTGTGTACTATGTTTGGTTTTTGTGGTTTCCATGGTATTTTACCAATAAAACAAATTGACTCAACTTGGATTGTTCCAATTTCATTTTGACAAAATGCTTTAAGTCCAGGGATTGAAGGAAATTCCTTTTTGACATGGTTTTCTGCACAAATAAAAAATATTTCTACACTATTAAGAGGACATTCTCTTAGAGCATGTTTCTTTCTACATCTAGGACATAAAATTGATAATGCAACATTTTCATCTTTTTGCTTGTTTTGAATATTAAGGGTATCTAGTTGTTCACTAAGATTTCCTAAGATATATTTTTTTTAAGTTATCAAGAAAATTTCCCAACTCTACTTTACTCATTGCTCTAGTTGCAAATCTGTTAACTCTGGATATAATTGGATCTCTTTGACTTTTACCAGATCTCGCTTTTCCCCTTGAAATGTGTTTACATAATTCATAGATTTCCTCAAATGAAAATTGATAAATATCTCCTTTACCCATTAGGTTAAGGAGATCCATCCATTCATCCCTTATAGATTTTAGTAAAAGAGTTTTTAATGTGTCCTCATCCAGTTCATGCATTTTTCTCTTTTAACAATATAAGAAAATATTTAGACCATATCTTCAATATCTTCATCCTATTTTTGCATCATTTTAAAGACTTCATCCTTAAGTTTATGAGGCATACAAAAATCCTTGTATTTGTCTAGGAATAAGGTTTTCATCTCATTCCATGTTCTGATAGTGTGTGTTCCTAGACCCATAAACCATTTAAGGGTTGCATCTTTTAAAGTTGATGCAAATAATTTCAATTTTTTAGTATCAAGTAAGTAGTCATAAGATCTACATAAGACTTCAAACTCAAAAAAGAAATGTCTCAAGATATTCAGTTCTTAAACCATGAAAATTAGGAAGAATAAAGGGATAAATGTTTTTCATGGTAGTTGTGGTGTCCTCATCAAAGATAAGGAATCCAGAAGGATTTTTATCTACCCTTCCACCTATACCATTTCTAAAATTACCACCTCCTCTTCTGTTTCCTCTTCCTCCTCTTCTACTCCTGGGATCACCATTTAAATCGTGAACTTCTCCTTCCCCTTCTCCCTATCCTTGTCCTTCCATTATAGATTCTTCAGAACTTATTTTAGGTTTAATGACAATATTTTATGGTTCTTCTTCTGGTTCCTCTACTATAGGTATTTCTAAGTAAATTCCCTCTTCCCCTTCTTCACTTGGTAGTTCAAATTATTTTCCTAGGAGTTGTTCTCCTCTTGAAGAGAGGAATATAACTCGTTCAGTGAGAGAAGTATATTTTTCAACTACTGCATATGTAGAAGATGTTGGTGAATCCCTAGGTTGGATTTCAAATCTCTCTACCTCAGGAAGTCAATATCTACCTGTTATGGATGGAATACTAGTTTTAATTGATGGAGTGGTGGCTCGTGGTCTACTGGTGGTGAGTGGTGATGATGGAATAGAATTTCATCCTCTACCTCTACTTATAAAGCTACCCCTAGAGTCCCTTTATCTATACATACATCCTATACAGTCCTAAAAGAAAATGAAAACCTATATACACTTCCCTTGCAACGACACCAAGATGTTAGCAATTTAATTGGTCTTAAATTACTTTATAAATTATTGACCATGGCTTGTAAATTGATGAAGTGTATGTGCACTATTTGTGCTAGGATTTCTTCTTATGTGAATAAATTTCAAATTGAATTAATATTTTTATATGCATATTTATTATCTAAGGATTACTCAAAGTAAAAAGCTTATCACTCTTGCAGGAAATAAAATATCACACTCATATAAATAAAACTAATATTAAGTGTAGAAATAAATATCACACCAACAGAATTAAATCTACTTAAAAAGGCAGAAAATAAAATCCCAAAAGAAGTGATGCTACTAATTGCAAATTCCAAATCAAATGATTCCACTTTATAACTGCAAATAAACTAAAACAAGTAGACTACTTTTATTAATCAAAATTTACATGTGCATGATAAAATCCCTTCAGTCATTCTCTTCATTCTTCACACAACAATATTAAAGCTATGAAATAAATTCTATGAAAATAATTGTACATCAAGTTTTGTTTTAACTATTATGAATTCTCTTCTAAAAACCAAAGCTAGACTCACTATGATAACCATTCTATAAAACATAATGCTTGACTGAAAATAAAAATGAAACCTTACATCTCCCAGGGGACCCTCCCATGAGTGCAGGTATACAAAGATCAACAAAAATTAATAATGCATTCATGCACACAGTGGAAATGGAAATTTGGATTTTTAAATTATTTCAAATCTTTTTTAAACTAATAACCATTCACCCCTTATCGTCTTGTCGAGAGGCAGGTCTTATAACCTCCTTTTTAAAACTTTCTGGAGATTTCTAAGCCTATCCTTCTCAACATAATCATAATTAAATGTAATAAAATAACATATTTTTAATCAAATAGAGATTATTCATGATTTTATATCGAAGAATCAAATCATGAAGCAAAATATCAACTTTGATTCTTATCAACAATCTTCTTGCTCGCATGATTTTTCTTCGAGCTCCTTTTATGATGGGTTGACTTCCATGTTGACCTACTCATATGAGCATCCTTATCGCCTTGTTATATCATAGGGATATGTGGATATAATTGTGCCAACTTCCAACTACCTTCTCATATGCTTCATTCCTCAACTGTTGTTTTGGAACTTATAAATTCTTCAAGTAAGCTGCAGAATTCATGCAATTCGATAGCTTGTGAAAATATCAAATCAAATAATAAAGAAACAATGAAAATATGAATAGAAGATGATTAAATACCTATTTTTGGAAATAATCTTTCAAGTTGGCACTAACTTAGGGCTATTATGGTAAAAAATGAAGAAAATAGAGTTTAAGGAGGGTGCCAAAAAGGAACAATTTTGGTCTTCAACAGGGCGTGAAACCCAAAGGGTGTTTCGTTGACCCTTTAGCTTACTCCATATGGTAATAGTACTCCGTATGGTAATAGTAATGGGTGTTTATCTCGTTGTAATTTTGCATGCAGGGTGGTGGAATTGAATCTTTTTGTAGTATATGCGGATTTTTTTTGGCTATTAACAATAGGGGAGAGTTGGGGTCCTCTGCGATTTTTGCCCATTTTCTCATGCGAGTGGCTTTTTTTTTAGGATTTTGGTGTTTTTCCCTGAGTGGCCACATATTTTGAATTTTCAGGTGGGTATGGCTCGAGATTACATGTCATCAATGGATATCGGTGGGCATTGAATTTTATGCTTTCATTTTAAGGCCATGATAGTTGTATCATTTCTAGTTTGTATCCTCTTTTGCCTGGACTCCAAAACCGATGTTAAACCCAAAAAAAAATTTAGCGAAACTAATTATAGTACGTCGAGCAAAGTTTAAAATTAAACATGTTACAACTTTTCAAAGGGGATTTAACACTTTCTAGAAATGCAAAGTGAAAATTATGCATAAAAAATGTTAATTTATATTTCTACTTGATTTTTATAAATTAAATAATATAATAAAATGTTCAATGAAGCATTGTTGGGTAATATTATGGTGACTGGTGATTCTAGGAAGGAATTTAACTATCCAACTCACACCATTTACAATAATAACATTGAATTCACTGCAATGACAAAAGTGGCATTAGAATCCAAACCACGTTATTAGAATCCAAACTTGTGATTTCAATGAATTCCTACCAGATTCTAGACAAATTAGATGAGAAAATAAACCAATTTTTTTTTCAAAAAAGTACACTTAAAGACTACTCAACTATATATTAATACCCTTCACACATCTACAGAGATTCATATGTATATATTTATTGTTTGTTGATGAATCGACTTAGGTAGGCTACAAGTAATAAATATTGAACTCTAATCCATAATTAACTTCCTTATATCTTCGCAATTTGAATAACGTTCATGAGTTTCACACAAACACAACTCAGTGAATCAATTCATTATTCGCTAGTGATTTTCAAATTCATACTTTTTTGATAAGGAGCAAGACAGAGAAGCATGATTGGCGTTGAATGATTTCCTTCGATTTAGATTTTTCTTGCAACCTACAGAGCAACTATAGCTAATTTTAGTCTCATGTGTTGGCCACCTATAAAATTTGTTCTATCAAAAGGTTGCCAAAACATTGTTGGAGCCTTCAAGAAATAGTTTTTATGCACAATGTTATCTCTTGAAGCCTCTTGAAGACATCATCTCCTCTATTTCAAATTGTTCATTATTGTTCCCATTTCAAAGCTCAGAAAATTCTGCTGATTTCAAAGAGAAAGACTGCTGCAAAAAATCATTTTTCCTTTTTTCATCCATCTCAGAACTAACCTTCATTTTTCTTCCTCTTTCTTCATAAAATTCCTCTATCTTTCCTTTGTTTCATTTCCTCCTTCATAAAAAACCACCTTGCATAGTTTAAAACTCCTTTTTCAAACTATGTCGAAACTCTCAAAACCCTTGAAAAGCATTGAAAACTTCATAAAAATTGCATTTTTTATATTATGGATTCAAGCCCCCTTGGGCTAGGTCCTTAACCGTTTCCACTACATATGCCTTGGTGCTGGAACCAAGCGCTAGTCATCCAAGTGCTTATCGCATTTCTCGACGCCGATTAGCCCTGTGCATAAGCCCCTGGCGATATTATCTTCCATAAACCCACGGCCCTGCAGACGTGCGCCGAACCGTATTGCAAATATTTTTCCGCCCCAAAGTTTAAACCTTTGTTATAAATGATTTTTTGGGTTTTTAATGTGTTTTGTCATTTTATTAAAAATAAAAACCAGGCGAGATTCATCACACCACTTTTGCAAGGGCGGTGGTTTTTTTCGTTTGGCAGTGATTCCATTCAGTGACCGACACGTGGCCTCGAGCACTATTGGAAAACCGCCGCTCATTGCACGTTAAAGTTCGACTGTGGACCCGGCGTGATATTGATGTGCGCCGTCTGATCTGAGGCCCCTCATCGGACAGTGATCACGCTTGGAAGAAGCTGGACAGTTAACCATGGATACAGCGCGGTCATTTAAGCATCTCCGCCGTCGATCTGATCTGCAGATCGATGGTCCACAATTCATCGCCATGATTCCTTCGCTTTGACTTTCCACCCTCACTCCTGACCGTCGATCTTTGCGCGATCGACGGCTCAGATTTAAATTCTTCTTCCGCCTTCCCTTTGAATTCCTATGATCAATCTCAACCGTTGGATGATGCCATCCAACGGCCATGCTCCCTCCACATGCCTTCTGAAGCAGCCAACCTACAAATGCAGGATTTTATAACATTTGTTTGTATTTTTGCGGGATTTAATGGTTTTTCCGCCATGCTGAAGAAAATTCACTGGCTGAGGGTGACGATCCTCCCGCCTTCGATTCACCAGAGAAATCATTCGCAGGTTTTAAAATTCATGTTTTATCAATGATTCATGAGGCATTGATGCCATTCGATCCCTGTACAGCCCTGCGCACCAAAAAACACAATTAATCAAGCACCGATCAAAGAGTATCAGTGTCGAAGACAGAACACACCAGAAACAGGAGATTGAAGACCTAAAACACAGATCTCAAGTAAATTAAAGGTTTTTTAGGGGAAGAAAAAGACATATGTCGAGCCGAGAAAGCCTCCACCGCCATAAGCAGAGGCCAATTGAACCCTCTCCAGCTCCTAAAGACACCTGCAACCTCACAGGAATCAAAGAAGTTTTAGTCACTACCAGAATAAGAGGTGTTTTCCTAAAGACAGCTGAACAATTAATGCAAATCAAAGATCTTATCTCTAATTGTCGGCAAAACTATTTTTAAATATTAAGAACAGCCCAGAAGTGGATCCTTTTCGATCATTAGGCCTCGAAAGGAAGAAACAGAGTTATGAAGGAGAATTAGAAATGATTACATTCCCGCATTATGCCTTGCCTGGTTCCCAAAGGCCAGGAATTGCACTGGTTACATAATTAATGATACTTGACCCCTGGGAAATCCTCCCGCCCCCTCATTCTTCTATAAATACTTCTGTAGAAGATGAGCCAATGTTGGTCTCTGGACATCTGAATGCATGTAATAGTTCTCTGAAGTTACTGATGCCCTGTGTGCAATTTGAAGATACATAAGTTGATATGAGAAGTTTGAAGTTGTAGACAACCACCGGGCTTGCTAATTGTAACTGGTTTGAACATCAAATACAAGATGTTGATTCATGGGATCCTGATTTGTGTTAATGGTGATGTGTTCCTCACTGTCAATTGTTATTTTCTTTAATGTTTTCACTCTGTTCACTTTCTCTAATAAGGAACAACAAACATAGAGCTAGGACATACTCTCAAAAGTACCCTACTCTTACTGAAAGCTTTATTTTCTATGTTTTCTTCATTTGAAAGTTCTCTTGAAAGAGTATATTAAAGCAGGTTGGTTTCAAAGCACTTTCCTGATCTAGATTTCTCTTTGTGATGATTATCTGCGTTTCCTTTAGAATATGCTGTAAGCAGGTTGGTTTCGAAGCAATCATCTGATCTCAAGCTATTCTAATTGTTTTAAAAATGTTTTTAACTTAAAGTACTTCAATGCAGGGTAGTTTAAAATCACTTACCTGATCTCAGAATACTTTTTTGTTTTGTTTCTCTAAGTACATGCCAAAGCAAGATAGTTTTAAAGCACTTACTTGATCTCAGGCTGTTCATTGTTCTTCATTTGTGTTCTCCATTTCCTATCTATTTCATTCCATACAATCAACTTAAGAGATCCTTTGACATAAGTGACTTGCCCCATGGATCCTTCTTGAAACTTTTTGTCCAATTAAATCCTCCTATGACTCCATAGCCCAATGGGTTAAGATTTTTTTTCCCTTTCTATCAGCCGAATCATTCCTTCATTCGCATACATCTTCACCCTTTATTATGATTCAGGAGGGCTAGATCCTAGAATCCAAAAGTGGTTTGATGTTGTCTTATCTTTTGGTTTTTGTCAATGACCAAAACATAGGAACCCCAACATAATGGCGACTCCACTGGGGAATCTCAATTGAATTTTCACCTTAGGTTCCCTTAAAAGCTTCATAAAACCTTGTGATTAGAAAGTAGCCTTTTCAAGCAATACCAAAGAATGGTAATCATGATGAAACTTGTTTGAGTTAGTGACAAACTAGGCAAACCCTAGGATTCTCATAAGACTTTATCTAACCTTGAAAAATCAGCTAGCTTAGCCATAAGAGTAGATTGTCTTTGTCTCATAACCGTAGCTAAGTTTTGAAACAGAGTTAGCATATTCTTAACAACCACTAGAACTTAAAAAATCCAAAAATAGTTCATATTGGTATTCAATAAAACATGGTAGTGGACCATAACACATTTTACCTCCAAAAGAGCTAAAAACTTCCACTTGGCGACTCCATAACCCTGCAGACCTTAAGACTCCACTGGGAGGACCCGTAATCATTATAAAACCATTCAAACTCAGTAAGAGGGCTTTAGGATTAAAGTTCTCTTAGCAAAAGATCAGTTAAACCGCTCACAGATTGTCATATCTGGTTAACACTTTTTTGTTTTTTAGTTAGGTCTAAAAAACACAGCATAGTGGCTTCTAGAAAGACTCACACTAGAGCCTATTTTGACCCTGATCCACCTGAGATATTTGACAATCCAGAAAGTATCCTTAGGAGGTCTCCTAGGATTAAATTATCAACTGTTCTTGGATCACCCTTAAGAGATAATTCAGTTCCTGAAAATCTTTCAGCTCTACAACAATCACAAGTTGACTTAGTGAATCCCTTTAGAACTAGGTCTCTTGGTGACTTAGGTCAGTTAGATTCTGAGTCTTCACTTTCATCTCCTAAAACAAGTGAACATCCTGGTAGAAGAGAAACAACACCTCCTGATTCACATTTCCTTCAAAAATTAGGTGTCTCTCATGCAAGATCAGCTCAGCAATCTATTCCTGGTCCATCCATTTCTGATCACCCTACATCCACTGTTCAAACCACCCCACCTCAACCCACCTTCCTTCCTGTTAATCCACCTCTTGTAAATCCACATCCACCACATATCATGGCAGCATGGTATGCTTCCTTAGTCCTTCCTGTACCATTAGTCAATCTTCTGCAGGACTATCAGTCTAAAATTCCATTATATGATGCTAGCAATGCTACAACTGCATCACAACATATGGATAAAATGAATGGCTACTTTGACCGAAATGAAATTGATGATGATTCTGTCAAGCTTAGATTATTTGCTCAAAGCTTAGGAGAGGAAGTCATAAAATGGTTTAAAGGCTTAACCCCTCATAGTATCAATGATCTCCAAGCCTTTCATCAGACATTCTTAAACAAATTGGAAGAAAGGAAAACCCTCTCCAAGTCCTTTCAGATTACAAGAACCTCCATAGAGACATGGGGGAAAGTGTACAAGCTTATTGTACCAGATTTAATAGTGTATATAATGAACTTTCCCCAGATCTAAAACCTCCACAAGGCTCAGCTTTAAACAAATTTCCTGAAGGTTTTGACCCTGAGATGGCCTATTAGCTGAGAGAGAGAGATCCTGTAACTCTTGAAGAAATGCAACAAGGTGCTCTTGCTGTAGAAGTAAACTTGATGGAGAAGAGAGCGAGAATGAAAAATGAAAAGAGAGTGTCCTTTAGAGAGGAATCTACACCCTCTACTTCCAACTCAAAAATGGAGAGAATGATGGAGGAAATGATGAAGAAAATGAGCATCCTGGAGAGAGCACAAGCCAATCAAAACCAAACTGCTCCTCAAAACAAAAACCAGAACCAGAATCAGAATTTTAGAAGGAACCAACCTCCAAACAGACCTAGGGAAGATGATCAACAGATCACTCCTCCCTTTCATCAAAACTATATAAGTGAGGTTGAGGAAACAGATGAGATAATAGAGGAAGATGATATCAACATGTTGGGGGTAGATAATGATGACTTTGAGATTCATTATGATAGAAAACAAGGTCTTCATACCCCTTATGATGACAACAGAGATGATGATGAAAGTTATTTTCAAGACATGGAAAATGTCATCATAGAGTCTCAAAAATAATATGACCTTAGAAGCAAAACTAGTCAACAAACTCCCAACACCAAAACCTCTGACCAATCTTCACAAAACAGCACTACAACCAAGCCTAAAATTTTCAAACAAAAGGACAAAACAGTGGCTGTGAATTCTGATAAAGGTAGAGAGAAATGCACTCAAAACAATGAAAAACAGAGTGCATACATTAGTAGTACTACCACTTCAGCTAGTACTCCTGTTAAGACCATTTTTTCAAATACGAATAGAACAAATCAGCAAGCTCATGTTGCTGATAGATTGGCAGATAGTAAGGCTGAGACAAGTTCTTCAAAGAAACAAATTCCTTTCAGCCTAGAGTAGGAAATTTCAAAGATTAGAATCTTGGTTCCCCTGATTGAGTTGGCTGCCCAGAATGTATATAAGACCCAAATTTTGAAGGCTTTAAATATTGAGGATAATAATGACACAGTCAGTCTTAATGATGACCAGCCAGAGCTCATTTTTGGTCTTAAGATTGAAGGTATATATCAAGAGGGACCCGTTCCTACCTTTTATGTGAGTTTGAATGTTCATGAAAAAATCCTACATAATGCTATGCATGACTCTGGAGCCTTGCACAACCTTATGCCAAAGGTGATAATGGAAAGGCTAGGACTAGAAATAACCAGACCTTACAAGGATTTATATTCTTTTGATTCTAGCAGAGTGAAGTGCCTTGGCCTAATCAAAGACCTTTGTGTGAGTTTGACCCAAATCCCAGCCAAGTGCATGGTGATGGATGTTGTGGTGGCTGATGTGCCTCCTAAGTATGGCATGTTGTTGTCAAGATCATGGGGTGCCAAGCTGCAAGGTACCATACAGATGGATGAGACATATGCCCCTATCCCTGTCTTTAGCCAGCTTAGAAGACTATACAGAGAGGCACACATGAGATTCATGGTCAGTAGCTCAGAAAAGCCTGAAAATTCCCCCATTTATTCTGTCCATACAGACCTGGATTCGTTTATCTTTTACAATAATGAATCCACAAAGGAGCCAGAGCCAGAACACAGTGACTCAGATAACCAATTAGAGGCCCCTAATCTAGAAATGATGGCAGTTCTAGATATGGAAGAAAACGAGAGAGGAAATTATGAACAGTGCGTTGAAACAAAAAACCAGAGTGAACAAAGCCAAGATGGCAAACAATAGACTACCCCTCACACTCAACTCCATGAAAATCCTGAGGAACGAGACCCAACACAACATGTTACGGATCCCAGAATAGAACATAATGATGAAAAAGGCAATAGGGATGAAAACGATGTTAGCCCTACAAGAAATCCCTTATGGTGCATGAACTTTGACGGGTCTTGCACTAAAAAGAGTGTGGGCGCTGGGGTATGGTTGGTCGACACTGAAAACAATTACTCTGAAAGCCATGCTTTCAGGCTAGATTTCAAATGCACTAACAACATCGCAGAGTATGAGGTTCTCATCCTAGGATTGCGTCTATTAAAAGAACTGGGAGCCAAGAAGATAATTGTTCAGGGAGACTCATAATTAGTCATCAAACAAATAAATGGAGAGTATGTCGTTAAGCATCCTAGACTAAAGGTATACCGAAATAATGCCATAGATTTCCTGAACACGTTTACAAAATATGAGCTCGTGTTTGTCCCAAGGAGTCAAAACATAATTGCAAACGGGCTGGCCTGCACTGCTAGTTCATGTCAAGAATCACCTGGTGATAAACGGATCATCATTCAAACAAAATATAGACCTGTAGTGTCAGATAATGAAAAATATTGGCAGGTCTTTGAGGGCGACAAGCAGATACAGACTTTCCTACTTGGCAGGAACGAATTTGAGTTATCTGACTTACATTCTAAATCCGACGAAAATTGCCTCAACAAAGAGTCCCCTGAGGGAGATAAACTATCCGGTTCCGTGAAAATCAACATGTTAACTAAAAAACTTGGAACTCATACTGAAGAGTACGAGGACGCAGAAAATGAAGACATAAAGGTATTGTCATCAAAGGAATGGAACATACCTAGGGGGTTAGCACCTTTAGAAGACCTGTTTTATTTTAACGACGTAGCAAAGAAACCCACTGTAGAATACACAGAGTCTGATGTCGAGGAATGCAACATAGGCACAGAGGATAAGCCTAAAATGATTAAATTAGCTAGGTCCTTGCTAGCAGACATGAAAATGAAATACATCGACCTATTTAAAGAGTTTGTTGATGTGTTTGTCCGGAGCTATGAAGACTTAAAGGCCTACAATACAGAAATCATCCAGCACAAGATCCCATTGAAAGAAAACCAAAAACCCTTTAGGCAAAAACTGCGTCGAATTAATCCAATACAACTGCCTCTAGTAGAAAAGGAAATCAAGAAAATGTATGAGGCAGGAATCATAGTGCCTGTGAGGTTTTCAGATTGGGTTTCTAACCTTGTAGCTGTGAGGAAAAAGACAGGAGAAATCAGATTGTGTATTGATTTCAGAAACCTTAACAGAGCCTCCCTAAAAGACAATTACCCTTTACCCAAAATGGAACACATCTTACAAAGGGTAGTTGGTTCAAAGAGGATTTCTCTGTTAGATAGTTTTTCAGGGTATAACCAAGTTTTAGTACTCCCAAAAGACCAACTCAAGATAGCTTTCACCACTCCCTGGGGCACTTTCATGTATGTGAAAATGCCTTTTGGATTAATGAATGCTGGGGCCACTTTCCAAAGGGCCATGGACAATGCATTTTCAGAGGAGATAGGGCACTTCATTGTAATTTACCTTGATGACATAACAGTTTATTCCAAAACAGATGAAAAGCATCTTAAACATCTAAGAAAGGTCCTGGAAAAGTGCAGAAGGTTTGGATTATCTTTAAATCCCAAAAAGACAGTGTTTGGCCTTCAAGAAGGTAAACTCCTCGGCCATATTATATCAGGAAAGGGGATTAAAATAGATCCAAAAAGAGTTGAGGGAATACTACAGATTAGCCAACCAAGGAACATAAAAGAATTATAGTCCTTTATTGGAAAGATTAACTTATTGAGGAGGTTTATTCCCAACTTAGCAGAGCTCCTTAGAAACATGACTAATATGCTCAAGAAAGAAGTATAAGTGAAGTGGACTGTAGAAGCCAAAAGATCCTTTGAATTGGTAAAACATGCACTCACCCAGGCACCTGTCCTGATCAGCCCTGACTTTTCAAAGGATTTCCTTATTTTTTCCTTTGCCTCAGACCATACTGTGGCTGCAGTCCTATTGCAGAAAAATCCAGAGGGACAGGAACAGCCTATTTCTTTTTTCAGCAAGGCTTTAAGGGATGCACCCTTGAAATATAACATAATGGAAAAACAGGCCTATGCTTTGGTAAAGGCCTTAAAGGACTTCAGGGTGTATATTCTGCATTCCCACATCATTGCCTATGTGCCTAATATAGTGGTAAAAGACATCTTGTCACAAGACCCAGATGGAAAGAGGGGCAAATGGATTGCTGCAATATTAGAGTATGATTTTGAAATCAAACCCACAAAACTCATTAAAGGTCAAGGCTTAGCTCAATTAATGGCTGAATCTAATCTACAAGCCCTTGAAATTAACATGGTAGATGCCTTGGATGAATAGGAAGAATTACCTGCTCCCACTATCAAAGAGCGGTTTCAAAGCTCACCTTGGTACATTGACATCTTGTATGTGCTTACAAATCTTAATGCTCCTCCTGATTTATCAAAAACAAAGGCAAGGTTTTTAAAGTTGAAAGCTAGGAACTATTGCATTTTAAATGAAGGTTTATATTGGAAAAATACTAATGGTTTATTGCTTAAATTTTTGCCTGAAGTTGATGCAGAGAGGATCAAGCATGAATTCCATGAAGGAGAATGTGGAGGTCATCTCTACTGGAAAACCATAGCCAATAAAATCCTTAGAGATGGCTATTACTGGCCCACCCTCTTTCAAGATGTCCATAAAATGATAGTTTCCTATCACAAATGCCAAATTTTTGAAAGCAAAGGAAAACTCCTCCCTTTACCATTACAACCTATCATTGTTGAAGCTCCTTTTCGACAATGGGGCCTAGATTTCATAGGAGAAATCCATCCTGCTTCATCTGCCCAGCACAAATGGATTCTCACATCCATTGAATACTTCACCAAATGGATAGAGGCCATACCTTCTAGGAATGCCACAGATTTTGTCATTTTAAAATTTCTTAAATATCATATCCTGTCTAGATTTGGCTATCCTAGGAAGATTATTACTGATAATGCTGCTGCTTTTGGTTCCAGAAAGATGATTGATTTTTGTCACAGGTATCAGATTACACTTGGTCATTCTACTGCTTACTACCCTCAAGGTAATGGGCTAGCAGAATCATCAAATAAAATTTTGGTGACCATCATCAAGAAGTTACTTGAAGAAAATAAACAATCATGGAATAACAAGTTGGTGCATGCTTTGTGGGCAGACAGATTGACCACAAAGAAGTCCATTGGAATGTCCCCTTACCAGCTTGTTTATGGATTAGATGCAGTGTTTCCTACCAGCCTGGGTGTACCAGTGATAAAATTGATCCAAGAAATACAGTCAGAAGAAGACAGTACGGTAAGGAGGATCAATCAGACTATACATCTCCAACAGACAAGGGAAGAAGTCTACAATAGAGCTCAAAAGTTGCAAGAGAATATAAAGAAGTTGTTTGACAAGAGAAAAAAAGCTTGTGACTTCAAAATTGGAGACAAGGTACTCAAGTGGGACTCCAAACGAGAATATAAGGGTAAACATGGTAAATTTGACAGTTTATGGCAAGGTCCTTACATGATTCAGTCCACCATTGGTCCAAACGCCTTTTTTCTGCAAGAGTTAGATGGCACAGATCTGTTTGGGGGTCCTGTCAACGGCAGGATGCTCAAGAATTACTACTGATGAGTTCAATTTTAAAAGCTTTCATTTCCATTGTAAATACCATTGCTTTTTTCAGTTTTATAAAGAAAAAATACAAAAACAATAAAAGATAGAAAAGAGGGCAGATTGTAAAAAACAATAAAGGTATAGCCCCATACCAAAAAAGAGAAACAAATCTGAAAGTGTGCAAGCTCAAATGCCACTCCTGAAAAACACACTTCTAATTATTCAAACAGCCTAATCTTGACTAATTAGTTTTAAATTTTCTGCTGATAGGATAGTGAATTCGATTTGCCAAACTGTTTAATCTTGGCTTATCAGTAGATAGATTAGGTTAGAAATGAAGGGTTCAAACATGCTCAAAATCTGAACCTGAGTTTTCATGAGAAATGACTCAAATCTTTCTATTCCTTGAGTCAATAAAGGAGGTGAATAACTGGTTCTAATCAGCTCAAAATATGAACCAGTTGACAAAGGAAAGACAACTCAATAAAATGAAAAAACAGAGCTGTAAAAAGATAAAGGAAGTACTTGAACTGTTAGATCTGAAGCCTTCCATTTTTGCTTTAAATTTTCTACAAAATAAATTTCTATGTGCAGCTTGTTCTTATGGCATAGACCAGCATCAAGTTAGACTGTTTAATCCTGACTTGACTGTTTTTAAATTTTTGTTGTAGAATTTAGAGAATAAAATCTGTTGGACAGTTTAATCCCAACAGATGGTAGATTAGGTAGATAATTATATGGGCTCAACTGCTTAATCTGAGTCCATGGAGAAATAAGGAGTAGAAATAGATTAGACTTCCTGTTTTCAAAAGAATAAATGTTGTAACAGAGTTTTCCAATCCAAGTGCACTCTAAATGAAGAAAAAATGTTAGATCAGTAGGATTGGGTAGGTAGAAAGTTTGTTGATAAAGATCCATTGTTTTTTCAAAAGTTGCTAACATGTTTTCAAAGCAAAAGCAATTCATCCAAGCAAAGAATGCAGCCCAATGGATAAAGCATTGATCAGCCTCCCAGAGGATGCAAGTCTGAAATTCTTGATGCCTTCAGGAAGGCACCATCCCCAAGTGGAGCCACTGTTGGCCACCTATAAAAATTTTTCTATCAAAATGTGGCCAAAACATTGTTGGAGCCTTCAAGAAACAGCTTTTATGCACAATGTTATCTCTTGAAGCCTCTTTAAGACATCATCTCCTCTGTTTCAAATTTTTCATTACTGTTCCCATTTCAAAGCTTAGAAAATTCTACTGATTTCAAAGAGAAAGACTGCTGCAAAAAATCCTTTTTCCTTTTTTCATCCATCTCATAACTAACCTTCATTTTGCTTCCTCTTTCTTCATAAAATTCCTCTATCTTTCCTTTGTTTCATTTCCTCCTTCATAAAAAACCACCTTGCATAGTTTAAAACTCTTTTTTTAAATTATATCGAAACTCTAAAAACCCTTGAAAAGCATTGAAAACTTCATAAAAATTACATTTTTTATATTATGGATTCAAGCCCCCTTGGGCTAGGTCCTTAACCGTTTCCACTACATACGCCTTGGTGCTGGAACCAAGCACTAGCCATCCAAGCGCTTATCGCATTGCTCGACACTGATTAGCCCTGTGCATAAGCCCCTGGCCATATTATCTTCCATAAACCCACGGCCCCGCAGACGGGCGTTGAACCGTATTGCAAATATTTTTCCGCCCCAAACTTCAAACCTTTGTTATAAATTATTTTTCGGGTTTTTAATGTGTTTTGTCGTTTTATTAAAAAGAAAAACCAAGTGGGATTCATTGCACCGCTTTTGCGAGGGCAATGGTTTTTTTCGTTTGGCAGTGATTCCATTCAATGACCGACACATGGCCTCGAGCACTATTGGAAAACCGCCACTCATCGCACGTTAAAGTTAAACTGTGGACTCGGCGCGATATTGATGTGCGTCGTCTGATATGAGGCCGCTCATCGGACGGTGATCGCGCTTGGAAGAAGCCTGACAGTTAACCACGGATACGACGCAGTCATTTAAGCATCTCTGCCATCGATCTGATTTGCAGATCGATGGTCCACAATTCATCGCCCTGATTCCTTCGCTTTGACTTTCCGCCCTCGCTCCCGACCGTCGATCTTTGCACGATCGACGACTCGGATTTAAATTCTTCTTCTGCCTTCCCTTTGAATTCCTCTGATCAATCTCGACCGTTGGATGATGCCATCCAATGGCCATGCTCCCTCCACGTGCCTTCTGAAGCAGCCAACCTTCACATGCAGGATTTTATAACATTTTTTTGTATTTTTGTAGGATTTAATGGTTTTTCCGCCATGCTGAAGAAAATTCACAGGCTGAGGGTGACGATCCTCCCGCCTTTGATTCACCAGAGAAATCATTCGCAGGGTTTAAAATTCACGTTTTATCAATGATTCATGAGGCATTAATGCCATTCAATCCCTGTACAGCCCTGCGCACCAAAAAACACAGTTAATCAAGCACCGATCAAAGAGTATCAGTGTCGAAGACAGAACACACCAGAAACAGGAGATTGAAGACCTAAAACACAGATCTCAAGTAAATTAAAGGTTTTTTAGGGAAAGACAAAGACATCTGTCGAGCCGAGAAAGCCTCCACTGCCATAAGCAAAGGCCAATTGAACCCTCTCCAGCTCCTAAAGACACCTGCAGCCTCACAGGAATCAAAGAAGTTTTAGTCACTACCAGAATAAGAGGTGTTTTCCTAAAGACAACTGAAAAATTAATACAAATCAAAGATCTTATCTCTAATTGTCGGCAAAACTATTTTTAAAGATTAAGAACAGCTCGAAAGTGGATCCTTTTCGATCATTAGGCCTCGAAAGGCAGAAACAGAGTTATGAAGGAGAATTATAAATTATTACATTCCCGCATTATGCCTTGCCTGGTTCCCAAAGGCCAGGAATTGCACTGGTTACATAATTAATGATACTTGACCCCTGGGAAATCCTCCCACCCCCTCATTCTTCTATAAATACTTCTATAGAAGATGAGCCAATGTTGGTCTCTGGACATCTGAATGCATGTAATAGTTCTCTGAAGTTACTGATGCCCTGTGTGCAATTTGAAGATACATAAGCTGATATGAGAAGTTTGAAGTTGTAGACACCCACCGGGCTTGCTAATTGTAACTGGTTTGAACATCAAATACAAGTTTTTGATTCATGGGATCCTGATTTGTGTTAATGGTGATGTGTTCCTCACTGTCAATTGTTATTTTCTTTAATGTTTTCACTCTATTCACTTTCTCTGATAAGGAACAAAAAACATAGAGCTAGGACTTACTCTCAACGGTACCCTACTCTTACTGAAAGCTTTATTTTCTATGTTTTCTTCATTTGAAAGTTCTCTTGAAAGAGTATATTAAAGCAGGTTGGTTTCAAAGAACTTTCCTGATCTAGATTTCTCTTTGTGATGATTATCTACGTTTTCCTTTAGAATATGCTGAAAGCAGGTTGGTTTCGAAGCAATCATCTGATCTTAAGCTATTCTAATTGTTTTAAAAATGTTTTTAACTGAAAGTACTTCAATGTAGGGTAGTTTAAAAGCACTTACCTGATCTCAGAATACTTTTGTGTTTTTTTTCTCTAAGTACATGCCAAAGCAAGATAGTTTTAAAGCACTTACTTGATCTCAGGTTGTTCACTATTCTTCTTTTGTGTTCTCCATTTCCTATCTGTTGCATTCCATACAATCAACTTAAGATATCCTTTGACATAAGTGACTTGCCCCATGGATCCTTCTTGAAACTTTTTGTCCAATTAAAATCCTCCTATGACTCCATAGCCCAATGGGTTAAGCTGTTTTTTACCCTTTCTATCAGCCGAATCATTCCTTCATTTGCATACATCTTCACCCTTTATTATGAACTGCCTTCACCTTCATCATGTCTTTGCCCAACCAAAACAAACAAAACAAACCCATGCTCTTCATAACTATCCTAATATCACATTTCAGGCTTTAAAGAACACATCTTTAAACTCATTCATAGAGAGATCCCTCTCTGGATTCAGGAGGGCTAGATCCTTGAATCCCAAAGTGGTTTGATGTTGTCTTATCTTTTGGTTTTTGTCAATGGCCAAAACATAGGAACCCCAACATCATGTAGACAGACGGATGGGGAAAAAAGGAGATAGTAGCTTTGTGATCATGGTTAGATGGAGTGGTGGTTTTCTAATGTTATATGCCTTCTTGATATGGGCTTTCGACGATGGCATTGATTCATTGCTTCAAAATTCATTACCCAACACAAGAAAGATGCAATTTTTTGGTCATTATAGATCTTTCTTCCCTTCTTCGTCGTCCTTTTTCTTTATTACTTTAGGTGCAAAACATATGTATATTATGATAATTCTTAAGTGTTCTTCAAAGTGATGGAATTTTCCTCTATATATATTGATTCAGGAGGTTGAATGGGTGGCTTTTGGAGCAGGGATAATTTTAGGGGCGAGTTTTAGCCCAAAGGTGAATTTTAATGGAGGCTCAGGTCGACTTGTTTCCAAGGAGGGAAGACTTGACAATTTGGTGGACTTTCACTCAATATAAAATTAATTTTCTTTTCTTTATAAAAGTAAAAAATGGGACTTGACTACAATACATTTTTCTTTTTTACTCATAATAAATTATTTTTTACTTTTTTCACTCTATAAGCATTAAGAACATGCTTTTACCAAAAATAAAATAATAATAATGAATATAATAAATATTTTTTATGAAGAAATTACATTACCTTATGAATACTGACACTATTTATATTTTCAACATTCCCTCTTAATTAAGGAGGTATTCATAATGACACAAAATGATACTCTTAAGTTTAAATATTCATATAAGAAAGGATAAGGATCGATAAGAATCAATGATGATTTACATCATCATAGACAACATTGTCAAAATATCAAGGCCTTGACTAACAAGCTCAATCTCTCCACTAGATCAAAGAAAAATGTTGGGAGGCATAGATTTGAACACCACTACCTCTCTAGGCACATACCCCACTCAGGTTTTCACCAGGTATTTCTTCACATGACCATTTCCTAATCCATTTTCACAATACTTGAGACCTAGAAATTTCGGTCCTCTAGACTATTCTTATCTTGGATTAATGTACTTGACTTAAGATGGTTAGTCCAAGTCAAAGTAAAAATCCTAAAAAAATATTAGTCACGGATGATTATCCAATCCACCATTATCCCTACCAATGTTCTTTACTAGGCTTATGGTTGTTATTATTGGCCATATTACATCACACTTGGAGAATACAATGTACACCCTCACTCCCTCTCAACCAGGGAGGACATCCTCACTCCCTCTTAACCAGGGAGGAGACATTCAAAAGCCTAAGCTTGTCTAAAAATTCCATGAAAGGAACTTCATCAATTCATCAACTATTGGTTATTATGTGGATATTTTTTGTAGCCTATTAGCTTCTATCAACATCGTACTCTTGAATCATAAAGCACCTCGACCTTTCTGGTCCTCTGACAATCTTCATGCAACTTTGATTAATTGAATCCAATATGTCATCAAGTAGTTCATTAAATACCTTACGGATCCAAACTTATTCACCTTCACATAATTTTTCTTCATGCTCTTCCAAGAAATCATATCAACTCCCAATCATCAGTAGTGTCTTTATCAGCATCAACCCAATCAGTATGTTCTTGAATCAGGGAACCAATTAGCTTCGAGTAGCATTGTATCCATCCAAAATCTTACAACTCCCTCTTTCCAGCTGAGGTAAGTGAACTTGTTTCATTTTATGCTTCCATCTAATCGACTTATTTGATGCGTACATAAAATTGTTTCCTTCTTCTTAACATTCATGCTTTTCCATGTTCTTCCAATTCTTTGATTTGTTAGTAAATTTTAGATAGTTATTGTCTTGGCCTGCAAGCTTTATCAGAGGAATAAGAAATAATAAAAAAATATAGGCAAAGTACAAAGATAATAGAAATAGTGGTAATCAAGGGGATGTAGAGTACTTGTATTTTTTTAAGAAGGTCAACTTCCTCTTAATATTAGATCTATTCACCAACCTTTTTCCCATATAACCATGATGTCATTCCTGTCATTTTCAAGAGCTAGGTTTTATTTCAATAGTGGAAATGATTAGTTAGGGTTTTGTTCCTAGAGTTTTTTAAATCAAACCTTTGCTAGGGTTTACAAACCCTAGATTATACAAAGACTTCAATTTGTTGTTTAATATTTTCTAATTCTACAAGCACATTAATGTGTTAACTTCAAACCATAGAAAAAACCTTTTATATGAGAGATGGAATTTATTAAATTTATAGATCTCATAAACCTAGTCTTTGTATGTAAGGAAAAAATTCAGATGCTAACATAATAATGATCTCTAAAATATATCTACACAGGCCCCTTTTATGATGTATTATTATCCTTGAGAGATCATTATCTTAGCACTATATGTACTACAATTTATTGCAAATTAACAAAGTTTATACGTATCTTTTTTAGTCTTACCTTATCCACCCCTGCAAAAATTTGATGATTGTTCTTCAGTTGGTGTACTTCGACACATGTAATTTATATCTTTATTTTTCGAACTAGAATGTTGTCCATAGATTTTTATTTTGATCTACAAGCAATGTTAGTTGACTTGGTTCAAATAGTTTGCATGTACATAGACTATAGACATAGTTTTAGTTTTTCCATGATATTTAGTCCTCCGCACATGTCACTGAAATGATGAGTCCATAACACATTTTCATATAGACTTTGACCTTTACATATGAACTTTGTACTTTAGGCCTTTGCATAGGTTTCCATAGATCCCTGATTCTTCCACAAAGAATTTCATCATTTGTATTTTTCAACTCGTAAATTTTGAATGCCATTGTATAGCCTTTAATTTATCATAGAGATACATTTCATACTCAATATATTTTATTTTCCACAAATTCGGCGTTGGATGGTGTTTTCATTGATGTTAACCCTAGGGTTTGACCAGGTTTGACTTTGACTAAAACACTAATCATTGACATCAAATTGATAATGAGTGCTTCTTATAATTTTTTGGATTACATCAAGTTGGAATTTCCAATGTTGGATAGTTGAAAACCCAGGTCCTAGGGTTTGGGTTCCCTGAACTGAGGACATACACGCAATTTTCAAGGGTTTTTCAAGTGGAAAATAATTGAGTTTTGATTGTAGAACCAAGTCATGGGATTCTCCACGTCTAGATGTTTCCAATGGTATGTGGTACACCCTAAGTGGCCTCCTGCTTTGAGAGATATTCATGTTTAAAGTTAATGACCCTAGTTTATGGGCTAAAACCCTAAGGGGAGGTGACTTGGAATATCTTTATTAGTTGTCATGCATTTAATATCGCACATAAGTTTTCCTTTCCATGTTTAAAGGAGTAATCATATTGAGGTAGGCATTACAAATATTTTTTCACCCATAAGAAGTACCATTCACAATTTAAAAGACTAAATCCCTCGCCATAAAGTTTAGCTGTCCTCTTACTTAGGGATTAAGGTAACCTATTTTTTTAGATATTTCAATATTTAAAAGGATTTTTAGACGCTGAAGTCTCCTCCAACGTTCAAATTTATAGCCCCTCCTTATTCTAATCCTTTACTATAAAAAGGATACCTAATGTACTCCCATAACACATCAAATCTCAATACATGATCTCATATTTTGGCTCTGAGATTCAGCCTACTTGTGGAAGAAATTTTCGATCTATCTGAGGAATTGCATAAGGTAAGGTTTTATTTTTTATTTTTTATTTTTGTTTTGAAATTCTTTGGGATTCACTTGGATATATTGATCTATTGAGATTGCAACAAGATGATGAGCTTAGTGGAAAGAAGTCGCCTTCACTAAGTGGGCCCACAGGCTATTTTTGGCGCAAAGTCTATTTTTAGACTATGTCTATTTTTAGACATATGGATCATGTTCTATGAGTTGCAGGATGTTATTTGTGGATGGTTGGTAAAGTTGGAAAAAATAGATGGACTTCTATTTTTAGACATATTGGGTGGAATCTATTTTTAGATTGCCAGTCTAAAAATAGATATGTCGAATATTATTAGCTCTTAATAATATTTGGACTATAAACATTATCTTATTCTCTTGGAGCACTTCAGTTAAGTGAAAAGATGTGGCACAGGAGTTGACAGAAGGAATTACGCTATTCCTGAGGGTTAAGTGGAGCTATTGCATGGATACTTCGGTTAGAACTCATGTGAGAGAGTTTGGTGGAGTTGATTGAGGAGTTAATGGAGTTGTGTTCAGTTTAACTAATCTAAACATAGTTGAGCTAGTTGTATTTAGTCTAACTGATTAATACACTAGTGAAGAGTGGTGTGAATTAATTATTAATTAATTCACTAATTATAAAATCATTAATCAACTAAAGAATACATCAGTTAACTTTAGTGCATGGATAGTTTCAGTGGAGACCAGTGCAGAGATAGGTGAAAGAGCAGGTTAACTATCAGTTGTGACTATACTGTTGCATATTTGCAACAACCAATGATTGGAGGAGCCCATGAGGATTGCGTAGTACAAGCCAGGTGGTTCAAGTTATTTAATGAGCCATCCTACAGCATTGATTACGCAATAGAGGCTGGCTATCAGGTGGCAGAGATTGGAGCATGTGTTTTGCTAGATCTAGCTTGATTAGTGTGTAGCAATTGGAGGTTGTGTTGAGAGCTTGTGAGGAGCTTTGTAAAATGATTGTTACATGATCTCTATGACATATAATATACAGATAGTTGGGGTTTTCAGCTTTAAGCTTTCCCATGAAATGTTGTGTTCATATGTGTGAATGTTTATGGTTTTTATTTCCGCATGTAATGATCAATGGTAGAAGAGATTCTTTATTGTGCATGAAGTTAAAATAGTGTGTGATCAAGAGAATCTCGGTGAATAATATATCAGTTATTCAAATTTCTACATGATCTAGCAAGTTTGAACTTATTCTCTCTGCAAATCAGCGAAATTTTTGAAGCACTATGGCATGACTTTTCTAAGGAAGTGAAGTGTCTTATTAATCTAAGTTGGAGCATCCATTTCAGGAGTAGTTAAGGTTTGAAGCACTAATTTTTACCACAACCATCAAGCTTGGTACCTCGACCTCAATTCAAGACCCTATTACAGCTACAAGTACTAATTTTTTTCCCTCACTCAAATGTATTTCATACCTCGACCTCACTAGATGTCTCCTTCCTTAATAATGGATATTTGTAGGCATTATGTGGTAGTCAAAACAAAGGTTATTCATTTTTTTTAATTGAGCATTTTCTTGTGTACAAGGGTAGGTCTTTGGTTGTGGATATTTGGCCCTATCTAAGACACAAAAACCAAAAAAACAACCTATTGTGTTAACCTCTTCTAACTCTTGGCTCCCTAATTTCTTACAAGATCTCGGCATTTATTATTTCAGGTCTCATACTTGTGTATTAGGGCTTGAGTATCGTTTCTAGACTAGGGCATCAAGCTTCTTTTCATATCTCGGGTTTCAGATCTCTGTATTAAAGGTTGAGTAACATACTTAGAACCATTACCAAGTATTCATTAGGGCCTATTGGGTTGTAGTAATTAAGGCTCTCATTTTTTTATCATTGTAGTAGTATAGGTTCATATTGATCTTGCAAGGTTTTCATATTCAAGAGCTAAAACTACAATTGAAGCATTGTAACATTTGTTATAAACACTTATGACAGTCTCAATAGTTTTCTTCATACCAAGGATAGAAGATGACATTTTTTCACCTACATTTGTCAATATATGACAACAATTCTTGCCATAATCTCATTACGTATCAGTGACTATCTTCAAAAATAAACTAAGCCAATCATTGACTTCAAATTCTAAGTTGAATTGAAAATACATTGTATAAATTCTTGATATATATATAATACCCTGACATTACTTGAAATTTTGACACATGGACTTGAGTTATTTTACACAGTGACATACCTTATGTGATCTTGTCATTATGTTGCAAAAAAGTGAAAACCGTGACATGATTTTGACATGAATATTTTAAAATGATACCTTAATTATGATGAGATTTAATGTGATAGTTGAACAAAGCAGTGAGACTGTGAGAGTAACCTATATGATAGTTGAGTCTTGGTGCATGATCCGATATATGCAGTGAACTAATATATGAATATTTGTTGATATGACAATGAATATATAACCCATTACTTACAGTGAATTTACAAGTCCTACAAGTGATGTGACTTGACTTTATGTGATCAACTAGTATATGCAGTAGAATTGTTAATAACTTGACATTGACTCACTACACAGACTTGACAAGTTGGATTTGACTACAAATTGACAACATAAATCTGACCCACCAATTACAAGGACAATATTGTGATGTTGACTTAACTTACTGTATAGATAGAGTTAACAATGACCTATATCTGACATAGAGACTTGATAATATGACACGACAATGATACTTATGACATCAATAATGATGATCTAACCTAATGACTACATTTATATTATTATATCTATAGTTCAATGTTATGGTAATGAAGACTTAAAATGGAATTGACACTTGGTTTGGACAATAGACTTGATGGTGACATTAAAGACTTGACCTGTTAGACCTGGTCTCATTTTGACATAGACTTATATACCTGTAGTAACTTGACTTGACATAGTGACTTAGCACCTAACTCTTAACAAGTGATAATAACCTTGTTTTACAACTAATTGACATGGGACATGGATTAAAATATATGATTTTTCATCAGTAATAGAAGTGAAAATACATATGTTGGTAGCCCTCCTTGGGTCAAGTTTGAGAGCATTGGAAGCGGGTCATAGGAATGGCCTGAGACATCTTGTTTGATTCAGTGATGTTGGTAGCCAACATTGTAAGCACATGAACACTCATATGTTCATGTGCAATGCAATCATTCAATAGTAATGTATAGTGGCATATGTCAGCAGTGATGTGTAGTGGTCAATGGTAGAAGATTTTATAGTGATGATAAATGGTTAGCTTGTGAAGTAATCAGTTGATTTGACAGTGTTGGTTGCCAAGCTTTGATGGGCAGTGTTGTGATCAGTTTGTGCAACATAGTGCAATGATTATTTTGGACAGTTTTGTGCAGTGATTAGTAGCTACCAAGATTTGACAGGTTATTTAGTACAACAATATCTTATATTCAACTACCTTATATTGATTCAGAGCATGGGGGGATCTAGTCTAAAAACTAAGAAACTTTATCTGATGGCTCTTCGAGGTGATTGGAGACACCTTCAGGTAATGGCCTAAGAACTCTTCAGGGTGGCAAGGTGGTGCTAGGGTAGGTCGTAGCCTGCACAGGGTGTGTGTCTTCCTTTTAGTTGGGGCTGATAAATTATAGGGAAATGAAGCATACTTATGACAACATCTGGTAAATATAATGTTGGGGCACTCATCAGGTTGTGTCCTAGCTCACAAGGTGTTGGGGCATCCTTCCAGTTGCAGTAGAATATTAGGGTGTAGTAGCATCCTACATGTTGTAGCCTGTAAATGAGGGGGTTGTGTTCTTCTTCAGTTGTGGCTGAGAAGTTGATGTAATTAATTTTTCTTTAAAAGAGAAGAAGAAGACAATTACTTAGAAGCATTCGATAGATTTTTACCCAAAGGGGGTTTTCCACCTAAAAATATTATGTCTATTGTCTCTCTCTTTCTACTTTATTGTATGGTGTTGTTTACTGCTTTTTCTATTTAATACTGAATAATAATAATAATTTTGAAGATTAACTAATACTTTGAAAAAAATTAATAAATAATATTGATTCAGCCCCCCTAGCCCCTTGTATTTCCAACATTCAGATGGATAAGGCTTGATGTAGATTGTATACAAACTTTAAATCTATATGATTATAGTCCCCTTCATTTCATAATTTCATTGCACTATTTTTGTCATGCTTCAAAAATATGTTATGTATAGTTATATGTATATGAGACATCCCATGCACTTAGAACTCGAAACCATACAGTTGTAAAACAATGCTATCACCTTGACAGTACTAGCGTCGTTCTTTGAGGAGACTCGGCCCCCAAATATTCTAGTTTTCACAGTGTCACCATAGTGCCATAGAAGGTTGAGATGTATTAGTAAAATTTGGATATCATAGAGATATGATAGATATGTCACAACTTTAATTTGGATGTCTTTATAACTTTTGTCTTAGATGGATTATGAGAGAGTCGTGTTTCCAAACCTTGTTCAATCCCTGAAGCGTTATTGTTCTATTACACAGATTTTACTCTCCCTTTCATAGATTGATTTCTTCCATGCTCAGATAGTTTATGGTGTCCCTTGAATATTATAGAGATGAAGCTTGGTATCAATGCTAGCTTCATTATAGAGAAATATACCACAGGATATGTCCACAAGAACTTGCATCATGGAGAGATATGTCACCATACAGAGAAATATGTTATGTCACAATGAATTTGCTTCAAAGAGAATTTATATTGCCACAGAGACTCGCATTACATGTCCATAAGAGTTTGGGTTATCATAACAAGAACTTGCATTGTATTTCCACAGGAATTCGCATCATCTTCATATAATAGAAAATTTGCATCATACACAAAACTCACATCATATATATAGGAGAAGAATGTGTATCATGTACAGGAACAAAACTAACATCACATTCAACCTTCAGTCTTCACATATTATAGATAATTTATGCTCATAATATTCATAGATATACCTCAAATACTTCCTTACATGCCTCAGAAACTCTATGCCACATACTTTTGATTTCTTTGAATCATAGTTCTACTTTTAACTTTTAAGGAGATATATCACATTACCATAATGTGCCATAGATAAATTTTCATATCGCAGTGCCATATCAAGCTCGAATATCATAAAAATTGTCACATGTAAACTCGAATATCATATGAATAGTGCCCCATATTTGCATTAACTTTGTCTCAATTCATATTTCTATCATACCATAGAAAAAATGGATTTTCTATCACACAGTTTTGATCTTCATTGTCACATATAATTATGATCTTCTATATAGTCAATTCAGATCATTTCCATTGATTTGGATTGTTCACAAATGCTACCCTAGGTTCGGATTCCTCACAACATGTTCAGATTTCTTTCTTTTATTGGATTTGGATCTCTATATATTTCCTTCCTATGCTCGAATTTCTTTCATATTTAGCCCTACTTAGTGCTCTTTTATTCCCCATAGCTCTGAAACATGTTGAAATACAAAAAGATGATATAATTTATTTCATGGTAATTACTTGTCACTGACATGTATTATTTTCTTATGATTTTTTTTACTTGTTTATTTATGTCATCAAGCAATTTCACATTAGCAAACATAAATAACATAATGCACGAGAGACAAGAGACACTAGAAATTAGGCTCCAAGCCAAGGAAAAACAACACAAGGGAGATAACCCAACAACAATCCTTCTTTTATAGAATCAGATCAAAATGAGATATCTAAGATTATTCCACCAAAATCCAAGTCCAGCCCTCCTCCAAGTCACCTCCAAATTCAAATTCAACATAGGTTAAACTAGTCATCTTCTTGAAATCTAGCTCCTGAAATTTTGAGCCTTCCTAAAACATCGCTCCTAAAATTTTGAGCTTGCAATAAGCTCTGGAATTTAGCCCTTTCCTCACAGAAACTCTTCCACATGTGTGAGTTCTTCCTTCCCTTCTTATTCATTGTTTGTATTCATTAGTTTAGGTGCAAAATATATGTATGACGATAATTCTTAAGTGTCCTTCAAAGTGATCGAATTGTCCTCTATATATATATCTGTCCAGGAGATCGAATGGGTGGCTCTTGGAGGCCCAAGCTAGATTTTTCCAAAGGAGGGCTGATTTGAAAATTTAGTGTACTTTGACTCAATATAAAATTATTTTTCTTTTCATTACAAAATTCCAAATGGGACTTGACTCAAATGCATTTTTCTTTTTTACTCGTAGTAAATTCTTTTTCAATTTTTTGACTCTATAAGCATGAAGAACATGCTTTGACCAAAAATAAAATAATAATAATGAACATAATAAATATTTTTGATGAAGAAATCTCATTACATTATGAAGACCGATACTAGTTACATTTTCAACAGGTTCCACATCAGGAAATGGCTTGTATAAAATTTCCTAGACTACCATTGGATTTCTAGTCGAGGTCGACTCTCTCAACCATAGGCAACATGATTGGGAAGTTTATGTTCTTAGATGACCACAATATTAATGGAATGGATAAGCGAATGGCATGGATCTTAATTGAGTTTGATTTCACAGGTGGCTTTACATAGGCACTTGACTTGGTGTAGGGTGACTAATCCTTCAGGAATCAGATAGATTATTGGAAAATATTGTGTAGATGTCTGGGTCATTACCTTATCGGGCATCTAATTTCCTAATGTGCATGTTATTTCAGGTTGAATCATCAGTTTTCATAGCAGGCTTGGGGTCTATGGTTGGATGGTCTTCATGGGGATTTGTAGTCTGATGGGGTGCAGTCAGATGGTATCCACGAGACACTAGAGGATTCAAGTACTTGTTTTTTCCAAAGTAGGATTCAAGTACTTGTAATAACCTACCTGTAGCTATTTCTCATTTTCATTCTATTGTGTCTACACATGGTCATGATAAAAATTATGCACATGGGTCAGGAGGAAAGGGACATATAGTATCAAATACTTGTTTGAATCCTTTAACTAGAGTGAGTAATTGTGGGATATCCATTATATTCACCTAAAATTCCCTGTTGGAGTCCATCCCTTCATCTTCCATGCCTCCTAGTCATGAATTTCCCTTGGTAAATGAGGATTGTGTGCCTAGGTAGCCACTCAACCCTTCTCATGGTTCCTGTAATCCTCCTATCCATAATGGTAATTTAGGGTGTCAATCATCTCTGAATAATTACATTGGTAGTGATATGGAGTTTTTAATGCATAATAAAACATTGGAAATGGTACCCCTTACCATCCATAATTCTATGCCATCGAGGGACTCTTTAACCTTTAGTCCTCAGTCTAGGAATAATGTGACCATCTGAAGAAAAAGGGGTGGTAAAAATAAAAATCCTTTGTCTAGAATTGATAACTCCACTACACTTCCATTAAATTTTTTGGATGGTCAGGAATATTTATTCATTTTAGATACATTGGATTATCCTTCCTGGGCCCTTAGAGATTATTTTCCTCAAAAAAATCTCCCCCCATGAAGATCTTGTTTTTAAACATTTGGGTACAAGGGGTGGAAACAAAAGATTGGCCCTTCCTCACTTAATTATGGTCCACAAACCATCTATCCTTCTATTTCATGAAACTTTGGTAATGGGGAAATGCATGGGCATATTTCTTAAAAATTTCTTCAGGTTGGAGGGTGTGCTACTCATGTTGATGGATTTTCTAGTGGATTAGCAGCTATGTGGAACCCTCAGAAATTTAATTTCTTGGCATACAAAACATGTGTATGGATTCTACTATATATATTTACCATAGGGTTGTCTCATCAACTTTTATAATTAATATACACTCAATATGGGTCTTGGATTTGTTTCTGGAATCGGTTGGAGGGTAGTCTATTATTAAACATTGACTTGTTTATCATTTGTGGTGATTTAAATCTGGTTGTGGGTGAAAATGAAATTTGGGGCAACAAGAGTAAGATGGACCCACTAGGGGGTCCTTTAAGGAACTCTTTGAGCATAATCATATGGCGTACATTGTACCAGACCCTATTATTCCCACTTGGCGGAATGGCCAAATTGGGTCTGAGGTGATTACAAAGCACCTGGATCTATTTTTGGCACATGAGAACCTAGTGGAACGACTCTGCCATGTGCAAATGGGTTATACCAGCGAGTTTATCGTACCATGAACCTATCTTCCTATAATGAAATGGGGACTCTGTTTAGAGGGGATTACCATATAAATTCAACCATTCATGGCTTGTGGAAAAATAATTTGATTGGTTGGTGCAAAATACATGGAAAAATCCCGTTGAATTTATAGAGCAGTTAGAAATGGAGGTGGTGTGGCGGAAAACCGATATGGGAAAGGATAAAAGGAGGTTGCATATCAAGGAACTTGGTGATATTGATAATAATTTCATGGAATAATACAATGGATTACTTCTCGGCTGCACAAAAAGAGTTGGATTTGGCCCTAGAAGAACAAAAAAGGAATATCTTGTCACTTCAAGCGGAAGAATGGCAACTAAAGAGTCATACCATTTGGATCACAAAAGGGGGAAAAAATAGAAATTCATTTCATCAATATGATACTAATAGGAGGAGACATAACACAATATGGGGATTGAAGGATTCTGCAGGTCAGAAACTGAACTCAAAAAATGAACTTCATTAGGAAGCAGTAAATTATTTTGGAAGGGTGTATCAAGCCAGGACCAAAGTGGACTTTGAAAATAAGCCATAAAATGTCATCCAAACATATTCAAATATGTTTAATGAAGAGGATAATAATATTATTGAGAGGTCGATCCAACTTGAGGAGCTTGTGACAGTAATAAAGTCATTTAAAAAGGACAAATGTTTGGGCCTGAAATAGTGGAAAATGGAATTGTTTCTACATTTCATGGAAATTGGAGGGTTGGATCTACTGTAGATGGTTGAAGAGTCTCAGATGCAATGCAACTTTTTTCGGTGTTATAAATTCATCTTTAATCACATTGATCCCCGAAAGCATCATAGGAAAATACTTTCGTGGATTACAGGCCAATTTCATTGTGTAATAAAATATACAAGCTTATTTCCAAAATAATTTCTACGCACAGTAAATTTTCACTCTCTAAATATATATCGCTAGAATAATTTGGCTTCCTGGAACATCGGTAGTTACAGTATGATGCTGCTATCGCGCAAGAATGCCTACATTCCATCAAGGTGAAAAAAAGGTCTTCAATATGAATTAAAATATACTTGATAAATCATATGAGTATGTGGATTGGGTATTCTTGCATATGGTTCTACACAAGACCAACCTCTCTGTGGGGAATGTTAATTGGATAATGGCATTCATAAATTTTGTCAATTATGTGTTCCTCATAAATGATTTCCCTTCGTATTTATTTACTATGTCATGCGGACTTCGACGGGGATGTTCTCTTTCCCCTCTCTTATTCTTATTGGTGATTGATGGTTTAAGTAGGAAAATTACAGAGGTACATAATTGTGGTTTATTTTTGGGTTATAAGATCACTTGTAATGTTATTGTTACCCATTGGATCTTCGTGGATGATGTTCTTATTATGTGGATTATCTCGGTTTTCGAATGTAAATACATGCAGATCTTATACTCCTTCAGGGATGCATCAAGGCTTTATTTAAATAAAATAAATAATATGTTAATTGTAGGATCCCTAAGGGAGAATTATGTGGTGGAAATTTCTATATTTTTTGGGATAGAATCAGTGCCACTTGATGGTGGTTTCAAATAATTGGGTTTCATTTTGAAGCCCAACAATTATGGTGTTTGGGAATGGTGAGGTTTGCTGGAGAAATCTGAGAGGAAACTATCTGTATGGTCATGTTGTAGCTGCTACAACCACCCTCCAAAAATTTTCCCATGCTTTTATTTTGGAGTCCTCCTTTCTATCCACAGGAGATTATATTTTATTTTCATCAAGTATTCATGTTATGATTAAGACTTATCTTTTCATGTTGTGTTTGTGATGAGTTTATCCTGGTTTGATACTTTTCAGACACAAGCTAACTCTTGACTTGACCTTGTAGCATTGTCAGTATTCCCTCCAGAAGAAACTTCACAATCTTGGAAGGAAGGTCAGCCTTGAGGATCTCAATTATGCAACCCAGATAGGAAGTCCAACCTTGAGCTCAAAAACTACACAATTTTGGGGGACAACTTGACCTTAAGCTCATAAATTATGCAAAGGATCCATTGAGCTTAGAAACTGCATAATGCATTGAGTCAAGAAGTTTCCCAATCCATGGGAATTATGTAATATTTCTTGTCAATGTGCATGTGCGGTGTCCTGAAAAATTAAAAAATCAAAAATCAACCCTAGAAAATAGGAAGTCATTAATTAGTTTCCCGAAGGTGGGACGGTTACTATTTTTGGCTTTTCGCCAAGTGTCACTTTTTCCTTTATTTTAGGCATGTGCGTCATAAAACGTAATCAACTAGGATCTATATAATGGATTCCCCTAGATCTCATTTTTGCATTCAATCTTGTAGCTCTATCCTTCCCAAGGAGATCAAGGAGCCTTTGGTGGAGTTTGTGTCGCTTTTCCAAGTGAGTTTTGCTTTTGTCATCTTTTGTCACTTTTTTCTGTCATTTTTTGTCGTTTCGCTTCTCTGAGTCTTGTGTCACTTGTTTATTTTCATGGTTTTTGGAGTTTTACTTTATATTAGCTTGTACAAGTGTTGGTTCAGTACGTCGTTCACCTTTTACAAGTGTCACATTAGTTTTCTTTTTTTTCCCACTAGTGGTCGTCATTTTGGCGACTCCCCTATGCTTGTTTATTTCCCTTTTGCATGTTGATCTTCTGCACTTCGTTTGCACTGATTTATCCATCCTTAGTCAAATCATCACTCTAAATTTAACCATCACTCAAATCTTTCGGTTTCCCATACTTTTTCCAGGCATATATGCCCTTCCCTTGACCAACAGTTTCCTTTTCTAGCTAGGAATTGCGCAAGTCCAAGGCTTAAGTTGTCTTCTTGGCCTCTATGACAGTGCAATGTGTAGTACCAGGTTAACCCAACTATAAATTGTGCAGTTCCATGGCTAAATCTTATCCCTTGGCCACTAAGATTTTGAAATGCGCAATCTCTCCCTCAGTCTTCCAAGGCTGAGACTGTGCATTACACAGTCTCAACCTCAAGTTGCTCCCCTGGCTTTTGAGACTACGCAATGCGCAGTTCTTCCAACTAGTCCCCCCTCCCTTCACCTCAATAATTACGCAATTGTTCCCTTTATTCATGTGGTTTTGTTGTGATCTTTCTTTGTGATTCATTTTACAGAATCTAATTCATCTTTTCCATGAGTACATTTTCATCCTATAGGTGTTGTTGTCGTTGAGCACGTCTCTTCATCAGTCACTATCATCATGGAACCAAAGATATTTTCTTCAAAGGATACCTCTGAAAGTAGTACTAGAGAGACGGTTGAGAGTAATCTAATGAACCTACCCATTTTCACAGGTATTAAATTGTTCATAAAAAAGGAGTTAGATATCACATGGCATAAAGTAAAGGTAGCTTTCTCAGCAAGAAGATTCAAAGCATATCTTGAGGACTAGTACTAGGTAGGTGTATATCAATGTCCAAAAGTCAGGGTTACATAAGTTTTCATGTAGGTATTCAACTTTCCCATGTGCAGACATTGCTAACTGGATAATTTCACATATAGATTACTTTGAAACAATGTCATCAGATAAAATCTTGCTTCTTTTCTGGCACCAGATTACCATCTCATGTACCACTTACCAGAGTCGGAAAAACTCAAAGATTCTTACTTCTATTGTAGGTTTTAACCCTGTACATAAATTATTTTCAAAAAAATCTTAAAAACAAAAAAATAAACAATAGCGAGAGCATAAAACATAAAACAGATAAACACATATATTTTCCCCTACATCCCAAATCGGGACGAGCACCTTGATTTTTCATTTTTATTCCTTTTAGTGTTACAATACATATATATACATGTTGAAGCATACATAAACCCCAATCCATTAACCCTGGATTAGAACATAATCGTAGTTCCCTTGACCGGATCTACAAAATACCAAGGGTCGAAAACCATCATGCCCCAAAACCATGTGCAAACCCATGCACAAAACCATGGGCGGGTCCGCCCACCGGAAAATAAGGACCAAAAAAAATTTAAGGCAGCGGCGGCAAGGTCGATATCCCCCCCGCGCTTGACTAGTCGTGGAAAGAATATAACACAAACCCAACATTCTCCCACTTTTTGTTTTTCTTTCCACATAGCCACGGGGAAAGTGAGTCAGACGCTTGACTTTGCAACACCATTGCTGCAGAGAACATGAGTGCTCACGAAGTTGTTAATTCATGCAGCATTCTTCAAAGTGTCCACCTTTACCAACAACACCCTTTTAGCCTCAACCATTAAGCTCACAAAAGTATTGAACATCAATGTGCTTTGTCTTTGAATGATAAGCAGGGTTCTTAGCCAAGAAAATTTCACTTTGGCTATCACAGTCTATCCTTATAGCTTGTTGCACCAACCCCATACTTGAACACAATATTTGCAACCAAAATACTTCCTTGCTTGCATGAGTGGCTGCCATGTATTCTACCTATGTAGTTGAAAGAGCCACTACAGACTGTCTTTTACTCATCCAACTGACTGCACCTCCAAATAGGCTAAACACATACCCACTTGTAGGTATTCTTTGGTCTAGATCTCCAGCCCAGTCTACATCAACAAAACCACGAATGTCCAACACTCTTTCCAATCCTGGTCTTCCCTGGTAGCACAATCCATAATCACTAGTGCCACGCAAATATCTGAAAACCTGCTTCATTGTTGTCCAATTCTCCTTCCCTGGGTTTGACATAAACCTGCTCAATACTCCCACTGAATGTGCAATGTCTAGTCTAGTACAGACCATTGCATACATCAGGCTACCCACTACACTTGCATATGGAACACGGGACATATCCTCCTCTTCTTCTTGTGTCTTGGGACACTGTTCAGCAGAAAAATTTACACCTACAGGAATAGGAACATTCACCGGTTTACTATCTTGCATATTGAACCTTTGCAATATAGTCTCGACATACTTCCTCTGGTTTAACCAGAGCTTCCTCTTTGCCCGATCTCTCTTAATTTCCATGCCCAAAATATAGTTTGCAGCACCAAGATCCTTCATGTCGAATTTGGAGAACAGCTGGGTCTTCAAATCTTAGATAATTTCTTTGTCATTTCCAATCAACAACATATCATCCACATACAAGACCAAATAAATAACACGGTCACCAATTAATTTAAAATAAACACAGTGATCCTCCTTGCTTCTGGTGAAGCCAAGTCCCCGTATATAGGTATCAAATTTCTGATACCACATCCTTAGTGACTATTTTAACCCATACAGAGACTTCTTCAACCTGCATACAAGTTCTTTCTTACCCTTCACCATAAAACCTTCAGGTTGCTTCATGTAGATCTCCTCTTCTAGATCCCCGTGAAGAAATGTTGTCTTCACATCCATCTGTTCTATCTCAAAATCAAATGCAGCAGCAACAGATAAAAGTAATCTAATAAAAGTAACTTTGGCAACAGGAGAAAAAATATCACCAAAGTCAATTCCCGGCACCTGGGAATAACCTTTCGCTACCAACCGAGCTTTGTATTTCTCCACCTTGCCTTCTACATTCATCTTCTTCTTAAACACCCATTTGCTCCCAATGGGCTTCCTTCCGGCCGGCAACTCCACCAAATCCCATGCATCGTTTTTGTGCAAGGATGCCATTTCATCAACCATGGCCTCCTTCCAGAGTTTTCCATCCTCTGAATCTACTGCCTCCCTGACAGTTCTGGGTTCATCATCAGTTATAGTTAAGGCAAAACCTGAACAGAAAGCGGATGGACTATACCTTTCTGGTTGCCTTCTTTCCCGAACTGATCTTCTCAAAGCTGGAGTTTGTGGCTCTTCATCTTCTGAGTCTTCTTCTATTGTAGAGTCTGATTCATCCTCCTTTAGCTCAAACTCTATCTTCTCAGGTTCATTTGGTAGGACTTCATGTTTAACAACATCTTTCACTTCTCTAAACACCACATCTCGGCTGTACACAACCTTCCTTGTTTCTGGGTTCCAAAGCTTGTAACCCTTTAAACCATCATTATACCCAATAAAGATGCACCTTTCAGATTTATTATCCAACTTGGTCCTTTTCTCCTTTGGAACATGTACATATGCATCACATCCAAATACCCTTAGATGTGAAAGAGAGGGTTTCTTACCAGTCCATACCTCATGTGGAGTCTTATCCTCCAACGCTGATGAAGGTGATCTATTAACCAAGTAACATGCAGTCTCCACTGCCTCTGCCCAGAATTCTTGTCCTAACCCAGTACCACTGAGCATGCTTCTTGCCTTTTCCATCAACATTCTGTTCATTCTTTCTACAACTCCGTTTTTCTGAGGTGTGTATGGAATAGTATTCTGTCATGCTATACCACACTTCTTATAGAAATCTTCAAATTCCTTCTTGCAGAACTCCCCACCATTATCTGTCCTCAGTTCCTTTATCTTCTTCTCACATGCAGTTTTCACAGGCCTTCGTCCTACATCCTTAAAGACTTGATTTCTTCCTCAAGAAATATATCCATGTATTCCTTGAGAAGTCATGCATGAATGAAACATAGTACACGGACTTACCCGAGTGATGGGCAAACCTGGTCAACATCACTGTGCACAAGCTCTAATATCTTGTTTGCCCTCTTAGCACCAAAAGGAAAACTGACCTGATTCTGCTTCCCATATACACAATGTTCACAGAATCGAAATCCAAAGAGTTATTAGACATACCTTCTACCATACCATTTCCATGTAGTATCTGAAGGCCCTTCTCTCCAATATGTCCAAGCCTTTGATGCCATAGCATGGTATTTTCTCCAGAGACCGCTAGGCTTTCCGATCCACTTTCGGGAACCACAGAACTGTTGCACCCATCAATAATAGTGCTGCCCTGAAGCTTGTACAGAGTTCCAATCCAAACTCCCCGCATTAATACCAGTGCTCCTCGAACCATCTTACAAGAATCTTTCTCGAACACTATTTTTACACCTGCATCATCCATCTTGCTTACAGAAATCAGATTTCTGGCCAATGCAGGAATGTGCAGAACACCAAGAAGTGTTCTAATCCTTCCACCTTGCAGCTTCAGCTTGACTTTTCCACGTCCGATGATTCTGGCCTTCCTATCATCACCTAAGAAGACATCACCGCCATCATATTTCTCATACTCGCAGAACCCCTCCCTATGAGGAGTGAAGTGAAAGGATGCACCCGACTCAATCAACCATGACTCATGATCTAAATGTGTATCTGAAGAAGAAGCCAAATACACATCCCCCCCTTCATCCGAGGTGGTTTTTGCTTCTGCAGAAGGAGCATCATCAGATCCCTTTCCTTTCTCACGAGCTTTAGATCTGCAGTCCTTTTTGTAATGCCCTTCCTTTCCGCATTTCCAGCACACCTTTATAAACTTTCCAGGAGATTTAGATCTCCCTCTAGATTTAGATCTCCCACTCGAAACCTTATCCTTGTTTCTATTTTGGGACCTTCCTCGTACAGATAAGGCATCTCCATTCTGACCCTCCATATTTCTCCGTCTCATTTCCTCCGACAGCAAGGCTGACACAATGTCATAAAAATTCAAGGTAGTTGTATTTCTACCTATTGCAATAACCAGACTGTCCCACGAATCTGGTAGAGAACAAAACAAACTAATGAACTTATCTTTATCTAAGTTTTATTATCAACAAATGACAACTGACTTACCATAGTATTGAAGGCGTTCAGATGCTCTGTCACCGAGTCTCCATCCTTCATCCTCAGGTTATACAGATTTTTCCGCAGGAAAAATTTATTCACTAGAGACTTAGATTGGTACAAAATCCCTAGCTTGTCCCACAAGGTCTTCACCGTAGCTTCCCCAGATACATTCAACAATATCGAATCTGAGACACACAACCATATTGTGCTCTTTGCCTTCTGATCTAGTTTCTTCCAGTCTTCATCTGACATTGCCGTTGGTTTAGTACCTGGATCTACCACGATCCACTAGTCCTCTTCCACCAGCAGATCCTCCATCTTGAGCTTCCACAACTCAAAACTCTGACCATTAAATTTCTCGATCTCTATCTCCCCGCTGCTCGCCATCTTCTTTCACCGCAAGAATCGATCCCGCAAATCTCCCACTGAATAGGGTCTACCTCAGGCCCGAGCAAAAAACACCTCAGCAGCAAAGGCATCTCCTTGAAGCTGAAGCTGCTCTGATACCAAATGTAGGTTTTAACCCTGTACAAAAATTATCTGAAAACGAATCTTAAAAACATAAAATAAACAATAGCAAGAGCATAAAACATAAAACAGATAAACACAGAGATTTCCCCTGGATCCCAAATCGAGACGACCAGCTTGATTTTTCATTTTTATTCCTTTTAGTGTTACAACACATATATATACATGCCGAAGCATACATAAACCCCAATCCATTAACCCTGGATTAGAACATAACTGTATTTCCTTTGACCGGATCTACAAAATACAAGGGGCCGAAAACTATCATGCCCCAAAACCATGTGCAAACCCATGCACAAAACCATGGGCAGGTCCGCCCACCAAAACATAAGGACCAAAAAAAATTTCCAGGGCACTGCCCCGGACCCTGACAAGGGGGGCTATCGCCCCTCCTACGCGTTACTAGTCATGGAAAGAATATAACACAAACCCAACATCTATGCCACCACCAGCTACATGATCACAAAGGAAATTTTCAAAATTTGGGTGAAAGAGCCAGCAAAGTTCTGTTAGACACCTATAAGAAAAAATCTATCAGGAGGACCTATCAGCTCTTGATAGTTCTATGTTACAAAATCTATGGTCAGCAGAGTGTTGAGACCTTCCCTGAATGGTGGGCATTCTTACATAACTAGGTTTTGAACGAAGAAAAACCATTCAACTAGTCAAAAAATTTGGCTAGAAGTTGAAGATCCATGTAGCTAATTTCCTAAACCCTCCCAAGGGAAAGAAAGATATATTTTACATGTCTGCCTATCTACTAGATGCAATTTTTTCTCACAATTCATTCCCTGGAATGAATTGGACTTGGACACCACGAGATCTTGTCATGCACATCAACTACAAGTTGCTTTCGGAGTGCAGCCACAAAGGAGTAATGGAAAGGTTGGTTGATCACTTCCTCATTATTTTATACAAACTAATATTTGAGGAATATCCATCTTGCATGTCACGTGGGGAAATGGAAGCAGTCTCAGAGATAGAAAATTGTTTTACCTCACCAAATGGCACTTTCCTCAAAGTGTTCGATGAATAGAAGTCTTTGCATCATCTACCAAGGTATGCCACTGATAAGCTAGTCATGCAAGAAGTTGCATACCATATTTCCATAGGGTTATCAGTAGTTTTGCATAGGAAGAATAAAGCACCCTAGACTGCTCTTCCTATCCAGATCAAATTGTACAAAATCAAAAAATTGAAAGTCGCAGACACCGAAGGAAAATAGATAGATAATTTCACATTTGGTCATTTGGACTTCAATCTGTATGATCCTAGGAATTTTTGTAGATACCAATGTGTGATAATTCATTTTCAGTGGCCAAGCGGGACCTTTCACAAACCCGAAGAGGAAGCATGGAAAAACTACTATAATGCCTCCAAGACCTGCGACCCAGTGAGCTTCGCTGGAACATTGCAAGTTACTCCGTGGAAGGAAGTTACTCTAGAGGCAGAACCAGCAAAAAAGTGCAACCCAGTGCATGAAAAGGGTAACAGGAAGGCTTCATATGGCCCTGGGGGAGAGAGAAACCACAAGATGAAAGCGGATCCAGTCATTCTGAAAGCGGCCATAGTAGTAGAGAAGAAGTGGAACGAAGGGGGTTTGCTTCCGTCCCCCCATGACCCCCCTAAGCGTGCAACTAGTCGTGGAAATAATATAACACCCACTCAACATTATCCCACTTTTTTTTTTTTCCACACAATGGGTCACAGGAGAGATTATTAATTGGTCCAACCCTGCAATGCACATTGTTTCTCTACACAAAGAAAATTTCTTATTGCTCATATACTTCGTCAATGTAGCTGTAACATTCTTCAAAGTGTCCACCATTACCAAAAACACCTTTTTGTCCTAAAGCATATAACTCACAAAGTGATACTGAAAATCAATGTGCTTTGTCTTTGAATGATAAGCAGGGTTCTTTGCCAAGAAAATTTCACTTTGGTTGTCACAATCTATCATTATAACTCGTTGTACCAACCACATACTTGAACATAATCTCTGCAACCAAATTGCTTCCTTGCTTGCATGAGTGGCTGCCATGTATTCAACCTCTGTAGTTGAAAGAGCCACTACAAACTATCTTTTTCTCATCCAACTGATTTCTCCTCTACAGATATTCTCTAATCTAGATCTCCAACCCAGTCTGCATCAAGAAAGCCACATATGTCCAAAACTCTGTCCAATCCTGATCTTCCTTGGTAGCATAGACCATAATCACTAGTGCCACACAAATACCTGAAAACCCACTTCACTATTGTCTAATGCTCCTTCCCTGGTTTTGACATAAACCTACTCAATACTCCCATTGCATGTGCAATGCCTAGTCTAGTACAAACCATTGTATACATCATGCTACAGACTGCACTTGCATATGGAACACGGGACATGTTCTCTTCCTCTTCTTGTGTCTTGGAACATTGTTCAACAGATAACTTTACACCTACATGAATAGGAACCTTCACTGGTTTACTATCATGCATATTAAACCTATGTAGTATTGTCTCGACAAAATTCCTCTAGTTTAACCAAAGTTTCCTCCTTTCCCAATCTCGTTTAATTTTCATGCCCAAAATATAGTTTGCAACACTAAGATCCTTCATGTCAAATTTGGAGGACAATTGAGTCTTCAAATCCTGGATAATATATTTTTCATTTCCAATCAGCAACATATCGTCCACATACAAGACCAAATAAATAACACGGTCACGAATTATTTTAAAATACACACAGTGATCTTCTTTGCTTCTGGTGAATCCAAGTCCCTGTATATATGTATCAAATTTTTGATACCACATCCTTTCTGATTGTTTTAACCCATACAGAGACTTTTTTAACCTGCATACCAGTTCTTTCTTACCCTTCACCCAAAGCCTTCAGGTTGCTTCATGTAGATCTCTTCTTCCAAATCCCCATGAATAAATGTTGTCTTCACATCCATCTGTTCTACCTCAAAATCAAAAGAAACATCAATAGATAAAAGTAATATAATAAAATCTAACTTGGCAACAGGAGAAAAATATCACCAAAATCAATTCTTAGAACCTGGGAATAAACTTTCGCTACCAACCGAGCTTTGTATCTCTCCACCTTTCCTTTTTCATTCATCTTCATCTTAAACACTCGTTTTCTTCCAATGGGTTTCCTTCCACCTGTCAACTCCACCAAACCCCAACCCTCATTTTTGTTATATGTCATTTCATCAACCATGGCCTCTTTCTAGAGTTTTACATCCTCTGAATCTACTGCCTCCCTAAAAGTTCTGGGATCATCATCAATAATAGATTAAGCAAAATATGAACAGAAAGCAGATGGACTATACATTTTTGGTTGCCTTCTCTCTCAAACTGATATTTTCAAAGCTGGATTTTGTGGCTCTTCATCTTCTGATTCTTGTTCTGTTGTAGAGTCTGATTCTTCCTCCTTTATCTCAAACTCTGTCTTGTCAGTTTCCTTTGGTAGGACTTCATGTTTATAATATCTTTCACCTCTCTAAACACCACATCTTGGTTATACACAACCTTCTTTGTTTCTAGGTTCCAAAGCTTATAACCTTGTAAACCATCCTTATACCCAATAAATATGCACCTTTCATATTTACTATCCAACTTGGTTCTTTTAGCCTTTGGAACATGTACATATGTGTCGCAACCAAATACCCTCATATGTGAAAAGAGGGTTTATTACCAGTCCATACCTCATGTGGAGTCTTATACTCCAACATTGATGAAGGTGGTCTATTAACCAGGTAACACGCAGTCTCTACTGCCTCTGCCTAGAATTATTTTCCTAACCTTGCACCAATGAGCATGCTTGTTGTCTTTTCCATCAACTTCATGTTCATTATTTCTGCAACTCCATTTTTTTGAGGTGTGTATGGAGTAGTCTTGTGTCATCCTATACCACTCTTCTTGCATAACTCTTTAAATTCCTTCTTGAATAACTCTCCACCATTATCTATCATCAACACCTTTATCTTCTTCTCTATCTAGTTTTCCACCAGAGCCTCCAATTCTATAAACCTCTCAAAGACTTCAGATTTCTTCATGAGGAAATATATCCATGTATTCCTTGAGAACTCATCCATAAATGATACGTAGTGCACATACTTACCCAATGATGGAACCAACACAGGTCCAAACACATCATTGTGCACAAATTCTAATATCTCATTCGCACTCTTAGCACCAGAGGGGAAACTCACCCGATTTTTCTTCCCATATACACAAAGTTCATAGAAGTCAAAATCCAGAGAGAAATTAGACATAACTTCTACAATACCACTACCATGCAGTATTCGAAGGAAGTTCTCTCTAATATGTCCAAGCCTTTGATTCCATAGGATGGTCTTTTCTCCAAAGACCACAAGGTTTTCAACTCCAATTTTAGGAACCATAGAACTATTGCACCCATCAATAATAGTGTTACCCAGAAGCTTGTACATATTTCCAATCTGAACTCCCCGCATCAATACTAGTGCTCCCAGAACCATCTTGCAGGTATCCTTCCCAAACATTATTTTTACACTTCCATCATCCATCTTGCTTACAGAAATCAGATTTATGGCCAATGCAAGAAAATGAAAAAAACCAGTAAGCTTTCTAATCCTTCCACCTTGCAACTTCAGTTCGACTTTTCTGCATCCGACGATTATGGCCTTCCTGACATCCCTTAAGAAGACATCACTACCATCATATTTCTCATACTTTCATAACCACTCCCTTTGGGAGGTGAAGTGAAAGGATGCACCTGAGTCAACCAACCATGTCTCATGATATACATGTGTACTTGAAGAAGAATCCAAGTACACATCCCCACCTTCATTTGAGGTGGTTTTCACCTCTGCAGAAGGATCATCATCAGATCTCTTTCCTTTCTTGGGAGCTTTAGATCTACAATCCTTTTTGTAGTGCCCTTCCTTTCCGCATTTCCAGCACACGTTTTCCTGAGTATTTAGATCTCCCTCTAGATTTGGATCTCCTGCTTGAGGAATTATTTTTATTTCTGTTTTGGGACCATCCTTATACAAACAAGGCATCTCCATTTCGCCTCTCCATATTTTTCCGTCTCATCTCCTCCGACAGCAAGGATGAAACCATTTCATCAGACTTCAAAGTAGTTGTATTTCTACCTATTACAATAACCAAACTATCCCAAGAATCTGGTAGAGTACACAACAAACTGATGCACTTATCTTCGACAGAAATTTTAATATCAATAGATAACAATTGACTTACCATAGTATTAAAGGCGTTCAGATGCTCTGTCAATGAGCCTCAATCCTTCATCCTCAGGTTATGCAATTTTTTATGTAGGAACAATTTGTTCACCAGACACTTATATTGGTACAAAGTCCCTAACTTGTCCCACAAATCCTTCGTTGCAGCTTCCCTAATACATTCAACAATAATGAATCTGAGATACACAACCGTATTGTGTTCTTTTCTTTCTGATCCAACTTCTCCTATTCTTCTGCTAACAATGTCTTTGGTTTAGTACCTAGATCTACCACAATCCATTGATCTTTATGTTCATAGGTGGTTGTCATTGTTGTCAACCAAAGCAGCACCAAGAGCTACCCCGATATACCATGGAAAATTTGACACGGAAATTCATGGAATATTGTGTCAATATATTTCTAGATATATTCTCCTCGTAGAGATGTTTCCATTTATATATGGTACGCCTCGTGGTTCCTTCTGGTTTGAGAGAAAATTGAGTTGAAATTTGAAGACTCGGTTTTGTGTGCTAAAACCCTAGAGGGTAGAGACATGACACATTATTCACCAACGGTTGTCTATATATGATTGACATTCTCACCATAATCTCACCATGTATAAGTTGAATAATTTCAAGGATCAAAGACACTAAACCAGTCGTTGACTTCATAACCAGATAGAACCATATGCACTAAACCAAACATTGATTTCAAATTTTTATATTTCTAAGAGTTAGTTATTTAATCAATATTAATAAAATTATATTATTTTGGTAGAGTATTAAAATATTCCTTCATCCTATGAAATATCCCTCATTATTTTAAATATGAAAGAAAATTTTATTAGGAAGCAACCCTCCTTCCTTAGTCCACAAGGCATACAATATGTTGTTTTTAAATTCCTAAAACTCCAACGTCTATCTTGAAACCCCTAACTCTTCCAACGTTCATATTATATTAGCCCCTTCTAAGTTTATACATAAGGTGTCCCACATTGTCCAAAATATAATAATTAACGCATAATCTTGAAAATAATTTATTCTGGAATTTTTGGTTACCCTAGAGATAATAATGCACGAATTATAATAGGGAAAGGTTTGGGTATGTTGAGGATTAGTTGTTATTTTTATTACAGGACCTTTTCATGTAGGATCGAAGCGGAAGAGCATGTTTTAGCAATGAAGTGCGGCTCGATTAAGGTGAATATTCATCGAAACGAAGGTTCAGAAATCATATTTGCATTCGGACCTGTAATTTGAGTTGAAACACAATTACACAGTTTGTATTTGTTAACTATCTTGGTAGAGCGAGTTCAGACATTGAGTTTTTCAATTTCAGAACTGTAGTCTATGATTTGAAAAGGTTTTATTACCTCGAATCCTTGTGAAGAAATTGAACTTAGGTGCAAGTTTATGATATTTCTTGTCATTGCTCAGAGGCATACTCAACAGTCCTTAATGTTCAGGTAAGACCGTGATATTTTAGATCTTATTTCATCTACACTATCTCTGAATTTTGTCAAGCTTTAGATTAGTACTTATCATTGTGTTCAAAGTTGGTCTATCCGTGACAAATCTGGCTAGAGCTTGCTTCAAGATTTGCTTTTAGGTATGATTAAGACATTTATTTTGAGCTATCACCTTAAGGGTTAGTTGTAGCTTTTAGACCCCTTGCTAGGGTACAAATTGTATTCTTTTAGAGATAATTTTAGGACTATTGAACAGTTCGAGGAGGTCTATTTAGGACTCTGTAAGATCTTTTTCATGTCTAGTATAGTGTCATGAAAGTTTAGGGTAAAGTTTAGCTCTATCTAGAGGGTAAAGTTTCAGGATCATCCAAGAAGAGTGAGTTCTTATACAAGTCCTAAGCATCATTAAAAATCTCGGAGGCATCAAGCAAGGTTCAGGTAAGTATTGCAATGCTCATTTGTTTATTGTATTAATTTGTTATATGTCTCTAATTGCAGGTGGAAGACCAGGTTGAGTATTCCATGTATGTTCATTTTCGCAGTATTACAGTCATTCTAGATTTGTTGCATTAACTCTCCATTACAAGCAAAGATAAGTATTTTGTTAAGGGATTATATGATTTTATCTACCTTTTGTTATTGGGAATTGTCTTGGCAACATTCTCTTTGCATGTACAGGACACTACACCATGAATTATTTAGAGTCTGAATTGAAGTCTCTTAAATAGTGAATCCTACGGCATTTGATTGACAAGTTTGACCAGTCTAATATCAAGGACAGAACAGTGAACTCAAGAGAATAGTTCTCATATATAAGGCAAGGTTGTCTAGCACCGTGCAGGAACACGTAGTGAAGTACAGTGCAGGAACAGGCAGTAAATCATAGTGCAGGAACACGCAGTGAAGATTGAAGAAGAACTCAAGTGATGAAGCAGTGAAAGGACAAGCAAGAAGTGACGAAAGATCAGAAGTATTTCAACAAGTATTCATGCCTCATTGTGAGTTTGTCCAAAAGTCATTATCTCTTGTAAAAGTCTAAATATTGTATATCATTGTAATTGGTCCATTAAACCTAATTCAGGCGCCAAAAGTTGCCTAGAGCTAAAGAAGGAAAAATTGTTTTGGGATAAAGGCTTGTATCGCAGTTGAGTCAAGGGTTTTAGGTTTGTTGATTCAAGGGTAGTTGAGTCTATAATTGTTGATCAATCAAAACAAATTGTATATCATTGTAAGTGGTCCATTGCCCTTGGTACAGGAGTCCAAAATCACTCTTATTTTATTTTTGTTTTTTTAGGGTGGTAGGGTGGTGCTAGGCTGTTGAATGAAGTCACCTTCAAGTTGGGGCCTGTAAACACTTTAGGGTGGTAGGGTGGTGCTAGGGTGAGTTGTGGCTCACTTGGGTGTTGGGGCATCCTTTCAGTTGACTGCTAATAAAACCAGGGCGTTGGGGCGTCCTTCCAATGGGAGCTGGAGAAGAATGATTTTTAGAGTTCTAGGAAGTTGTAGCTTTCCTTTAAGTTGAAGTTGAAGATTAAAAAATTTATTAGAAAAGTGTTCGATGGTTTTTTACCCAGAAGGGTTTTCCACCTAAAAATATTATGTCTACTATTTCTATTTTTTCATTGTTGTTTACTCCTCTTACTGAAAAATAATAATAATAACTGAAGATTAAATAATGCTAGGGTGATGCTAGGATGAGTTGTGGCTCACTTGGGTGTTGGGGCATCCTTTCAATTGATTGCTAATAAAACCAGGGCATTGGGGCGTCCTTCCAATGGGAGCTGGAAAAGAATGATTTCTAGAGTTCTAGGAAGTTGTAGCTTTCCTTTCAGTTGGGGCTGAAGATTAAAGAACTTATTAGAAAAGTGTTCAATGGTATTTGACCCAGAGGGGTTCTTCCAACTAAAAATATTGTGCCTACTATTTTTATTTTTTCATTGTTGTTTACTCCTCTTACTAAAAAATAATAATAATAACTGAAGATTAAATAATGCTCTAAAAATATTATTAAAGTGCTAATTGTTGAGAAACACTGATTCACCGCCCCCCCCCCTCGGTATTTGCAACAATTGGTATTAGAGCTTGGTTCCTCCAGTAGCAGTTTAACAACTGGAAGGAGATCATGGAGTACACCAAGAATAGAGTTCCTCTATTTAATGAAGATAACTATGCACTATGGAGCAGAAGGATGCAGGTTCATTTACTTGCAAAAGGATATGAAGTTTGGGAAATAGTCGAAAAGGGCTATAAAGCTACAACATATGAACAAAGTAAGAAAAATATCATAAATGATGCTAAACCAAAGGATCTTATTATAAGTGGACTCACTCAATCTGTCTATGTTAAGGTATTGGGTTGTAAAACAACTAAGGAGATATGGGACAAGCTTCAAAATATAAATGCAGGAGACTCGAAGGTCAAGGATACTTTCAATGTGTTGATGAAATAACAAATGCCTTGGAAGGATTAGGAGAACCAATTGACAAGAAGTTCATTGTTCAGAAATTCATCAGAACTCTTCCGTCAATATTTAATCCTAAGGTTTCGGTATTAGAAGATAGATCAGATTTAAGAAACTTGAGAATGGACGAACTACATGGGATACTTACAGCTTATGAAATGAGGATCAAAGAAGAAGATGGTTTATCTAATATAGAAAAAAAAAATCAGCATCTAAGAAGACTGGGAAGGGCAAATAGATATCCAAACCTAGATCTAGTTGTTGCAAAGTGGAAGAAGAAGAAGAAGAAGAAGAACTTTCAGATGAAGAATTTGCATACATTATGAGGAAGATGAAAAGAGGAACGGGTAAGTATAAAGGAAAACTTCCATTAGTATGTTTTAATTGTGGTGAGATAAGACATTTTGTTGCCAAGTCCCCTCATAAGAATAGCGCATTTACAAAAGGAAAGAAGGGTCAAAGAAGTTTCAACTACCAAGGTAAGAAGAAGGGTTTAAGAAAAACTTCCTCTCCAAGGAAGATAGTTCCTTATATGAAGAAGAAAGTGACAGTGATGAAGAAAACAAAGAAAGAGTATTATTTATGGCTAAGCATAACAAGATGGAAGCCTCTGACAAAGAAGAACATGAAGAAGAAGAAATGACGGAAATTGAATTTCAAAACGAAGTTGTCAGAATTATAAAAGAACTCAAAGCAGAAAGGAAAAATGTTAATTCTCTAAAAATTGTATTGGAAGTAAATAATTTCAAAAAAAGGAATGAAGAAGGAATCATCAACCTCAAAGCAAAGTTAGAAGAATCCAAAAGAATTGAAGAATCACTTAGGAATGAGCTGAAAGTAAGCAACGACGTAAGGGAAGAATTGAAAGGCCAAATAGTATCTCTTCGAAAGGATGTAAAAAGGGGAAATGTTCTGCAAAATTTTGCTAACAGTTCTAAAACTTTGGATGAGCTCATTAGCAACCAAAGGTCATACAGTGACAAGACTGGTCTAGGCTACAAAGAAATCCTTGAGAAGGGTTCAAACTCCTTTATGACCGAAAGGGCAAATGCACAGAAAACCTATGTTGAATGTTAAAGGATCTACCAAGCAAGGATGTTTCCCAACTGCATCAAAGGTTCAAGATATACAAGAAGTCTCTTGGAAAATGATTCCACGAAGAAGGTTTCCTCCTAGGTATCAACCCACTTTTTATGGATTTTTTTATTCATGTAGAAAGTTTGGGCATAAAGCTATAGATTTTCGTACTTATGAAAGCAACTTTGGAATACCATTTAGGAATATCTATTCCAAAAATCCGCAAGAAAACTTTAGAAAAAATTAAAACATATTTGACTATTTAAGAAATGAAGTAGAATGCTATAAATGCAACAAGTTTGGACATTTGGCTAAGGATTGCAGGTTTATGCTCCTCTCAAGGGAATCACCACAAAATTGGAATGAACAAGTCTGGAAGAAGAAAATTGAATGGTACACTCTTGCCTTAAAGGCTCAAAGTAAAAGGAATGTTTGGTATGTCAATAGTGGTTGTTCTACACATATGACTGGAGATAGGAATAAACTAATATCTTTCAAGGAAAGAAAAGATGGAACAATATCCTTTGGAAATGATGGATCTTTAAATCTCATATGAACAGGTTTTGTCGATCTTGGAAGCAAGGATGCTATAGAAAAATATGTGCTTCTTGTTGAAAATATGAATCACAGTTTTCTAAGTGTAGGTCAAATGTGTGATTAAGGACACAATGTTATTCGACTCAAAGAAATCTGAAATAAGAAAAGAAAAATTCGGTCATCCTGTGGCTACTACAAGTAGAGCTCCAAATGACATATACACCTTGGATGAGTTTGTTAAAGGATGTTTCTTGGAAAAACAAGATGAGAGTTGGATATGGCATAGATGAATGGGACATATAAACTTGACAACCTTATTAGAATTAGCAAAAAATAAGTTGTGAGAGAAATTCCATTGATTTCAAAACCAACCATTGTTTTATGTGAACACTATTGGCATGGCAAGTAGACAAAATAACACTTCACATCACGACCATTGAATTAATAAATATTGATCTATGTGGACCAATGAGGTCTAAAGGATTGAATGGTGAATTATATTTTATGCTAATGATAGATGATTATACTAGGGTTATCGTTGTTAGTTTCTTGAAGAAAAAGTTGGAGGCACTTTAATGTTTCAAGATCTACAAGTAAGTGGTTGAGAATGAAACTGATTTAAAAATTAAATGTTTGAGATTTGATAACGGCGACAAATTTACCTCCAAAGCATTTCATCATTTTTCTAAAGAAAATGGAATAAAAATGCAATTCTCAACAGCCATAACACCGAAACAAAATGGAAATTTTGAAAGGAAGAATATAATTGTATAAGAAATGGCGAGAACAATGCTAAATGATTCAAAATTAGATGATTTTATTTTTGTTCAAACAGTTGATACAATTGCATTTATTTTGAACATAAGTTTGCTTAGAAAAAAATGTGATATGACTCCATACGAACTTTGGAAAGGAAGACAATCAAATGTCAAATACTTTAGGGTATTTGGAAGTAAATTCTACATTAAAAGAGAAAACCAGAAAATAGGAAAGTTTGATTCTCGAGTAGACAAAGGTATTTTTGTTGGTTATTCATGCAAAAGATAAGCTTATGAATGTTACAATCGGAGATTTAAAGGAATAGTTAAAAGCATCAATGTAACATTTAATGAATATTATGGCTCAAAGATTAATGAGGAAATATCCTCTTCAAGCAAATCAAAGATACACGAGTCAGAACCAGAAAAGGTCAAAGAAGTCCCAGAGCAAGCACAATTGAATAAGGAAACAACTACCAACCAGGGAGAGATAAGAGACGAACAACAGGTTGAACAAGAAGCACCCCTAAAGGCCACCAAAGAATGGTATCAAAATAATCATCCATCAAATCAAATCATTGGGGATGTCAATAAAGGAATAGGAACTAGAATAAATCAACGGCTTCATGTACCACAACAAACCCATCTTGCTCTCTTGGCTACATTTGAGACAAAATTTTTGAAGAAGCCAGTCAAGATGAACATTGGGTAGCTGCTATGAATGAAGAATTGGATCAAATTGAGAAGAATGACACTTGGGAATTGGTCCCATGACTAAAAGATAAAAATATTATTGAGACAAAATGGGTTTTCAGGAACAAGTTAAATGAGGATGGATAGGTTACCAGGAACAAGGCAAGGTTGGTTTACAAAGGATATACACGGGTCGAAGGAATTGATTTTGAAGAAAAAAAATCTCTCGTTGCTAGAATGGAAGCTATCAGGATATTCTTGGCTTATGCATGTTCAAGAAATATCAAAGTTTATCAAATGGACATGAAATAAACATTTATAAATGGAGAATTAGAAGAAGAAGTATATATAGAACAACCCGAGGGATTTTTTCTCACTGACAAGAAAGATAATGTTTGCAGGTTAAAGAAGGCTCTGTATGGTCTCAAACAGGCACCTAGAGCATGGTATGTCCATCTTGAAAAGTTTTTGCAATAACAAGGATTCAAGATGGGAAGTGCGGATAGCAACCTTTATGTAAGGATTGAACATGATAGTCTAACAATTATTGAAGTGTATGTGAATGATATAATCTTTGGGAGTGATGATGACAAGTTAAGTAAAAATTTTACCGCAAATATGCAAAGTGAGTTCAAAATGTCACTACTTGGTGAGTTGACATACTTTTTGATACTTCAGATATCTCAGCAATACAAAGGAATATTTATCTATCGAACCAAATATATCAAAGAAATGTTGAAGAAATTTCAAATGGACTATTGCAAGCCAGTTCTCACCCCAATGGTGACAGGTTGCAAGTTGAGCATATATGACTCGTCCAAAGATGTGGATCAGAGGATGTATATATCTATGATTGGTAGTCTTCTATATGTAATAGCTTCTAGGCCAGATGTGATGTAGGCAGTTGGGCAAGTTGCAAGATTCCAAGCAGCACCAAAGGAATCCCATGTCATTGCAGTAAAAAGGATTTTTTGATATGGACTATGGTATCCTAAAGGAAATGAGCTAACCATCGAAGCTTATACCGATGCAGATTAGGCAGGAAGTGTTGATGCTCATAAGAGAACTAGTGAAGCAACCTTCTATCTAGGTGGTTGTCTTGTCTCGTGGTTGAGAAAGAATCAATATTCAATCTCATTATCCACAACGGAAGAAGAATACATAGCAACAGCAGCTTGTTGTACCCAATTCCTCTTGATGAAACAAACCTTGCATGATATTTAAGTAAAATTTGATGAGCCCATTCCAATCTTGTGTGATAACACAAGCGCCATCAGTATCTCCAAGAATCCTATGATGCATTAAAAAATGAAACACATTTTGATCAAGTACCATTTTGTTAGAGAACAAGTTGTCGAGAAAAACATCGAGGTTGAATACATTGGGACGAAAGAACAAATTGCTAACATTTTTACAAAACCTTTATAGCATGAGGCATTTGAGTATCTTTGCCAAAAGCTTGGGATTTTCCCAAGTTCCCATTAGGATATTTTTGTATCTAGTCAAGTAGAAAGAGGGAGTTAAGGCAGTTATAGGTCTGTAGGAGAAGCAGGTTGTCAGGGTACCCTTTTCCATTGATGTCAAAGGATGAGATAAAACATTAGGAAGGTTAGTAGCATGATGTCAAATGGATTTATGATCCCAGGGGGAGTACTTGTGTTGCCATCAAGGCCAAAGGGGGAGATTATTGATAAGTGGTTGTCATTGATGTCAACCCAAGCATCATCAGGAGCTACCCCAATATTACATGTAAAATTTTACATGTAAATTCATGGAATCTTGTATCAATATCTTTCTATATATATTATCATCGTCGAGATGTTTCTGTTGATATATGGTACGCCCCACGGTTCCTTCTGGTTTGAGAGAAATTTGAGTTTAAAGTTGAAGACCCTATTTTGTGGGCTAAAACCCCAAGGGGTAGAGACATGACACCTTATTCACCAATTGTTGTTAATATAAGATAGGGACTCTCACCGTAATCTCACCGCATATAAGTTGAATAATTTCAAAAATCAAATGCATTAAACCAATCATTTGCTTCACAACCAGGTAGGACCATATGCACTAAGCCAATCATTGATTTCAAATTTCTAAGAAAGATCCTTAACATAATATTAAATAAGGGTTGGTTATTTAATCAATTCTAATAAAATTATATTATTTTGGTAGAGTATTAAAATATTCCTTCATGCTATGAAATATCCCTTATTATTTTAAATAGGAAAGAAAATTTTATTAGGAAGCAGCCCTTCTTCTTTAGTCCACAAGGCATACAATATGTTGTTTTTAAATTCCTAAACCTCCAATGTCTATCTTGAAACCCCTAACTTTTCCAACGTTCATATTATATTGGCCCCTTCCAAGATTATAAATAAGGTATCCCACATTCTCCAAAATATAATGATTAACGCACAATCTTGAGAAGAATTCATTCTGAAATTTCTGGTTACCCTAGAGTTAATAACACAGGAATTATAATAGGGAAAGGTTTGGGTATGTTGAGGATTAGTTGCTCTTTTTATTACAGGACCTTTTCATGTAGGATCCAAGCTCAAGAAGATCATCTTTTAGCATTGAATTCTAGAGGTGAAGATTCATTGAAACGAAGGTTTAAAAATCATATTTGCATTCGGACCTATAATTTGAGTTGAGACATAATTACACAGTTTGTATTCGATAACTATCTTGGGAGAGAATTTTCAAACATCGAGTTTTTGAATTTTAGAATTGTAGTCTATGCTTCGAAAAGGTTTTATTACCTCGCATCCTTGTGAAGAAATTGATCTTAGGTGCAAGTATATGATATTTCTTGTCACTGTTCAGAGGCATACTCAAACAGTCCCTAATGTTTAGGTAAGACCGTAATATTTTAGAGCTTATTTCATCTATGCTATCTTTGAATTTTGTCAAGTTTTGGATTGGTAATTTTCATTATGTTCAGATTTGGTCTAACTGTGACAAATATGGTTAGAGCTTGCTTCAAGATTTTCTTTTAGGTCTGATTAAGACATGTATTTTGAGTTATCATCTTGAAGGTCTGTTGTAGCTTTTAGACCTCTTTATAGGGTAAAACTGTAGTCTTTTAGATATAATTTTAGGACTATTGAACAGTTCGAGTAGGTCTATTTAGGACTGTGTAAGATATTTTTCATGTCTAGTATAGTGTCATGAAAGTTTAGGGTAAAGTTTAGCTCTATCTAGATAGTAAAGTTTCAGGATCATCTAAGAAGAGTGAGTACTGATACAAGTCCCTAAGCATCATTAAAATCTCGAAGGCATCAACGAAGGTTCAAGTAAGTATTGCAGTGCTCATCTTTTATTGTATCAAATTGTTATATGTCTTTAGTTTCAAGTGGAAGACCAGGATGAGTATTACAGGTATGTTCATGTTCGCAGTTGCAATATTATTATTACAGTCATTCTAGATTTGGTGCATTAACTCTCCATTGCAGGCAAAGGTAAGTATTTTGTTAAGGGATTATATGCTTTTATCTACCTTTTGATATTGGGATTTGTCTTGGAAACATTCTCTTTGTAGGTACAAGACACCTATAGCATGCATTGTTTAGATCCTAAATTGAAGTCTCTTAAATAGTGAATCCTACAGCATTTGATTGACAAGTTTGGCCAATCTAATATCATGGACAAAATAGTGAACTCAAGAGAATAGTTCTCACATCGAAGGCAAGGTTGTCTAGCACAGTGTAGGAAAACACAGTGAAGTACAGTGCAGGAACAAGCAGTAAAGCACAGTGCAGGAACACACAGTGAATATTGAAGAAGAACTCAAGTGATGAAGCAGTGAAGGGACAGGAAATATGTGACAAAAGAGAAGAAGCATTTCAGCAAGTATTCCTGTCACATTATCTTGTAAAGAGTGTCCAAAAGTCAATGTTTCTTGTCAAAGTCTAAATATTGTACATCATTGTAATTGGGCCATTATCCCTAATTTAGGGGCCTAAATTTTCCTGAAGCTGAAGAAGGAAAAATAGTTTTGGGATGAGGGCTTCTATTGCAGTTGAGTCAAGAGTTCTAGGTTTGCTAAGTCAAGGGTAGTTGAGTCTAGAATTGTTGATCAATCAAAACAAATTGTATATCATTGTAAGTCGACCATTGTCCCTGGTACAGGAGTCCACAATCACTTTTATTTTATTTGTCTTTTTAGAGTGGTAGGGTGGTGCCATGGTGAGTTGTGGTTCACTTGGGTGTTGGGGCATCCTTTCAGCTGACTGCTAATAAAACCAGAGCGTTGGGGCGTCATTGCAGTGGGAGCTGGAGAAGAATGATTGTCTAGAGTTATAGAAAGTTGTATATTTCTTTTCAGTTGGGGCAGAAGATTAAAGAACTTATTAGAAAAGCGTTTGGTGGTTTTTGACCTGGAGGGGGGTTTCCACTTGAAAATATTGTACCTAATGTCTCTATTTTTGCATTGTTGTTTATTGCTCTTACTGAAAAATAATAATAATAACTGAAGATTAACCAATGCTATGAAAAAAAATATTAAAGTGCTAGTTGCTAAGAAACACTTATTAACCCCCAATCTTAGTATTTCAAACACATTATCCACCAGTAGATTCTCCATCTCAAGCTTCCACAACTCAAACTCTGATCGTTAAATTTCTCGATCTCTATCTTTCCACTGCTCGCCATATTCTTTCACCACAAGAATTGATCCCATAGATCTCCCACTGAACAAGGTCTACCACAGGCCCGAGCAAAACCCCTCAGCGGCAAAGGCACCCCCTTGAAGCTCTAATACCAAATGTAGGTTTTAACCCTGTACAGAAATTATCTGCAAACGAATTCTTAAAATAGAAAAATAAACAATAGCGAGAAAACAAAACAAATATACATGGATATTTTCCCCTAGATCCCAAAATCGGGACTATCAGATTGATTTTTCATTATATTCCTTTCAATGTGACAATACATATATATACATATCGAAGCTTCATAAACCCCAATCCATTAATCCTGGATTAGAACATAATTGTAGTTCCCTTGACCAAATCTAGAAAATACCATGGGCAAAAAACCATCATGTCCAAAACCATGTGAAAAACCCATGCACCAAACCATGGGTAGGTCTGCCCCCCCATCCTTGGGTTCACATATATATAGGGGAAAAAAATTCTCGGGGCACTGCCCTGGACCCTGTGCAAGGGGGCTACTGCCCCCCCTATAAACCCACCAACAGGGGGGTTTGTCACCCCCCCATGACACCCCCACACGTGTGACTAGTCGTGGAAAGAATATAGCACACACCCAATAGAACTTGCATGCTACAAGGAAAGAGGTTGAACAACTCTGAGAAGAAGTTCAGAATGCAGCTCGTGCATAGGTATATCTAAAATAACTGAAGGTTGTCATACTTGAATAATTATCGGCTTTGGGAGAAACTGTGTGGAGCTTGTATGAAGAACTTGTCATTGTGAATAAGGAAATTTTCCACTTGCACGGCTTGCAACAGAAGTGTAAAGATCATGTCAAAACTATTAAGTTTTTCAAACATCCATTGTTGTCGTGCATGAATGGCCAATGAAACACAAAGGGGCATTGCTTGAATTGGGAAACAAAACAAGATGACAGGCAAAGTTGGAGAAAGCAAAGGTTTGGATGCTCATCCAGAATAAAAAATAGCTCGCCTTGTTCATTGCCAACATTCAAGTTGCATATGCACAATTGTACAACAACGTGGATTTCATGGTGAAATTGTAAGGATCCCATCAGTTGGCTCACTCACTGAGGCCAAATGCAGGAATCAGGTCAAGCAAGATATTAAAGAATACTTGGAGCAGTGTAGACAAATCACCACAAAGGAAGATCTTGAAGTGAACATGCAGAATATGCAAAAGTACATTGGTGGCCTTGTCCAAATCAATACTATTTTCTCCTACTAAAGAAGGAAACTCAGAGCGGTTCCAAATCAGTGTACTTGGATTCCATGGAGGCTAAAGTCTGCTTCCAACCTGATACCATCGCACAGTTTAGGGGAGTTATTGCATAGTACAGAGATTGGCACTGTTATGTGATCGAGAAACAAGAAATCGAATTTGTTGAGCTAGAGTCTCCCCAAACTCAAGCTTAACTCATTTGTCTTATTAGGTTTTCTAGTTGGATCTACCCAATTTTGTCCTATATGGGTATGAGTATATTGTAATTTTCTTTTGTAATTAATTTGTAAGTGAAATTCCAAGTGTCAATTGTGGAAAGTGAAGAGTCATTTTGTAAAGAAGTTGAAAGTCCTGAGGGAATTCCAAAAGTCACAAAGGGGAAGTGAATAGTTACCCCTTTTGTTATAAATATGCCCTCATAACTCATGGAAATGGAATTTGGGACCCAAGCTTTTGGTTAGGCTTTTAGCTTAGGATCAGAAGCTTGAGAGTTTTTTTGAGAGCCTTGGTTTCTCCGTAGCATAGGGGGAGTATATTTCTTTGGAGGAGCGGGTGTATACTTCATTGTCCACTATTTGGGCTAGTGGTTCGTCAATGGTATATGTATGATTGGAAATTTCACGTTAATAAAATCTCAGATTCAGCACGTTTTCATGCACATGTTGTGAATATAGTAGGACTATTCTTGTTGAATTTGTAATGTATGTCGTTTAAATTACACTAATTCTTATGAACTATTTATTTTGCATTAGTATGACTCTTGTTGAATGTGTGTTGTTGTATATTTCCATCACGGTTAACTTGTGAAATATTTTGTAGGATAGCTTGTAATGTCTTTATGCTCGTGTGTTTCTTTCAAGTTGCATATTATTACAAGCTTCTAATGGACTCACTCATTTTCCCTTCATGTTAGAACCCTTCATGCAATCTCCTTGACCCTTCGTAGAGTCACACTTTTTCACTAAATTCATGCATACACCACTCTATGCATTATTGCATCCAAGGCACATCATTAAAACCCACTACTTCGGCAATCGAGTCGTATTTCGAATGGGACTCCTAAACCAAACGTTGTGAGGTCTAATTGGGACTTCATATGGGGAGATCCCATGAATGTTGGTGGGTCCAACACCATCAATAGGTCACATAGATGGCTCACCATTTGGGGGTAGGTTGATACTCATTCAGTCGGTTATGAAAAGTATTAGTGTCTACTAGATACATATCTATATGCTTCCAAAATATCTCATTAAGAGGATAAATACTTTCATTCAAAATTTCATATGGGAGGGATCACAGGGTCCACACAGGATACACCTAGTTCGATTGGATGTATTAACTTCGAGGCGGGAAGATGGGGGTTGGGGTCCATTGACTGTTGAACGGTTCGATTGGGCGTTGTTGATGAGGATTTGGTGGCACACACTTCATGGACAAGGCATCTAGCAGTTATTTGAAATCCCAATCCATGAGGTCATGGATAGAGGGGGTCAGGGCTCCAAACTCGATATCTTACATATGGAATAGCTTGTTAAAAGTTAAAAATTGGTTGATTAGGAATTTGGATTAGGAGGTCGAGGACTAAGGTGTAAATTGGATTGGATCTTACTAAGTGTTTTGTGGGGGATCACACATTATTAGAAAATCTCATTAGGTATTTAAACAAACTAGGCATCTATTATTTAAATCAAATACATGCGGATCTGGATCCAACCACATTCTACTCACTCAGGTGTAGATCCGGGGATATCGAATTATCCAGAGAAATGGCCACTTATTGTGATGGATATGTTCGTAATTTAATTATGGCAGGTATCCCATTCTATGATATGGAGGATGCATTTTCATGGGATGGTAAAACTTGTAAGTGAGATAATTGGTTTAAAAAACCTAGTAATTGGAGAGATCATAGTTAAGGAGACATATTTCTACATCTCCACTGCTCAACATGACCAAGAGGTTCCAGGGTGGTTTCTTCATACATGGCAATGGAACTATCCACTAAAACTAAAAGTGTTTGTTTGGTTGACTAGGAGCAATAGGATACTCACATGGGATAACCTTTGCAGGCGAGGCTTCGATGGTCCAAGTAGATGCGCCATGTGTGATCCGGATCTATGTAGGAACGTAACAGAATACACATATAACCATAAATACAAATATGCAATGGAAATAATACTTCATTTCATTAATATCAAAGAACTGAACTTTGCTTACAGATAGAATGGAAATAAACTAGCTAGGGCACTAGTAGCTTATCTCTGAGAAGAGATGTGGTGGCTACAGGCCTCTGAACTGTGTTACAATGAGGCTCGAGGGCCTATTTATTATTTAGAAACAATAGAAAACCCTAAACATCCAAAAACCTAACCCTAGGAGATGAAGCGCCAAAACTATGGACCCCGTTTGGGTAAATTAGTATATCAACTTCCCAGGGACGTAACTTTGGCATACGATCTTCGTTTGACGTGCACCATACCTTGTTAGAAATATCTATCTGAGGACTACAACTTTTGAGTGAGAAACATCGGCCCATGGGCTCATGTTGCTCCCGATTTTACCAAAAAACATCGTTTAGGGCCTCAAAACGGCTCCAGGAGTTCAGGACCCGAAAAACTGCTAAAAATAGTAAATTGTTCTATAATTAAGGAAACTGAAAGAGACAATGGTGGGGCTCAGGGTGGAATAGGCAGGTGGCCACCAATATCCACCTAGATCAATGTGTGTACCGACTTATGAGGATGTGTATCATTTATTTTTAAAAGTCCCTTTCGCTATTTCCATATGGAAGGGTGTACTAGCAATATTAAATCTATTTTCCAATTAGAATTGTGCGTTAGTGAATGAATGACTTCGGGACTGGTTCATGGAATACAAGCGATGGCACGCCCTTGTTTTCTATATCTTTTGGGGAATATGGCAAAGTAGGGATGATTTTATCTTTGAGGCAGCCCTAATGGACATCTATAGGACATGCTTTCGAATGTCGCATATTACAGTGATATTGTTTCGGTGGTGGACAGGAAGACTAATAGACAGATTCATTTTAAACAAATTATGGACAAATTCCTAGCAATTTTTTTTTATGGGGTAGCATGCAATGGGAATTGTGGAAGTGGAGCATATATTGCCTTACAGTCGAGCACCTCATATCATTTTTCCTGGAACAGTGGGGAGGGTGAAAATACTCATGTGAAGGTGCTTGCACTATGGGGGTTCATATATTGTGCAAAGTGGCTCCATATTGAATCATTGATGGTGTTTGGAGACTCCAAAGTGGTCTTGGACTGGTTACCGAAGTAGACTTCTTTGCACCTCTTAAGCTACTAAAATGGATGAAGAGAATCAAGGTGATCATGAATCGTTTTAGTGACATAAATTTTGGCAATATCTACAAGGAACAAAGTAATGTCGTGGATGCATTATATAAAGAAGGCATCAACAAACCACCTCGGGAGATTTATTTCACCTCCTTCTGCAACGATTCAATACTTAGCTCGAGGCATTTTCAAATACCTTAGTATCCCTCGTCACCCATGTGATATGCAAATTTTGTTATATAGTATATTTTATGTTTTTTTCGTGATGGTTGGTGTATATAAGGTATATCATGTTAGGAGACATATTGGGACAAATGCATTGTCTGTTATTTCTATGTATTTCTAGACAAATTCTAGATATGAGAGATAGTTGTATTGTTTTTGGACAATAGCTATTTTTTCTTTGATAGTTGGATGTGTTGTCTATAATAGGATTAGCTTAAATGAAATGATATGAGGAATATGTATTCATCTGGTGCTATAGATAGGCACAATTTAAACATCTTTCTTTTAAATAGAATGATGTTGGTCTTTTCTTTCCTCAAGAAAAAGGATTTACAGGGTTCTCTCATGTTGATGATAACAACCTTTGTGTTCCCTCTATTTATATTTTTAAACCCATTCTCCCCTACCTCTTCGGAGAGTGTGTTGCTTAAGATTCCTCTTCCCCTCGCGAGAAGCTAGGCAATGGGAAAAAATGAGTTTGAGTTGGTTCAAAGCAGTGAAATCAATGCAAAGTAGGATGGTTGGCGTTTGGATTTTATATGGAGTTGGTACCAACCACCAAATACACGTAATAACCTTTATAATTTATTCTAGAAAACCATACCAACATGGATATAGCCACGACTGTTCAAAACCTAAATTAATGATTAATATTAATTAATTAATGCGACTGAAGGTTTGGGCCACCTTACAGATCCTTGGTTTGAGGAAGAAATTTCCAGGTTTTGCTTGTTGCCCTGAAAAGCCATGACATTATTTGTTGAGTTAGATATTGAACCCTTTTCAACCGGGAAATTTCAATCCCCTCTTATTCTGACTAGGATTATTCACTAATACAATAATTAAAGTAAATGTAAACATTTTTATTTTAAATAGAATGATGTTGATCTTTTCTTTCCTCAAGAAAAAGGCTTTACAGTGTTCTCCCATGTTGATGATAACAACCTTTGTGTTCCCTCTATTTAGATTTTTAAACCCATTCTCCCCTACCTCTTCATAGTTTGTTTGCTTAAGATGCCTCTTCCCCTCTCAAGAAATCAGGTGATGGAAAAAAATGAGTTTGAGTTGCTTCAGAGCAGTGAAACCAATGTAGAATACGATGGTTAGCGTTGGGATTTTACATGGAGTTGGTGCCAACTACCAAATACACGTAATAACCTTTAGAATTTATTATAGATTATATTTTCAACATAATTTAAATATAACTATATTTAAAACATTTTTTAATAAAATATTTTAAATATTATATATATAGATATATATAAACAAAAAAGTGTATTTATATTATCTTAATCCGCGCCTGATTCACGTCAAGTCTGGGTGATTAAATTTCAAAATCTTGCCAAAAATGGGCAGACTGATTTTCTCAGTGGGTGAACTAGCCCAGTTTCTAAACAGGAAAACAAAATGCAACATAGCTATTGCAGAGTTATTATTATAAACTTTACAATACTGGTTGAGCAACAAAATACACTTATAGTTTCACATGAAAAACTAGCAATAAGTTAACCATTTGGGTCTGCAGACTTGTTGAGGTCGATTACAGATGATTCATCATCAGTGATGGAAATCTTCTCAGCGAGTTGGATCTTCAAATCTTCGATTTCACTGCGCAGTGCATACATTTCATCCTCCATCTGGAGAATTTTTTGGTTCTTTTCGATATTTCTCTCATTCATCGCACATGCCTCCTCTTCCTGCATCTAGAAACTCCTAATCAACTCAAATATACCTTTTCTTAATTCAAGATGCTCTCTCTCATAGGGAATGCATAGGTGCAGCGAAAAAATGGCTAAAGGGGGACAAACCACCCAATTCCTTTTTTATTTGCAAGCCACTCTGCCTAAATTCTTTCGACAGATCCCCAATGTTTTGGTTACATGCTTCCTTACTCATAAAGAAAACTCGAGGTCTCAATAGTTAGAGAGCAGAGTTTACCTCATTCCAATTCCAACTAACAGGAATTCCCACAATCCTAAGGCCCAATTACTAGGTTTTTTAAACCAATTATCCCAAGAACCAGCCCAACTGTTTCAATTATCTCATATCTCTTCAAAATACCCTCAAGGTCAAATGACAACTCCCCTAAACTTTTACCCCAGAACCCAAAATCACCTTTAAGTGCAGAGTTCCAAACTAGGGAAGGATTTCATTCCAAAACCAAAGGAAATTATCTATGGGGCAACCCACAATTCCTTCTAGAAACAACAGTAGAGACAAAGAAGACCCCAATTCACTTCTCAAATCCCTCCCGATTAATAGAGACACTATCCCTATCCTCCCCAGCCAGAAGGTCATGATCACAATTTCCCACAGGAAGTCCAACCTAGAACCTTGAGACCTCTAACAACCAACCTACAAGGCCTCGACATTTTCTCGACTGAAAATATATTCTCTGGGCCTTAATTTATAATGAACATTGAGTCAGGTGAGTAGCCTCCTACCTTTAGGATCCCAACTCATGTCCATGAATTCCTAGATGATTGAAACGACACACTTCTAGAGCGAATTAACTGCCCCTCGTGCCAGCCATCTTATCATTCTCTTCAAAAATAATTGAGGCACATTCTCATATGGCTCTCGCATGGATTTGGTAAGTTGGATCATACGACAAGCCTGTTTTTGGAGCAATCGAATGTGAACTCCCACACTTGTAACAATCCAAACTCCATGTGTCATGCTCACCCTTGTACTTCTGCCACCGGGTGAATTAACAACAATGCACAGCTTTCTCCAGTTATCATTAACATTCCATTTAAACCTTATACTATGTGGCACAGGGAGGAGGGAAGAGGTGATGATGGGATGGGGAAGCGGGGAGGAGGCAGGGGAGTGGTAGGATGTTGGAATGGGGTTCCCTAGGCTGCATTTTTGATATAATTTTGTAATAGTCACTCTTGCGTAGGGGTTTTGGGGTGGGTCAAAGCCCCCAATGTTTTGTAATGGGCTAAAGGGTAGCTCTAGGGTCCATAGGATAGCAAAGGCAAAGATGATATAAATAGATAGATATTTGGGTCTAGTAGGTAAGCAGAAGTAAGATTGATGCTACATGTGGATTGTTGAGATTTATTTTGGGTTGTTTTGGGTAAGGACCCCTGCTGGCTGTGTGTGCGGAGATCCTCAGTCCTGCTGTGTGCGGACCCCGCTGCTTGTGTGTGCGGGCTGTGTTTTGGGTTGTAATTAGGTTTTTGGATGTTAATGAATGCGGAATATATTTGAAGTATCTTTATGATATCTGGACTGATCGTGTTTATTACTGAAGTGCATCTGTGTTATTTATTTAAGCTGCGAATGTATCTGCGATCTAGGAATTAGCTACGATTATAATGTTCTGCGATAGTAATTGCTAATGCGCATGTGGATGCGAAAGTATTGATCAGATATGTTAATGCTAGTAGCTTTGTTATGATTACTTGATGATTATACTATTATAAGCCTGCTAATATACTCGGTCTGTGTGAACCTGGTAGTTGCAACGCCGATCTGCCTTAATTACCTACTCTCTCCCAGGGTGCGGAAACCGGGTTCTAGCACCCTCCCATACTACTTCGGGTGAGACCTTGGCCTGCGAAAGTAGGTCATTGCCGAAAGGGCCAATAGTATATGGGTTTGTTGGCAAACCTTAACCTCCATACCTGGGTCAGGACCCCTCAAGCCAACAAATGGTTCCGTTGTCGGGACCGGGAACATTTTGAAAGAGGGATCGGGTAATGCCACGAGGCCGTTGGAAACCTTGAGAAATTGGAGCTCAAATACTGGTTTGAAAGACATATTTAGGAGTTTTATATGAAGGAGAATCGCAGCACAAAGCTAACAACTGAGAAGTGGAAGAATAAGTACATTTTCACCGAAGTATATGAAATTTTCTTTGTAAATTTTGCGCACGAGCTCCGGGAGTGGCTAGCAAGGCTCGTAGATTTTCAAACATGGTGGAAGGACGATCATATTACGCAATGGACTCCGAATTGATTCAACAGCTGGAGAAGGCTGACAACACGATCACCCATACGGTAGATCATTGGGTGGATAACGTGCTAGGAGGGTTTGTAACGGAATTCGCAGTTGATCAGTTCGTATCCTATTTTGAGGCGGAGCGGAGGTTCTTCAAAGGATTCCGGGGTAAGTTCTTGCGAACATTGCCATTACTAATAAAAATATCACTGTGTGAAAAAAGGCGTTTTTTCAGCAACGCCGAATGAATGACCTCTGATCAGAGTGAGAGTACAACACGAAGTGGTAAGTGCTACCAAACCAACCGAGAAGTGGATAGATCCATCTACAGTCCATTAAGAGAGTCGATTGCGCACGTAGGGAATAGTCCTCCGGCTACACCACCTTCGAGTCAGCATAAGGGATAGAACTCCCCCACACTCCCGCCACCACCAAAAGAAGATATGGCCACACACATGAAGCTACCCACCTTCAAGGGTGTAAGAGATGAAAATATGGAACAATTTTGGTTTGTAGCAGAATCAGTACGGATTGCGCAGAATGTGGCTAGCGATGCTATAAAGAGCGCAGCTACCCCTCGCCTTTGAAGGAAGGGCCCTGGACTGGTATATGGGGTACGTAGGCTAGCATGCATACCCATATATTCAAGAGATTAAGAATGCTTTAAAACAACAAGTCTGGAATCCTAAGTCCTACTCTCAGCTAGTAACTAACTTGAAAGATTTTAAACAAGGACCCATTGAGTCTGTAAGGGAGGTTGATCAACGGTTAAAGAAGGTTATCAGAGATGGGGAATTTCAGTACGATGATAGGTAGCACAAGGAATGGTTCATCTCCATGCTACTACCTCACTTGCACGGACCTATGGGTCAGCAAGCGATTGAGACACAAGAGAAAGTCTTGGAGATTGCTATGAAGCTAGAAGTTGCGCCAAGAGACGATGCCTAGTTTGGGGTGCAGTAGATCCAGGGACAATTTGAGGCAATGCACCCCGAAATCCAGAATTTGTGGAAAGAACAAGGAAAAGAAGCTATCCCAGACGTGTGGTGCACAAGATGCAGGGTGTCTGGCCACACCAAGGATCAGTGCCCTCTGCTGGCGGACTACATGCAGGCTGGGGGACCCAGCACTTTGCGTCCTAAAGAGGCTGCGGGTCAAGTGGTCTGATGTTATGGTGCGCTGACTGTCGTGTTGTCGGACTACATAATACCAACCACTACCCCCGTCTTGGTGCGTATGTTCCAAAATTGAAGCAATAATGGTGCCGCTTCTGCTCATCTGTGGGACATGACGAACATAATTGTCAGACATATGACTTAATGATAGACTGATGAAACCTATACAGGGTACAGGCTGACCCTTCTTCACCACTTTCTCCCTCAAGCAGAGGAGGCTCCCCAGCCAGAGGCAGGGGAGGGGGAAGGGGTGGAGGCGCAGGTCGGGGGAGAGGGCAATTGATCTGTTACAACTATGGAGAAATAGGGCACTTCGCAAGGGACTGTCCGAACCCTGTGCGATAATCTTGTCGATATTGTCGACAATTCGACCATGTGATCGAAGACTGTCTAGTCCTGATAGCAAAAATGCAGGAAAAACAACAAACACCAACGCAGAATGTGCAGAGGGTTAAGGCAGAACAACACGATGAAGGACCGAGTATTAATGTCATAACGCGCAGCGGCATGGCTACTGGAGGAGATGAGGAGAACACTGCGGCTGAACCCCCTATCCGGAAGGTTGCTATCAAACAGGAAAACTGGGACCTACAGAAGGAGAAAGAAACCTTCATTGAAGCTCGCAAAGACTTTACCAAGGATGAGGCATCTACTTCCAAGGCTCCAACAAACCTAAGAGCGGACGACGAAGTTAAACCATTCCTACAAGCATGTATGAAGCTGCTACGCAACCAGAAGGTAGTATAAAATATTCAAACATCTATAGACAGCTACGCGGAAATAATTGAACCTCCTACAGAGGTTAGAGATGTTCACAAACTGTACAAGCACAAGAAGCGCACTGGGCGAGAAATGCAGCTAACAGCGCAGATCAACGACCATGAAATGGATCAGGTCATCCTAGATCTGGGATCAGATGTGAACATCATGCCCAAGCAAACATGGCAGCGGATGGGAGAACTTAAGCTGGAATAGTCTACTATATAGCTGTGCATGGCTAACCAACAGAAAATCATACCATTGGGGAGTCTGTCAAAGATTATGGTAGATATCGCAGGAGTTAAGGTACACGCAGATTTTAAAGTAATTCAGATAGTGGAAGATGCGGACCCTTATCCTGCACTCCTGGGACTGGATTGGGCGATAGACATGGGAGGCATTATCAACTTAAAAAAAAGGAGCATGGTTTTTGGGAATAAGGGTACGAGAGTGATAGTCCCTCTAGACCCTGTGGAAGGAGAGCAGTATACAGAACCGGTGCGCAAAGAAGACGACGTGGATCATATTTATAAAATAACCACTCGAGACAAGGATTGGATTAATCCTACAGCTGATGGTGTGCTTTGCTGGGAGAAAGACAGTGAATGCCTCTCTAACTTTGATGGGGAGATAGAAAATTTGCAGAATCGGTTACATGACGTATCTGCATTGCGATGTCTTAGGATCACGAAGAGCTTCTGGTGTATCTCCTCAGAGATAAGAGAATTTCCCTACTTTGATGGTTTTGGTAGTATTGGGGATTTTTGTGAACATTTGAAGTTGAAGTCCCAAGGGAGTGAAGAATGTGGGCGCTTAACCTAGCCATGTGCGCAACCCCTGTGCAGTGGTGGGAAACTCATAAGGGGGCGTTCTAGGATTGGGAGGAATGCCGTGAAATGATGATTCTCTGGTTCGAACCTCCAGTTCACCTACGCGTGGAGGCTTTCCTTGGCTAAGGAGATCCACGCAGGCACGTGGCCGCATGGACGGAGGCATGGTGTGAAAGGACCATGGACGAATGGGTCCACCTATTTATCCATGCCTTGGGGCCAATTCCCACTGCATGGTATTTGGATGCTGAGCTACACCTGCCAATGGGAGACCATGCAGGACGATTTTGTGGGGATGTTCGGTTTGATAGGTGGAACTGAGGCATTAAACGAGGCCTTACATGACATAGATGCCCTAGTCTTCGATGAATCACACCCTCATGCAGCGTATGGGGCACCAACTTGGGATACACCGATGCAGGATATTGTCAACTACCGCAATATCAATGGAGGAATGTGATGAAAAATCACATAATATCACTATCCCGAAATCGAAGGGAGAGCGCGCATTTGCCAGACCCCCTCTGCAGACCATTGACATGACCAAGCCTCTTAAGCTAAGGGAATTCAACGTTGGAACAGAAGACCTAAGCTATCTAAAATTGGGAACTACTGGGATGATGATACTATTAGGAAAGTCTTAGAACTCCTCATAGAGTACCAGGGCCTGTTTCCTACGAAATTCTCAGAACTCAAGGGGATTACAGGGGACCTAGGGGTCATGCGCATCACTCTAAAACCAAATGTGTAGCTTGTTAAGCAACGACCTTATTGATTGAACCCCAAGTATAAGAAGAAAGTCAGGGAAGAACTTGAAAAAATGACAGCCGCATGTATCATTGAACCGGTAGAACAGTCAGATTGGGTAAGCCCTATGGTGGTCCAGGAGAAAAATACCAAAGGAGAAATAAGAATCTGTGTCGACCTGCACAAATTGAATGATGCCTGCATTCACAATCCCTTCCCTACGCCATTTTCTGACGAAATTCTTGATAGTGTGGGAGGGCAGGAAGCGTACTCGTTCACCGACGGGTTCTTGAGCTACCATCAGATCAGGATCGCACCTGAAGATCGCAGTAAAACTTCGTTCACCACTAAATGGGGATCCTTCCAGTACATTGTCATGTTGTTTGGGCTCAAGAATGCCCCTGCCATCTTTTCGTGGGTGGTGGTCACCGTATTCAAGGAGTTCATCCACAAGTTTTTGGAGGTATATTTTGACAATTGGACAGTATTTGGGTTGGTAAAGAAGCATGTCTCAAACCTGTGCATGATGTTGGACGCCTGTAGAAAGCACCAGATTTCCCTAAATATTAAGAAGTGCATATTTTGTGTACCTTTCGGGATCTTGCTAGGCCATATAGTCTGTCAGGAGGGACTGATGGTTAACCTTGCCAAGGTAGCAGTTATCATCAACCTGGCAGTCCCTACAACTAAGAAACAGTTGCGCTCTATCCTCGGACACACAGGCTACTACAGGAAGTTTATTCAAGGGTACGCACTGATCACGGCACCCATGGAGGTGTTTTTAAAGAAGGAAGTTTCATTTTTTTGGGATGCAGAGTGCCAACAGAGCTTCAGGGATCGCCTTGGGAGTTGTCCTCACGCAGCCTGGGGAAGGGGACATCGACCACCCGATTGCATTTTCTAGTAGAAAACTCTCTAGTGTGGAGCATAACTACTCCACTATTGAGCGCGAGGGGTTGGCCATGGTATATGCCCTGCAGAAATACTGGCATTATTTGTTGGGAGGACACTTCAAGATGTTCACGGATCACTCAACGTTGAAGTACCTAGTGAATAAGCTTGTGTTGGGTGGGAATATTTGCCGATGGCTACTGCTATTTCAAGAATATGACTTTGAGATCATCGTGAAGCCGGGGAAACTAAATGCTAGGCCAGACCACTTATCCCGAATCGAGAGTGGTGAGGAACCAACCAACCTAGAAGAAGTACTTCCCGATGCGCAACTGTTTTCTATTAAGGTGGTTGATGTGCACTTCGCCAACATCATTCACTTCTTAACTACGGGGATGGCACCTGCAGAATATTCAGTACAACAGAAAAAAGAGTTGGTGACCCACAGAGCAGACTTTACCATCATAGCAGGCCAATTGTATAAGCTGGGAGCTGATGAAGTACTGCAAAGATACGTTCTGGAACATGAAAGGTAGGCCATCTTCGCAGAAGCCCACGGCGGCATTGCAGGAGGACACTATGCATGGAAAGCAACGACGCAAAAGATCTTGAGAGCTGCGCCACACTGCATAGTGACTCTCATGAATATTGTAAAGCCTGCGACACATACCAAAGGACAGGAAGACCATCGCGCAAAGACGAAATGCCCTTGCAGCCGTAGATGGCTCTGCAAGCGTTTGGCAAATGGGCCATAGACTTTGTTGGGCCCATCAACTCGCCAGGAAAGAATACATGTGCCCGCTACATCATCACTGCAACTGATTATGTAACCAGATGGGCCGAAGCACAAGCTGTAAAGGATTGTACCGCAAACACCACTGCGCACTTTATTTTTGAACATATCCTAACCAGGTTTGGTTGTCTAAAGGTCTTGATGAGCGATATAGGTACGCATTTTTTTAATGAGACAATATAGGCTTTGACTAAAGAATATCGGATCCACCACGCCAAAAGTACCCCATATCACCCGCAGGCGAACGAAACTTTGGAAGCTTTTAATAAAATTCTGGAATAGGCGCTGACAAAGATCTGCAATGTCGAGCGAAGCGATTTGGACGTGTGTATCCCGTCAGTCCTTTGGGCCTATCGAACCACCTGCAATAAATTGACCGAGAAAACACCATTTCGGATGGTTTATGGAAAGAAGGCTATTAATCCCATGGAATATATTGTTCCTAGCCTGCGCATCGCAGCCTTTAACAACATGGTAGAGCCTGATATCATGGAGGAGCGCTTGGCACAGCTTGTTGCCTTGGAGGAAGATTGATTCATTGCTAACTTTCATCAGCAAGTTCAGAAGGCCCAGGAAAAAGCATGGCATAATCAACATATTCGGCAAAAGACATTTTCAGAGGGCGAATTGGTCCTGCTATACGATAAGCCAGTTTGCAAAGCACCCGGGGAAGTTCCATCAGCACTGGCATTAGGGGAATTTTGAGGTCTAAAATGGGCCTCATAAGAAAAATGTACAACAAAAATAAACTTTATAACAACCAATAGGATTCAAGATGATGATGTAATCCATAATGGATGATTCACCATTTTTGGAGTAAAAAAGTAAAAATATTAAAAAATAATAAAATAATAAAACTACTTTTTCAACTCGTATTTTAAACTTATCTCCCAAAAATTTTACTCAAATTTCGAGCGGGAGTACTCGTTGGATGTGGAATTTAATTCCTCATCCAAGGAGTACCCATGTTACATACTTTCGATGAACTCTTCTACACGAAAAATGAGAAATACATAAAAAACGTGATTGTAATCACGTTTTTTTTTATGTATTTCTCATTTTTCGTGTAGTAGGACCCATAAAAAGTATGCAACATGGGTACTCCTTGGATGGGGAATTAAATTCCGCATCCAACGAGTACTCCCGCTTGAAATTTGAGTAAAAACTTTGGGAGATAAGTTGAAAATATGAATTGAAAAAGTAGTTTTTTCATTTTTCCCTCTGAAATTTGATGATGTCATCAAATCTTATTAGATTTTTTCCACTATTATTTTATAATTTCCTTAGGAGGCCCATTTTAGACCTCAAAATTCCCCTAATGCTAGGGCCCTATATGGTACAGGAAATCACTAACGGAGGAGTTGTCTGGTGAGCTACACTGCGCGGTGATTGTACTAGGGTATGTTAATGGCAGCCGACTCAAACCATACCGGATCAAATGACTATATGGTCGGCTCGTTGTATTGGGCGGCATACGCGCAGGCAGGAGGAACAATGCAGGAAAGCATGTTATATGCGCAGGGGTCAATCGTAGGTCTGGACACTTGGGGAAGTGCGCTGGGAGCGCACGGGTCGATCGCAGGTCTGGAAGCCCGGGGAGGTGCACTAGGCACGCAGGGGTAATACACAGCTGCAAAAAATAGTCGTTGGAACAGTAAAACTGGGTAAAAAGAAAATTTAATTGTTGAAAGGAGCGGGTAGTCGGCAATTAATGAGGTGATTTCTGAAGATTTTTTACCTTTTTCTTGATGGTAAGTTTCTGATAAGCCTCATCCAACCGTTGGTTGATATCCAAGGTTATAAAAGCATAAGGGTAGATCAGAAGTGGGTTCCATGTATCTTGAACATTTTGTGCTTTGCAAAATTCTGTGACTATTGCACTCTGTTAATGTCTGGGCGAGCTACCCCTTCAGATAGTAGCAATCCCGAATTTATCTTCCGAGCGACAATAATTGCAACTAATCCTGCTAAATCGTCGTAGACTGTGGTCTCCACTAATGAAGTATTGGAGTTCACCCCGGAAGTTGAAGAGGTTGTGTCCACACCGACCAAGGGGACGCGGGTTGAGAAAAAGAAGGGTAAAGGGAAAGGCCAGGAGCAAGGGCAGGGGAGGGCTACGAAACGGGATGAAGGGAAGCCACGCACCTCCCCTCAGAATGTAAAGTCCTCCCGAACGGTGCCTCAGGCATGTTCGCCTAACCCAACGAAGAGACCTCTATCTGCTCAGGGAGAGGCCCATATCATTGAACCAATCACTTGGCTGCCGCCCTATGTCCGGCCTCGCCGGCCCTCAGTGCACACACCTAAGAACCTTGAAGGAATGCATGCATACCTGCAAATGCCACTAATTCCGGGCGAGGTCCCCATAATTGGAGAATCCTTTGGCAAACTCCACTCGATAAAATTCAACGATCACGACCTGGACAACCTAGAGGCCTTCCCAGAATTGGCACCTGAATTGTACCTTGAAAGAGTACTGGAAGACGATTTGCTGTGGGTCGTCCCAATGCCGTGGGCGTGCGGGCTAGCAAAATCGGGTTTACTAAACTTGCTGCGAATGCCTCATTTTTTCTGGTAGAATATAACTGGCCGAATTGCACGACAGTTGCTAGCCCTGATCCATGATGGCAGCTTATGGATCCGAGACCGTATTCCCATTGATGCTGCCCTCATTCACCATATTACTGGTCTCCCCATGGAAGGGCCGAATCCTATGGAGCGTGTCGGAAATAAGTATGAGCAACAGATCGCCGATAAGGTGCGCGACAACTACAATGTTGAGTGGAATACTAGGGGGTTCCTAATCAACATCATCAGCGACCCCGGAGCGCATATGGGTACCTTGTTGCTGGCATGCAAAATCATGCGCAAATGCCAAGTTGTGACCGTCCTCACTTATGTAATTCAGTTGGCTGGCTGCTGCGAAAAAGGGGCCTGCTTCAACTAGTCCTATTTCTTGTGTAACAAATTTTTGGATAACGTGCGCGAGGCCCAGGATCATGGAAGGGCATTCTGCTACTCTTGGCTGTTGCTCCTCATCGCGTTGGTCGCATGGGAAGCCCCTGAAGACTCGGTCCTCCCTGAGCTCAAGCCAGACATGTGTGAGGGGGCGTGATACACGAATTTGTGGGATTCAAAGGATGAGCTGCGCATTGAGGATAATAAAGTCTTATGGGTCCTATTTCAGAGTGGGCTCGTAGCTGCAATCCACTCTGGGTCGCGCTTGTCACCAACGATCTATGACAAGTACAAGAGCATCGCAACATTCCAGGTCACGATTCATTATGTGAAAATTCGGGACCGTAAGGATCTGGCGTGAGTATCACTGCCATACATGGTCGCTGACGAGGAAATTGACCGACTCATTGCCACTTGGCCACCACACTGGAGATTGGGCTTCAAATCAAGTATAGCTGACACTGCAGGAACAAGCACCAAGAAGACCACCCCGCCTGATACCACTAAATAGACAGAAGGACATGGCAAGGATGCTGAGAAGGGTGCGGAGCCGGAATCACAACATTCACAGCAGGGTCTGGATGCGCAGGGTGCTGACACCCCGCGTGGTACGAAACAGACCACCGACCCTCTCAAAGGCCAACGAAAGAAACGACGGGCTACAAGGCCCGGTAGGAAACTGAAGTTACTTTGACGGAGGAAGACCTGGAGCAGATCGCAGACGCAGTTATCCTCGCCTCAGAAGATAAATGGTTGGCCTTGAAAGAGCAACAGAAAGCAACGGTCACTGCACTCCAGTCTGAGCTCTGCGCTCTGCAGCTCAAAACCGACACCCTGGAGACAAGCATGATTCAGGTGCAGACAGCCCCAGCAACCAGCAGTGCACTAATTGTCACAACTGAAAGCTGCCTCTACTACCTGCCCAGCGCAGCATTAACCTTGAGCCCGCCTGCCTTATGTGCGCAAGTCTAGGCTTGCGCAGAGGTGCAATTGGATTTGGCCCGGCTTCCACAAGAACCACTGCAAGTCCTCCACACATCCCTCTTCGAGGAGATCCAGCACAGAGACCGTCAGGTGCATCAGCAGCTTAGTACCGCTGAGCAGACAATCGTGGAAAAAACTGCCGAGGTGTCCCAGGCACAGGTTGCATGCACCCTTTCCGCCATGCAGCAGACCTAGTTGGAACGTCTAATCAGTAGGCTATGCGCATATGTAAATGAGGATATCCCAGCGTCTGCGACCCCCCAATCCAAGATTGAGGGGCTTGTGGCATCCCTAAAGGATTCTAGGACTGATATTCAGGCTGTCAAGACAGAGATGGAGCAGCAAATTACTGCCTTGCAGGCCAAATTGCAGCCAGAAACTCCACCTGAGGTAAGAGCCCAGCGAGCCGTGCTGGTCACAGAGGCCACCAATTCCATTACAGCTCAGATTGCTCAGGGCGCAGAATTGTTGGAGACAGTTATGCAGTTGTGGTCTAAGGTGCAGCGCGATCCTCTCCTGCACGAATTTACTCAAGAACTGTGCCAGAAGGAGGAAGAGTTTGAGCAGCTAGAAGCTACTATGTCCACTTTGATCCCAGCTCAATGCCTGGCTTGACTGCGTACCAGCCACACACTTAGAGATGACATCGAAGAGATCCGCCACAAAAAGAAGGTTCTCAGTGACCACCTCAAGCCATGGGCCGATGCAGCCCTCAAGCTATCTCAGGAAGTGGATGTTGCAGTTAAACAACTAAACCAGACCTTGGAAAGTGTCACTGCTACTGCTGAGGATCCAACTTCGTAGAAGTTGGTGGATATTGCACAAAATTTTGTTGCACAGAGCGAAGGAGTGTTGCCCCCTCTGGTCGATGCAATCAAGCAACTTCAGGCAAAGATGCAAACCCCACGTCCACTGTGACTCGGGACAAGTCACAAGATTGTGTTGGGGGCCTATTGGAACGGAATTCCCTAAGTTGCGTTTTTTATATAATTTTGTAATATTCGGTCTTGCGTAGGGGTTTTGAGGCTGGTCAAAGCCCCCAATGTTTTGTAGTGGGTTAAAGTGTAGCTCTAGGGTCCGCAAACCATGGTTTGTGGACCATAGGATAGCAAAGGCTACGATGATATAAATAGATAGATAGTTGGGTTTAGTAGGTAAGTAGAATTAATATTGATGCTACATGCGAATTGTTGAGATCTGTTTTGGGTTGTTTTGGGTAAGGACTCCTGCTGGCTGTGTGCGTAGAGATCCTTAGTCTTGTGTGCGCGGGCTGTGTTTTGGATTGTAATTGGGTTTTTGGATGCTAATGAATGCATAATATATTTGAAGTATCTTTATGATATCTAGACTAATCGTGTTTATGACTGAAGTGCATTTGTGTTATTTATTTAAGTTGCGAATGTATCTGCGATCTAGGAATTAGCTGCAATTATAATGTTCTGTGATAGTAATTGTTGATGTGCACATGGATGCGAATGTATTGATCAGATCTGTTAATGCTAGTAGCTTTGTTATGATTACTTGCTGATTATACTATTAGAAACCTGCTAATAGACTCGGTTTGTGTGAACCTGGTAGTTGCAACACCGATCTGCCTTAATTACATACTCTCTCCCAAGGTGTGGAAACCTGGTTCCAGCACCCTCCCATTCTACTTCGGGTGATACCTTGGCCTGCGAAAGTAGGTCATTGCCGAAAGGGCCAGTAGTATAGGGGTTTGTTGGCAAACCTTAACCTTCGAACCTGGGTCAGGACCCCTCAAGCCAACATAGGATGAGGGGGATGAGGGGAGGGGTAAGGAAGAGAGAGATGGGGGGTCTAGGGGGAAAGTAAAGAATGATGGGAGAAGAGGGGGGGCGAAGGGAGCGAGGTGGTTGGGGGGAGGATAGAAAGGAAAGGAAGAGGGATTTCCAATAAATTGGAAAGAACCCTAAAAACAACATGATTTGGGGGAATAAAGTCTGAATTTATCTCTAATTTCCCATTTGATTTGCTATTGTTCTTATTGAGAGGGAGAAATTTTTCCATAAAAAAGTTACTATCCATAATCATATCTAAGGAATAAGGAAGTAACCTCAATTTTGTTTGCTTGGTTCTTGATCTCCTCTATTTGGAAAGCTTTATTTGCTTGAGTGTCTGCCTCTTGATTCATCCTTCTTAGTATATGGAAGAAATGAACTTTCTCAAATAGTCGGGAAAGTCCTTTGATTCTTTCTAGTATTTGATTCAATTTATTGTTCTATGTAGCACTGTTATTGACCATGTGTTTTATAATAAGGAGGGAATCCCCCAAAATATTCATAACATGGATCCCTGAGCAATTGTGAGGCCATAGGGAAATCCATATGCCTCAGCTTGATTGTTCATCTTTTTTCCTAGACCCCAAGCGTACCAATCTACTATTGTTCATTCAGGGTTAATGAGAACCCCTCCCAATCTTGCCACCCCAGGATTTCCTTTTGATGCTTCACCAAGTTTTATTGTCCATTCCTTCTCCTTACTGATCCAATCAGCAAGGTCCTCTTGTGACAAGCGTAGTAACTAGAGGGGTATGGTTCTCTGAACATTATTTGAGGGAGAGGGGTGCATAAGCACTGCCCACGGAGATAGCCAGGCCGATTTAAGGGGATCCAAGGAGTAGTCCATGGTAGGTTTATGAAATTCAAAACATGAGGAAATGGCTTTCAGAGCAGTATTCTTTGTTGGTGAGCAAGCCAACTTAAAAATTGCTTTATTTCTTGACAGCCAAATATGCCAACAAATGTATTTGGTCAGGGTCGACCAAAGGACCTTGAGAGAGACTTTGGCATGAAGGGAGCCCTCATAGAACTTGGGCCAGGAGTCAAAAAATATTAGGAGGTCAGAAGGCCATCTTTCTCTCCTAAAGAGAGGGCCAAGGGAAACCAACCAAACCATCTTGGAGTAATGGAAATGGAGGAAAAGGCGAGGAATATTTTCTTCTAAGGTTTCGAATAGAGGACACCTGGAGGGTCCGATGAAGCCTCTTCTCTGGAGATTCTCTATTGTTATTATTTTCTTTTGAACTAGCAGCCAACTGAAAAAAATTCACTTTGGGAATCACATTGGGAGACCATATATTTTTCCAAATAAAGGATTTTGGGGGAATTTAAGCATAAAAAAAAAGCTTCTAGTATCCCTCTCTGACTATGAAAGTAGAATTCTTCCACCCCCAACTGTCTTTTGAAGATAGTGATATAGGAGCACAACCTCTTAATTTTTCCTTGAAGTTATCTCTCGATTGAATCAAATTAGCAGGTATGTTTTCCATCTTCCATCCCGACCAGGTACCAAATGTATCCCAGGCGGATATTTGGGCCAAATTCTCTACTCCCCACCGTGTCAAATAATCCAGAAGAAGAGAGAAAGAGGGATCCTCCCCCATCGGTGAAATATCGAGAATTTTATCATTCCATATATTAATAGAACCTCCATTCCCTGGGATTTTACAAAGGTTTTTGTGATAAGATGTGAAGATGCTTTCATGAGGCTCCAAATGGGAGAGCCTTGAGAAGCCTCCATTTTTTCTTCTCTGTTATTAAGCTGGCTTATATACTTTTCTCTAATGAATTGAACCCACCAAAGGTCTCGACTTGTTTCCATGATCCATCATATTTTTTCTCCCATTGCCATATTAGCCAAGGCACGGAACCGGATTCCAAGCCCCCTATGCAACTTGGGTGATCTGATCATTTTCAACTTTATAAGGTGAATTTTTTTGTTTTCTTGTTTTCCGCCTTCCCATAGGAATTTCCTGATATAAATTCCAAGATGTTGCAAGACATATTTCAGAGCCTGGAGAGCAAAGAACTGATAGAGTGTGAGCGAGGACAACACTGATTTCACCAATATTGTTCTTCCTGCAATATTTAACCAGATTCCTCCCCAATTTACAATTTTCATCTTTATTTTGTTGAGAACCTTCTACCACACATTTGGATTTTCCCTTCTGATGAAGAAGTGTACCCCAAGATAGTTGAAGTCTTTCCATTCATTGATAGTTTTGAAGCGTGTGATCTCTTCTATCTTTTTTTCTTTTTGGGACGAGATGTCCCACGTGTATACTTGAATTTTTTTGTCATTTGTGGCCCCTCCTAAAGCCAGTTGGAAATTTTCCATATTATCTTTGAAACTTCTAGCGATCACAAGTGAAACCCCCCAAGAAACACAGTGTCATCAGCAAATTTTCTATGGTTTATGCTTATGATTCCTTCTTTGTACCTTATCCCCAGAAGATGATACAATTTTTGGTCAGCTTCCAATCGTCTGCTCAGAGTGTCTCCCATTATAATATAGAGTAAAGGGGAGAGGGGACAACCTTGACACAGCCCCCTAGAGGCATTGAAGAAACCCGCAACCCTGCCATTTACAAGAGGTGCAATCCAAGGAGAGGAGATGCATAAAGTGATCCATATTATAAATTTAGTATCAAATCCCATATTTCTCATAACTTTCAGAAGAAAACCATGTTGAGCTCTATCGAATGCATTCACCATGTATAGCTTTATTATCATTCCCTGTTCTCCTCATTTCCAGCTAGCATCTATAGCTTCTTGTATCAGAATAATATTGTCAAAAATTTGACGACTCGACACAAACCCCCCCCCCGGTTAATAGAGATCAAATGTGGGAGGCGGCCTTTAAGTCTTGAGGCTAAAAGTTTCGAGATCACCTTGTACAAGACATTGTAGAGAGAGATCAGCCTCAATCTAGAAAAAGAGGATGGAATTCACTCTTTAGGAATGCTATAGGGTAAAATGCTTGGGTTGTTGGTTCTTGAATATTCCTCTCAGGGCTTTCCGGTGCCCAAGGCAGACAGTAAGATTAGCTGTATAGTTCACAAAGAAGATACATACATGTTCATATCAACTTAAACAACTTGATGGAATGAGATGGAAGATTACCTCTTTTGTGATCTTGAAATATTTTGGAGAGTGCTAAGCAGCGAAGCAGGGATCCTCCTTCACCAGTTCCAAATCTCGACCTTGTGATCCATCAAAGCACCCGTGTAATCTCTTCCACAACATACATTTCCTATGAATTAAGTTAATATATGATAAACATTTAAACAATGCACATCTAAGCCATTCATCTCATGCTATATAAGTAATTGAATAACAATAACAATATCAATGCATAGAATGTACAAAACAGATACAGTTCTATTGATTTATAAAAAGGAGGATTACGATCGTCGGTTGTACCAAGCCCTCCTCAGCCTTCCAATCTCTCTATCTCTCAATGTGGTGATGTCTTGATCAACAAGTTCTCAATGAACCTCTTTGATTTTTGACCTTCACACTACAACAATAATGCTCTGCTTCACATGTATTCAAAAACTTTGACAATCCTTCGACCTTTAACCAAGAGCCTACACCTCCATTTTATAGGAGATGGAGAGAGCAATCATTGCCTTTCTCCTTCCACCAGTTCTAAATAAAAAAACCAAGATGTTTCCTCAACTTCCCATGCTTTTGCCTTCCTTGAGAGTTCAGTGGTTTTTGGCAAGGCCCAATAAAAGACTAGTGCTTTGCAGTTTCTATTTTGCACTGACTCTCTTATGAGAAAAAGCTGGAATTTCAAATCATTCTCCGCGGTTTTTTCCTGTTTCAAACTCAAAACACGGGTAACGCTGCCCTGTAGTCTAAAAAAAGCATTGCCCTAGCCACTAACGTGACCTTTTCATGGATCAGGTGCGTTATAACACTCTTAAGTTGTTATAGGGGTGCGTTACCTTGGCAGAAGTAGGTTTAGTTTAGGTCTATGTATTCCTTACATATTTATCTTCTCCTCTGAGCTGATGAAGATGTTATTTGACCTGTAACATATGCCCCCTAAAGTGTGAGGTCAGAGATGAAGACGATGGCCGAAATACTTTATAATGTGTGTAGTAGAGATAAAGAGATTGAAGGACTGAGGAAAACCTGAAACAACAACATATGTCAGAAAATATATTATCTGTCTTGAGTCAGGCATTCCCATGCTCAGTAGCTAATCAACATGATTTCTCTAGAATAGAGATATGAAGAATCTGTCCACCGATAATCATAATGTGGAAGTGTCTGTCATAACATGATCAGGCTGAAGAAGATGTCTCCATAAACAATATCGCAACTTGGGGAAGGGAACATAGCTTTAATGATGTAACCTTTGGCCCAAGGTCTTGAGCGCCGCTTCACTTAAACTGCATATTTCTCAACATGTGAATGAAGGAGCTGTCATCGAACATGTGAGAAATCGTCTGATTACCAGTCGATAATGAAAACTGTTATCAGACGCGAAGGTGGCCACCGATAATGATGATGGTCCCTAAGATGCACAGTACAATCTAGCGAGTGTGAATAAAAAGATTTGAAGTCGAACACTCGTAGAATCATTCGATCAGGAGCCAATGATGAAGACTCCTAATCAAACACAAGATTACCTACCACTGATGTCTGCAAGTATCTACGTACTGATGGGTTTCTGGATCAACTTCCTAGATAAGATGTTGAAGTCGATAGGAAGAGATCTGTTGAAAGGTAGGCACTGAGGCGTCCTACATCAGTCAACACGAAACAGAAACCAAATGATTTTGTTTTTGATGGAGATAATGAAGAGCAAATGGGGATAGCTGACGACAAATAATTTCTGGTATAATGAGCGGTTTGGTTGATAAGAGGAGCAGTAGATAGCGAGATCTGCTTGAACAATAGAAGGCACTGTAACAGGGTACTAGGCAGCTGAGGCTTAATGAACACAAAAGAGTTTGTTAGGATTTTACTGGTGTAGGAACACTAGGAGATGAAGGCTAATACTCATAGATGGTAGGGTTCGACTAACTGCGAAAGAGTTTTCTGGGGAGTGCCATGTTCAATATTTTTGCTACCAAATCGACCTTTCTGAAATGTAACAGAGGTAGTATCCATTTTGTCCAAATTTTTCCCCGTCTGATTAGGTTTAACGAGTCCAGACGAGTAAACTCAGTGAATTTTTCATATTTAGAGAGTCTGAAAAATGTCGTAAAAGACAACTCCATTCCCCGTCTGATTAGGTTTAACGAGTCCAGACGAGTAAACTCGGTGAATTTTTCATGTTTAGAGAGTCTGAAAAATGTCGTAAAAGACAACTCCATGGGGTACCTTTGTCATGTCTTGATAACCGGGCACGACAAAGGGAGAATAGTAAGCCCGAAATAATTCATTTTCCGTGAGTTAGTCCATCGAAGCCGAAAAAGTGAGAAATCTATGTTCGATGGACGTCTACCTCATTTTGTTATGAGTACGAGGGGACGAAGTAAACTCAATACTCTTTGTGAAAAAAAATTTAACGAGTCCAACAAAGAAAAACTCGGTGCTCTCCGTGAAATTTTAACGAGTCACGCGGAGAAAACTCGGTCACTTTTTCTGTTTTAAAGAGCTTTGAAAAGGAGGAAAAGAATGGCTCCTTACTCTCTGTCGTGGTAGTTTAACGAGCCCGACAAAGGTAACTCGGGGTTTTTTCAGTTTTATGAGCTAGAGAAAATTCCCTAAAAAGAAAGCTTAGTGCTTCTTCATATCAGTTTTAATGAGTCTGAAGAAGAGAACTCTAGGTTTTTCGGATTAACGAGCAAGAAAAATACCATAAAAAGAATGCTCGAAATCGACTTCGTATAAATTTAACGAGTCCGAAGAAGAGAACTCGAGGTTTTTCGGATTAACGAGCAAGAAAACTACCGTAAAAAGAATGCTCGGAATCAGGGTCAAAACATGGTTATGTCTGCATATAGATCTTGATCACTCATCAGAACATTAGTAACCAACCTCAATAGTTGTGACACATATGCAGCAAGAATTCACGACTTCTTTACTAGCTAAGAGATTCATGCCCTGGGCTATAAGAAGGTCGAAGAGGACTTTAATTTTCCCCGTTTTGAATGTGGTGGGTGGAGCTTCCGGGGTGAAAAAGGGTGAAAACTTCACTACGATTGCGGTCAATTCGTGCAACAGTTCTTCTTCTTCCCGCGAGATCCGTGTAAGAGATGGAAACCTCGCTATCATTTTATTTTGTTTTGTGAAGTTTTTATGGTTCAAAATGAGAAATTTGTGCAGTGTCTAAAAAATATTAAAGTGGTTAATGCAAGCGCAGTAATGGACCTCACAAGTGCACTCCTCCCATGAAGGAAGGGCGCGTTAAGAAGTTCGTTTTTGTAATATCCCCAACGGGAAATAGACAGTAATACACAGAAATACAAACATGCAAATATATAGGGAAAATGCCGGAACTAGAATATAGAGCAAATGCACATAAAAATACCAGAACGCTAAGCCATTTTATTAATTCTGAGAATACATGTATGGGTACAATAGATAGGTGCACCTATCCTTGCACAAGGCAAGTGAAGAACCCTCTCAGAATAGGAAGTGGCTGCAATAGAGGCTGTGTCCTAGCTGCTGGAGAAATTTGCCGTAGAATGCTGCTGCTGCAAGGTACTGGAACTAGGGGCTGATCCCCTCATCGGAATGAGCTGAAAATCGGTAGACTGCCTGTACTCACTGCTCCGGACAAAACCCAGAAACCATGAAGCAAATGCACCACCTCCGAAAAACCACCACAGAAGCCCTCCTCAAGAAAACACTGTCTCTCCCAAGCACAGCGCAGAGGCCCAAGAAGAATGCTGGAAAAGGGCCACAAATCCCTCTGCAAAACTCTCCAACTGAATAGACAATCCCTCCAAGCTGAAACACGCTGAGGACTCCACGAAAATCCCCCACAACAGCGCTGCTCTGAACCCAACTGCGTCCTCCCTCCTGCACTGCGCAGTCACTAAATGAGACTCAGCTCCTCTGCAAAACGTCCACCCAAATCTCCTGCAAATTAACTGCTGAAACTGAAGGAATACCTTGCCCGAGCAGGCACTCGAAGTCCCTCGGGGCCAAGGGCGAGATCTCCGACCGGAGACACTCAGTCGCACTAAACAGTGCTGCAGACCGACTAAACAACCGGCGTGCTCAAGTAGACAGAAGTCTAGCTCACAATATCATCAACATATCAATAATGCCAAATGGAGTGAAACCCCCACCTTTTATAGTGCTAGCTCCCCCTCAAACCCTAACTGCGTCCTTAAGCTCCTCCTATGCCTGCGCAGTTGCCTCTAGTGCCTACGTGAGGCCTCTCTCATGTAACGTGTGGACCCCCAAGGCTTCTCCTTTAAGTGACAACGTTACTCTACTAGGAAGCACTTTATTTTATTAAAGTGAGTTGACCCCCTCTTTCTCACTTTTATTTATTAATTTAACTATAGGCGGCAAAACTATGCAAAAATGAAATATTCCAATTAGCGGTGCTAATTAGGAATATTACAGTCTCCCCCGGCAGAACGTTGCTTGTCCTCAAGCAACTGAAGTGATGGATGCTGCAATATCTTCTCATCCTCCCAAGTGGCATCCTCATCCGGCAAGTTCTTCCACCTCACCAAGAACTCCCGGATCGTCCTGCTCCGCAGCTGCCTCTCCCTAGTATCAATAATAGCCTCCGGCTGCAACACTAGATGCCCCTCATCATCCGTGGGTGGTAGCTCCTCTGTGACTGTTACCTGCTAGCCCAATGCGTTTTTCAGGCATGATACATGAAAAATGTTATGAATCTTGCTGCCTTGGGGCAGCGCCAACTCATATGCAACCTGCCCAATCCTGCGTATCACCCTGTATGGCCCATAAAAGCGGGGCTTAAGCTTCTCAGCCCCCTTCTGCTTAAGCGAAGACTGTCGGTATGGCTGTAGTCGCAGGTAGACCAAGTCTCCTACCTCAAAGTGTCTCTCCACCCGACCCTTATCAGCATACAACTTCTGCTGATTCTGTGATGTGGCTATGTTATCCTTGAGAGCTCGGAGGATATCTTGGCTCTCTTGGATCCATATCTTGGCTCTCGGAGCCCTACTAGCACCAAACATCATGTCCACAAAAGATAAGGGATGATATCCATATAAAGCATAGAAAGGTGACATACCAATGGACATGTGATGCGTCGTGTTGTAGCAGTACTCGCCCAGATGCAGCCACTTCAGCCATGCCCTCTGCTGCCCGCTGACATAGTTACGCAAGTAGCCCTCCAACCACTTGTTAACTATCTCTGTCTGCCCGTCCGTCTGGGGGTGATAACTAGTGCTCGTTGTCAGCTCCGTCCCCACTAGCCGGAAGAGCTCCTGCCAGAATCCGCCCATGAAGCGACTGTCCCTGTCGCTGACAATGGTCTTAGGTAGACCATGTAACCTGAAAATCTCCCTGAAGAACAGCTCAGCCACCTGCGCTGCTGTGTGGTGTGCGGATATGGCAAAAAAATGAGCATACTTCGTCAGTCGGTCAACGACGACAAAGATGCAGTCCTTGCCCCGCACCATGGGCAACCCTGTGATGAAGTCCATCGATATGCTCTCCCATTTCCCCTCTGGAATGGGAAGAGGCTGCAACAACCCTGCAGGATGTCTCATATCTCCCTTGTTCCTCTGACAAACATCGCACTCCCTGACATGCTGGAGTACGTCCTCCTTGAGGCCCTTCCATGAGAACCTCTCCCGGATAGCCCTGTAAGTCTTGGTGAACCCCTGATGGCCCGCCAATGGAGAATCGTGTGAAGCCTGGAGTATCTTCTTCTTGAGCTGAGATCCCTCAGTCAAGAAGATCCTGTCCCTGTAATAGATGATCTCGTCGACCACCTTGTACCTGTCATCTGCTACCTGCCCATCCAACACCTCACACGCAAACCTGTCCTTGGAGTACTCTACCAACAGTCGAGCCCTCCAATCAGCGTCCAAGCTCATAAGAGATAACGTGGCCGGTCTACGGGAAAGGGCATCAGCTACCACGTTATTCTTGCCTTTGACGTACTCTATGTCAAAGTCATAGGCTTGGATCTTCCTGATCCACTTCTGCTGCCTCTCCTGCAACTGCTTCTGCTCCAGAAAGTACCTGAGGCTGTTGTGATCTGATCTCACCCTGAATCTGCTGCCCACTAAATACTGTCGGTATTTGGCCAATGCATGCGTGATGGCCAACATCTCCTTGTCGTATATGGAATACAACCTCTCATGCGGAAGGAGCTTCCGGCTCTCAAAAGCTATAGGGTGACCGCCTTGTATCAATACCGCACCAATCCCCTCTCCTGATGCATCACACTCGAGGACAAATGGCTGTGTGAAATCCGGCAATGCCAGCACGGGGCAGCTGCTCATCACCTCCTTGAGCTTATCAAAAGCTCGATGTGCTGTGTCCGACCAACTGAATGCCCCCTTCCTCGTCAAGTCTGTGAGGGGTGCAGCAAGCTGTGAGAAGCCCTTGACGAACTTCCTGTAGTATGTGCAAATGCCAATAAATCCCCGAAGCTCAGTCACATTCCTCGGCTCTGGCCAATCTCTGATGGCCCTGATCTTCTCCTCGTGGACTCTCACCTCGTCCACTCCTATAATGTGCCCCAAGTACAGCATCTCCGTCAAGCCGAACTCACACTTGGAGAGCTTGGCATAGAACTGCTGCTCCTCCAAGATGCGCAAAACTGTCTCAATGTGTTGGAGATGCTCCTCCCAAGTCCTGCTGTATATAAGAATGTCATCGAAGAAGACCAGCACAAACTTCCTCAGATGACCCCTGAAAATGTGGTTCATGCACGACTGAAAGGTAGCGGGTGCATTGGTCAACCCGAAAGGCATGACCAGAAACTCGAAGTGCCCATAATGACACCTGAAAGCGGTCTTGGGAATGTCCTGTTCCCTCACGCGTATCTGATGGTACCCAGATCTCAAATCAATCTTTGAGAAGAACCCTGCTCCTCTCAACTCGTCCATCAGCTCATCGATCCTGGGGATGGGGTACCTATTCTTCAGGGTCTTCTTATTCAGAGCCCTGTAGTCAATGCACATCCGCAATGTGCCGTCCTTCTTCTTCACCAACACCACGGAAGAAGCAAAAGGACTCGTGCTTGGTCGAATGTGACCAAGGGCCAGCAACTCCTGAATAGCACGCTCTATCTCATCCCGATAGGCCTTGGGATGCCTATACGGTGTGGTGATCATTGCCTGTATACCCTGCTCAAGCTCAATAGTATGCTCAAACCCCCGATCCCAGGCTGCTCCGGTGGAACAAAGCCAAATACCGCTGCAGACATCATTTTCCCCTATAGGACCGAGTCAGGGTGCACTGCCTGACCTGTATCTACTGCCTCCGAAGCTCGCAACTCTACGGCCCACTCTATGTCTCCCTTGCGGAAGGTTGCCTCCATCCTATGTGCCGACACTGTCTGAGGCGGGTATGTGTGCTGTCCCCGTATCTTCTCATGCCTCCCTGTCTTGGGATCATCCCACTCCATCTCTAGGGCCTTCCAATCTGTCGTGACCGTCCCCAGAGTAATGAGCCACTGAACACCCAATATCAGGTTGGTGTCCGGAATATCCACCACAAAGAAATGATCTGTCAATGTATAAGTGCCCATCGTCACCGATAACTCTGGGACATACCGAGCACATGCCATAGTCTGATCTCCTGGGACCAAGACGAAAAATCCATCAAAACCCTCAGTCTGTATGCCTCTCCTCTCAACCATCTGTGCATCAATAAAATTGTGGGTGGCCCCACTATCAACCAAGACTGAGACCCGCTGTCCACGTACTGTCCCCCGTACGCGCAGCGTCAAGTACTTGGGAACTCCCCGCAATGCGGCTAGAGCTCCTCCAGTAGGTGCAAATGATGCCCCACCTGCTGCGGGTGGTGGAGGTGGTAAGGTACCCTGCGCTGCATAACAATCTCCTGCCTCCACGTCATCCCCCTCATCCTCTTCCCCGCTGCTCTCGAAGAAGACCTCAATGAAATGTGCTTTCCCTGCAGCACACCTATGTCCCGGTGCCCATGGCTCCTGGCAAGTGAAGCATAACCGCTTCCTCCTCAACTCTCTCCTGGCCTCATCATCAAACTGCCCTCGCCCAGGATTCGCCTTGGGAGGCAGAATCCTCGTGTCCTTCCCCTTAGGCTGGAAGGCCTGTCTCTAAGGGTAAGGTGTCCGAGTCCTGGGTAAGACATCCTGTAAATCCCGAGTCCTGCTGATGGCATCCTGAAGTGTAGCTGGTCTAGTCGACCGGACTAGGCCACGTAGTGGCTCTGTCAACCCCTCCACCTACATGTAAACCATCCGAGCCGCGGATAGATCAGGCACCATCACCGAAACCCTCAAGAAATCTGAAATGTAAGTCTCTGGGCTCCCAGTCTGTTTGAGCTTCGTCAGCTCAACAAAGTGCTGCTCCGGATCCCTCTTGTCGAAACGCTCTATCACCCTCCGGGTAAACTCGGCATATGTCCCCACTGTAGAATGCCCGAGTGTAGTCATCCCATGAAACCACCAGTCCTGGGCCTCACCCTCCAGATGTAATGTTGCCACCTTAATGGCCTCTGACTGCGACATCTGATTAAGCTGGAAATAGATATCCAACTTCTCTACCCAAGACTTTGCCGAACTGTTTGATGAGCCATCAAACGTGGGCAAATGAAATCTGCTAGCTGCGCGGTGGTCATCATGATGATGCCTGTGCCCTCTGTGATGATCACGGGGTCTAATGTCACGCTGGAGCTGGACAAAGTCTCTGAAAGTGATAGAATCTCGGAACTCCTGCCCGTATGCCCTGTACTCTGCAAAATAGGCACCCATCTAGGCAGGCTCAGGCTCTGGCTCCTGCTGCGCTCCTGCCCCTGTGTCCTCCGCTAGGAAAGTGGGCATAGTGGATCGCGTGGGTGCATGCGACGCCACGATGGGGATAGCATCACGTATCGGCATATGGTGTGACGTGCCTGATCCCTCTCCAACCTGAAAACCCCTCGGGGTTTCCCGCTGCCTAACCTCCAGCACAGCGAGTCTCTGTGACATATCCTGCATGTGTTGGAGGAGTGTCTCCCATCTCCTCGAACCCTCCTCGTCTGCCATAGGGCCCTGCTGCTCTGCGTCTCTCGCAGGCTGCTCCTGCTCTGAATCTGTCTCAGGCTGCTCCTGATCTGTGTCCACCACTAGAACACAGTCCCCCTCTCCGTGGGTGTTCTCCAACCCACGCTCAACGTCTCTGTATTTCTTACCCCGACGATTGTTATGGGATCTATCCCTCGGCCTCATAGACTGCTAGCTCCACAGGCTGAGCCAGGTCTATGCTCTGATACCATTGTAATATCCCCAACGGGAAATAGACAGTAATACACAGAAATACAAGCATGCAAATATATAGGAAAAATGTCGGAACTAGAATATAGAGCAAATGCACATAAAAATACCAGAACGCTAGGCCATTTTATTAATTCTGAGAATACATGTATGGGTACAATAGATAATCAGAATAAGTGCACCTATCCTTGCACAAGGCAAGTGAAGAACCCTCTCAGAATAGGAAATGGCTGCAATAGAGCGTCTCGTCGCCGGGAGAAAACTGGCGTATAGAATGTCGTCGCAATGTACTAACTAGAATGATCTCACCGAATGAGTTGAAAATCGGTAGAACGCTTCACTAACGTCTCCCAGAAACCCTTGAAACCATGGCAATGCACCACCTCCGAAAACCACCACAAGCTCCTTTCTCACAGGCACGCTACTGCCCTCCCAAGACAAATGGGCAGAGGCCCAAGAAGAATGGAAAATGCACAAATCCCTCTCAGAAACTCTAAAACTCTCCAAATCGAATGACAATCCCTCCAAGCTGAAACAACAATAAGAGTCAACTCCAACTGCGTCCTCCCTCCAGGTCTGCACAGTCACTCAATGAGGCCCAGCTCCTCTGCAAAACGTCCACCCAAATCACCTGCAAATCAACTGCTGAAACTGAAGGAATACCTTGCCCAAGCAGTGACTCGAACTCCTGCCATAGCGATCTCGACTCGTAGACACTCGCCGCACTAAAATACACGCAGACCGACTAAACAACCGGCGTGCTCAAGTAGACAGAAGTCTAGCTCACAATATCATCAACATATCAATAATGCCAAATGGAGTGAAACCCCCACCTTTTATAGTGCTAGCTCCCCCTCAAAACCCTAACTGCGTCCATGAGCTCCTATGCCTGCGCAGTTGCCTCTAGAGCCTACGTGAGGCCTCTCTCATGTAAAGTGTGGACCCCCAAGGCTTTCCTTTAAGTTACAACGTTACTCTACTAGGAAGCACTTTATTTTATTAAAGTGACTTGACCCCCTCTTTCTCACTTTTATTTATTAATTTAACTATAGGCAGCAAAACTATACAAAAATGAAATATTCCAATTAGCGGTGCTAATTAGAAAATTGGCGCTTTTCTCTATAGTCACAGCGCAGGCATATTTTAAGAGCTCATTTATAAGCATTTTGAAGTGTTCCAGACAATTTCTAATCGGTTGAAAATGTTGTATTGGCAAGTATTCAGTTGTTAATCATGAGTATCTAGTGAGAGAGAGAACATGAACGGGAAGAAATAGATATGATTATTGATGCTGCAAGTTTCATGGCTCTCCGCAAATGCGGTTTGCTAAAATATGCACGTTTAGAACTGATGAGGGGTCAAGAGGACCTCCTGAGGTGGTTGATTCAACAATGGGACAAGCGTCACCATGTCTTTCAGATTGGGGGCAATGAGCTCTCAATTGAGAAGGATGATGTTTACTTTTTGACCGGCCTATCATGTCGTGGAGCGAGGCCGAACTTGACGGGGTCCAGAGCGGACCCGCGCTCCAGTGCTAATCTTATTTTGACTCATTGCATACGGAACACAGATGCAGTGAGCAACCGGGTGCCGATTGCACGAGTGGCTTCAAGACCACTGAGGTCTATACTATGGATGATTGTTCGCTTGATAGGGGCCAAGAGTCAGCATGTGGCCACCAAGGCCCAGAGGCTACTAGCCTTGGATTGTATGCAGCGTCAGGTTTTTGACTGGTGTGATGGAGTTGTCTGTCGGGTTCGAGCAGAGCTCACAGCATGCAAGACCCGTACCCAAAGAGAGTTTGGGTACGGCACATTGATCGTTTCTTTCCTACTGGAGCAGGTGCCATTGATGAGACCCAGGATCATTACAGCGCCATTGGGCCCACGCGAGCCGAGACAGGCTCAATGGGCAGCTTTGATTCCACATACTAGAGAGGGTCCAGTCCGTCACTGCTTTGATGACGGGTTTTTTGATTGGCTGAACTCGCAGATCATTATGATTGAGGATTATCCCTATGCAGGGATGAACTTCATCGACGATCCGGAGTTAGTGTTGCCCCCTGGCACCCAGTGGGGGCTCGATGGTAAGAAAGAAATTATCAGTGTACTTTAGGAAGTACTTTGTTTTTGTCTTTTGAATGTTTATGCAATTTTTTTGTTTAAATAGGGTGAAAAATATGTTTTGACATGAAGTTTCTTGCTTCGATTACTTAAATGTGGCACCCGCCCGCCCAATTGGGGTCCCTTCAAGATAGAGTAATGGGCAGAGGATCTGAAGACGGGACAAGCACCACCAGGATGCTAAGCCGTCGGGGATGATAGATACCCGTATTTTGGTATGAACCTCCGTAGATGTGGAAGCTTAGTGTTGGGTGTACCACCCCTTCCCTATGTGGGAGGTTCCGGGCCAAACAAGAACGCACAATCGTAGGAAAATGAGAACAATTGGGGCTCTAAGAGATAGCTGTGAAGTTGTATGTTATTTTGAGTATCGTTAGCCGGTGGAGCGATGATGGCGTGATTGATTGGTAGTGTGGCTTTAGTATAATAATTTAGAAAACCCCAATTTTTGGAAGATTTTTTGATGTAACTATTGCACTGGACACGACATATATATATATATATATACTTTTTGGTGATTTCGTGTTTTTTAATTTTTAATGTATTTTATATGGGATAAAAAATATATATACTCATGTGTAAATATTTTATAACAAATGTGACAAATGCCAATCTAACACAGTTTGCCAAAGAATCAGATAATGCATTAAATTCTCTAGGAACGTGCTCAAATGTGATTGTTTGAAATTGACGTTCTAAAAATCGCACCCTTAAAAAATAACGTAACAAGACTGGATGACAGACACAGTAATTATTGTTTAACTGCATAATGACGAGTTGCGAATCTAACCTGACCACTAAATTGGAGATGTCGCGAGATGCAGCCTCCGTGAGGAGTTGGATCACTAACATGTACTCAGCAATGTTATTGGTGGCGCTACCTAGGAAAATTCCCCCAGAACCAAGAAGTTCCGACTCAGGAGTGTAGAGAACCCAAGCAGCTGAAGCAATGTGTCTAGTGTGACGACTAGCACCGTCCGCGTATCCGACGTATGATAAGGAGGATGACGGCATCTGTGTGAAAGAAAAAGATTGTAGATGAGAAAAACACCTTAAAACCAAAAAAATATCCAGAGACATCAAAACAATAGGCAAAACTTATATACATAAAATTACAAAGCATACGCCTAGTGAAAAACTAGGCAAAATACTTCTTTAGATAGAGCCCGTTTCGGGGCTCCGTGAGCGGAATTCCATTACAGTCCTGAAGTTCGTAAGCCCCTTTTGAGAGGACTTTAGTGACGATGTAAGGAACAAGCCATAATGGTTGGTGTTCCTGCCCCCAAGAGGTCATGTTTATGATCATAGAGTAGAACAAGATCACTCTCTTGGAAATAACGAGGCTTGATAGATTTGTCGTATTGAGCTTTGACTCGGCACTGGTGAGCTTCGAGTGCTAGTGTAGCATCTCGACGAGTTTCGTCCAAATGATTGAGTGAGAGCAAGCGCTCTTCTGTGGTGGTGGTGCCAGGTAAGAGTTCAACAGCGAGTTTCAGTGATGGAATTTCACACTCGATTGGAAGTACTGCCTCCAGGCCAAATGCGAGTTGAAATGGCGTGAAGCCTGTGGCAGTTTTCACTGACGTTCGGTATGCCCATAACACGGAATACAACTTACGATGCCATGTGGTTTTATGGTTTCTGACCAATCGACGAATCATAGTTTTGAGGACGCCATTTACGGCTTCGACTTGACCATTAGCTTGAGGATAATAAGACGAATATTGATCTTGACGAAAACCTAGCATGGATGTTAATTCGGTCATCATATGATTCTGAAAGTGGGATCCATGATCTGTGACAATAGATAGGGGTATGTCGAACCGACAGATTCCTGATTGAATAGGAAGAGAGCGGCGGTTTCGCCATCAGCCTTAAAAGTGGGAATGGCTTCCACCCATTTCGTAAAATAGTCGACCGCAACCACGATGTAATTGTGTCCATTTTCCGAAATGGGATTGCAGGTGACGAAGTCAATTCCCCATTTAGCGAAAGGACCAATGGAGATAACCGGATGAAGGGCGACGGGATGAGCACGCATTTTCTTCGTGAAAATTTGACATGGATGGCACTTCTGGACCGCTGTAATGTAGTCTTTAAACAAAGTGGACCAATAATAACTTGCGCGTAGGATTTTTTGGGCAGTAGCTATGCCCGAAAGATGACCACCGCACGCCCCCACACGCCCCTGCGTGGTAGTCATTCAAAATGTGTTCCGCTTCATTGAAAGTGAGACAACGTTGGAGAATAGTATCGATACCACAACGATATAATGTATCATTCAGCACGAGGTAGTGCTTTGCCTTGTGGCAAATACGACAACGGTCGTCGGACGTGAGAGTTGGGCGAAAGCGTTGGGTTTGTAGGTAGACCAAAATGTCTCCATACCATGGGTCCGAAGAATCGACCAAGTACACAAATTCATCAGGAAATGGATCATGAGCTACTTCTCCTGGGTCGATTCTGGGAAGGTCTGATAGTAATTCGGCGAAGACGAGAGATTTCTTTGCTTTGGCAGCTGTGAAGACCAAATCAAATTTTTGGAGGATTACGATCCATTTGGAATATTTTCCTCCAATAATTTTTCGAGACAGGATGTGTCGCATGGGGTTCTCCAAAGCAATAGCAGTAGTCTGTCGCAGCAATATATAGTGTCGGAGTCGGGTGACGGCAAAAACCACTGCCAAAGAAAGTTTCTCCACATGTGAATAACGTAGTTCGGGTCCGATTAGACCTTTTGACGAGTAGTATATCACATGTTCACTGTCGTCATTGTGAACCTGAACCAGAACCATTACAAGTGAGGATGGTGAGGCTGCCAGGTAGAGGAGAAAGTCACGTGAGTAGTCTGGGCCACTAAGGAGTGGGGCTAAAACAAGTGCATGTTTTAAAGCATCAAATGACCATTGAGCTTGGTCATCCCACAAATATAGTGTTCCCTTCTTCAATAATCGCATAAATCCTTTTGTCATCTCGGCATAGTTAACAATGAATCAACGTAAAAATTTTGCCTTCCCTTGCAAACGTTGGAGTTGGAGGATGGATTGTGGTGCTGGCAATTCAACAATTGCTTTAACCTTATCGGGATCAACCCTAATCTCGTGCTTGGATACAATGAAACCTAACAGACGCCCGGACTCAACCATGAATACACACTTATGAGGATTCAGATGTATATTGTAGAATCTACACCTAGCAAAAATTTCTTTCAGATGAGCAAGGTGATCAGGTCATTTCTTGGAATGGGCTGGAAGGTCATCCAAGTAAGCCTGTACAATATGTCGAATGTCGTGGAAAGCGTAGTCCATAGCCCGCTGAAAAGTTGCTCCAGCATTCTTCAGACCGAATGGGAGTTTACGATATGCAAATGTGCCCTAAGGGCAAATAAAGGCAGTTTTATGCTAGTCTTCTTTTTTAATCGCAATCTGGTTATAGCCCGAGAATCCATCCATGAAGGAAAAAGATTCACATTCGGCACAATCGTCGAGAATCTGATCTATGAACGGCGTAGGATAATTGTCTTTAGGACAAGTGGCGTTCAGATTGCGATAGTCAACACAAACTTGGATGGTGCCTTGTTTTTTATCGACGGGAACCGGATTGGAAACCCATTCTGTCAAAGGAACGAGATAGATGAAACCAGCGTTTAAAAGTTTTTCTACCTCAGTTTTGATGGCGGCCGCTTTGCGCGGGTGGACAGGCCTGAGTCGCGGTCGAATTGATTTGGCATTGTCATAAATCTTGATTTCGTGCTCGACTATAGATGGATCTATGCCGGGAATTTCGTCATAATACCAAGCGAACACATCGCAGAATTCCTTGAAAAGGGATGTGAAGCACGTAATTTCCTCAGGATTGCAATCTGCTTCAATCTGAATATTTTCCACGATACCCGTTTTGACCGAGATATCAATGAGCATTGTCTTAGAAATATTACCCATGTTCCCTTCTGAATCGATAGTTTGAACAGTCGTGTAAGCAGAGAGAACCATCTCAGGTGGGTCAAAGGATGGGATTTCAGTATTTATCATGTCCGAGTCAATCATCGAAGCACGATGACGGAACTCTCCCCAAATTCATTCTTTTAGAGACATGATCTCTCGAATAGCTTCGTCTGTAGGCAAGACTTCATTGAGGAGATCCTTAGACAGAACTATGATGGGTGGGAGTTTTGTACCTTTGGTCGAAACCATAGCAGTGGAGGGTTCAGATGTAATTTGGATGGCTTGGTAGGCCAACTCGGCTGGTGAGAGCGGCATCTGATCTCCGTAGGAATCAATGTCTGAAGGTTCCGGGAGGATCCATGGGTTGATAGAGCCATCCAAAGTGGTGGATATCATTGCAACCATATTTGGTATCTCTGGCGGCGGGAGAGGAAAACAACCCAGTAGGGAAGATGCCTTCAGAAGACCGGTACCAATACTGACGTAAGAGTCAGGAAAGCCTCCTATTAGGGGTAAAGTGCTACTTGGTAACGTGGTATAATCAGGGGTGCAGAAGGATAACTGATCCACTGTGACTATTTTCCCATCCAATGGAAATAGGATGAGTCGGAAGACCGAAGAAACAATGGCGGTCATGGCATAAGACCAACTGCGACCGAGCAATATATTATAGTCGAGATGGCGATCTACGACTTCAACATCCACGGTTATCGTTTTCCCACTCAGAGTAATGGGAAAGCTAGCAAGGTATCCTTTTGGGAGGAACGTGTGGCCATCGAAAGCTTTGAGGGAATTCGACGGCGGTGACAAGGTAGGAGAACCTAAAGCGAGCCAGCAAGCTTGTGAAATAACGCAGGTCGAAGCACCTTCATCTATGACAGTGCGATGGATTGGTCTCCCTTTCGACACAACCTGCACTTGGAATGTGAGTTGGTGTGAGAGGCGAGTCTGAGATTTTTCCATATCAAAGATAGCTAGATGGAATCCTAGGGGTCTATTCCACCAATGGCCGGAAGCAAGGCTTTCCTTTGTGCTAGACAAGTTTGCAATACTTCGAGAGCAGACACAGCTGACGGTGCCTGCGCGAAATCTTCTACAATGTTGTAGTTTTGGGCTGCACGTACAGAGGTGTTATGAGTCGTGCATCGAAGTGTCCCTTTGTGGGGACGAATCACGGGATCATCAAAAGACCGTTCGATATGTAGATCGTTGGGCGGCGGTGGATTGGAACTAATACCAGGTTCTTGAGCGTCTATGGTAGGATTTCCATAAAGCTTGGCTCGTGTTTGAAGTTCAACACTTTCAATGCCATAAATAGCGGATGATCCTTCACCGGAAGGATGTGAACCACCATTGCCCCTTTGCTAGGGTTGTAGCGGGTTGTCAACCATGTGTTGGTGTTGCTGCTATTGATTAGGGAAAGGATTATGAAGAACGGCAGATGTTCGCCCAGAATCTTTGTTTGCGATAAAATCGGTGCATTCCTGCAGCCGAGGACATTTGTATCTCAAGTGGTCCTCCGCACAGATCTTGCAAGGAAACTTCATGGGTTTATCCTTCCCTTTGTCGTTTTTGGCAGCGTTTTTCTGATTAGGATTATTCTGATTGTCCGACTGCTCTTCCGAAGAAGATGTCTTTTTCTTGTTCTTCTTATTCTTTCCACTAGGTTTTTGTAAAGTTTGCACATAATTTACCTCAGCGGTAGGAAGAGTAGTCGTTTGGTTAGGGGCGGTGGCAACCGAGGATGGATGGGAGGTTTGCCCCCGAGATTGTTTTGTGGCTACGCCAGAGATTGTGCCAACGAGACCGTCGGCGTGGGCTCCGGTTTTCTGAGTAGTAGGAGGATTGGGGTTACCAGGGGCATTGGGGAGTAAATCATATAGCGTGCCAGATTTTGAATAGATTAAATCCAAATTTTGGGCACGATGAATGCATTGATCTTCTGTAACCGCACCGGATAGGCCAATTTCTTTAGAGATGTGGGGTAAGAGAGACTTACAAAAAAAATTAGATAGAAGATGAACCGGGATTGGCGCTTTCACCAACCTCCTCCTACGCCTCCATTCATGAATGTGATCGGAGATGTGGGTGGCGGTGTCTTGGCGCAGCGAGTTTAATAGTTCTGTTCCAGTTTCAAATCTGACTGGTAATTGGAAGTTATTTAGAAACTCCGTTGCTAAAGCGCCAAAAGTGTTTATGGCGGCGCGTGGCAACTCAATATACCACTTGGCAGCATTGCATGTAAGGGTGCGGGGGAACAGTCGAAGCCGGACACTATCATCCACCATGGAATTAGATATAGACCATAAATGAAAGGTGGTGATGTGTGCGGCTGGGTCTTCCCCTTGTTTCCCATCGAACTTTGGGATGTCAGAATGAATCTTATGTGGTACTGGAAGCCATAGCGGGTTGTGATTAATGGGGTCATTAGTCAATTTATAGATGTCGGGAATGTCTAGAGCTGCCAAAAATGACAATTGCGAGTTTGCCCCCGAATCTAACCAAGGAAGTATTGGCTGAATATTTGGACCATAAGGTCCGCCCATCAATGTGTTACCAGTAGGATAAGTAGGACTTTGATCAAAATTTCCTATAGGTGGAGGGGTAGGGATATATGGTTGTTGTCCATAGGGCATATTGTATTGCGGGGCGAACGGTTGGTTGCCCCCAATATAAAAGTGCCCTCCCATTCCAGATGGAGCTTGTGGTGGGTGAGTCCATATGGATGCAATAGAGCTTCCCAGAGGCATGCTACTACTTGCAAAGTTCAGCAATGGCATAGTCCCTAAATCGATATTTAAACCACTTAAGGGAATAGTGTTAACAATAGGTTGTCTGGTTTGTCCTAACGATTGCAGGGGTAGTGAAATGTTCCTTGTTGTTTGCGTGCTGGTGACACTTCCCCCTGGTATGGTGGCCAAAGGGTTTGAACTCAGCAAAGGGTTCCAACCGAAAGGGTTGCTAAAAGGAACCAAAGTAGTCCAACTCGTCAGAGGAGAAACCGTAGGTCCCAACATGGTCACGGTAGGAGTAGATCCCGAAGGACTCGGCTAGTTACTTACAGTTGTGATGACCGCAGGGTTGGGACTAGGCATATGTTGACTACTGGGGTTAACAAGTAATGGCATAGAACTAACAACTGGCGGGGAGGATGATGGCGAACCTGGGATGGTTGCCATTGGTATCGACCCTATGGATGTCGACTATGAAATGGATGTTTGTGCGGCCGAAGACATGTCTTGGCGTGGTGGAATCTGAATTATCACAGTTGTTGACGGATCAGTGAGTGGAGGATTGTAATGAGGTACGACACCTTCCGTGAAAGGGTCCTCCGGAAATTCCGTATGATATGAGGCGAGAGTTTTTTGAACTTTTGGCCGAGAGTTTGGCCGCGCGGTTAAAAGTAACTTGTGGTGGGTTAAACTCTCGGTCGAGAGTTTTAAATTTCTCGGTCGAGAATTTAATAAATTTCTCGTCCGAAACATTATCCCGGCCAAGAGTTTCTGGTCAACGAAAAACCCAGAAAATTATGCAGTTTTCAGGAACCTGCAACTTTGGAGGGGTGGAACACCTACAAAAACAAAATGTTATATTTCGGACCAGGTACCATTAGATTCATCTCTGAATCTGGTTTCTGATGATGTAAGATTTGTGTAGTTTCATTAAAAATTTCAATTTATTATTAATTTTTTACTAAACTGTGTCACTGTGGAATTTCATTGTTCAGAAAATTGCACTGAATGAAAATTCAATAACTTTAAAATTTCGACACCAAAAAATTCAGAAAAATCATATTGCATTTCCTCTCCTTATCTACTTCAAAAGGGTACTCTCATTTTTCTTATTGACGATCACCTTGAAAAGAAAATCTAGGGCTCATAAAATGTACTGAAACATCACCATTTTTTTGTCTTCGTCCATTTCAAAAAATAATAAAAAATAGTAATTTAATCTGAAAATTACCGAAAAATAGTTCGTGCACTAGTGCAATATATTCAGATTATGATGATATGGTTTATTTCCAAAAAATGAATAACCTTCCCTAAAAAAAGTTAGGGTTCAAAAAGTGACTATTTATGTTTGCCTGAAAATTTCAAGTATATGCAGTTAGTAAACAACAAATTTACCCCTCTATATGTCAATAATTTTTTTTTTTTAAATATGAGTATGGAGGTAAGACAATTCTCTACAATTCTTGTTTTTATGTCAAAGCATAATTTGCATTAAAAATATGATTTTAGTGGAGTTGAAGTTGAAAAAACATAGAAAATTACAATTTTCAACATCAAAAAAGGGCAAAAAGTGTTTCCCAACTTCACATTTTCACCCGAGGCTATGTGAAAATCAGGGTTTGTCAATGGAGACTGCTCTTCCGCAGAAGGCACGAGTTCACCAAGGTTCAGTTCTTCCTCAAGAGTCAGAGGAGGTAGACCTTGTTGTAGTCGAGACAGATGGCGTGGATCGGATGACGCCACGGTGACCTGTTTATTTTTAACAATTTTTTTAATAAATTGTGATGTATTATAAAGTCTCAATGATAGTAACCACACACCTAAAAAAGAAAAAAGAAAAAATCACTCTCTAAAATCAATCAGCAAGCAGCTAGAATAGGGTGCCCTGTCTGAGTACTACCGTTTGTTGGTGATGAAATCTAGTATCACAATAGTATACAGAGAGGGTTGGTCGAAAGTACAGTTACGGTTACTCTAGAGCTTCGCTCGAACCTCAGACGATAGGTGTAAGCACTGTCGTGAAGACGAGTACCCTCCTAAAGACCGAAGACAGAGTACGTCTGCCTGTTTCAGGTACCAGGATAGCCCGTCCCAATCACCTTGTGTAAGTCCCTAAAAAGTATGGCCACTAAAGATACCTCAAATCACAGACATCATCAGGGGGGTCCACGGTCTAGGACAGCATGCTATATGGGCAGAACACCTAGATCCCCGATCTAGTTTCGACATCCCCGAAGGGAACCCCAATATATAAAATGCCCACCGAATGCAGTCGAGGGCGGGGTACCTACTTGTTCACCCAAGTGTTGTCTCGCACTTAGCTCCAGTAAAGGAGTGGTCCCGATAATATGAGTGCAATAGGATTTCGCTCGTTAATGACTCTAGTCTCAAGTTTTGAGATCTTGGGTGATTTTCTCACTTTTCCTAACCCAAGATCCTAGCTTGAACTATTGTTGGTGTGAGCTCAGAAAAAGTAATGTGATTGATTTTATTATCACTTGATTCTTAGTGTACTTGATTATTAGTCTTGCAGAGGGGGAGTGGACGTATGAAATGTAATGAGACTCTGACTCAAGAAACCATGCAAAAATATGCTCTAAATATTCAATTCGATGAAAAGTATTTCTACAAGGAGAGGTTTCCTTTCAACATCCATGCACTAACATTCAAATAGCAAAGTTCAACCTTAAAGACTCAAACATCTGTTTACCTCATCTTAATAGTCTTTTAACTGAAATTTTCAGAATTAATTCAGCGAGATGCAGAAAAACTAAAAAAAAATAAAAAATTATTCGAAAAAGTAAATGCATTCAACACTAACTTTTTAAACAAGAACAAACAAATAGCGATGCCAGCTAGTAAACAAGCACAGGGATTCAGTCAAGAAGTGGTTCTGATGGCCAAAACTCTGCAACCAAAAAGGAACACAACACAGGGGTGAACAACAATTTTTTGGCGAAGTAACGCACTGGTTCTGAGCAGAGACAGTGTTAATGCAGATACTAACGCACTGTAATCAAAGCTAGGCCGCGTTATAACGCTTTGGAATACTGACAAAGACAGCGTTAGCCAGGGTAAAGTTCTTCAGATGTCCAAAAAGAGCACAGGACTGAACTCTGCGAGCTTTTGAAATGTTTACTGGGCATAAAAGCTGGTCAGAAGGATATGTGAACAGAGGAAAGAAGGAAGGAAAAAAATTCAGAAACAGGGGTTAAAATCCCCAGCAGAGTTGCCAATTATACTATAGGGTAAAATGCTTGGGTTGTTGGTTCTCGAATATCCCTCTCAGGGCTTTCTGGTGCCCGAGGCAGACAGTAAGATTAGTTGTATAGTTCACAAAGAAGATACATACATGTTCATATCAACTTAAACAACTTGATGGAATAAGATGGAAGATTACCACTTTTATGATCCTGAAATCTTTTGGAGAGCGCTAAGCAACGAAGCAGGGATCCTCCTTCTTCCAAATCTCGACCCTGTGATCAATCAAAGCACCCGTGTAATCTCTTCCACAACATACATCTCCTATCAATTAAGTTAATATACGATAAACATTTAAACAATCCACATCTAAGCCATTCATCTCATGCTATATAAGTAATTGAAGAACAATAACAATATCAACGCATAGAATGGACAAAACAGATACAGTTCTATTGATTTATAAAAAGGAGGATTACAACTGTCGGTTGTACCAAGCCCTCCTCAGCCTTCCAATCTCTCTATCTCTCAATGTGGTGATGTCTTGATCAACAAGTTCTCAATGAACCTCTTTGATTTTTGACCTTCACACTACAACAATAATGCTCTGTTTCACATGTATTCAAAAACTTTGACAATCCTTCGACCTTTAACCAAGAGCCTACACCTCCATTTTATAGGAGATGGAGAGAGCAATCATTGCCTTTCTCCTTCCACCAGTTCTAAATAGAAAAAACCAAGATGTTTCCTCAACTTCCCATGCTTTTGCCTTCCTTGAGAGTTTAGTTGTTTTTTGCAAGGCCCAATAAGAGACTAGTGCTTTGCAGTTTCTATTTTGTATCGACTCTCTTATGAGAAAAAACTGGAATTTCAAATCATTCTCCGCGGGTTTTTCCTGTTTCAAACTCAAAACACGGGTAACGCTACCCTGTAGTCTAAACAGAGCGTTGCCCTAGCCACTAACGTGACCTTTGCATGGATTAGTTGCATTATAACGCTCTTTTGTTGTTATAGGGGTGCGTTACCTTGGCAAAAGTAGGTTTAGTTTAGGTCCCTGTATTCCTTCCATATTTATCTTCTCCTCTGAGCTGATGAGAAGGTTATTTGACTTGTAAAAAGGAATAAGGGCAGAAAGTAGGAGTTAATATCGCCTCCCATAATGAGGTTTTTGAAATAATAACCTATCATTCTACATAAATATTTGTGAATAACCTCCCAAAAATTCTGATAGAATCTTGCAGAGAATTCGCCCGGCCCAGGAGCTTTATCCAAGAAGAAGGAGAATATTGTTGACTTGATTTCCTCGAATGAAGGAGGAGAGATCAGGGCCTTATTCATTTCAGAAGAGACTCATTCTGGGGCAATATCCAAGAAAAAATCCTCACTGTTCCGGTCACTTAAAGGTTCCTCCTGATAGAGGCACTTAAAGTGGTCCACTGGTGCTATTTTTATTTCCGTGAAATGCGAAATTTTTTTAATATTACACTTATGCAGAAATCTAATGTTAGATCTGGTTATGCTCCTCCTACTTAATTAAGTTATTAAGCTGAAAATTCAGATTAATATCAAAGCAAAACACATAACAGACTTTCACCAATTCAGATCTAGAAAAAGTACATGCACACATAGACAAAGTGACACGGTGATTTTCTAGACAAATAGTCCCCTAAAAAACCCAATGCGAGAAAACCAGTTTGCTGGCTGCTGGAGCGTTTTATTATTAAGAATTTTCTGAATACAGCAAATCTAGGTTCCAGATCTGGAAAACTCGACATAGAAATAATATATCTACAACTCAATCGTTGTTCTGAAGCCAAAATAATGACTAATCCACACCCTCAAACAGGATTTACAAGACTCAGCCAAAATTAGGCCCTAGAAACCCCACGCTACCCCTAAAGCCCTTGCGTCAGCCTCTGAAGCCCCCACGTCCTTCAGCGTTGGCCTAGAAAGGGCTGCGTTACCCCAGACTGGGTGATGCAGTCCTTACGCTGCCCCTTACGGTCTCTGTGTAACCCCTAAGGGCTTCTAGCTGAATCACGTTGTCCTAGACTCTGCAGCACCTGCATAGCACAGTTGTTGCCCTCTCTGTTGTTGCTCTCATGCTTCTATGTGCTGCCTCTCTAAGTTGATCTTTGTCTCTTATTGATTCTAGACCCTAGGATCAGATCATCCCCTTGGTCTAAATTCCCCTCTCTACAGCTGAAACACTTCTGAGAATTCTTAGCAAACCCGCCCTATAATCTCAGCTTAGCTTCAGTGCTTTGTCTCTATATGTCTTTACAAATGACCCCAAGCCTTTCCTTTATACTTTTCTCATTGGGAAACCAACAACCATGATCAGATCTTGAATCAATAGCTAAGATTAAAAGAAAGCTTGATCTGTGTGACTTAAGACAATTTCATCACATGTTTAATTCAATTAACTTTAATTATTTCATTTTCCTAAGTTTAGACTGAGGAAATACATTAAAATAATTAATTAAATAAATATCTCCCAAACCAGATGAAATTTCCCAAATCCCTTTCTGGGTCTTGTAGATCAAGTGTACTCTAGTCCCTCCACAAAATTTGGGCGCTAGATTACAACTGATTCTACCCTAAATACACAAAATCTCAACACGAAATGTATTAGAGTTTGCCCTCATGTTGTATTTGTGAAATATTATTCTTGCTTTCCCTGAACTTTGCATGTTGATGGAAAAATTTTGTATTTCTATCTCTTTCCCTTGGCCAATTGTTTCTAGACTTTAGTTGTCAATACTCTTCCTCTCTTCTTAGGTGACTATGAAGAGATTTGAATGTCTCCGCTTCTTTTTGGAAGTCAGAGAAACTTATCGAGGTTGACTCCATTTGTCCCCGTAGAGAGGCCAATTGATTTTCTATGTCCAATATAGCATATTTCCTTTCAAACTTGTTTCCTTTTATCCAATTTTTGATGTCAAATTTTAACCTTTTGATTTTGGCTTCCCCAATAGAGATAAGACTTCCATCAACCCAACCAGACCAGGAGTTCAAGACCATTAGAGAGAAATTTGCAGAGTCAAGCCATAGAGGAGAAAATCTGAAAGGAATAGGACCAAGGTTAATAGAGGAAGTGATAAGGAGGTTGATAGGGAGATGTTCTCGTCCACACCAAAGGATAATGAATGATTTTAGGCAGAGTTTTTGCATGAGAAAACTTTCTAAGGCCATGAAGTGGTCCAGTCTAGCCGCAATGTGTCCTGGCCCAATGCGCTTATTGTTCTAGGTATAAAGGAATTTACGAGGTTTAACATGAAAGAGGCTAAGGTTAAGGATAAAGTCCTCCATGTCTTCTTGGCAAGCATCTCTAACCAGGGAGCCTCCTATTTTCTCATTTTGACCCAAGGTAGTGTTGAAGTCTCCACCTAGTATACAATTTCTCCCATACTCGGAGTCTTTTAATTCCATTAAAGACCCCCCAGCACTCTTGTTTTTCTCTAAAGTGGACAGGCATGTATAAATTTATTACTGAAACATTTTGTTTAAGTTCTAAAATCTTAAAAGAGGTTGAGATCTAATGAGTATGTTTTAAAGAGGTTACCAATTGTAATTTTACAGGGTTCCACATTGTGTAGAGGCCTTCTAAAGCGCCTCTCGAACTTTTTGCTTCTATTTTGCTAAATCCCCAAAGTGAAGGGTAAGTAGAGGAGATGTCAGTCTCGCTCAATTTTGTCTCCTAGAGCATGGCAATGTCTAGTTTTTCTTTTTTGTATTAAGGACTTCACTTCCATTATTCACTTTCTGGAACCAAGACCCCTACTCCAGGAGATAACCTTCATTATTTACCTTTGGAGGTTGTTTCGCCTTTTACCATACCTATTGCATTCCCTTTCTTCTGTCCTTTACTTCCCAAGTCTGCTAACTATCATGGGATAGTGTGTTGGAAGCCTAGTTTCTTATCATTTTCTGTCTTTTCTTTCCTTATTTCTTTATTTTTTTTCTGTCCTAATCTTTTTGTCTTTCTTTCTATATCCCTTATTCTTGCACCATCTATCAAGCTCGCTGGCAGTGTTGTTACTGCTATTTCTTTTGAGGATAAGAAGCCTTCTTCTTCCTCCTCTTCATTTGTGGTATCTTTTGCATTACTGGATGTTTCTGGACTTGTGGGTTGAACTGAGTTTTGCTTCGAAGATGAAGGATGGTGAGAGGCCTCGCACCAACTCCAGGGGTAGTTCCCCCATCATCTTGAATCGAGTTCAGCACTGCGAACTTATTCTGATTTGTGCCATCGTCATTTCTTGGGGTTTCTATTTCTAATGCGAGGGTTGGTTTGATTTGAGACGGGCCTTCTCTCTTGGGATTTGTGGCAGAGGTTGTCCCTGGTCCATTATTTTTTTTGGTATTTTTTTTTTTCTCTTGGTATTCTTCCACTGTTCATTTGCTTCTCCTTGTTGCTCAAGGTTTTCCTGTTGCTTGGGACATCCTTTTGCAAAATTCCCATACTCATGGCACAACTTACATTTAAAGGGAAGTTGTTCATAGTCGACTTCCTAAACATGAGACCAATTATCCATATAGAGATTTACCTCCGCAAGTAGCCCTTCCACACAGATCTGAGCACAGGAGAATAATCTCTCTTTTGGTTCAGTGCAGTCTATATATTTTCCCAGTGCATTCCCAATCAAACAAAAGGTAGCGCCATTCCAACAATGGAGTGGGAGGAAAGGAAGCTTAGCCCAAATCAGAACCAAGGAGGGAACATCACATTTTGGATTGAAACTAGGACTCCATCTATCTAAATATATCCCCTGAGCACCCATGAATTATGGGCCACTCTTGAACACTAGATCTTTGTCCAACCTATTCTCAAAAGAGAAAGTATAGAAGCCCTTCCCACAAAAGGTTGACATAACTTCTCCTTGTATAAACAGTTTCCAATTATTTTCTTTTCAGGAGCGCACTTACCGGGGTGATGGCCAGAGACCCATAAATTTTCCAATAAGGCCACGGTCCGCTCTGGAGCGGGCTTACGGGGCACTAATGGTGATCTTCAATATTTCATCCACTTTTTTCACAAACCGTGAGGGTCCTTGCTTTTGGTAACATGGGGAAGCACAACCAGGGAATTAAATGCTGCAACTTCAGCATCAATGGCGCCATTCAAGGTCGGCGCAGCCATGAGGTTGTCCGGCCAGGAGAGGAAGGGAAAGAGATAGAACTAGTGGGAAGGAAGCGCGGGAAAAAGGAGGATTAGAGCAAGAGAGCTAGGAAAATACCTTAGTAGGAGGCCGAGGCGAGGGGGGAGCCGACTGCACAGGGCAAACGCGCACGAGAAGCTAGGTCAGAATTCATCCTGTAAAACAATTGTAACAAATATTATATTTTTAAACACAATTTTGAATTTACTTTAATTATTGTATTAATTAATAATACTAGTCAGAATAAGAGTGGATTGACATTTCCCTGTTGCAAAGGGTTCAGTATCTAACTCAGCAAATAATGGTGTGGATTTTCAAGGAAACAAGTAAAACCTAGCAATTTCTTCCTCATACCAAGGATCCGTAAGGTGATCCAATCTTCTGTCACATTAATTAATTAATATTAATCATTAATTTAGGTTTTGAACAATCGTGGCTATCTCCACGTTGGTATGGTTTTCACTGCTATATTTATAATAGCAAGGTAGACATAGGGGTGTTACATCCTAAAGTATTTTCATACATTGGAATACAACACATACCCAAAAAGGTTGTCAAGAATATTACACGCCCTTTGTTGTTAGCAACCTAGTTTTAGATTTGCTCGACGATTTTGATTGTGGCCTATGTGTATTAATTTTCTTGTCGGGTACCCTCTATAATGTCTTATCAATGATTGGACATATTATGGCGAGATTTTCTCTAGGTTGACTGGTAGAGGAGAAAAGGTTTCCACAAAGTAAAATGGGATCTTTGTTACACTTCGAAGGATTGCCAACATTTGGGAATGATTGGGTCCTTTCACTATAGGTCCATCCCCTTCAACCAAGTGAGTTATGTACAATAGAGGACCAAGAAAATTGTAAATATATCCTTTGCAATCGCATATATAAGGGGGCGATACTTGGGAAAGGACACTAGAAAGGATTGAAATTCCAAGCCCTTTTGCTAACTCCAACCAATGTCCAAACCAAAGAGACCTTTATTTCCCAAAGTATTTGGAAACCTTGGGAGGTTATCACACTTATCTTAACCTAGAAAGGGTTCGCTTTGCTAATGAGGATTTCTTTTAATGACCATTGTACCTTGTGGTCCCCCCAATCCAATTTTGAGGGAAAATCCTTGGGCAAGTTCACATGGTTCTTAGCCAAATGAATTTTCAAGAAAGGAATTATCGAGGCAGTTGATTTGCTTGATGGTTCTTTTCATACCTAGAATTTTTACACATATATGAATATTGAATTTCAATTGGCTCAATGAAACAAAACCAACATAGAGAATTTGTAAGAATTGGTCACTAATCACCTTTTCCTCAAGTTGCAAATCAAGACTGTTGGATTGTGGTGAAGAGATTGTAATGTGATTTCCAAAGGTTTTTAAGAAATATAAGCCCATAAAGTGTTATCGATGGCTTAGCCGTCAACAAGTGCTTAAGGTTAAACTTAAAAAGTTGCGAGGTGTCTATGTTGTGTACATACTTGATGTGAGTCACTTTGTTTGACAAAATTTCACTAAGCTTAAGAACACTATTTGGTTAGTCTTTCATGCTTGATGGCATGCCTATGGGCCACCTAAAATATCTAGGGGTCTTTAATCCCAAGTGTTTTTTATGTTAAAAAAATGAAACTATTAAGGACCTCATCTACCCCATTTTCCAAGTCGCTCTAAGTTTGGGTGTCCAACCTTTGTGGCTAGCACCTTCCTAGCTCTGTCTTGCATAAAGTCATTGTCCCTTGAGCCATAGAATTACATGCAACATGGAAACTTGTTAGAATAAAAAATCTAATTTTTATTTGGAAAAATAGGAATGTCAATGTTTTCTAAATGACTATAAGTGACGGTTTCATTTGGTTTGATGGAGTTATGATATGTGCCAACTTTCACTTGCAAATCTACATGCACACTAAGAAAGTGAAGTTACAGTTGATGCACATCCACACACTGAGGGAGTTCTAGGGCATGACCCCCTACATAATGAGTTGAGTACCCCCTAAAGATTATCCATCCCTTGGCTCAATCCATTTCCACAATTTTGATAGTAGGCCTCATCATCAGACTCATCATTAGGGCCAAGAGAGGAATATCTATCACATTGTGAGCAAAGAACCTCCCCAATTGGCCACCTCCTCGATGCCCTAAAAATGACGAGTACCTCACTTGGATTTGGCAATATATATATATATATATATATATATATATATATATATATATTTCCAAAGAGAGAGAGAGAGACGCACTCAAAACAGTGTGCAAAGGATGGTTAGGACATTGCCCACAAATTAATAATCCTCTTGATATTAGGTGGGGCCCCAATTTTCAAGATTGTGACCCTCCAATTGGCACGTGATTTGCTTAGGATCATTGTTTATCTTCTATATGGCCCTCAAATCACCTATCTAGCTTAGTTCTACCGTTTGGCCATATGATTTTGGTTCTGTATAATCTATGGGTGCTTGAACTATTCTAATTTTGATCAACCCATGGGAATACGCTATGGTAGTTTTTTATCTGGAGGTTAATTTTTGGCCTGCCCTTCTCATATGACATGTTGCATATATATATATATATATATATATATATATATATATATATATTATTAATAAGGTTATAAGGAAGTGTTTTAACTCAATAATTATTATTATTATTAGTATTTTTTTCAGCTAAAAGTATACATCAAAATGTGTGACACTATAATCCAAGGTTTAAATTGTTTTTAGAATGAATTTATAGAGTTGTATCCCGAAGAAAGTTCAATAGTGTCTATGTCAATTCTTTGATGTGTTAAAAAAAGGTAGAAATAATATTTTGGTTAATTTTTTCCATATTCTTTTCATTTCAAAACAAGTACCTAACATTTTAGAATTTTAATTAAATAAAAAAACATTAAATAAATAAATAAATAAAACATACAAGACATTTATGAAAATAATTTTGACAATAAGAGAAAGGATACCACCATAAGTTGCAATTGTGAGGCAAGATTGATGATACATGTAACCATTAACATTTAATAGATTGTGTTGTTTACCAAAATTCTGGAAATTTTAAAAAGTTAACCAAAATTATAATTACAATACTTTCAATGATGATTTTCTAATTTGATCATAATGAAAAAAAAAAACAACTAATTATCATAGGAAATTTATTATCTTAAACTACTTTACCACACGAAGATAAGACTTTCATTGATAATTGTCGATATATACTTTGAATATAATGAAAAATATACAATTGATTATGAAGAACCTTATCATCTTAAACAACTTTCAAAGATGCTTAATGAATTTGAAAAAGGCACCAACTAAATTTTTTGACATGATCCATTCATTAACTAAAATGGAATAGCATTTACCACATTATAGAAATAGCTATTACACCATTCCAAAAACCAAAATAAAATGGCATTTACTACATTTAGAGAAATAGCAATTGCACAAGACTAACTTGTGTCATGAAATGTTTCCTTTATATGGTTTTCATTTTATTGAAGTTAAATAAATTGAGAAAATATATAACATAAATGCTTTTATGGTTAGAATTATTTTTAATAAGACTAGTAATATGTTATATTGTAACCTTTTATATATAATACTAAACATTTCATGTTTAGTCAAATCAAAATCAAAAAACTTGTTCATGAATAAAAAGGATCTTGGTCTATACAAGAAGCAAATAGGACCCTTGTTCACTATTGCATTGAAGCTACTGAACTTTGGCTGAAATTACTGAAATTGTATAACACTCAATTTCAAATTGGTGAATTTTGTTGAGAAATTAGGGTTTTTATTAAAATTTCTCTTTCATGATAATTACTTGTGATTTCATTATGATTCTTTCATTTAGATCTTATCTTCATTATATTATTACGTTCTTCATCAAGTCAATTATCAAATGCACAAGAGACACAAAAATTATGCTAGCAAGCCAAGGCCAAAACTCTCCCTCTTGGAGAGGAAAACCCGGATCAAAATTCTTCTTATGGATCTTCCACTGACAAGTACCAAGACCATGACAAAGACCCTTAACACTAGTATGCCTCCAAGACCCTTGTCACTTGCTCTTCTAGGCTCCTTATGTTGATCTTATTTTCTTCTTTGCACTGCACTAGTACTAGGAACACTCAGTTCCTAACCCTACATAGTGAGCTCCTTTTATGTCCTTCCTTGAACTAGCATCGACCTCCTAGAGACTTCTTCTCGTCCTACCTTCCTGCACCCTTACTGCCCTAGTCTGAGATCTCCTTCCTTATTGTGATGCCTTCTCCTTTAAGTTGTGTATATCACTGAGTCTATGCAAGAGAGTGAGATCAAACACAGAGGCTAGCATTGTCTCTCCTCTGCATTGATCTCAGTCTTCTTAGCACTCCCTACAGCCTTCCTTGATGCGCTGCCAAGTCACCTACTTCCGCACTATATAGACACTTTTTTTTGCATTGTATTGGAGACATTTTTCTTCGCTAAGGTAGCCCTCGGCCTACCTGAAATATGTGAGGTGTGATATACCCAAAACAGAGGCACAACAGAGCCTTTCTTCCTTCGCTGGACTCCCTCTCTTCTTTGCACCAAAACGCAAACTATACCTCGCATTGTGATCTCAAAATTGTCTGAAATTCTTGTCTACAAATGAGGAGCAGTCCCTCCATATATAGGGAATGTCTCATTGCTTCTAGGCTGACATGATCTTGTGTGTAGGCCAACATGAACAAGGGTGGGTCCTCAACATATTTGAGTCGACTTCTTTGGAGCATCTTGACAAGGTCTTGGAGCATACATTTGACATCAATAATTTGTCCATATACATGACTCCTTAATGACATTTATGACAAGATGACAAATCCCTAAAGACATCAAGAAGTATTTGACCTATAATAAAAACTCCTTGCTCATGAAACACGAGGCAAGCATTACAAAATACATTTTATTATCTGTCTCTTCATTACATAAATTCATAATTACAAGTCATTATGAAGACCAAATCTAGTTACAATTTTCAATGCTCCCTCTTAACGAGGGAGGTATTCATAATGGTACATGGTCACTCTCAATCTGAAGAATCTCATAAGAAGAATTGGATTGGTAATCCCATATGTATAGCATCATATCAACCAGAATTTTCATAGTGCAAGGCCTTGACTAACAGCTCCATCTCTCCATGATATCTTTAAGCTCCAATGCTAACGAAATCAATGATGAATAAACACCTTCATCATTGTCTCTCTCTGATCATACCCTACACGGGTTCACTCAGGGTATGTCCAAGACTATTCTTATCTTGGATTTCCAATCCTCAAAGAATATTGGTCCTTCCACGACTACTCTTATCTTGGATGCCCTAATACATCCTCAAGAGTATCGGATGCCAGATGATTACCCAATCTTCCATTCTGTCTTCCCAGGTGAAGACTAGAATGACATGTCTATCTCTCCCTCTCAACTAGGGAGGACATATTTCACAAAGGAATGTACTCATTCCTATACAAGGAATGTGCCTAAGCTCCATCTCGGCTTAGGAATTACCAGGTTGCTTTCGAGTAAGAAACTTATTAACAAGATCCCTCTTAATCATGGACATGTAGCAACAATGATGGAACACCAGTTTCTCATGAAGAACTCCCTTCTTTGATGTTATAAATTTTGATGCAGCAGCATTAGCTCGGAAAAATACCTTGTATTTTTATTAAACCTAGGGGTCTCATGTTTTTGAGAAAATATTAATTTCATGTAAATATTAATATTATTTTTGAGTGATTAAATTATATTTTTAATTAATTATATGTGAGATTTTGTAAATATTTCCGAACCACTGGAAAACATGAGAGAAATTAGATGAGAGATATCTAAGAGATAATTATGAAGCCTAAGTTAGATTTAGTTTCAAGGTTTTAGGGATAAAAATCTAGATTTTAGGGGTGTTGAGATATTTGAAGATTTGTTGAGTTATTAAAGGGATATGAACCAAAATTGGTTCAATTAAATTTGTATAAATTGATATGCCTCAAAAGGCATAATAGATCAGGGGAGGATAGAAGGGAATTAGTAGGTTTGGACAGCAAAATTTGTAAACCTACGGGCTTTTGTAAAAAGGGGCCAATGATTTGAAAATCTGGCCATGTACAAAGGGTTTTGTAATTGATTGCATCTGATTATACGATGAGGAATTTGTTTGGAATTTCTGTGTGTATTATATATGTTTTTTTGGTTAAATTCGGGTTAAAGAATGTTTGGGTTTCTGTGAAATAAGCGTACGAGGAGAAAGTCGATTTCAGTTAAAATTGATCTATGCATTGAATTGAATTAAAATATGCATTGTTATGGAAGACGCAGTTCAAATCGATCTATGCATTGAATTGAATTAAATCTGCATTGTTATGGATGGCGCAATTGCTTCAAGTAAAGATCTGAACGAATCGGTGTGTTAGAGGCAGAGTTAAAGTTTGGAAATCATGTTGTGAGAGGTTAATTGCAGATTTGATCCACAGATATTGGTTCTGGAGAGCGCCTTAGATTTTATTATCTGTTTATAAAATGCGTGACCCTTTTTGTGAAAGTTTATGCAGAGTTGTTAGCATTAAAAAATTGATTGATATCAATGTTGGCCCATCCGTAGAACACATCATTTGGTTAGAACGATGTCAACTAGAATAAACACTATTATTTAACTGAAGGCAAATGAAGATGGTTTAATACTGTTGTGAGAACGTGTGTGTGAAAACTTGCAGATAGTGCGCGCTCTTTTGAGTAGTATACAATCGAATTCCATTCGATTGGGCAGGAAGCAAAAACCATGGATCGAAGAGGCGTTGAAGAACAAACAGTTCTGTGAAGATGGGTTCGATTGATATAAGATGAAGTCGATTCAGGTATAGAAGCCAGAAAAATGGAGCGCATTGAATTGAGGGTGCATAGGAACAGCGTTTGTAAAGATGGCACTCTCAATGTGAGTAGATTTAATTTGCAGTGGAAACATTTGATGAAATATGGTTTTTGAAGTCACAATGGCGATTCACTGTATAGAATATTTGAAAGGACGCATTACACTTCGAGTTTGCGCATGGAAAGACCACAATCTGTGATCGAACAGCAAAACGAAATGATAATTTAATGGCCAGATGTATAATTAATGTGCGAAAGATCGAACACAAATGTGAGCACTGAACCAGTTAATACGTCAGTAAAGGCGTTGACAAGCAATGGAGGAGATTGTTGGCTGGAGTCCATTTTGAATATGGATGAAATTGAAGGCAAATTTAATCTTTAGCGCAGAGATTGTTGAACAACGATGGAGAATGTCGATGTATGGAAGCGTTGAATAAAGTGAGGGCGCATTATGAATTTGCGTATGGTGTTCATAGAGGTAAGCCGCATTTATATTTACCAAGCATGTATTAAAATTATGGCCAGGCCCATTATTGTGTTGAATGGGATGGGTGTTTTGCATCCAAAGATCGCGGATATGTAATTTTGTGTAGAGTCAAACATTATTTTAAATGGTTTGCCATAAAGGTTGGTTGATATTGGAATGAATAATTCCTTACGGGATAGTTTGATTAAAACCATGTCAAGTTTGTTTAAAGAACAAAACAAGGCGCACATGTATAATGGAAACAAAGTGGATTTGTTAATTGGGCTTTACAAAGTTTGAATTTATGAATAAAATGAAATGGTTGGGTAACTAAAGTCTTCTATAAGACTTTCGAAAAGGCGTTCATAAAGATTGGAGGGTCTTATGAAGTTTTTAATTGGGATTGTAGTGAAGTTGGGTTTGATTTCAAGAATTGATTTGAAGTATGGTTTTCATAAACCATGAGATTATAAATGTATGAGAAAGCCTCTGCTTAAAGATGGGTTATAGTAAAATGATTTTGCTATGCAATGGTTTTATGACCATAATGAGGGATTTAAAAAGGAGCTTCTGCATGTAGAAAAATATTGAGAATGCCCAGACTTGGAGTTTTATTTGGGGCAGTTGTTGAGATGCATTTTTATATGCACAGTGTTGGCAAGATTCTGGGTTTTGCAGGGTTTTCCTGCATCAAATTTCTTCGTTGTTGAGGAGTCTTCATCTTTGGGATCTCTTCATATGGCATAAATCATCTATCACTTTCATCCATGAGTCATGTCTTCTATTAGAAAGTGATCCATCTGGTCTAGCTTCATGTTATGATGCTTCAATAAAATGATGAGGTGATTTGGCTTCAATACCAAATATCTTTTGAAGATAAAGATCACCTTCTTGTTCTTGCTTTTCTTCTAGAAGGACTTTGATGTACAAGTCCTAAGGTCTTTGGTCTTCTTAAGATGGTTTCACCAGCTTCCTTGTAGACTACTTAAAAGATGATCTTCCTTCTTATATCTAGCGTTTGACTCTTCACTGTAGATCCTTCTTCAATGTAGATTGTTTACTCTTTTTTTTATGTATTCTAGAAAAATCAATCCTTGTTGTCTCCTTTGAAGCTTGAACCTTGTGCCTTCTTACTTAAACTACCCTTTCTTATCTTCAACACCTTAGCTCTGATACCCTGTTGAGAAATTAGGGTTTTTATTAAAATTTCTCTTTCATGATAATTACTTGTGATTTTGTTATGCTTCTTTCACTTAGATCTTATCTTCATTAGATTATTACACTCTTCATCAAGTCAATTATCAAATGTGTGAAAAATCCTAAATCTAGATTCCTACTGCAACACATATGAATTACTTCTCCTATTATTTTTCATAATTATTTCATTAAAATGAAATACCAAAGTAATTATTGAAGCAGTCTACACAAATGATGTTGTTGAATAAATCTAAGTGCTAAAACAAACTGAACAAAATACAATGAAAAACATTCACATTTGACACAGTTATTTTTGAACTAAGTCCTCAAAAAAACCCAACTCGAGAAAACCGGTGCAGCAGATCTAAGGGTTTTATAATATTAAGCAGCAGAATCTTGAGTACAACTAGGATGCCCAATGCACAGCTCCCCCGCGGAGAAAATCTAGGCAACAGAAGAAATGTTAGGTATACCTCACTCTACAAATCCCCGGCTGATCTAAACAGCGCTGGTGAAGCCCCTCTCTGCCTCTGTGTGATGCCTACGTTGGAATTGCGTAGCCCTGTGTGGGCAAGCTCTAGAACTGTGTCACCTCTCCTCTACAAATGATCAAGCTTATCAGAAACTGAGTTTTGGCACTCCTAGGCTCAGAAACCGCAGCTTCCAACTATCTCCGAACTTAATACAAAAGGCATTGCGTCACTTATGTGTGATTCCCTTCAAGAACCACGTCACCTCTCCAGGTGACTGTGTTGCCTCTACGTCACTCCTGCCTCTCTCTGAAATGCACTCCTGGTCCTCCCGACCATTTATTGCATCTGCCCCTCTCTGAAATTAATCACTGAATCAAATCACTTAGCAAACCTAGCCCTAGTGATTCGATCTTGATCAAAAAGTTGTGCCTCTCACAAGCCTGAAAATGCCAAATGCTCAATATGCTCAATGTGTTTTCCATAAGCCCCTCACCCTCCTTATATTCTTCTATTAACCCTTCAACAGCCAATATTAAAACATAATCAAGGGCTAAGATTAACTTGGAGGTGATCCATGACTTTATCTAGAAGATTCGCACTTAGTTTAATTAATACCCTTTAATTAATTAGTTTCCCTAAGTTTAGACTTAGGAAAACATTAAAAAACTAATTAATTTAATTAAACCATCTCTAAGTGGAATTTTCCAAAACCATTTCTAGGTATTATGGAATACATGTGTCTTAGCCTATATACGAAGTGACAAGGCTAGAGCACATCCGATGCTACCATAAATCAACAATCCCTCTTAGCGAGGAAAGTGCTCTAAAAAGACAACTCAATGTGTTGCTCTAACTTCTGGAACCTCTGTTGTTGTGTTGTTGATGCTGCTCACCAACACTACACACACGCTACATCCATACCGCTGTTGACTCTGCATGTTGATGCCCATTGCCACTGTACTACAACTCCCTCTGAATGTTGCAACCATGTTGCTGCCCTGCGTGAGCACTACTCTATACTGTGCTACACCACTTGTGCACTGCGCTGCCACTGCTCATCTGCTATTGTAGTTGCTCAACTACTGTTGCATTGTTGCTAATAGCACCAGAAAAACATATGAAATTGGACAAGTAATATTGCATCTAAATAATAAGACTGGTTGTTGCTAACTTTTGCACTAGCTCTCTGAATATGTTGCGCTCTACACTGTGTGAGCACTGCACTGCACTGTGTTGCACCACTATGCACTACGCTACACCACTTGTGCACTGTGTTGTTGTTGCTCATCTGCTATTGTTGCTGCTCAACTACTGTTGCACTGTTACTAATAGCACCAGAAAAACATCTAAAATTGGACAAGTAATACTACATCCGAATAATAAGACTGCTTGTTGCTAACTTTTGCACTAGCTCTCTGAATATGTTGCGCTCTGCACTGTGTGAGCACTACACTGCACTGCGTTGCACCACTATGCACTACGCTACACCACTTGTGCACTGCGTTGTTGCTGCTCATCTGCGATTGTTGTTGCTCAACTACTGTTGCACTGTTACTAATAGCACCAGAAAAACATCTAAAATTGGACAAGTAATACTGCATCCCAATAATAAGACTACCTGTTGCTAACTTTTGCACTAGCTCTCTGAATATGTTGCGCTCTGCACTGTGTGAGCACTGCACTGCACTGCACTGCGTTGCACCACTGTGCACTGTGTTGCTACTGCTCAACTACTGATGTTGTTGCTCCCTCTCTGCGTTGATCAGGCTCTAGTACTGCTAGCCACTACATTGTCTCATCTTCTGTTGCAGCTGTCCATCCTGCTATTGTCTTAAGGCTGTCGTAGCTCACATGTGATCCAAGAGTTCGGAAATACTCAAGGATCTTGCCATCTGTAGATTCTAAATCTACAACTCCAAGTCAGCCCACTTCCCTCCTTTCGGAATATGAGCTAACATGGCACAATCAGCTTTTGCCTCAATCTTGGCAGCTTCGGCTTGAGGATCCTGCTCCTCCTCCTTGTCCTTTTTCTTAAGAGGACATTGTGTGGCATAATGTCCAATTTCCCCACACCTGAAGCACTTGATCTTGGACAGATCTTTCTTCTTCTGCCTCTGTTGCCCCTTTGATGCAAGGGTTGTGTTTTCTTCCTCCTCCTTGACTTTCGAACCACTGCTGCCATCCTCAATATGGATTTTGAGGAGATCTCTCCTCAGCTCTTCTTGCTGCAAGGATGCCCACATCGCTTCCCATCCTGGAAGCTTTTCTCTGCCTAGAATGCTCTGGACAAGGACCTGATAGTCTTCTGAAACAAAGTTCAGAGTGAGCCTTACAAGCTCTAAGTCTTTCGGTGTTGATCCCACTGCTGACAGTTGGTCTCAGTTATCTTGAATTCTAGACAGGAAAGAGTCAAAACGCTCTCCCTTCTTCATCTTGGTATTATGCATCTTCTCCTCCAGATACATCTTCCGCTGCTCGGAAAATCCTTCGTATAGCTTTTCCAGCTTTACCCACATTTCTCTAACAATGTTCTTTGCTGCTATGTGAGCTACAATGTGATCCTTCACACCATCTAGGATCAATCGTTTGGCTCTTGCCATATTCTTATTGAAGGCTCTCAGATGTGTTGCATCCAGTGGCTCTGCAACTACGTTGTCAATGAGGGCCTTTAGATCATGCTCATCAAGGAGAAACTGAATCGTTGACTTCCAAATAACATAGTTGGAGGCACCCTCTAATATATCTTGGTCACGCAATCTGTTGTTGGCCATCTCCTCAATTTTCGATATCTTCCTCTAACCCTTTGCTCTGCTAAACTTACGCATTCATTGAGGAGTAAGTCAATGCTTCTATTGCTACACGGGAAAAATTGAGTTTCTTTGAGTAATAAACTCTCTAAGGCCAAGAAATCCCCTACTGTGTTTTTCAGAAATTTTATGACGCTTATGTACCAGCACTCACTGTTGTGCAGCTACTGCATCCTTTAACTACGCTGGTCTGTTACGCTGCCTCTTCTGCAACTGAAAAAGCTTACCCCTTTGTCAACTCTCTCAGAGGGAGCCTTTTCTGCGCTGGATTGCCCTCCTGGCCTAGACTGCGTAATTTCTGGGGGAGTCTGTTGTTGCTTACGTAGATCCCAGCCTTTCTAGCATTGATCTACTGGTTCGCTCGTGTTTCTCCTGCACTTCATCTTGAATAAGCTCTAGTACCATGTGAAAAATCCTAAATCTGGATTCCCACTGCAACAAATTTGAATTACTTCTATTATTTTTCATAATTATTTCATTACAGTGAAATATCAAAGTAATTACTAAAGCAGTCTACACAAATGATGTTGCGGAATAACTCTAAGTGCTAAAACAAACTGAACAAAATACAATGAAAAACATCCACATTTGACAGTTATTTTTTAACTAAGTCTCCAGAAAAACCCAACTCGGGAAAACTGGTGCAACAGATCTAACGGTTGTATATTATTAAGCAACAGAATCTTGAGTACAAGTAGGGTGCCAATATCTGTCTCACCCTTCAAAGAAAATCTAGGCAACAGAAGAAATGTGAGGTATACCTCACTCTGCAAATCCACCGCTGATCTAAACAATGCTAGTGAAACCCCTATCTACCTCTGTGTGATGCCTATGCTGGAATTGCGTAAACCTGCATGGGCAAGCTCTGGAACTGCGTCACCTCTCCTCTACAAATGATCACGCTAATCAGAAACTGAGTTTTGGCCCTCCTGGCTCAGAAACCCCAGCTTCCAGCTATCTTCGGACTGAATACAAAAGGCATTGTGTCACTTCTCTGTGATTCCCTTCAGGAACTGTGTCACCTCTGCAGGGGACTACGCTGCCTCTCTGCATCACTACTGCCTCTCTGAAATGTACTCTTGGTCCTCCTGACCAGTTACTGCATCTGCCCCTCTCTGAAACTAATCACTGAATCAAATCACTCAGCAAACCCAACCTTAGCGATTCGATCTTGATCAAAAAGTTGTCTCTCTCACAAGCTTGAAAATGCCAAATGCTCAATGTGCTCAATGTGTTTTCCAAAGGCCCCTCACCCTCCTTATATTCTTTTGTTGACCCTTCAACGGCCAAGATTAAAACATAATCAAGGGCTAAGATTAACTTGGAGGTGATCCATGACTTTATCTAGAAGATTCGCACTTAGTTTAATTAATACCCTTTAATTAATTAGTTTCCTTAAGTTTGGACTTAGGAAAACATTAAAACGATTAATTAATTTTATTAAACCATTTCTAAGTGAAATTTTCCAAAACCATTTCTGGGTATTATGGAATACATGTGTCTTAGCCTATATACAAAGTTACAAGGCTAGAGCACATCCGATGCTACCATAAATCAACAAAATGCACAAGAAACAAAAAATTTAGGCTAGGAAGCCAGGGCCAAAACCCTCTTGGAGAGGAAAACCCGATCAAAATTCTTCTTATAGACCTTCAACTGACAAGTACCAAGACCATGACAAAGATCCTTGACACTAGTATGCCTCCAAGACCCTTGTCACTTGCTCTTCTAGGCTCATTATGTTGATCTTTGTTTTTTCATTGCACTGCACCAAAACTAGGAAAGCTCAATTCCTAGCCCTACACAGTGAGCTCCTTTTCTGTCCTTCCTTGAAATAGCCTCAGCCTCCTAGAGACTTCTTCTCGACCTACCTTCCTACACCCTTGTTGCCCTAGTCTGTGATCTCCTTCCTTTTTGAGATGCCTTCTCCTTTACGCTATGTATATTACCGAGTCTATGCGAGAGAGTGAGATCAAAGACATAGGCTAGCACTACCTCTCCTCCACATTGATCTCATTCTTCTTAGCACTCCTTACAGCCTTCCTTGATCCGCGGCCAAGTCACCTGCTTGCGCACTGTATAGACACCTTTTTTTTGCACTGTATTGGAGACCCTTTTCTTTGTTGAGGTAGCCCTCGGCCTACTTGACATATGCGAGGTGTGTTATACCCAAAACAGAGACACAACAAAGCCTTTCTTCCTTCGTTGAACTCCCTCTCTTCATCGCACCAAAACGCAGATTATACCTCGCATTATGATATCAGACTTGTCCAAAATTCTCGACTACAAATGAGGCCGCAATCCCTCTATATATAGGGATTGTCTCACTGCTTCTAGGCCGAGATGATCTTGTGTGTAGGCTGCCATGAACAATGGTGGATCCTCAACATATTTGGGCTGAATTCTTTGGAGCATCTTGACAAGGTCTTGGAGCATACATTTTACATCAATAATTTGTCCCTTTTCCAAGTGTAACATCACTTCATATACATGACTCCTTAATGACATTTATGACAAGATGACAAATCCCTAAAGACATCAAGAAGAAGTCTTTAAACTATAATAAAAACTCCTTGTTCATGAAACCCATGAGGCAAACATTACACAATACATTATAAATCTGTCTCTTTATTACATAAATTCATAATTACAAGTCATTATGAAGACGGAATCTAGTTACACTGTTCAACAAATTTGACTAAAATGATACTAACACATTTGTTTTCACCTTCCCTACTTTCCCAACTCTATCATAGGTGGCCATTTTGATTTTGATGTCCATTGTTTGCATCTATCTACATTCAAGGATACATCGTATCAAGGATACATCGTAAGCAATAAATCCAACAAAGTTTTCCAAGCTAACCAATTGCGACAAGTGGCAAGATACCTCTACCTCGCTTACAACTGGAACTGTAAAAACATTTATAGTCTAAATACTTTCAAATTATCCTAATTTCAGTAAAACCCCCATCATCCTTCAACCAATGCTTTAGTTTGGCCAAAATAAATAAACTTCACTTTGGTTTAACGCCATAAAAGTTGAGTCCTCCATTGGTATTTTAAAACTTCGTTGTGTTCTTCGACCCCCTGTGTGAATAATGGATTCAATGATGATTTCTCTGATTTTAAAGGTTGCCAATACTTTCCCGATTTATTGTCAATATTTGCTATCATAATTTTCGTTTGCCATGTCTCATAGACTAGTCTCCAACATAAGTTTCCTTCCTATTCCAACACCGAGTTCCTGTTATTTACCCTTTCCTGCCATTTTCTCATTCCTATTATCTTAGTTTGAAAGTTGAAACCTATACAAGGTAGTAATTAAATTGAAAATTGTTTGTCAATTGGGTTTATCTGAGGTGATTGGACAGAATGATTGTCATCCTCCCAACCAGCTTCAATTCCCGCAAGTAACATGACGAGCTTTGATGTAATGGCTTCAAGCCTTATTGTTGAGTCTGAGCAGTCTCTTGAAAACCGAAACATGTATATTCCACATCTCTCATTTTCATCGAAGTGGACCCTAATATTGGATAGAAGAATGATCTGCCCAGATATGGAATGCTGTCACCAGAATTGTGAAAGGCTCAGTTGAGCCTAGACACCTCATAGGATAGTTTTTATCCACCAGCTGGCTCCCACCATCAACACCTCCCCATGAGATTTGAAATTGTGACCTAATAGAAACTAAACCCCACACAAACCAATTGCCCTACACGTCATGGATAGACCAAACTTTGATTGATTTTTAACATCATCAAGAACAAATTTTCGATACAATTGTCACCATATCATTTACTTTTTTTTTTCCATAGAACTGTTTCAATACAGCGTAAATCAAAGCATTGATAAGTGATTCCATGTTAAGATATTATTCAAAGACATGGCTACGTACAATGACAGTGGAATACAAAATACAAACCTGGGATACAAAATCCAATTGTTAGGCAGCCTGTGAATTAACTACTTCACTTAGTACAATTTTCAATGACAATGGAATACAAAATACAAACCTGGGATACAAAATCCAAATGTTAGGCAGCCTGTGAATTAACTTCTTCACTAAAGTACAATTTTCAAACAAGAACCAGACACGTTAATGACTTTGACTATAAGTGTACAGGCATGAACATTCAGATGCATTACTAGCAATTTGACCTTTTGCCAATAAAACACAAATGCATGTTTGAATATACCATACACTGTGCACAGAGATTCTGTATGAAAAATACAAAATACAGGCAGAGATTCTGTCTGAAAATCCATTAATTCAAGAAAAAGGGAATGCCCGTAACACGAGATTCTCTGCTTTGTTCAAGCAACCGTTATAAACAAACACTGGAATTAAGAATACTGTATCATAATTACAGCATGAGAATATAGTGTAGGAACAGTGGCAAATGGAAGGCATGAAAAAACAGCGAAAACAGCAATATAAGAAATGCAAAACCTATCAACTTTCCAGCATCGAGAAGCATGAGGTTTCAATTAGTTTGGTTCTGTACAGTCCTTTATACACACTTCTTGAACAAAAGCAAATTTATCACTGCAAGATTCAATCATAAAGGAATATAGCCCAGGAAATTACCATTTTACTAATCCCTATAATTCGCAACAATGGCGAAGATCCTTGAGGGAAGGGAACCCCTCCCCTGTATATCTTGCATCCCCAGGGCACAGGGACTGAGGAAATTGTTCCCTGGACATGGCAGACGGCCGGGTAGCATCCATGAGCTTCCCTGTCCAATGGGAACATCCCCTGTTGTCCCCTGTGCTATCCCCTGAAATCTGGAGGTCTACCCAGCCATCCCTTATCTCCCCAATCTCAAAACTCACAAAACATAGACTTTAAGAAACAAAATAAAACAAGCCTGAAAACCTAAACTTCAATCTCAGATGCTTTAACATGTAAATACTATATTATCTAATTTATTGCTTCATAGCGATTGTAGAATTGATGCATTATGCTGCATGCATGTTGTCAATGTTATAACTCCGATGCAAACCTTTTTCCCAAACTGAAAACTACTACCCTTGACAAAGAATAAATTAATCTTCATAAGAACCAAAGTACATAAAGTGAGCCCACAAGCTCAATAATCGTTCTGAAAGGTAACACGTAATGTTCACTATATAGCTCTGTACTGAACCCAAAAACTCAATAATCGAGCTCCGAAAGGTAATACATTCTTAATTTGTTGATTATATAGCCCTGTAGTGAGCCCAAAAACTCAGTATACGAACTCTGAAAGTTAATATATTCTTAATTTGTCAACTTTACAGCAGCTCTGTAATAAGTTCTTACCAAGCCAAAAGTAGTAAATGACACTGAACGCTTCAAAATCAAGCAATGATTACATCAATATAGAGATCGGGGAGAACATTATTCATCTTCAAGGCTAATTCATTACAACCCAAACCTAGCAAGGACGAGTACTTTTGGGAAAATAAACATCTGTTTGTAATATGTATATATACAAATTGCCAAAGCACTGCAAATACCAAGAGATGGAGGAACAAATTACTGTAGTTGTATCTAATATGATAGTTTCCCCAGTATTCTACTTACACTTCATTCTTCTCTTCCCCAGTGTCTTCTGCTTTCCAAACAACATCTTTTAGCCCTGCCGAAAGGTTCTTGTAAAACTGCATGAAGAGACATCGTGACAATAGTATTCAAAGAAAATTTCCTTTGAGGAACGATAATTTTTTGTGAAACAAAAACCCCAAGGAACCAAATTGAAAGTAGATAGTAACTAAAAAACACCGAATATTTGTGATAGACATCACTATTGAAATAATAACGGCTCTTCACCTTGTGAAATTCCAAGGTATCACCTCCAGCCTTGCGGACTTCAACCATAAAAAAAGAAGGAGCTACTTCAAACACCTGAAGAAAAGGAAAACAGATTAGAGATAATTCCAATCAATGTTCCAATCCATATGCAAACTATCTGGAAAACAAACATATAGCTCCAAACTCCAAAAGAAATTGTGGTATGAGTATTAGCATACTATGCTTCTCAACTTTCAAGACAAACTCCATCAGGAGTAATCTCTATCTCATAGAGCTTTTAGTACCATATTTTAAATAAATTACCTCTGTAGCTACATTCAAATGACCTTTTCTTCCAGTCTTTGAACCTTGCATCTTCATCTGAATGAAATATGGGAAAAATCCATCAAAAGGAGAAAACATTGTCAATCCACTTTCCTAGCAAGACTAGTTTTGCTCAAGGGTCAATCATTTAAGGCTGAAAGTACTTGCAAATTTTACATAGTTTCCAATGAGCAAGAAAAAGTAATTGGAAAGTCATTCTCTTTTGAGCTGAAATGGAGGAAACGATTAGTCTACCTTGTAATTTCTCTTTTGCACATTGAATCCAAGAGGCTTTGCAGCTTCCTCAATTTTTGATACTATCTCGTTTGCAGGGCGTTTAGATGCAAACCTTGTTTCTCGCTTAACCATACCCTATTTAACAACATACCAGTACATTTTAGTAAAAATATCTCAAAAGAGATACCTGCAAATGAAATACGCATGTCAGTGGTTTTATATCAATAATTTGCCCAAGCAGGTAAATTTGTGTAATTAAGCAACGAAAAACATACATCAAGCAAAATGAGGATCATAGTTAACATCATGGTTAGATTTGTCATTTTAAAACATAATAGTATTTCAGTTAAAAATGGCAAGGGAGCAGAAAAAGAAATATTGATTAGATGGAAACAAAGAAGACCCTGGGAGAAACCAAACAGAAAAAGATGGAAGAAGCGGAATGAAGAGAATGCTTGGTTAAACAAGTCCGTATAGAATTCAGTGATTTCTCAGAGATGACAACAATACTATTTCAAACAATTTTACATTGGTATAAATACAGAACAATGAGATTCTGGAGAAAGAAATGTTGAAGGGTAACTAGGTTCAGTCTTCATAACTGTATTTGAGTAATAATAAAATGTGTTTATCTAAAGAAAGAAAAAAGAAGGTTTTACTATTATTAAAATGACTTATTAAAGCATGGTTTCATGCTTAGGTCATCATGTTCTAGGTCAAAGTCCCCATTGAGGACTTATAGGCTTTATCTTGAGTCATTAGAGTCATTGTCCATTTTATGAGACCCTTATTGGGCTTTTGAATCATGTAAAAATAATTATTATTGAGTCAAATAAATTATTTGTCACCTCCACACCAAGTCGGCCTACATTAGGGTAATTCGGCCCACAAAAGAGGCTATAAATAAGTGCAGCTCAATTCGTTTGGAGGAACACACACACAAGTTCGATATACAAGCAGAAGAAGCAGAAAAGTACGGAATTGCAGGAGAAGGAGAAGGATTGCAGAAAGGGTCAAGATCGAAGTTTTTGGGGCATCTATCTCTCACACGTGCAAAGTTGTTGGACATTTGCAGGAGGTCGAAAACCTAAGGTTTACTGCAAGTCGAAGTTCTGTTGTTGTTTCTATTAGGTCGAAGATCTGCTGCTGCTACTAGGTCAAAATTTGCTATTGCTTCAAGGTCGAAGTGTTGTTGCTTCTAGGTCGAATTTTTGTTGTTGCTACCAGGTCAAAGTTCTGTTGTTGCAAGGTCCAAGTTCTAAGTCGAAGTTGTTGTTGGAAGGTTATCATCTGTAGAAGAAGGGAAGGTTGACTTGGTGATTGGAGGAAGTCTGTCTCTAGGTGAAAGATTCTTGGATTATCTCATGAAACTATTGAAGGATAAGTTGTTGACTGGATTTTCCCCTAGATAAGGGTTTTGCCCTGGCTGTCCACCTACACCTGGTATCTTTGATCTTTGTGTTATGGTTTTGGTAATTGCTTGATGAACTAAGATAAAAGGATGTCACAAGAAAGTTAATAAGAACATAAGAATATCACAAGTAATTATCAACATAAGAAAGAAAAAAATTCCTTTCTGATTTTCAAACACGGTATCAAAGCTAAGGTGAAGAAGAAGGACAAAGGCAGCTTGAAGATCTACTGAAAGAAGAACAAGACTGAAGAATCGGAAATAAAGGACTTACACTATTATTTCCTCTAGTGTAAGTCCTCTCTCTCTTAATCCTCTACTCTAAGTTTTGAATTGTTTTCCTTTATGCTTTTTTTTCTAGTACTTATAGGTTTAACATGCTTTGGAAAAACATTATTGAATTGTTTTGATAAAGTTATAGGTACCCTCAAGATTGGATTAAGAGGGAGCCCTCTCCTTTTTACCAAAGATAAGTATCTTACTCCTTCGATTATCTTTTAATATTTGGTTTCCCTCTCTTATCTACGACGTGTTTGTATTAGATGCTAATAACATTTCTTTTCATATTTTTCCATGTTTAGGAAAGCTTGTTGATCTTCTCAAGGGTTATGAAGGAGACCTCAAAGGACAAGTTTGAAACATGATTGAAGTTATGTTGCAAAAGAAGCTCTTCAAGAATTGATGTCCTACAAGGTTTGTTTAAGAAACAACTCAAAAGTATGTCTTAGACCATAAGCTTTGTTCTCTTCACAATAAAGGTATAGTCATTTCTTTAATCTACTTTACTAACACCATTATGTCTAGGACCTTTGAATCATAAAGATTCTTATTTGGGTGATTAATCATTAGATTGAATCTACCCTTTATACATTTGATCATTCTTGTGGAACCCTAAAAGGTTCTTTGTAAAACCCTAACCTAAGGGTATGTCGATATGGATTATGAAACCCTAGTCTACTTAGGGTTATTGATGAAATCTAGAAAATACTATTCTTTTGGTGTTTAGGGTTTTAACTTTTGATGCTATTACAAAAACCCTAGTCTTTTAGGGTTTGTTGTATATTGAAATCCTAGACCTCTAAATGTTTTGGTAAATTAGGGTTTATGAGCAAAACCCTTATAATATTTAGAGTAAGCTCCTAGGAAAGAAACCCTAGGTGTATGTTTGTCCATCTGATCAAAACCCTAGCCTAATCAAGATTGTTATGTCTAACATTAATGTATTGATATTTGTGTCTTCGGTTTACCAGATATACGTTGTTGTGGTATGCTTGTGCATGATATGAAATCCTAGATATGTATATGTGTTAACTGTTGATGCTCATAGCATGTAAATTCTAGAGTTTGTGGATAAGCCCTAGTAGAAGTTTGATATTCCAGGATATGGTGTTATTGTTTCAGATGTGATGATAAAGTCTAGTGCTTACATATAGTTGATCATATTGTTAAAACCTTAGATTGTGCTATGATTGGTTTTAATTGCTAATATCTAAGGCTTAGTATCTCAAAGATGGAATCTAGGGTTTGCATTAAATCCTAGTAGAAATCTAAAATATAAATTCTGAAAATTGTTAGATGCATTGTAGAATTGTACTGGTTTACAATATATCATAATAGAGTATGTCATATCTCTGAAAGTAATATTGAAGCCCTAGATATAATGAAACTGATATCTTGATTGAGTTACTGATGTGATCTAGCAAGAAGTTGAAGTATAGTCTCTTGTTGATTATGAACCTAACTAAGTTCAGGTATTTGATGTCTAAAGTATAATGTATGATTCTAATATAGTTAATTTCACGCTTCTATATATGTATTTGGTTGTACTTGTTGCTTAAGTTGTGCAGGTACATAATCTTCAAGATGTTGAAGATACTCGTAAGTAAAGTTGACTTGATTGGTAAGCATGATGAAGGAAGTTATATGAATGATGATGATCAAGATGATTTTGATAAGAAGGAATGAAGCCATGAAAAACTCTCTGATGTTATAGAAAGTAGTTGATCTACCTAAGTTAGGAGGGAGCCTAGATAGAAGAAAGGATACATCTCCAGTGAAGAGGGAGAGCATATTATATTTATGGAGGATGTTTTAGTTTGAGATTTTGTTAATTTTGGACAACTAGGTCCAAACTCCATGTTGTGATGCTCAGATGAAGATGCCAATATTTTTATTGGACTCCTCTTTCAGAGAGGTGCAAGATCGATCGAAAGATCATCTTGATCCGATGAGCAGAACATTTATTTTGAGTTTATTCAAAATATGTGTAGGTCGGCCTGAAATGAAACGTGGGCTTGAAGCCCCAACAGTTGTGTCACACACCCTCATTGATGGATATAAATAGGTCAACGTTGGAGGTCATTTTCACTCATCCATCACATCACATCCTCTCTCCTCATCTGATTGGTTCGAGCATCTATTGGAGTCTCTTCTTCACTCTCACGTGGGAAAAAGCAGCAGCTAGGGTTTCAAACTGCCTAAGGTTTCTAGCGCAGAAATTGACCAACATCAACTTTGGTCAACGCTTGGTCAAATTGACCCGAAACTCTCCCAAAACTTTGATTTCTTCAATTTGCATTTTTTTGGCACAAATCTCTAGGCTAGACATTGACTGTGTTGACTTTGTTGCTGATGTTGTTTGTGTTGACTGTTGACTGGGACAGCGTTGACTTTGGGTTGACTGGTATAGCTGTCTGAGAGGGTTGTGTGACACTTCTGGTTGGCTGACCGTATTGAGACTTTGCTAGTTGAAGCATCCTGCTGACCGCCGTAATGCACCAACACACATATTTTTGGCTTGTCTTCTGTCAATCTACTGGTATGTTCTATCTGCATTTTACTTTCTTGTTTATGTGATTGTTAACTGATATTGGAGATAAAAAGTAAAGTTGCATCAAGCATAGGACATCTACAAAAATTTACATGGTATCAGAGCTGAGGTGAAGACAAAGCCCAAGTTTGTAGCAATCACCGAAGAAGAGCATGGGTACTTCAAACTACAATGGCTTTAAAGTTGATGACAAATTCACTGGGAAGGAAGACTTCCATGCCTGGAAGATGACACTGGATCTTATGTTGGAAGACCAAGATGTCATGGACTATGTGCAGGGTAAAATCCAAGAGCCTCCATCCACTACAACTATTGTTGCCAAATCAAAGTACAAGAAGGGGGAAATCAAAGCAAAGCTGATGATCAGGGACTCAATTCATAAGAGTCTGGTTGCCTACATGTCTAAGTTGGGCACATCCCAAGAGATGTATGATAAGTTGGTCAACATGTTCAAGACCAACAATGCGAATCAAGTCCTATTCTTCAAGAACCAATTGAAGAATCTGAAAAAAGGCAGGGATGAGTCTGTTCAATCATATTTTCTGAAGCTGACCGAAATCAGGAATAATCTTCTGGCTATTGGGGAGACAATAGCTGATCGAGAGATGGTTCTCACCGCACTTGGAGGTCTCTCATCCGAATGGCATGTATTCAACATTACCATTCTCAATAACAATGTCATACCTGACTTTGACGAAGTTCTATCGAGATGCATACAAGAAGAGACAAGGATGAAGGAATATGAAAATGAAGGAAATGTTGCCTTCACTGCTCGTGCTAAGAATAACTTTGGTGGTCCAAAGAACAAAGGAAGAGCAGGGGCCCAAGAAAAGAAAGGCAAATGTTACACTTGTCACAAGCCAGGTCACTATGCTAGAGAATGCCCTTTCAAGAAGGATTCTCCTGATGATGATGACAACAACAACAACCAGAGGAATGGCAATCAAAGGAACAATAGGTTCAAGGGGAAGAGGAAAGCTCCCTCCAGCGGAAATCGAAAGGTCGAGAAATTCCAGGTATGAGGAATCAAATGTTGTTGATAAAAGAAATGAATTCATTCTTGTATCTGCCCTCTCTACTGCATCTCCACCCGACACTATGGATGTCTAGTTGATAGATTGGAGAGCCTCAAGGCACATCACTGGGTTCAAAGAAGCACTTTATGACATGGTTGAGAAGGATGTTAATTTGAAAATTATCCTTGGAGATAATGCCACATATCCCATGAAAGGGATAGGGACTGTGACCCTCCACTTGTCTTAAGGTCATGTCCTCCACTTGCAAGATGTACTATATGTACCTGATTTGAAGAAGAACCTTGTGTCTATATCGGCCATGGAAGACTATGGTTTCAATGTGGCATTCGTTGATGGGAAGGTACGTATCTAGAAGAAGAGTTTCAAGGAAGCTATCACAATTGGCTTTAGAGTTGATACACTCTACCAGGTTGGAGGAAGTCCACTGGGAGCGATGACGTGTGATACTATCCAACAGACTTAACTATGGCACCGGAGGTTTGGACACCTTCACTACAAAGCCCTTCCCAAAGCAAGGAAGGTGGTGACGGGGATGCCCGAGTTCACAAATGATCATGAAGGTGTATGTCAGGTTTGTGCCGAAGGAAAACATCCAAGGGGACCTTTCCCCTCAAGTGTCACAAAGACATCTGATGTCTTGCAATTGATACATTCTGATCTATCTGGATGTGCTGCCCGTGACATCCTTGGGAGGATGTTCTTATTATATGACATTCATAGATGACTTCTCTCGCAAAACCTGGATATACTTCTTGAAGAAGAAGGATGAGGCTTTCATGTAGTTTCGTACCTTCAAAGCCTTCGTGGAAAATCTGACAGGGAAGCATATCAAGATATTGATGGCCGATAATGCCATTGAATATGAGACAAACGAGTTCAAGAACTTTTGGAGAGAAGCTGACATCAAGAGGGAGACCACAATTGTCTATACTCCTGAGCAGAATGGCGTTGTTGAACGAAATAACAGGACCATTGTGGAAGCTGCCCGTGCCATGCTACAAGAAGCTGCGAACACTACTGTGTACATACAAAACCGATGCCCGCATTCCACTCTGGACTCCAAAACTCCCGAAGAGGTTTTCTCTGGTAAGAAACCCGACGTCTCACATTTTAGAGTTTTTGGATGTCCTGTTTATTTTCATGTGCCGAAGGAGAAGAGGAGCAAGTTGGATGCTTCTGGAAAGAAGGGAATGTTTGTGGGCTATAGCGAAATTTCAAAGGCCTATAGAGTCTATGTGCCTGGTCAAAAGGAAGTGGAGATATGCCACGATGTTACCTTTGACGAAGATGCTTCCCGGAGGAAAGTTGTCAATCTTCCGAGATCTGAGGAAGATCATGAAGCAAGTCCTAGAAATTAAGAAGAACCGAAGGATGAGATGATGCCCGATGTTGAAGGACCGATGGACCTAATTAATCGACCTCCTTCAACGAGGAAAAGACCATCATGGCTCAGGGACACTCTCGAGGATGCCAAGAATCATATGGCCCCAAGGGAGACATTCCGTGAAAGCAAGAAGCCGAATAGATACCAAGAGTATCTAACAGCCATGAGTACAATCGTACAATCTGAGCCTGGATCTTTTGAGGAAGTCGTAAAGCATCAAGTCTGGAAGGATGCTATGCACGAAGAATATGAATCCATTATGAAGAATGATGTCTGGGATGTGGTTCCAAGACCAGGGGGCAAAGCAGTTGTCACCTCGAAATGGCTCTATAAGATCAAGCATGGATCTTATGGGAGTGCTGAAAAGTTCAAGGCAAGATTCGTTGCCCGTGGCTTCTCTCAAAAGGAAGGCGTAGACTATGATGATATATTTGCACCTGTGGCTCGATATACCACCATCTGATCTATCATAGCCCTTGCTGCTACGCAAGGATGGAATCTTCATCAGATGGATGTGAAGACCACATTTTTGCATGGTGCGAAAAAAGGAAGAGGTGCATGTGGAGCAACCTTTGGGGTTCGAAGTCAAGGATCGGGACACCCATGTCTGCAGGTTGAAGAAAGCCCTCTATGGGTTGAAGCAAGCACCCAGAGCTTGGTACGAGAGGATAGATAGCTACCTGATGAAGCTGGGCTTCACTCGTAGTAATGTTGGTCCGAACCTTTACTTCAAGGTTGATAGAGAAAAGCCTCTCATTCTGGTGTTGTATGTGGACGACCTCTTCTTGACAGGTGCTGACCCTCTCATTCATCAGTGCAAGAGGGAGCTCGCTACTGAGTTCGAGATGAAGGACCTAGGACTGATGCATTACTTTCTAGGCTTGGAGGTCTGGCAGAGACCTAGCGAGATTTTCCTTTCTCAAGGAAAATACATTGTGAAGCTTCTTGAAATATTTGGTATGGTGGATTATCACTCTGTGTCGACACCGATGGAGCTCAACTTTAAGAAGTTGAGTGGCAGCGTTGCTGGGCCCGTGCTAGCAAATCCTACCGAGTATCGTCAACTCGTAAGGGCCCTGATGTTCTTAGTGAACACCCATCCGGACGTATGTTTTGCAGTGAACACTTTGAGTCAACATAAGGTTGAGCCTCATCACTTTCATTGGGTTGGTGCCAAGAATCTATTGAGATATATTCGGGGCACGATAAACCATGGGCTGAGATACACTGTCAGGAGTGTGACACTCCATGGATATACTGATGCCGATTGGACTGGCAGTGTGGTGGATCGTAAGAGCACCTCTGGATACTGCTTCACACTTGGTTCTGCTTCGATATCATGGATGAGCAGAAAGCAAAAGTCGGTGGCTTTGAGCACCGCAGAGGCCGAATACATTGCAGTGAGTATGGCCTGTTGTGAAGCAGTTTGGTTGCGAAAGCTCTTCAGTGAACTGTTCGGGCATGTGCTAGATACCACTGTGATACTCTGTGATAACCACAGTGGGATTCAGTTATCCGAGAATCTCGTGTTCCACGATTGATCCAAGAATATTGATATCAGGTACCACTTTATCCGGGATATGGTACAGCGAGGCGCCATAAGGCTCGATCATATAGGAACTGATGAGCAGGTCGCAGATATTCTCACAAATCCCCTGGGGAAGGTCAAGTTCCTAACCTTCTGTGAGAATCTTGGTATCGTGGAACGACCCTATTCTGAGGGTCTTGTTGGACGATGAGCTCTGGGAGCTCTAGGGGGTTTTGGGGATAACTTTTCGGAGCTATAAGCACACATGTGGCTAGGCTTGCCGAATCTTGTGGTGCTTCTACCCCACCGTTATGATGTTGAGTTGGTTCACCTCTCATGATTTGTGCCCCATATGCATCCTACCCATTGAATCTCGGGCTCATGGGAAGTACCTCTCATTTGGCCAGTGAGGTGGGAAAAGCTAGAGACTAGTAGCAAATACTGATGGATGCATCAAAGATTGTCGTGCTCTCTATCTAGGATGGCACATGTCCAACCACTTGATTTGCGATCAAGTCTAGTGAGGTTTCGGACCTCCTACTGACTTCGGGTCAGATAAACCAACTTCGGGTTGGTCTGAGACTCTTTGAGTCCTATAGAGGTTTCGGACCTCTGGGCTGAATTTGTCAGCCGGGAATGATGTCTTTGTGACTGACCCACTTCTGTTTTGAAATAAAGAAGCCAGCAAAGCAAGTTACAGCGGGATGACGCACGATGTTTGGATTACACAGGTGGATGGAGTTCTAACTTCTCCCTAGTTGAGAGGGAGTGTTAATTTTGGACAACTAGGTCCAAACTCCATGTTGTGATGCTCAGATGAAGATGCCAATACTTTTATTGGACTCCTCTTTCGGAGAGGTGCAAGATCGATCTGAAGATCATCTTGATCCAATGAGCAGAACATCTATTTTGAATTTATTCAAAATATATGCAAGTCGGCCTGAAATGAAACATGGGCTTGGAGCCACAGCAATTGTGTCACACACCCTCATTGATGGATATAAATAGGTCAACAATGGAGGTCATTTTCACTCATCCATCACATCACATCCTCTCTCCTCATACCGGTTAATAAGATTGTGGACTACTATGGCTACCTGCCAGATAAAACTTACTGCCCGCTATCCTCACACCCATCCTTCGAAGTGAGAGATATGCGAAACGACGCCTCAGGTCCTTGACTCGCCTTACAATCTCACCGTGATGATTCGACAGTTGGATGACGAGGGCGACGAAGGCTTGTGCAGCGCTGGTAGAAGAATGCACACAGTTATGCCACAGAGCAGAGCTAAAGAGCTTCTGAACTCTACACAGGCTATTACAATATTGACTCGCTCACACGCACACTCACACTCACACTGCGATGATAATAACAAACGAAACAAACATATATATACAAAATATAGAGACTATTGAGGGTCCTTGTCGGGCATTCCTGGCCCAGACGGTGTCTACTCAATATTCTCGGGTACAATAATTGACACAATAAAGATACCCTACCATGATCCTTTTGGACTACGATCAAGATCATCTTGTTCACCTGGCTCAAAATCACTGGGCCACTCGTCAGGTGATGGCGAGGAATTTGTACTCCTTGTCCGATAAAGCCATTCCAAGTACTTGGATTCCCACTCACTCTCGTCCTGTGCTTGAGCATCTTGATAGATGTCGACAAAAAGAGTACCTTGGTCTGTGGATTCCTTTGCTTTTCCTTTTTCTGTAGATGCCTTTACCGTAGCGATTCCTTTTCCTTTAGCTGCTTTTGAAGATTCGCCTTTAGATCACTGACTTGTATGCAACTTGACAAGATCTTTAGTGACAAAAATATTTTGTTGCGGAAACAGATATTTATCAATCGATTTTGTCCATTTATTGACATACGCCATTGGATCAACTTCAATCTCAAGAAAGGAATCTTTTCTGCTTTTCCGAAAGCTAGGATCTGATTGAACGGCCAACTCAACACCATCAAGTAATTCCAACTTAAAAATCTGGAACATATTTACAGAGTGTTCAATACAACATTGGATCCAGAATTTACAAAGGTGATTTAACCCATGAATTTCTTGCCAACCCAAATCAAAACTATCTGCTGCGCAAACGTGGTTGGATAATAATAAACTAATGAGGCATACTACATCACTTGTCCAGTTTCCATGTTTAACATTAATAGTAATCAGTGCTCTTTGGTTGATAAGTAATTTAATGGCTTTAATATTATGCTGGCATTGTTCTAAAGCCTTGATCATACTCAGTTTTTCTTGAAGCTTTAACTGATTAAATTCTTTCAACCATGAAGAAATTTTCTTAACTTCGTCTATATTATCTGCTAGCACTGAGTCATCAAATTTTTCTGGACCATAAATTTGTGCAAATGGATTGGGCACTATGGGATTTCTTATTTCTAGGCTTTGATAATCCCATGGGGTTGAAAAAGTTCTTAAATACTGTAGGGATCTTTCAATGCATTGAGTAGTTCTGACCTGAGGCTTCTTTCTACAAAAACCATTGTAAATCTCCCAGTCAGCAAAAGGTTCATATATCTCATACTGAGGAAAAGTATCAGTACTGGCAAAATATTCATTATTGCTCTAGATATAGGCTGCTTCCATTTCTTCAAATAAATCTGGGATTTGAAGAGATATGAGAAATTTTTCAACTTTGTCATGCATATTGATCTCATCAATATCAAGCATTTTTGCAGCGGTATAGATGGAAAAAGAAAAATCAACTGCACCAATCAACTGATAATAATTCAACCTTTTGAGAGTTTCTATCATCTCATCTGTAAACAATCGAGACCAATAATCATCCAGAGTTTTAAAATATATTTTGACCTTTATGTTAGGTAAAGGGTAAATCTTGACCAATTCTTCATCTAGACCCAAATTTATTCCAACATTCTTGGACTGCCAGGCTTGGTAGCGTTGAATCCGTTGATTTCTCCTCATTCTAAAACCATCAATCTTCTTGATTTGATGAGCAACTTCTTCAAGAATTAATTCTAAAATGTGAAAACGTTTAACAAAAGTTTGAAAATTATCATCTGCTGGTGTTTTACCTAGAAGCTCAAAAAGATATGTTCTTCTGCTAGGTTCTGCAAAAGTATGCATCTTATTCATGTCTCGTGTGAGAGAATCTGCCAGATAATTTGAAATTCCTGGAATCCATTCAACATCAAATTCGTACATATTGAACCATATCTGCCATGCCAACAATCTACCTCTAGCTAACTGTCTAGAGATTTTAGCAGATAGAAAATGTGTAAAATTCATAGAATCTGTTCTGATTAAAAACTAACGGTTCGAGCATCAACTAGAATATCTTCTTCACTCACGTGGGAAAAGTACGCAGACTAAAGTTTCGGTACATCACAGGTGTTCCGGCCTGAAAATTGACTGACATTGACTTTCTTGTGCCTTAGTCAAATTGACCCGAAACTCTCCCAAAAACTTCGATTTCTTCAATCCGCATTTTTTGGCACAAATTCCGCGGCTGGATGTTGAATTTGACTTGGCTGCGTTGACTTTGCTGCTGTTGTTGTTTGCGTTGACTGTTGACTGGGACAACATTGACTTTGGTTGACTTTGGGTTGACTGATATAACTGTCTGACAGGGTTGTGTGACACTTCCGGTTGCCTGAACGTATTGAGACTTTGCTGGTTGAAGCATCCTACTGACCGTTGTAACGCACCAACACATATATTTTTGGCTTGTCTTTTGTCGATCTACTGGTATGTTCTATCTGCATTTTACTTTCTTGTTTATGTGATCGCTGACTGATATTGGAGATAAAAAGTAAAGTTGCATTAAGCATAGAACATCTACAAAAATTTACAGATTTCGTGAATAAGTAGAAAGAAAGATCCAGTTGCATTAAGTAATACGTTGTTGCATGTGAGTAGGAAAAGAAGTTGTATGGTTGAGGAAACTTCTATCATATTTTTTTGGGAAGCCTTGAAGTCCTACTGTAATAAATTGAGACAATCAAGGCAACATCAAGATGTTTGAAAACCCTGAAGGTTTGCGTTTACTTATGTATTTGAAAGTTTTTTACTGATTAGGGTTGTGATTGTTCAAGTAAATCTCTCGAAGTTTTGGAAGCATGCTTGATTTATTTAATGTTATCGATCAGTTTGATTTTGAGAGATTTGTTGTTACCAATTTGAATAAATCAGGAGTGTTGAGACATCGTGTGTAATAGAAAATGCATGGGAGGACATCTGGTCACCCTGTGTGTTGATGTCTATTTCCCGAAGTATGGAGGGTGGCGTTGGTCATAGAGCTTTGACCTTGCATTACGCACCTAGTTCCCTGGGTTGATGTTTAGCAAGTAAGCCTGATGGTACCTAGAGAGGTTAAAAGCTTTAGTGCATCTTATAGTCCCACCCGAATAGATTGCCCTAGTCAAGAATCTAGTCTGTGGCACCATGTGTGCCTAAACGCTTCATAGTTCATGTGTTTTCCGATCTTCCATGTACTTGTATATATATGGGATTATGAATACCTCCCTAGTTAAGAGGGAGTGTTGAAGAATGTGACTAGGTTCGGTCTTCATAATTGTATTTGAGTCATAATAAAATGTATTTATCATAAGAAAGAAAAATAATTTTTTATTATTATTAAAATGACTTATTAAAGCATGGGTTTCATGCTTGGGTCATCATGTTCTAGGTCAAAGTCCCCATTGAGAACTTCTAGGTTTTATCTTGAGTCATTAGAGTCATTGTCCATTTTATGAGACACTTCTTGGGCTTTTGAATCATGTAAAAAGAATTGTTATTGAGTCAAATAACACATTTGTCACCTCCACACCAAGTCAGCCCTTACCTGATGAAGTCGGCCTACATTAGGGTAATTTGACCCACAAAAGAGGCTATAGATAAGTGTAGTTCAATTCATTCGGAGGAACACACACACAAGTTTGATATACACGCAAAAGAAGCAGAAAAGTACGAAATTGCAAGAGGAGAAGGATTACAGAAAGGGTCAAGATCAAAGTTTTTGGCGCATCTATCTCTCACAGGTGTGAAGTTTTTGGACATTTGCTGGAGGTCGAAAATCTAAGGTTTACTGCAAGTCAAAATTCTGTTGTCGCTTCCACCAGGTCGAAGATCTGTCGCTGCTACTAGGTCGAAGTTCTGCTACTGCTTCAAGGGCGAAGTGTTGTTGCTTCTAGGTCGAAGTTTTGCTGCTGCTACTAGGTCAAATTTTTGTTGCTGCAAGGTCAAAGTTGTTGCTGGAAGGTTATCATCTGTAGAAGAAGGGAGGGTTGACTTGGTGATTGGAGGAAGTCTATGTCTAGGTCTCGGATTATCTCATGAAACTACTGAAGGAAGAGTTGTTGACGGGTTTCACCATAAATAGGGGTTTTGCCCTGGTTGTCCACTTACATTTGATGTAGGTCGAAAATCTAAGGTTTACTGCAAGTCGAAATTTTGTTCTTGCTGCCACCAGGTCGAAGATCTGTTGCTGCTACTAGGTCGAAGTTCTGCTACTGCTTCAAGGTCGAAGTGTTGTTGCTTCTAGGTCGAAGTTTTGCTGCTGCTACTAGGTCAAAGTTTTGTTGCTGCAAGGTCAAAGTTGTTGCTGGAAGGTTATCATTTGTAGAAGAAGGGAGGGTTGACTTGGTGATTGGAGGAAGTCTATGTCTAGGTCTTGGATTATCTCATGAAACTACTGAAGGAAGAGTTGTTGACGGGTTTCACCATAGATAGGGATTTTGCCCTGGTTGTCCACTTACATTTGATGTCTTTGATCTTCATGTTATGGTTTTGGTAATTGCTTGATGAACTAAGATAAAAGAAGGTCACAAGAAAGTTAAAAAGAACATAAGAATATCACAAGTAATTATCAACATAAGAAAATATTTTTGTCTTTCTGATTTTCCAACAAGAAGTACCACGTAACCTAAAAAACATTTACTGCGATACAAAATCAGGAGATAATAGGTTACTTTAGGAAGAGATGGATGCAAGGATTGCAATTTAGCACAAACAGATATCAATTGAAGAAGTCGGCATTGGTAATTTGCATTATATTTGAACAAGGAGTTAAAAATTATCATGAAATTTGAAGTGATCCATGAAAGAAGTTAAAAACCATCAAGAACTTTTGAAGTGATCCATGTGCCATGTATTTCCAAACAAGCAGATGCTTTGGAAACAGGAAAGTGTCAGAATCATGACAACAATTAATAAAAAAAATATTGTAAAAATCAAAAATTACTTCATATAAAAAAAATTTCTGGTGTAACAGTACAGTGGCAGTTCATGCAATGTTTGTGACGGTACTGTTACCCACCAAAAGTGGGCATTGACAGCCAGCCAACCAGCAGCCCCATAATGGTCAGCACATAACACTATGCCAGAAATCTCCACCTATTGCTCCAGTCAGATCTCTCTTAACATTTCTTTAAAGAAAATGGGTTATCTCTCCGCAAGTACTCTAAGCATTCTTGCAATCATGTGCTTTCATTTAATGTAATTGGTATATTGATATGGAACACAAAGCAAATTGGATGATCGACCAATCTCGATTGTATGCATGTTCCCTCACTTCACTTGGGAGGTTAGTAAACAAAATTTCCTTCAGATTCCCCTTGGTCACATGGCCTTCGATTCTTCTCGCTGAGCTCCTGCCAGTTGTGAGTTGAGACAGATCCCCTGAATCCATAGGAGGACAGGATTTGCATGGAGCATTTCACTTTCCAATAGTCCATATATTACTAGATCCAGGAAGATTTCACCATTTAGACAAAGACTTTAGTAGGTCCCTTGCTACCTAGCCCTGTATATTTGGAGACAGATACTTTTAGACAGAGCCTCACATGGAATTGAAGGTCTACTAGGTAGATTACCTCCTCCTTTCAGTCCCTCTCAACCACCTAATGCATTAAGCATCTGGCTGATATTGGTGTCAAAGACATAGATAATCGATGCCTCCCATCACATGAGATAATGGGGCCATCTCTTCTTACCATCCCCGCACCCAGTGTAGAGAAACTGCTACCCTTCCTCATTCTCAGCATGGCTCATGGCAACAGATGCTCATCACCAGGTTTCTCCCCCTCTCTAGCAGATTCATTTAACTTGGATGTTATTAGAGGAACAACAAGGTTCCTAACCTCTCCCCCATCAAGTAGCATAGCCCAATCCTTTTAGGCTACTCTCCAGAGGATATTGCCAGGCACAGCATTGGCATGTTTGTGATGGTTGGCAGGGATGATGAATCCTCTTCTGGTCCTAGGGTGCTACTCCTCAGCATACCTAGTCCTAGCTACTTTCTGAAGGACCCTTTCTGGTGCAGCATCACTGTGGGGGTGCTTCCTTTCATTGTACTATCTACTTCACTATTTAGAGTTTGCTCACCCTCCCTTTTCAGGTTAATTACTTTGGCTGCCTCCTTTTTCAAGTTCACCCCATTTACAACTTATTGTATACTGTTTCCTTTTTTTCCCTTTAACCTGGGTTTTTGACTGTTTTGAAGATGCTTTAGGCACTCTTTACTGTTGTTGTCAAACATTTTTCTTCCGAGTCGTGTGGACAGATTTTGGCCACTAGTGGACATTAATATAATTTTTCTTTCTTCTTCTTCAGACATGTCTCCAAAGATTTTGCATTAAAACTCATGTTTCCAGCACCATATTTCGATCTGCATTTAACTTTTGATAGGTGGCAATGTGATAACTAAAGAAGAATTCCAAGCTAAAAGGGAATTATATTGAAATATATAAACTTCAATATGCAGGTAAACTCCGGTAAAAGGGTAAGGTTAGAAACAGAGATTGAGAAATGTCTATAAGCAATAGAGTATTTTGCATTAAAACTTGTGTTGCCACTACCATATTTCAATTTGTATTTTACTCTTGATAAATGGTGATGTGATAACTAAAGAAGAATTGCAAGCTAGAAGGGAATTATACTGAAATATATTTTCTTCAATATGCAGGTAAACTTTGGCAAAAGGGTAAGGTTAAAAACAGAGATTGAGAAATGTCTACAGCAATAGAATATTTTCCTAGCTGTTAAACTCAAATGCGTACAACTTTTAGCACAAGTACCAAAGCCATCAATCCCTGCTAGTGCTTAGATAAAATATGGGTTTGAAACTTCATGTGTCTATGTTCTGTCTTCTGTTAAACCTTTATTCAGCACTTACCATGTCCATTTCAAAGAGATTGCCAAGATTGAGACCCTGGGACATGGAGATAAGTTCAAATGCATTCATCACCTCTGGTTTTGTTTCCTTCTTTTCTGTAACAAGATGTTCCTGGCATAAACACACCATGATTTGCTGATAAGAATCTCCCTTAAGGTAAAGAAAATTCCACATAATAACTCACAGTAGAAGAATACACAACAGTAAAATCATGTAATTTCTCTTTAAATCGGTCAAATTTGCTTACTTCTGAATCATTGAAAACAGCATCAACATCATCCAGATTTACATCTTCTTCTTCATTAAACTTGGGTGGCTTATAACCTTTCTTGAACCATTCATTGTTTAAAATCTCAGGTATTGTAATTCGCTGCCATTGATACATAATAAGAAGAATTAGAATTGTCATTTAACTTTACTGTAAAAAATGTCTGCAACACTGATCCAAATGCTCCATAACAGCAGCCAGTACATGTTACTGAGCAGTACCTGATCATAAAACAAACCTTATGAAACAATTTACCATATCATTATATTATGCTGGAAAATGCAACAGATCATGCAGAAAATTCAACAAAATGCTAACAGTTTCACAAGCAGTCGTGCATGCTGCTTGTCAAACATATAGAGATTTTCACCTACTGTCTTAGGGTTTGGGTCCAAAATCCTTGTAATTAATTTCTTTGCACTAGAAGAAAACCATGAAGGGCACGTAAAATCTGCTTTATATATCTGCAAGTCACTAGAAAAAATGTTTAGTCACTAGTGTTAAACAGTACAAGATTGCAAACAAATATATGCACAGAAAGTTCGATTGGTGTAAACCACTCACCTTTTTATACAATGTCATAAGGTTTGGATCATCAAAAGGCAAGTAGCCTGCCATCAAAACAAATAGGATGACACCACATGACCACAAGTCTGCAGTTGCCCCATCGTAGCCTTTATCATTGATGACCTGAGAAGCATAGAAGATGGAATCCCAAATGAATATCTTTGTAGTCCAACACAGAAAACAGGTCTTTTACAAAACTGTGGTCATCTGCAACATTCAGTTAGTGATAAATGATAACAAAAAGAACGGTTATTGTACCTCGGGAGCAACATAATTGGGTGTTCCACAAGTAGTGTGAAGCAAACCGTCATCCTACAGCACACAAAACAATCTCGTTGGTCTTTGTTTGGTTGCATGGAAGACAGAAAAATTGGCCATGAATCGAGGACATCACAGTGGGTTTTAAAAGTGAATAATATGCAGAGAATGGGGCATTTCTATGGATATGGTTGTTTACTATAACATACAATAAGTATACAATCCAGCTACTAGTGCTGTTCTGATTCCTGAACATTGTCCATTTTTCCATAAATATTTTCATAACAAAAAAGCCAAAAATTTATTCTGCTGAATAATTTTATAGGAATCCATTCTACTAAATAAATTCTATAGGATTCCATAATCCCCTTTCTAGAAAATTCTTCCCAGCATGCTTACCCTGACTTGTTGAGACAGTGCACTTAGGCCAAAATCTGATACTTTAAGATTTCCAAATGTATCCAGAAGCAAATTTTCTGGCTGTAAAAGAGAAACAACAACACACATTGCTTACAATATTTGAAAAGGTAACTCATCACCACAACTTCATAGAAAGTAAACAAAAAAACGCATCAACATGATCCCAACAAGCAGTTACTCATGACTTGATAGCCCAAGATTTCCTTGTACCTTCAAGTCTCTATGGAAGACACCCCTACTATGGCAGTAATCAACAGCATTAATAAGCTGCTGGAAGTATCTCCTCGCTTCATCTTCCTTCAATCTTCCATGGTTAACCTGAAAGTTTAGAATGAACGTAGAAGAACCATTTGCATAAATAAGAAATACTAAACTTGGAAAATATGTAATATAAAATACTAATTATTTCATAGAAAACAAAAAACTGAAATGAGCAATTGCATGGTGCCAAGTCTGTATAAATCATATCTGAAACACTGCTTACTATTTTGTCAAAGAGCTCGCCTCCAGATATAAACTCAAGTACAATGTAAATTTTTGTCTTACTGGCCATGACCTGCAACCACAATATGAATTAAGTAAATGAATTAATAGTCAAGATAATATTTACTATCCTGGTTTATAATTATAATTATTTGGGGCTAAGAATATGAATTAAAGTAGATAACCCCAATAACATGGAGCACAGTATCATACTCAAATGGAAAGAGAACTTTTACTTAATATGATAGGAAATAATTTAATATAAAGTACTTGGTCCCTCTTTATGAGCTGGAAGAGAGAAAGCTTTCTCTCTGGATTATCATTTAGTCAGGGAACAGAATTCCCTTTTGTGGTCTCCAATATTACTACGTTATTGCAAGTCGCTGGCTGCAACTCAACAGTTCTCAGGCAAATCAAAACAGGACCATTATACTCTTACAGTTCATTAACAAATTTATTTTACTATGGCTTCAAAAAAGAATTGGTGTTACACAGGTACCCATGCCGACAACTCAGGTAGACACTCTAAATGGGGACAGTGCTTTGGGGACATTAGGTACATCCTGGGTACTTCCCAGCCATAGCTGAAATGGACAGGCACACAACGGATACGGGGTTGGGACACAGGAGGTACATACCCACCCTTAATCTCACGTCTCATAAACCCACACATACCTCTTAGGGAAAGGACTTCCATGTGTACCCTGTGCATATCCTGTGTGTTGGATCAACAAACAAGCCAAAAAAACCGAAGTGATATTTAAAAAATTAAATTAAAAACAAAAATAAAAAAATAAAAAAAATAAAAATAAAAATAAAAATTTAGTATGATTCATGGGCTATTAGGAACCCATCAATCCAACGTGGCTCAAAGCTTGTAGTCAAGACCATGAAAAGAAAGTTTGAAACTAAACATGCAAACATTGAGGCATTGGCAAAAGAAGCTAAACAAACGATGTAGCTGTTTCATGTGTACAGTTCCACCATATTTTCTGCAATAAATATAGTGTAGCTGATGCCAATACCTTTGGAACCAATGCAATTGGTCATTAATTGATTGGTTTATTTGTTGTCGAGAACTATTGTACAAGTGATCCAAGTATCTGTAGTTTTATCCATAAGTACATCCGTAATCAGAGCAAATCTGACAGCAAGCTGGCTAGTAAATATGGTGTAAGTACAGACTCTTCACGGGGTTAATACTGGATAGTTTGATCTTAAAGCCCAAATTTTGATGCATACATGGAATAGATTCAAGTAATCAAATCTCCTGGTGTTTGTTTAAAAATTGTTGTGGAGAATATCAATAAATTGTCTAGAATCTAAATGAAAAGTAGGAAATGGGATTATGCCAAATTACCACCACCCAACACAATTCAACCTTGACTCATGGCTGATGGGATTCTAATTATATGTTGAATCACATAAATCTGTTTTGACATAACAAACAGAAATGCCATCTACTTTGTGAGCAGTATAATTGAATCCTATGTAAAACTACCTCCTGGCTTTAGGCAACACTCCAGATGGTCCATGGCATAAACCTCTATCTTATGTTGCTTTGGCAACGACTCATATACAATGCTTATCCAAAATGGTTGAGACATTAACCCTATGGCATTCCGAAAAGTTGACAATGCTGCTTAAGTATAATTATAACAGGTGGCCTTCACAAGGGTAACTTGTCTACTCTCATCAGAATAAGGTCCTCCAAAGTCTTTTTGTAATTCTAGTCAGTAAATCTTGTTAACGCTTATAGACTTATGTAAGGGGATCCCCAAACAACGAAGCATGGCAAATGATATAACAGAAACTGACATGTCTAAAAGTACAGACACATATCATCATTTAGATTTATGCTATCTCGAACTTGTCTACTTTCATCAAATATGGTGCAAGAAGTAGTTTTGATTCAAGAATAGTTAGTTCCTATGGATATTCCAAAGGGAATTTTGTGATCAAGTACAGAAGAGTAGATTAATGACAAAGTTTAGTGTGTACATCAAAGCATGCAAAGGACACTATTCATGGTTCGGAAACTCAAACTCCACTTGCCACAGCAGACTGTTGATGTTAATAGCTCAGGCAGGTACTTCCACACTGGCCTCAAGTGTCGAGGCGTGTGGAAGTTGCCTAGTTGACCCTTAACCTTAGCCTTAGCAATTACTTTAATAATTCAGGTAATTGGCTTCTATAAGCAAAATGTGGGTTAATCTAATGAAATGCAAAGGTTATTTGCAACAGGGAATTAGATGAATCTCAACCGTTGATTTCAAGGGATGTTGAGATCTAATCTTAATCGTCAATCACTCTGAACATTGAAGATTAGAGTTATGGATTTTGTCAATAACTCAAACTTATAAAAGGAAGGTTAGGCTAAGGGAGAAAAAAACATCTTGAGCACAAGACAAAGTGACAGTGAGATATCAGTGATTGGATGGAAAAGGACTTCCATTCAATTGTGCAGGGTTTGAGGAAGAGTGCAAGGGGCAGCAAGGAAAGGATCCAGATCAGCAAGCAAGATCTGTCAAGGGTTTGATCAGCTGGATTATTTCTAGATTCTTGTTGTATGTATTTTCCTCAGAAGGCCATTATCCCAAGAAGGAAGGCCTTGTAAATTCTGAAGTTATTTGAATGAAGAATTGAATTGAAGGGAAGAAATTTGTGTGTGCATATGTGAGATTGGCGTGTGATTTAATTTGCTTCGGATGATTAATTTGTTTACATGTTAAGATCCCAATTGTGACTTTTACTCAATAATTGTGACTTTTACTCAATAGATCTGCATAATAATTTAATATTACTACAAGGAATGTGCTAGGTAGTAATTGGCCAGGTTGTTGGGGTTAGGAAATTAACATGGCATCAGAGCACTAAAGATCAATCTTTGAAATTGCACATAGCTGGGATCCAAACGCAGCAGTTTCTTTGTTGCAGAGTAAGATCGTACCAGCAGCCAGAGGGTAGAATCGTACCGCACAAGGCCATAGGTAATTGTGGCAAAAAAAGAAAAATATGGGGCCATATGGGCCAATGACTAAATAAGACAAAACTTAAGAGAAAAAATTAACAGTGGGGCTTGTTGCCGCAAAATCTAGCAGGCCTTAGAGAGGAGTACCCTACAAGGCTATCACTAGACCAAGTGACAACAATAACGTAATAGCCCACTGTCACCACAACTACTACCTCTCCTCTTTATGGACTTTCACCAATGGGAGGAGTCCCTATATAAAGGTCACCAAATGGGTATTCTAAGTTTTAAAGGTATGAGGTGGCTTAAAGGCTTCTAAGGGAAAGACACAATTTAGGTACAAGGCTCCAATGATTAGGAAGGGGCAATTTGCTTCCCAAGTAGAGGCCAAATTGACGCAAGGCAAGACCTAGGGTTTGATTGATAGGTTGAGAATTTGGTGGGAAAAGGTCAAGGTGCCAAGAAAGGGTTTCCCACAATGTATTTTAACAAGGTTATGGCACATGAAACCCTCAAGAAGCCCTCAAATTGAAGCTAAAACCAAACTAGCATTTTACCCTAGGGAAAACAACTAGGGCAAGAGAGATTATGGATAAAATTGGAATGAATGCCCACCAAGGATAATGATTTTGAGGCAACCTCTATAATCCTCGATGTTTAGACTTTCCAAGACCAAAAATCTCTCCTCATAATCAATTCGTACTAAGCCATAGATGGCCACCTGGCCTTAAGAGGGCCGAATTAGGTGAGGGAGAGAAAGATTAAAAGTTCATGGATAAAATCAACTTGATCACCAACAAAGAATGGCTAGTGCCTACTCCTAGGGTTGATAAAGTCTATAGATTCTTTAGGCTAGCTAAAACTTGCAAAGGAGTAAGTATATTTTGATGCCCTAGCATCAAAACCCTAACTATTACCTTTTTGAGGGATCAAGATTCACATTGGCAGAGCTAATGTCATTCACATATCATACAATGAGTAATGCATACAATAATCTGACCTAGTTTCCATAAGATTGATATTCAACAAACTAGGGCGCAATATTTAACCTAGATCACCAATTTATTCCATACGTTAGACATGAAATATGAAATTTTCATTAAATGGCACAAGACAATATGCATGTACAATCCAATCATTGATCAAAGCACCTTCTCCAAAGTAAAGAATATAGCTCCAAGACAAAATATGCTCCATAGATCACATCTCTCCAATTGGTACAAGAGGTCAAAATTCTCAAGTAGAGAGGTTGAATTCACAAGTGATGATGATAAGAAATGAAATAGTCATCTCCTTTATTTATATGAGGATAAGTCTCTAATTAGCATAGGAGCCCCTAATAACAAGTTAAAATTACAATGAAACCCTTAGGTTACAAGCCAACCCAACTAGCTTTGTCATAAATGCAATTAGAAGCCCACACGTGTGATTTGTGAGTATACTAGGGCTAACGTCATATGCAGGAAACGAGCTCCAAATGCCAAGCATTGAGATTTTTGAGTGCCAAGTGTGGTGTAGAAGCCTCTAAAAATCATCATTTGAGGGTTGGCCCTCAAATCTCCATCAATATCCCTCTGTGGTCCCCACCAACTGCTCAAAATTCCCATCTTTGCTCCAACATTGAGGGCTTTCCAGGTGCTACTAGCCCTCCCATGTCTCAAAAGGTGAGACCATCCTTATTTGGGCCTTGAATCAGCTACCACACTTTAAAAGGTGTTAAGGTCGGTCTGGGGGCATGCTAGTCCAGGTGTATCTGGAAGAATCGTCAAATGTAGTGCAAAGTGGCAGAACGTCCTAGGTGTAATGGGTGCCCAAGGGTAGGTGTGATGTGTTGCTACTGCTCGGAGACGCAAGGCTCTCAATGCTTCACCTATGGGTGCCAATATACTTCTTTAGGGCCCCGAGTACTTGTGGCTAAGGGGCCCAAGTCATGCATTGTTGAACCACTTGCGTTATGAAACCAGCTCCAAAAATAGAAGAAAAGAGAGATCAACACCTTAGAAATCAGCCACTTCGAGGGGGCAACCTCCTTTACATTACATAAATGAACAATTCATGAATTATACAAATGACAAAACCCCTTTTCTATATATAGGAGTCCATGGGGTCACAATATAATCCTAGCCGACCTAACAATAATAATGTAAGGGCACAACAATAAAAATAGTGGTCTATTATGGGGCACAATAATAACAATATGGGGACTACATGGGTACAACAATAACAATAAGGGGGCTACACTAACAACAATAAGGGACTACACTAGTAATATAGGGCCCTAACATGCCCCTCTCCTTCAAAAAAGTGTTGTCCTCAACGCTTGAGTAGTTCTGGATGCTTCTGTATAAAATTCTCATCCTCCCATGTGGAATCTTCAATGGATCAGTTCTTCCACTTGATGAGATACTCTGAAATTGATTGATTTCGTAGCTGTCGAGTTCTTATTTCCATGACTGCTTCAAGTTCCAATATGGTTTTTCCTTCCTCATCAAGTTCTAGCAATATTGTTTGAACCGGAAGTTTATCACCTATAATCTTCTTTAAGCATGAAACATGGAAAATTGGGTACACTCGGGAAGATGCAGGAAGCTCCAATTTGTATGCAATAGTACCAAAATTTTGCAAGACCTTGTAAGGACCATAGTACTTTGGCGATAATTTATTATCCTTCTTAACTTGCTTGAGGGACATTTGTTTGTATGATTGTAGCCGTAAAAATACCCAATCTCCTACATCAAAACTTCTCTCGCTACGATGTGTATTTGCTTGTTGTTTCATTCGATTTTGTGCCAAATTTAGGTTATCCTTTAAGAGTTGAAGAACTTGTTGTTGATGCTAACTTGCTTGAGGGACATTTGTTTGTATGATTGTAGCCGTAAAAATACCCAATCTCCTACATCAAAACTTCTCTCGCTACGATGTGTATTTGCTTGTTGTTTCATTCGATTTTGTGCCAAATTTAGGTTATCCTTTAAGAGTTGAAGAACTTGTTGTTGATGCTCGATGTGATCTTCCACTACTTGAACCTTAGAATTTTCTCTTAAAGATGATGTGATGGACGGTGGATGATATCCATAAAGTGCCATAAATGGGGTCATTTTTGCCGCAGTGTGGAATGAAGTATTATACCACCATTCAGCCAAAGGTAACCAATTGACCCATTGTGTTTGTTTATCATATACAAAGCAACGAAGATATCCTTCCAAACATTTGTTCACTGTCTCAATTTTTCCATCGGATTGAGGATGACAAGATGAGATGAGATAGTTGAGTACCCAAACAAGAAAATAATTTCGTCCAAAAATTTCCAGTGCAAATGGGATCTTTATCGCTTACAATAATCTTTGGGTTTCCATGTAGCTTTTGAATTGTTTCCCTAAATGTAGTAGCAACTGTACTCGCTTTAAATGGACGAGATAATACACAAAAGTGTGCATACTTGGTAAGTCTATCAACTACCACCACGATGACACTCCTTCCTTCGGACTTGGGTAAACCTATGATAAAATCCATTGAAACCTCCTCCCAACGTTGATTTGGAATGGATAAAGGTTGTAGCAATCCTAGGGTCTTAATTGTCTCAACTTTATTTTGCTGGCAAACCAAACATTCCGCCACAAACTTCTGAATATCAGATTTAAGGCCATCCCAAAAAAATTATTTCTTCACCCTGTGGTAAGTTTTTAAAAATCTCTAGTGTCCTCCGAAGGGAGAGGTGCGCAATTCCAAAAGAATATTTTGTTTTAGTTGGGAATTCTTACAAAGATATAAGTGATCTTTGTACCATAAGGAATCATTTTTCCAACTAAACGTATCAAATGTACTGCGATCTTGCTACAACGTTTGAATGAGTGTCCATACTTCTTCGTCATTCTTCATTCCTCCCTTGCTTCAGTTATCCAATCGAGTTGGATAATAGAAATGGCACAAAGCAATGCTTCCACATCCTCATCCTTTCTTGAGAATGCATCTGCAACAACATTTAGCTTCCCTTTTTTGTAAATGATTTCAAAGTCATAACCCAACATCTTTGTGACCCATTTTTGCTGCTCTTCTGAAGATAATCTTTGTTCCAAAAAGTATTTAAGACTATCATGATCAGTTTTTACCTTGAAGTGTTTTCCCATTAGGTAAAGTCGCCATTTCTTTAGTGCCTGTAGTATTGCCAACATTTCCTTCTCATAAATAGCTTTTTGTAAATACTTTCCTTTGATTGGACGGCTTTCAAAAGCAATGGGTCTTCCTTCTTGCATTAAAACAGCACCAATTCCATTTCTTGAGTCATCACATTCCACAATAAAAAATTTTGTAAAGTCTGGCGTAGCTAAGATCGGTGCTTGGCACATTGCCTCTTTAAGATGTTCAAAGGCCTTAGTTGCTTCAGTAGTCCATGAAAAAGCATCTGTCTTCAATAATGTTGCTAGAGGTGCTGCTATTCTCCCATAATTGCTAACAAACTTGTGATAATACCCTATTAACCCGAGAAATCCTCGCAACTGTTTTATGGTTGTGGGGACTTTCCATTTCTTGATGGCTTTAATTTTGTTAGGGTCTACCTTAACACCCCCCTAAGATACAATATGACCCAGATATTCCACCTCTTGTACTCCAAAGAAACATTTGGAGGTTTTTGCATATAATTGTTTCTCCTCCAATAGTTTGAGCACCTTGTCAGCATGTTGAACATGATCCTTCCAAGACCTGTTGTAGATTAGTCTATCATCAAAAAATACTAACACAAATTTTCTAAGGGTTTGAAAATGGAATTCATCAACCCTTGAAATGTAAAAGGTGCATTTGTAAGGCCAAAAGGCATGACCAAAAATTCATAATGACCCTCATGAGTTCGAAATACTGTTTTCGGAATGTCTTCAGTCTTCATTCTAATTTGATGATATCCTGAACGAAGATCCAACTTGGTAAAATAAATTGCTCCATGTAATTCATCCAATAATTCATCAATCACATGAATGGGAAATTTATCTTTAATAGTGAGCAAATTGAACTCCCTATAATCCGGACACATGCACCATGATCCATCCTTCTTGTGCACCAATACTACTGGAGAAGAAAAAGAACTTTGACTAGGTTGAATTATACCAGCATCTAACATTTTGGCAATCATACATTCAATTTCGCTCTTTTGGACATAAGGATATCTGTAAGGCCTGATGTTTAGAGGAACACTTCCTAGAATCAAATGAATAGCATGATCATGATCAAGAATAGGTGGGAGTCCTTTGGGAGTTTCAAACACCTTGGAATGATTGTCCAAGACATCTTGGAGATCTGGAGAAATAGATGATTTTGATGTTGGAACTTCTAGTGAGCATAATTGTGCAATGACGCCTCGTTGTTCTTTCTTCAGCAGCTTTGTCATGACATTAGAGCTTATTATATTTCCCGGCTTCCCTGCGATACCCCGTAATTCAAATTTCTTTCCTTCCAAAAAAAATTTCAAGAAAAGTTGTTGAAAATTAAAAGTTATCGTCCCCAAAGATTGTAACCATTGTACTCCTAGTACAACATCAGCACCACCCATTGGAATGGAAAGCATTGGACTATTCAATACATATTCCCCCATGGTTAGCTTAATATTATGGCACTTTCCAGAGCAATTTATAGTTCCTCCATTTGCCACCATCACTTGACACTCTGGGGCTGGGTATAGGAAGCAATTCAATTCCTTGGCTACCTTACAATGATAAAATTATGGGTACTACCCGAATCAATAAGCACCATTACATTTTTCTTCTTGATATGTCCTATCGTGAAAGTTTGAGTGGTAGTTCCTGCCAATGCATTACAAGATATGGTCGGATTCATTTATTCTTCCTCTACGGTTGGTTCCTGATATATCCTCGTCTTTTCAAGTTTCTTGTTCATTTTCTCCCTCCTCTTCACAACCTATGTAAAATAATTTCTTCTCAGCACAGTTATGACCTTAAGTGTATTTGCTATCACAACTATTGCAAAGCCCTTTTGCCCTTTTTTCTTCCAATTTTTGTGGTGTCAACCTTGTAGGTTATGGAAGTTTAGGAGTAGCAACACTTCCATCTTTATAGTTGTAAGTGGTAGGCTTCCTTGTCACCACAATTTTGCTTTCAATTTTTTTTGTCAACCTGAATGCCTTCTCCAATGTACCAGGTTCCCAAAGGCAAACCTCGTGTTGGATGTTATCCTTTAGAGTCCCTATGAAGACATCAATCATATGTTCCTCTGGAATATTATTTACCCTTATATTCAATTTTTGGAAGCCCTCAATGTATTCCATCATTGAACCCTTTTTTTTGAGACTTATCAATTGGCTAAAGAAGGTGGTGCTCTTTGTATCATCATAATGTGCTATCATTTCCTCCGTAAAAATTGGCCAAGTGACCAGCGGTTTATGAGAACAAAGCCATTGATACCATAAAAAGTGATTTTGTTCTAAATATAAAGTTGCAATGCGTACTTTTTGTGTGTTTTGCGTATTATGGAGCTCAAAGTATTGCTCCAATTGTAGCATCCAAGTTATTGAATCCTTGCCATCAAACTTTCTCGTATCTATCTTTGGAATATGGTGGGTCTTAAATCCAACATTAGAGTCTATGAAATCATGATTAACATTTCTTTTGTTCTCATCATGAGTTTCCTCTACTACTTTTTCGCCATTAGGAAGCTTTTCTTGTAGCAACTTTACCAAACCTTCCATGTCTTTCTTCAAATCTTCCATGTTGCCTTCTATACCATTCTTCAAACCATCCATCTTAACTTCCACGCCCTTCTTCAAACCATCCATCTTAGCTTCCATGTCTTTCTTCAAACCATCCATCTTAGCTTCCATGTTGCCTTCTATTATCTATACCATCCATCTTAAGCTTCCACACCATCCATCTTAGCTTCCACACCATTCTTCAAACCATCCATCTTAGCTTCCATGCCTTTCTTCAAACTATCCATCTTAGCTTCCACGCCTTTCTTCAAACTATCCATCTTAGCTTCCATTTCATTTTTTGTTACTTTTTGCGAGAGTTAAATTTGTTGCACTTGTTCTTGTAATTTTGATATATCATGTTGCACTTCTTCCTCTTCATGAGTCATAGTAGAGCCTTCTGGTGGCTTAATGGGTGTTGAATTCTTTTTAGGGGCCATTTTAGAACCCAATACTGATATCTGTACTTCAATATGCCTTGAGAATCACTTTAAACTGATTTTTCAAACAAGACTTTTGCAATTTTAAAAAAAAATTACACACTTTTTTCTTGCTTTTGAGGAGCTCGATATTGAATCTTGATGTATCTCTATGATTTCGAATCCCCAAGATTTTATCTTCGATCCTTTATTAGCCCTCTAAATCTTCTTTCCAATGCCACAGGTCTGACCTGATTTGGATTCTTCAAGACAAAGTTATGTCCAATCTCCCACAATGACCTAATTATGGAATGGTTTAGTAGATCGCACATGTACGGCATGCCACATGTCACTATTTCCTCCTTCGGCTTTGAAATTGATACACAGGAAACTACAGTCTGTGTACTTTCGACCACTTTTTACAGAATTCCAATCTGATGCTCAGAGAGAGATTTATGACGGTCTTCCCAAGGTCACCTCTTTTAGATGAAATTCGAGAGCCTGCAAAAACCCTAACTTCCACAGATCATATCTTCGAAAATATTGAGAACCAAGATCTGAATTTTTTACACAAAGTTCCTCAAGATTTCTTCACAAATGGGTTTTTTTTAGCGTATGAATCTTCGTAGAAAAAAAGTTATAGCGAAAATGCCACGATGACCTATTTGAAGCAGCAAAACCCTAGAATCCAAAACTCTGATACCAAATGTTATGAAACCAACTCCAAAAATAGAAGAAAAGAGAGATTAACACCTCATAAATCAACCACTTCGAGAGGGCAACCTCTTTTACATTACATAAATGAACAATTATTGGATGATACCAATGAAAAAACATCCTTTCTATATATAGGAGTCCATTGGGTCACAATATAGTCCTAGCCGACCTAACAATAATAATATAAAGGCACAACAATAACAATAGTGGGCTATTATGGGGTACAATAATAACAATATGGGGACTACATGGGTACAACAATAATAATAAGAAAGCTACACTAACAACAATAAGGGACTACACGGCCCTAACAACCTGACAATCACAAAATAAAGTCTAGTGAAAGCCACCAGCCATTAGGGACAATAATCATTTTTGCGTCTACATGAACCAAGCTTGAATGTAAAGGGTTATTCAATACTTCAAATAATGTTTCCCTTCCAAAAACAAGACCTTGAACTCGCAATGGTGTTCCCCCCAAGTAGGAGTGGCTAAAGGACAACCCTATTAGGTGTTTCCAATCCTTAAGGGGAAATAACATTTCCTCGATCCACCCTTCAATCGATAGGTGTTAGTGAATAATGATGGTACGAAGGGGAGAAGACTTCATGGCCAAGTGATATGGTCAAAGGGACCAACAGGATGGGGATCCACATCCTAGATGTATAGATGTGAAGATGAAGCAATCATAGATGCATGAGTTACCAACTCTGCCTTTGTTTTTCCACCCCTCTTGTGTGCCTTTTACTTTTTCTTGATTTTTCCTTGTATTACTGCTCGTAGCTCAAAGGGTTAGGTCTTGCTTTGAATGATGTATAGCAGTTGTATTACTCCTTAATGATGAGGCAGCCTATTTCCCATTGGGGTTGGGACATGCAAGGGTTCATTTTTATGATGTATAGGAGCAACATGTACTCAAGAACCGAGTTATGGCTATAATGATTAAGGTAGAGCTCATGCTAAATCTTATTCCCACGTGTTAATATGTAAGTCCCAACCATATTTTGCATTTTGATATTCTTTTATTCTATTTTGTGGCCATAATATTCCTTTTCCTTTTCTTTTAGCTACATCAACCTCCCAGGGCAAAGTTTCAGGCCCTACCTAGGTATGTGAATGTATGGGTGTCAAATCCTAGAGAACCAATGGTTAGTTGAACTCAAAGAATGGAGGTGGAATATAAGCATGTAATGTAAGATGGAAAGAGGTGAGTATTAAATAGGATAGATGGAACACGCTATCTCAATCAAGGCTTCCCATGTAGTGCCCCTCTTATGCCCACTGGGCCATCGAGGGAGGTCCCACTAAACTAGGATCAAATGTTGACTCCCCATTTAAGGTGAGGGAACAAGATCACGGTTGAAACCCTTCCATCTTCCAAGTCACCCCATAATCAATATCAAATTCCCAAATACAAACAAGCATAAGCACCCGATTGCAAAATAAATAAGTACCTTCTGATCGGAAGCCCACCTTTGTCCATGTACTTTTGCCAGATGGGTGAGAAGGTATATGACTGACGCAGGTGGCAAACATAACATAGCACCTCACCAGCTAGTAGTGGTTGTTAGGGGTTGCATGGCTGGTTGAATGGATGTGAAGAACAGGAGAAAAGTTCTCCTATAGGGTAACCCACTTTGGTGGGTAACAGGGCCATGAGTGGCCGACAAGAATGTCAGCTGCCGACAAAAGGAAATTGCATTCGTTGTCAGCAGGCGACGTGGGGAGACTTTGCAACTGAATGGAGACAGTCATAGGTTGCAGCACAGGGAGACTTTGTCATTAGGTAGAGCCATGCAAGGTAACAAACAGTCACTACATAATGCAAATGCCACAAGGCCAACCGTAGGGAACAAGCATGTTGCGAGCGAAAAAGTAAAGAGTCGGCATCAGGATTTCGCAGGCCCACACAAGATAGATCAGCTAAGTCACCAATTGGAGTCGCGAGCATTGAACAATCGCCATGTCCATATGGGTTACAATCACAATGTTGCAAACATCGGCATCAGGATAAAATCAGGAAAACCTAGATCTTTTTCATGAAGACCAAGGATGAGGTCTTCAATCGATTTTGAGAGTTCAAGGCTTAGGTGGAGAACTAGACAACTGAGATGATGAAGGTCTTGAGGTCAAACAATGGGGGAGAATACATGTCCAATGACTATAAGAATTTTTGCAAGGAGGCAAGGGTAAAGAGAGAGATGGTAGTCTCATATAACCCTTAGCAGAATGGTGTTGCACACAACAAGAACCAGTCCATCATCGATTCTACCAAGGCAATGATACCTGGCCAGGAGTGGCCTATGCTTCTTTGGACAGAGGTGTGTAACACTACAATATGTGAGCATAATAAGAGTTTTGACAAAATATTCGAAGACAAGAATCCTAAGGAGCCATTCATAGTTGCACGAAGCAAGGACGTTTGTTGGAAGCGGGGACGCGGAAGTGTCGTTTCCAAAAAATCTAGGAAGCGAAGCGTCTCGGAAGCATCTACTATATATATATATATTAATTTTTTGCATTTATATTAAAAAAACATCCAAAATACCAAATTAATGTAGAAGATATGGAAGCATGCATATTTGTACATAAATCAAGATAGATATGACATCCATTGTACATTAATGATTAATTATTTGAGCATCAACCATCTATAATCTAGATTCTTCTCCTCTTGTCTAGCCTCTGCCTCTATCTCGATTATCTAGGGACATTAGTCAAAATTGCCCAAAATTGATCAAACTACCTAATGCAAGCCTTAAAATATGGTAGAAAGAACTTAACATGCTTGATCGATGATTTTGAGTTGATTGAAATGTAATTTTTTGCTAACGACATGACAAAAGAGTTCAACAATTAACACCACCAACACTAGGGTACATATAAGGCTTGGTGCTCTTGATTAAATGCTAATCACATACCCTCATACATGATATAATCTAATGAAATGCCACCATACCATTGATCCTGAATTCCTGAAAATTGTTAAGTCTGCTGAATTTTGAATAGGATGTGAAATTCTATTTTCTATATATGAAGTCCAATTAGGCTGGAACCACTCTCAAACATCCCGAGTCATTTCATAGTAATGTTAAAAATTTAAGTAAAAGGATGAAAATGAAAAAATAAGGAGAATGTCACTTTTAATTTAAGAATTTAACATTACCATGAGGGAGCATCTAAGAAACATCTAAGGAGGTGAAAGAGAGCTTATATCTTTTTCATCCTATCCCTAACTCAACACTAACCCACCTTCTAACCCAACTAAAGTTAAAAATTTAAAAAAAATAAATAAATAAAAGTCGCTTATTTTTACTACGCTAGTCGGATCCGTACGACGTTGTACGGATCCGTCGACAATCCTTACGGATCCGTACAAGAAGCGCGACGCTTCTGTACAGGGATTCGTCGTACGGAAGCGCGGATCCGTCCGTATGGTTCCAAAAAACCAGGAAGCGTAATTTTTTTTCCGAAACGCGTTTCGAGGGGTGGATCCCGTACGGTTTCATACGGACCGCGTTTCGGGGGTTGGAGCCGGGGCGGGGGGGGCGTTTCCTGCAACATTGGATAAGACACTTGAGGATCTTTAGTTGTCCATTTCACATCCATATTCCTATGGAGAAGAGGACGAAGCTATAACCTTTCAGACAGAAATGTGAAAAATCCTAGATCCGGAGTCCTACTGCAACAAATCTGAATTACTATGTCCTAGCACATCTGATGCTACCATAAATCAACAAGAAAGGCATATTTGTTGGGTACAACGAGACTTCAAAAGCTTACGGGATCTTCATACCAACGCAAAGAAAGATAATTGTGAGGAGGATATTAAGTTCAAGGAGAACTTGGCATCTAGGAAGTCCCATGAGTTGCCACAAGCAATGACAGAGGACAAAAGGCAAAAGGCTCTGAAGGTATAGTAGCATGCAGAGGATTCCAGTTCAGGGAGTCAATCTTCAAGTGGAGAGGAATCAGTGGATCTTTCAGTTTTGGCAGGAGGCCGAGGTGGTTTGAGCAGACATTGAAGGATGCTCAAGGGCCTATGGAGTTTGGACGCTCCTAGGAGCACATTCAAGGAGAGGAAGCCTCTGAAAAAGTTTCTGAACTACTTGGCACTAATGAGTAGCATCATCGAAGAGGCAGTAGACGACGAGGTTTGGAGGAAATCCATGGATGATGAATGGGACATTGTGCCAAGACCGAAGGGGCAACGAATTCTAGGTGGCTCTTCAAGAAGAACCTTCCTCGTTAAGAGGGAGCGTTGATGTTAGTAGCTCAAGAAAGTACATCAACATAAGGTTTAAGTGTCAACGCATGTGGAAATCGCCTAATTGACCTGTTACCTCTTCTTCTAGCAGGGGTACCTAGAGCAAATCTTTTCACTTGCATTTGGTGAATAGGGTTGGATATGAACAAATCGCAAAGATCAAGACAATTCTTTTTTGGAGAAATGCTTCCTTGTTGTTCACTACACTTGAAAAGAAGTGGGTTACAACAGCCTAAGTTTGATATTCATCTCATGGAAATTGAAGACCAATCTGTTAGAAAAAGAGTACCAAGGACAAGTGTTCCTAAGGCTTGATGTCTATCCTAAGAAAGAGCGCCTTTATAAAGTCAAAAAGAGACTATATAAACATAAAGTGACGTAGGTTTAAGTGTAGACGCATGTGGAAATCACCTAATTGACCTGTTACCCCTTCTTCTAGCAGGGGTACCTAGAGCAAATCTTTTCACTTGCATTTGGTGAATAGGGTTGGATATGAACAATTAGCAAAGATCAAGACAATTATTTTTTGGAGAAATGCTTCCTTGTTGATTCAGTACACTTGAAAAGAAGTATGTTACAACAGCCTAAGTTTCATATTCATATCATGAAAATTGAAGACCAGTATGTTAGAAAAGGATGACCAAGGACAAGTGTTCCTAAGGCTTGATGTTCATACTAGGAAAGAGTGCCCTAATATGACCCCCTTAACTTAACTTTATGGGAAATAAATTTAAAGTGAGTTTATGAGAAAGAAAGTCATGAAGTGACTTTATAAACATAAAGTGACTTTACGAGAAATAAAGTCAAAAAGTGACTTTATAAACAGAAAGTCATAAAGCACCTTTTGAGTAATTAATGAAAAGGGGACTAAAGGGAAAAGGTGTTCCATGGGTCAATGAGAGATTAGATCTCCACCCTTGATCTAATTGGCTAAGATATAATCTCAGCCATTAGATCTTAGGGTTAGATCTCTCTTCTTAATGAGAGAACAAAAGGGAAAAGGCACCATTTGCGCATTTCTTCATAAGAGTTGGAGAAGAGAAGCAAAGGAAGTTGAGAGAGCAAAGTTAGAGGAAAAAGGACTGTACAACAGCAGAGAAAGGACAGAGTACACAATACGGCTATATAGCAGCAAGGAAATCAGCACAAAATCTAAGGACAGGAGGCTTGAAACCCAAGATTCTTCCTGGTTATTTTCCTGAGCACTGGCACAATTTTCAAGGCGATCTAGGCTGCATTTATTGCATACAAAAAGAACAAAAATCTAGGTACTGACAGGCATTTATTGCTATGAGAACTAGCTCAAATTTCGAGGGTCTAGGCCACATTTATTGAAGTCTGACCAATGTTACATGGTTCGGGTTCGAGTTCGGGTTCAACAATGATTTGTTTCGGTTTGAGTTTGAATTTTTTGATGAGGTTCAAATGAGGTTCGCCATTAGGTTCGTCTATATATATACATATATTAATTTAAAATGAATTATAGGATAAAATAGTAAGAAATCAACATCCGTAAACATAAAAAACTCTATCATGGACATGGAAACTACAAGGATAAATTACAAGCTTGAGTTGTGACACAAAGTTATGAGTTTTGATCTATGAACTTGGCCAATGCCTATGAGGAAAAGGACTGTGCATAAATGTACTGAGAAAGGACAGAGTACACAATACGGCTATATAGCAGCAAGGAAATCAGCACAAAATCTAAGGACAGGAGGCTTGAAACCCAAGATTCTTCCTGGTTATTTTCCTGAGCACTGGCACAATTTTCAAGGCGATCTAGGCTGCATTTATTGCATACAAAAAGAACAAAAATCTAGGTACTGACAGGCATTTATTGCTATGAGAACTAGCTCAAATTTCGAGGGTCTAGGCCACATTTATTGAAGTCTGACCAATGTTACATGGTTCGGGTTCGAGTTCGGGTTCAACAATGATTTGTTTCGGTTTGAGTTTGAATTTTTTGATGAGGTTCAAATGAGGTTCGCCATTAGGTTCGTCTATATATATACATATATTAATTTAAAATGAATTATAGGATAAAATAGTAAGAAATCAACATCCGTAAACATAAAAAACTCTATCATGGACATGGAAACTACAAGGATAAATTACAAGCTTGAGTTGTGACACAAAGTTATGAGTTTTGATCTATGAACTTGGCCAATGCCTATGAGGTTCGATGAGGTTCGCCGAACCTCAAAAAAAAATTTAAGGTTCGCCAAAATTCGAACCTCAAGGTTAAAGTTCGACGAACCTTGTGACAGAGAGTCTGACAGACACAGAATTTAAGGGACAGTGCTGCATGAATTTCAAGACAGCCAGCATGAATTTCTGTGTCAGCTAGGCATGATTTTCAAGGCTGAGATTTCAGAGGGAGTTGTGCACAGATTTTCGGGGACTGACAGAGACTTAACTGGCACGAATTTGAGCAAGAAGAACACAGAAATCGAGGCAATTAGTCAAGAAATTAAAAGAGCAGCTATGGCACATTCTACAAAAAAATTCAGTGCACAAATTTCAAAAGAGATAAATAGAAATTATTGTTGTCATTTAATGTCGTACATTTCTCTGATAAGAAATAAAAATATTTCTCTCACTAGTTTTCCCTACGGGGTTTCTCTAGGGTCTTTGGACCAAAAATAACTGCTAAATTTGTGTGACTGTTGCATTTAGAGTAGAGTAGACCTATGTGTTTCCATAGTTTTAAAAACCAGCCGGTTTGAACCGGTAACCGGCCAAACCGGCCGGTCAGATAGCCCAGCAGTCGAAACTGGCCAAGCAACCCGGCTGCTTAGGGCATTTCGCTTGTTTTTGGAAAAAACCGGACCTAACCGGCCGGTTAGGTGCTAACTCCTACGCGGACCCACATTATCGGCGGCAGTTATGTTTTAGGGCTGATTTGGAGCCAAGGGGAGGGTTGTTTCCCTTCAAAAACACCCTCCCCAATCTTTTATAAGGAGGAGCAGCCTCTCCTTTGTCTCACACCAACTCATTTGCTGTTTGTGAGTTTGATTGAGAGCTTGGAGAGTGTTGAGTGTTTGCCGGAGCAGTGATCTTGGAGACTTGGAGTTGGAGTTATCGTTATCTTGGAGATAGTTTGGAGCTGTCAATAGCATTGGCATCTTCAGGAGGACACTAAGGAGGCTAGTTTGCATTGCCAGGTAAGAATTTGCACTTGAAAAATCCTTCATTTCATTGTTGTTCATGTATTTATTTTCTCATGTGTTTAGCTATTTTATTGTTCTAAAATCTCTAGTCCTATGCTATCAAATTTTGTATGTTTGAATGTGCATTTTGTTTTGTAAATTTAGCCTTAGTTGTCCATTTATCTTAGCTGCAATTTTTTTTAAATGGCAGATTTATTTCCAAATTTTAATTATTTCAAGTCAAGATGGTTCCAAAAGCCAAGGACAGTGCATGGGTCCATTGTGATGTGATTGATGGAAAGATGGTATGCAAACTTTGTCGAAAATGTATTGGAGGTGGGGGTATTCTTAGATTGAAACATCACTTGGCTGGGATAAGAGGCAATGTAACGCCATGTGATGCACCTAATGCAGTGTTAGGTGCGATTAGGGCAGAATACCTTGCCAAGCTTGAAAAGTTTGAGGAGACTAAGGCTAGGGAGAAGGCCATCCAAGAAGAAATTGCAAGGAAGAGGGAAATAGTAGAAATGATGAGAGAGAGTGGGTATGAAAATGAGGAGTGTGATATTCAAGACTCCTCTTCTATCCCTTCCACCAATAACCCCTTTCAGTATGTTCCTCCTGTTGGCAAAAGATCAAACCCAACAAAGAGACCCAACCTCATGAGTTATTTCTCGTCCAATGCTAATCCTACAACCACTGCCACTGCCTCCATGTCCCAGCCAACTCCAAGTCGTCAACCCACTTTGGATCAACATTGGAAAAAACAATGCAAAGAAGCTTCTCATCAGTACATTGCTAGATGGTGGTATGATTCAGATATCCCATTTAATGCCGCTAACTCACCTTATTACCAAGCTATGTGGGACTCTGTTTTTGTTGCAGGAAAGGGCTTCAAAGGCCCTATTGCACATGAGTTAAGGGGAGCTCTTTTGCAACAAGAGATTTCTAGTATTGATGAGTATTTGGCTGAATATAAAGAGTCATGGCTCAAAACAGGTTGTTCCATCATGTCAGATGGATGGACTGATGGAAAGAACCGCATTATCATTAACTTCCTTGTTGCTTGCCCTCGAGGAACAATGTTTTTGAGATCAGTTGATGCATCTGATAAGGTGAAGGATGCAGCCCTTCTATTTGAGCTTTTGGATGAGATTATTCAGGAAGTGGGAGAGCAAAACGTTGTGCAGGTCATCACAGATAATGCCTCAAACTATGTTCTTGCTGGAAAGATGCTTGAGTCCAAGTATAGTACCATATTTTGGACTCCATGTGCTGCACATTGTATAGACCTCATGCTTGAGGACATAAGCAAACTGGAATGGGTAAAAAGCACTGTAGAGCATGGCAAGTGCATTACAAAATACATTTACAACCACTCATGGGTATTGAGCCTAATGAGGAAAAACACAGGGGGCAAAGAGCTTGTTAGGCCTGCCATTACGAGATTTGCAACTCACTTTCTCACGTTGCAATGTCTCAATTCTCAACAGAAAAACCTGCAGAAAATGTTTTCTTCTGATGATTGGACTGAATCCCGGTGGGCTCGTAGACAAGATGGAAAAGACACCAAAAAGAAAGTCTTTGACAGTTATTTTTGGAAAAGGTCTTCAGAGCTGGTAAAAATTATTGAGCCCCTTGTTAAAGTGCTAAGGATGGTGGATGGGAAAGGATGGCAATGGGATACATTTATGAGGCTATGGATTAGGCCAAGGAGCAGATACGGGCAGTTTACAGGGACAGGTTAGCTAAATATGGCCGGATATGGGAGATCATTGATAACAGATGGAACAATCAACTCCATCGTCCTATACATGCAGCTGGGTATTTTTTGAACCCAAAGTATCATTATAGAGCTCGGCTAGGAGATCAGCAGGATGGGGAGGTCAGATTTGGATTGATTGATTGCTTGGAGCGCATGATCCCTAACCGTGCAGACCTTCTGGAAACACATAAACAACTTACTCTTTTCAGTATGGCAGCTGGTACCTTTGGAAAGAACTTGGCAAAAATGGCAAGAGATGTGGATCAACCAGGTAAGCAATTCCAATTTGTTTTTCTTTTCAAGTTAAATTGTTTGTAAATAAGTAATGAAATGAACTATGTTACTAATGAATGTCTTTTTATTTGCAGCACATTGGTGGGAGTCATTTGGCGGCCAATGTCCTCAATTGCAAAGGTTTGCAATTAGAATCCTCAGCCAAACTTGCAGCGCTTCAGGTTGTGAGTGCAATTGGTCTGTTTTTGAGCGCATACACACAAAGAAGAGAAACCGTTTGGAACAGAAACGGTTAAATGATCTTGTGTTTGTGCAATACAACCTTCGCTTGAGGCGGAACCAACTAATGAACAAAATACCTGATCTAGATCCCATTGTGTTGGATGATATTGATCCAACATCAGAATGGGTGGAGGAGATTGAAGATCCAGTGTTTGAGGCTGATTTTGATTTTGATGCAACAGTAGCGGGGGGTGAATTTGACGCAGATTTGGTGGCACCATCAGACGCAGACCCAGGATTGGTAGCTGCATCAAGAAAAGGCAAACAACCAATGGTCGACACTAGTCATGCACCTCGAGCAACTCGTGCTTCCATTAGGTCCACTTCTATTGTTATTGGTGGCAGGGGTACTGAGGTTGCAGATGAGCCTGAGCCTGAGGCATCCTCAGACTCTGATCCAGATGATGTCTATGCAACAGCGGATGGTGATCCTGTGTCTAGTAGCGGTGATGAATTTGATGATTGATCATCATTCATGTGTAGTCTTGTATTAGGCCAATGGCCTCATAGCTTGTAGCATTGGTTTTGGACTTTATGGGCCATTTTGGAGCCTCATTTCTTATGTATTTTTCGATGATATGTATTGCACTCGGTGCCATTTTGATATATTCACCTTTGCATGGTATACAAATGAGCAAACTTTGCATATTTTGTCTCTATTGGCTTGGAATCATGGTTGCAAATCTTAAAAATAGTTTTTTTTATTAAAAAAATAATTATTTAATGTATTTTTTTAAACCGGTTCATTGGCATCTGACAGCTCCCGGTTAGACCGGTTCCGGTTAGAAACCCAGTTCATTAGATCCACCGGTCCAGTCACCGGTTCCGGTTTTTAAAACTATGTGTGTTTCATGTTTTAGCAAGTATTCATGTTTAGAAAAAGCAGGATAAATCTATGTTGGGTTGGTCATTAAAGTAATGTGATTTCTAAAACTGAAACCGGGTTGGGCCTGCAATTTTCTACACAGTACAGCTACTATACATCCAGGCTCAGCATGACTACCTAATTCATAATTATCCTGTTGGAAGGGATGATGGGAAACAACAATCAGCACTACAAATTATGGCTGAAGTTGATCTGTTGAGAGTCTTGAATTATCTCCACATTTGCCTATGTTAGTTGATCGACACCTTCGAAGACAGTTGGCATTGTCAAGGGCAAAAAAAAGGAATGGGAGGCAGATGTTTTGGGACACTACCATATTATGGTGCATCTATGTAAACTTAAAGATAAGTCGACAGAGTGGGAGTGGTATTTTATGGACAGTAATCTCCAGTTGGCCATAATAGAAAAAAAGATCAGATAAGGACAATTCCACAAGTGAATGCTGCATTAGTTGCATGCCAAGCTTTGAACTTGGATGGACTTCTTATCATTGGAGGTGTCGCATGTAACACTGATGCAACCCAATCAACTTAGACATTTGCTGAATCAGGATCTCAAACAAAGCTAATTCGACTTCCTATAACATTAAATGTAGACCTGAAGAACATGTTTGTGGAAACGAATGTTGGTTTTGAGACTATGAAAGATGAATGCACAACATATTAGCAGTATTTGCATCAATGTATTATCTGCAGATAAGTATTATTACTTCATTCAACTAATGGGCTGAAAGGCCTCCCATCTTGCTCAGAAGTGTACCTTACAGTCACATCCTCACATGGTAATACTTGGCAAGGAAGCGGCCAAATCAGAAATGAAATTTTTTTATTTGACAACACAGATTTGTGATGCAGTTCAGGACAGGGCGGAGCAAGATTAGTGTCACAGGGTGATCCTTCTACCTGAGGGGCTTATAGAAAATATTCCCGAAGTTGTACGCCCTATTACATGAGATCCATTGTTTGCATTCTCATGGTGTTTCCGTTCAAGGCATTTCATCATGACTATCACCATGGGCATCTGCTTTATTTGAGTTTCAGCCTCCATTCATCAAGAAAAAGCTTCTACTTCACTTGTAAAGAGATGGCTACTGGGATAACGTGCCTTTTAGATAGAAAAGGCAACGGCTACAATTTCAGGAACTCACAGCTCAAAGGCGGAAGCAATTACCCTCGCTACAAGAGATGAACGACAGTTTACCATATTCGGCTGGCTGGACACCAAGGGTTTCAGAAAGGTAAATCTCTGTTGTGAAATGGCATATAATTTCTAGCCTCTCAAATTGGATCCACTACGGGAATTTCGTTGCATATCAACTATAGGGGAATTTCGTTGAAATATGCAAGCCCAAAGGCCAAAGATTGTGCTGTTGGGACACTATACATAACTCAGGGTCAACTCACGCATAGGTGGGTGTTTCCTATTATTTACAGAGTTGTGGGCCGTATATCCCGAAAGTTAAGTCGTGGCCTCTCCATGCAAGGCATTGGGGTTGTTTGAAAAAGCTTTAAAGCGGAACGCGGCCATTAATAATGGGTCTGCTTCTTCATGGGACGTTGGCCATATCGAGCCAGATGTTGCAAAGCATGTTCATTTCGTCGAAGGGACCATTTCAAAGAGAGCTGGATGTGAGTTGAAACATTATTTTCTGAAGGTTCTGGCCCTAATATTATTTATCTTCATTGTACATGTGGCTTTGTCTACTTGGCTTTTTTATTAATTTTGAAGTGACTTAGTCTTTTTAGACTGTGTCCTTCATAAAAATAATATTATTTTTTTCTAAAGGAGTTAAAGCCCCTGCCTATAAAGAGAGTGGCTTTCCTCATTTTGTAATCATGGTTGGAGAGTGGGAATATTCCTCTCCCTAGGGACTAATAAAAATCTTCTGGTTTACGGATGTTGTTTCGCGTTGATTTTTCTATGCTGCTTCTTCATAGTTCTGGTCTATAATTTGCATTTTAATTAGGCTAATTTTGCAGGTATAAGTCAGTGATCAAAAATATGTTTTACCAATCCAAATCCATTGAGTGACACAATCATCAGAAAGGGGAGGTCTAGGCTTCTAGGGCCTTCATCTCACCCTTAACTCTCACCAAGAATACATATTTTCAAGGTTGGACAATCCTTTTTAGGGGGAATCTTTAAACAAACTTGTGGGATATTGGTGACAACAGTTTGTATAGTGGTTGGGACATCTGAAATGAGTAGGTCTTCCTAGTGAAGTCGAATTCTCTGTAGGTTAGCCTAGATTGGTCTGAGTGGAATAGTTTCACCCCCGAACTCGTCACCCATCCAATCCTAAAGGAAGAGCTGATAGAGTGGGGGTTGTGATTGCGACCCTGCTTATTGCCCTTAAATATTAGCATTGGTCTTTGTATCCTTCCATCGTCCTTTTCCCTTTCCTATTTCAAAAAACCATTTCAATCCCTAGGGTTATTAGTGATATCACCTTGCTTCATATTGTCTAAACCCTAATGATCTATAGGGAAGCACCCCTCAAAGTTGAAGGAGAGTCGACCTAGAGAGGCAAAATAGGTTGTTGATGTGAAGGTGGGTGACCTACCCAGTTTTCACTCGAACTGGATCACGTGGTTTGGAACTTGCGCCATTTTAATGCACAATTCGCAAAGGTAACCCGACCCTTAACCTTAGCCTTAGCAATTAAAGTAATTGACTTTTATAAGAAAAAGTGAGTTAATCTAATGAAATGCAAAGGTTATTTGCATTAGTGAATTAGATGAATTTCAACCATTTATCTCAAGTGATGTTGAAATCTAATCTCAATTGTCAATCTCTTTGGGAATTAGGATTGTAAATTCAGTCAATAACTCAAACTTATAAAAGGAAGGCTAGGCTAAGGGAGAAAAAACATCTTGAGCACAAGACACAATGAGAGTGAGATCTCAAAAATTGGGTGGGGAAAGACTTTCATTCAAGCATGCAGGGTTGAAGGAAAAGTGTGAGGGGTAACAAGGGAAGGATCCAAATCATCTGTTAAGGGTATGATCAACTAGATTATTTCCAGATTCTTGTTGTATGTGGGCCATTATCCCAAGAAGGGATCCCTTGTAAGTTCTTAAGTTATTTGAATGAAAAATTGATTTGGAGGGAAAAAATCTTTGTGTGCATGTGTGATATTGGCGTGTGATTTAATTTGCTTCCACTGATTATTTTATTTATGTGTTAAGATCCCAATTGTGTCTTTTATTCAGTAGATTTGCATAATAATTGAATATTTACTGCAAGGAATCTGCTAGGTAATAATTGGCTAGGTTGTTGGGGTTAGGAAATTAACACAGGAAAGCATGCTTCCATCCTTCATTGTACCAAGTGAAGCAAAGTGGATTGTGCAGCTTGGGGGGGGGTGGGGGGCAAGATCTCTATGTGTGTGTCATAATTGTAGCTCTAATAAACTAAAATGAAAAAAAAGCAACATTCAACGTCAAAAGAAAGGACCAATCTTTTAATTCTTTTAATTAATTGCCATAAAATAAACAAAACCTAACATAGTGTATCTCAACACGAGATATTTTAAGTGGAGAGAACATAGAGATTTGCACTTGAGTTTTTGTATGCTTCTACATGCTTAATAGATCTGGGGTTAAGATGGATCTATGATAGTCATTAATGCAATCTCCCAAAAAGGGGAAAACAAAGGGAAGAAGATGAATAGGGGAAATTTTAAGTGGAGAGAACATAGAGATTTGCACTTGAGTTTTTGTATGCTTCTACATGCTTAATAGATCTGGGGTTAAGATGGATCTATGATAGTCATTAATGCAACCTCCCAAAAAGGGGAAAACAAAGGGAAGAAGATGAATAGGGGAACCAAGCTGACAGGTACAATCCAAATAATGAAGAGGCTACTAACCATGACATTTGTGGGAGTTAGTTTATGGCATCCTTGTATTCTCCTTGCTTTCAGATATCGTATGTGAGATTTAGATGTCTGCCAGAGTCCAAATAATGAAGAGACCACTAGGCATGACATTTGTGGGAGTTACTTTATGGCATACTTGTGTTTTCCTTGTTTTCGGATATCGTATGTGAGATTTAGACGTCTGATAGGTACAATCCAAACAATGAAGAGACTACTAGGCATGACATTTGTGGGAGTAAGTTTATGGCATCCTTGTATTTTCCTTGTTTTCAGATATTGTATGTGAGATTTAGATGTCTGCCAGAGTCCTTTCCCAAAGATGTAGCAGGGCTTGATATGTGCAACCATAACACCTTTCTTGTTATTAAGTTACACTTCATGTGATTTATTTGATAATTAAAAAGAATATGTTTTCTGCGAAATGTACTAACAACTTTTCTCCTCAGTTACAAAATCACTTGTAACTAATTACACCATGAAAACCTTTTCGGCAAATGTAATGCCAATGCTCTGGACAAAATATGCATTTATAAATCATCTATTTCAACTCTTTATATAACTTCAACAGCATTTGGATCAGAAATTTAACAATGAAGAGAATACTTGTAAAAGCAAGCCCATACTTTAATTGTGCATGCTAATGTTTACAACGAAAATAATTGAAGAATTACCTCGTACAGCTGGACTACATTTGGATGCTTAATCAACTTCATGGTTGATATTTCCCGTTTTATCTGCATGTGAGATAGTACCAAATCAGTCACAGGTGAAGCTCCTCACAACATGCATATTTGATCTCAGGAAATAAATCTCAAGGCATCTTAAATAAAAAAGATGTTCTCGTTTCTCCAGTGAAACTCTAAATGTAAGATAAACAAACATTAGCACAAAATCACTCTAAAAGTACTTAAAATTGTCTTGCCTAGTAAGCTAGTAACAGATGAATAGCAGTAATGCAGGAGTAAGCTATCAACGTGATAAATAGTACTCACCAGAAGAAAAAAATATCCTAGCTGTTTCACTGCAAAAGAAAGGTGACTTTTACCTGTGTTCTATATTGTCGAGATGTACTGGTAACACAGAAAAGGTGCCTAATATTTCCACTAAATAAAAAATATAGAACGAGACTTTTGTTCACAAGCATTGCTTCAATGAAGGAGATTATAAAATTAGTTCTGCAGATCCCTTCTAAATCAGAACTGATTACATGTAGAAAAGCAAAACAACTTGAGTTCTAAAAATCAAATGATCTGGAAGTTAATAGAGAATAGTTATACAATTCATGAGTTAAAATTATAATTTCACGCAACCAATAGAACACATTATTGCAAATGAAAATATATTATATTATTACTTATTTCTACTATTATTACTAGATTTATTTATTTTGTTGCAAATGGACATATATTATATTCATAAATCAATATCCATGTGCATCAACTGAGACATATCCAGGCACCACAGAAAAATCACACCAGATCTTCTGCCGAAATAAACAAGGAGAGCTGGCATAGCTACCTTGGCCACAACCGCAATAGTTTCTATATCTTCCAAAAAATGGCCTTCCAGTGGATACCTGGAGAGCCAAATGTCATCTGTGTAGAAACTTCTGCTAGGTTGAACAGCACTTTAGCCTCACAAAGAGTTGCATGGAAGTGGTGTTTCCACAAAAAGGAGATGCCGGATAGTCTCATGATTGAGCACATCCCAGACACTCCTGCTAGCATGCTGAATCATCCACTGATCCACAGGTAAAGACAGTGTGATGAAGCCAATGCTTGACACTGACCTATGAAGGATCAATCACCCAAGGACTCGAGTCCCAAAAGAATTATGACTAATTTTCATTCTTTATCATCAGCTTATGTTTACTAGACCCAAACTAAAGAATAAATTAAATCAACTAACTATTTACAGCACCCAACCAAGTTTTACACTAAACTAAAGAAATTATACACGCAAAAGACCACTAATGATAAATTGAACTCATGAGAACAACAATGCTGAATAGTGAAAAGTTGAAAACAAATTTCGAAAGGCAATAAGCAGTGCATGTGTCATTCTCTCTATTGCTCTAGGGGATGCAAAGCACCTGAGTGAGATGCAGCTTGTGCAAGTGCACTATAACTGGGACAAGGTATCGAGTGGCAATTTTTCCATCAATGGCAATCAATGAACAAAGGCATGCTGGAAAGAATGATTTAAATTTTAGACATCCATCATAACGACATATAAACTTAAACTTTAATGTCTAATGTGTTTCCATCCATCTAGTGGTATGTCCCTAGATCATAACCTGGGAGGTTTAGGATAAAGTTTGTGCTCTAAGCAGTGGGCTTCTCTTGCTGGCTTGACTTGTCTTGCCATAATCCTCTAACCTTCAGCCCAGAATGCCTTTCCATCACATAAACATAAAACAATCTGTGGAAGCAAATGGTTTTCATGGGGTTTTCCTGAAGAATGGATGACAACCATATCTTTAAACGTGGAGATAAATAAGATAAAATAATTTTACTAATGTCCAACGAATGACCATAAATAGGTCAATGGGACAGAAGGATACAACCAATACGAGTACAATGTGGAAGTGCAAATGCAACTCCTAGAAAATGCCACAGCTAAATCTAAGATAAAATGAAATAAAGAAGGATACAATAATTGGACTGCCTCATAAACATGTCTATTAACCGGATCATGTAAAAAGCTAAGTGAATAAGTCCAGGGCTGGAGGTTGATGGTCCAGGGAAACAACTACACAATCATGATTATTCCAATTTTCACTAAGGTGATAAGGGGGATCATGGAGAGAAAATTAGAAAGTGGGCAGAAGTGGAGAAGAACTGGCCATAGGGCAAGCCGGGTTTAAGCCCAAGCATTCCATAGTTGATCATTGCCCCACTTTACGGCATATGATAGAGAAGATATGGGATGCCAAGGAGGAGCTACGGTGTTTTGCTTTGTTACTTCAGTAAAGCCTTTGACAAGGTGCCTAGAGAGAAGTCATGGGAATGGCTCATAGAGTTGGGGCTCGGGATGTTGGACGAATGGAGGGTTAAAATACATAGGTTACACAAACAGGTTTTAGCCCAGATTAAAAGCCAGAGGATTTATCTGAAAGGTTCAGAAGTGATATTGGTTTAAAGCATAGTACCAAGATCCAGACATATTGGCATTTGCTGCATGGAAATTCAGCAATAGTACAAAATTCGCTGCATTTTTTTGTACAGTACAGGCATAAAACGGTCAAATTACGTTTGATTGTATTACTACGCATCACATGTTTAATCCATGGACTCACAAACCCAAAAAACAAACAGCCCAAAAACCTCAAAAATATTAAAAAAATTCTTGAATACATCTACAAATATAAACTAATGGCAAAGTTTTTGAGAAGTGAATTATTTTTTTCTCATTTATTGAGCATTTTTGAAGCTGAAATTCTTCTAAAATTTGGAACAAAATGCATATTTCCATATATATGAGATGTACACTTCCATATTGAAGACATTCTAGATTTTTTTCCATATCAAATAGTATTCAAATTCAAATTATTATACAAATGTCGCTACTACAGTTAAAACAAGGCTCCCCCCCTCTTGCCAACACTCTCGAGCAATATATTAACAAACTGGAGAAATAAATCAATAAAAGAGCAGAGGAGTAAACATTGTAGGTATTGTAATGAAAGTTCTCCTCTATGTGGATAATGTCATTCTAGCCACAACAATATTACACAGCTTACAAAAACATCTCCAAACACTAGAGAAATTTTTACAGCGAATTGGGAATGGTAGTGAACATAGGTAAAACCAAGGTAGTGTTGTTCTCTCTCAAAAAGAAAAGAAGCCAGCCCCAAATCAGCTTCAAACAGGAACCCATAGAAATCATTCAAAACTACAAACACCTCGGTGTACCAACAATTGCAAAGGCAGGCCTGCCAGTCTAGGAGAGAGCAAATATAACCATCATTGCATCTGCTTAAAAGAAATAATAAAGACCTAAATCCTAGATGTGCACATCCTCCAAATAAATATGACTTTTTTCATTTTGAGCTGGTAAAGCTCAGTGATCAAAACTTAAATGTAACCCTATTCTTATTCGGCACCCTGTTCTCACCGTGGCATGGTAGATTCACACCAACACTGTATGGATTTTTTCATCATCGTGGTCTGGCAGCATTCGCAGCAGTTTCAGCTTTACTCATAGCAGTCCTGGAATCCATTTCTATATGATGCATAACTAATCTCCCATACAAGGGGAAAAACTGGGGGATGTGTTGTGTGGGTACGTGTGTCTGAAATAACAGTCAGAAATGCCCATCTTGTAGCATCTGAGAATTGCTTCTACAACTATAAAATATCATTTCCTCTCTCATAACATGCATGCCAGAAAAAATTAAATTAAAAATGAGCTAAAGTGTGAAGGTTAATGTTTATGCCTATCTCGTGCGATCTGGGAATTGCTCCTATAACTATAAAATCTCATCTCATCTCTCATAACATGCATGCAAGAAAAAGTTAAATTAAAAACGAGCTGAGGTGCAAAGGCTAATGATCATGCCTATCTTGTGGGATCTAGAAATTGCCTCTACAAATATAAAATCTCACCTCATCTCTCATAACATGCATGCAAGAAAAAGCTAAATTTAAAATGAGCAGAATTGCAAAGGCTAATGCTTCAGTCTGATTTTTCTAGGAGGATATTTGTCTTGGAGAGCTGATTCAAAGAAACACGCCCCGAGGTCCTAGGCTGCACCAATAACACGGACTCCTTTGGCTTAGGCTTAAGGTGCAAGGTCCAAGAGGTAGCTATTATGCCAAAAATTGTCCTAGATTCGCATCCAGACTCATCCCTTTTTTATGTGCCATTCTAGTGGGTAGATCTCAGCGAGAATGGAACCTGGTGAATATACTCCATTGACCTTGCAGTGAATCGAGGCCCGGTTGGAAATTTTTGAGAGGATACAAGGTCTTAACTCTCTCTCAGAATAATCAATAATCATATTGAATGGCATATTGGGCTAATCCAGATTTTGCCCAAGAAATAATCTGAGATAGGTTAATTGCTGACAGTTGCAAATTCAACTGGGTCAAGTCATTTTATCCCAAATCTAACCATATTCACCATATTCTCTGCAAAGCAATGACAAAGGCACCTACCCCAAATTTCTCATGAAAAACTATTAAAAAAATAAATGACGAACTTATCACATGCATTTCTTTTACAATCACAACCATACCTGTTCTATCATCTTGTGCTTGAGCACCTTCTCTTTATCCAACACCTTGATGGCCACACTCTCACCAGTCTCTGAATTCCTGCCAAACTTGACCTTGGCAAAAGTGCCCTCCCCTAGAGTACGCCCCACCTCATATTTTCCCACTCGGGCTTTCACGCTCTGCATGCTCATAACTCTAATTCCCCACTTGAAATCAACCTTTCCCAATACACCACACACCTCTTCGTCAGGCCTGGGGCCTTTAGGCCTCTGTTAAAGAACCTTACTCATCATATCTACAAATCCAATCGACTCCTCACCAAAATGATCAACCAAGTCTGAATTATAAAATCAGAAATCAACAACTCGGCAGTCTGGGATGACCCACGGCACAGCGCAAACGGCAGTCTCGGGATTACCACAGGCCTTCAACCGGCTGATGGAAAATTACAGTCGTGAACCGACACAAAAGCTATCCGAACATGCATTGATAGAACAGGCCGGACCCACAACCTTGAAGGCTATACTCCAAGACAACCCAAGTGGTTAGATTCGAGTGTGCTTCCGTGTATCTTTGTTTGGTTTTTGTGCAACCCCCTGTGATTGGTTTAATAGCAAATTCCTAATTCCCACGGGAGGCTCGCTGACTATCGTACAAGTGATAAGAGAAAATCCCTTTGTAAAAAATTCTTAACTGAAATAAGTGGAGAAAATTTTGGAATGCATATCCAATGTGAAATGTTCAGGGGGGATTTTGCATGATTCCCGAGGATATGTTCATGTCATGGTCTTAAAATATGGCGTTGTCTAACGAGCCAGAGGAATTGCCTGGACGGTTAAAATTGGTCGAACCGGCCAAAAAATTTAAAAATCTTGCAGAAACAGTGCTTGAATCCTGATTTTAACATTGGAAATGGATTCAGCACCATCAAAAACCTGTAGAACACCCAAAATATTAAACTTTGATAATTATAACATGGATTTGGAAAAATTCTGCCGGATTTTCTGAAAATATTACCGAAATTTCATGATTTTCAGAGCTTATCTGCTAGTTAGACTACGGCTTAAAATATTCTAGCCTCCGAGGAAACACTGAGCACAGAAATTATTTCAAATAGATTCAACTTTTTCTTTTACTTTACAATAGATACAACTTGGTAGTAATGATGAGATAACAGTTATTATTGGAATTTGGTTATTTAAAATATTGTAAAAGAAAAAAAATTTGGTAATAATGATATATGAATTAATTTTGTTGATTAATTATTTAAAATATATTTTTAATGTAGAAAAAGATTTAGCATTTAAAAAAAATTGGAGTATTTGGATTATGTATTGGAATTTGGTTATTCAAAATATTGTAAAAGAAAAAAAAATTGGTAATAATCATATATGAATTAATTTTGTTGATTAATTATTTAAAATATATTTTTAATGTAAAAAAAAAAATTAGCATTTTAAAAAAATTGGAGTATTTGCATTATTAAATATCAAATTTGTGATTTCAACTAATGAGGAGCAAAATTCAAGAAAAATATAATCTAAAAGAAACTAAAATATAAAAAATTTAGATTATCACAATTTTTTTCAAAATTGAATCAAACTGTAATAAGAGATTATAATTTAAAATTATGGATTAATTCACCGATAAAAATGTTGATTAATTAGTCCTAAGGGGTTGGATCTCATTGGGCAAGGTTCAATTTGTATGTAGGCTTCCACGAAGCCATGGACACCTTAAGGTAGTGGTCCAACATGTGGTTGCACCTAAAGAAATCATTTAAAAGTTTTCTTGGTGCACACATAATTGGATCAAAGTCCACCCCCATGTCCTCTTTTAAAAAGGTAGTCAAAAGATCTTAGCTCGAGTGTGTATTAAATGGTTTGGTGACATGTGTACACATAAGTATATCAAAGGAAAGAAAAAGAAGGTACTCAAAGGAGTGGTTTGCACAATGGAAAGTTGAAACCATATTAAATGTTTTCCCGATGCACACATAAGTGGATCAAAGTCCACCCCCTGTGTCTTTCTTTGAAAAGATAGTCAAAGGATCTTAGCTCGAGTGTGTATTATATGGTTTGGTGACCAGTGTACACATAAGTGGATCAAAGAAAAGAAAAAGAAGATAGTCAAAGGAGTGGTTAGCACAATGGAAACCATATTAAATGTTTTCTTGATGTATACATAAGAGGATGAAAGCCCACCCCCATATTCTCCTTTAAAAAAGTAGTCAAAAAATCTTAGCTCTAGAGTGTGGTTTGGTGATAATTAATGCATAACTAAATCAAAGAAAAGAAAAAAAAGATATTCAAATGAAAAAAAATTAATTAAATAATATTAAAATAAAAAATAATAATATAAAATTGTATTCATACTATTATTTATTAATAAATATACTAATGAAATGATATTAAAATCAAACAAATTAATTAAAATAAAAATAAAAATAAATAAATAAATGCTAATATTAATCTTATCACACCGTTGATTAAAATATATGATGGATACCAATCAAAATATTAATTAAGAATGTTCGAGTTATGATGATGATGGAAAGAAATAAATCTTTAATAAACTATAAATTAAACAACTTCAAGATAAAGTTCCTAATTTCTTGCAGTGGAGATTAATCAAAATGTTGAGTGGGAGACATTAAAAAAACATTCAGACAAAAGTGGTGGGCTTGAGAGCGCAACACTAGAATCCAAAAAAAATTAAAATAAATATAAGGAATATTATCAAGGTAAGGTTGTGTGTTTTCTATTGGCTAGATGGTAGTGATCATATGCGATTGTCACTCTTTATATCCACGTGGAATCCTATAAGGAAAAAATAATAATAAAAGCATTAGAAATTTCTATGGAAAAACCTAAACAGTAAAATAATTAGATGGCCATATAAAGCATATGCCTTTGCAGTTGGCACCATTGGTATGTCTATGTGGGGATATATATGTTTTCCAGACTTTATTAATATTTTAAGTAGGTGGTGACTTAGCTCGATTGATTTTATTTGTTTTTTAATTTTGGCTTCTTTATGATTTAGAGGAATATATAAATTTTTGAAATTATTTGCATGTGTTTAAGGATTAAAATCTATTTAGTTTTATTTGTTTTTTAATTTTTAGTGTAGTATAGAAGATTTAAATTTTATTTAATTTTATTTGTTTTTTAATTTTTTAGTATAGAAGAAAAAGAAGTTGTTTTAATGTTTATGAGGTTAAAGATAGTTTATGGGACTGATTGTTTTTCTATCTGACTCTTATATTCAGCTTTTTTCCTGTGAAGTTTCACAATAAATGCTCTTATCTTCTCGACGAATCTTTCACTGAATATATTATCCCAAGAGTTATTTGCCAAAATATCTACAAAATTTTCCTTGTTGTCTTTGAAAACCTCACATTCTAAAATGAAATGTTTTTTTGTTTTCACTTTTCTGGAAGAGCAAAAATACGTACTCTTTCCTCCCACACTTCTTTTGGTCTTTTCCAACGCTTTGTTTCACAATGGAGTTGATGAGAATTATTCCTTAATTGAGCAATAAGAATTTTGGCTCTCTAAAAAATATTGGCCCCTATGTACGCTTTTTGTTGATGATTATGAGTGGGATTAAACTCTTCAATATAATACTTTTTCTTTTTCCCTAGCTCCTTTTCTCAAGTACATTTGTGGAGCTTATCCATAACAAAAGTTTGTATCTCTTTACTGTTTGTGGGACACATGCTCAAGCAATGCCCCATTTGCTAAATCATTTGTTATTTTGCCACATCCAAGTCTTCTTTCTTTTGCACAATATGAGTCAAGTTGTTTAATTGACATGTCATCGTTGAGTTTTTGTGATAATTATAAATTTGGATTAACATGGATAAGTTGGTGTATTGGATTGAAGTAGCAAGTGGTTGAGTTATTGTGGTCGTTGGTGATTGAATTATATTTTTGTTTTGGATCATCCTAGGTTGTTTTATTCATGACATAAAAGTCAAGTCATTAAATCGAGGTGGCAAATAGTTGAGTTATGGTGGTAACTAGCAATTAAGTTAATTGATAGTTATCTATCACTATAAGTTTCTTTAGGCTCTAGTGTTTCCAATATCTATTGATTCATAGTTTCAGAGAGTTGTAAAGGTGGTGTTGCTCTACCCTTGTTGTGACTAATTAAGGACACAGGATCACTAGGGGCATTAGAAATCTCCAAAGAAAAAGGTGTTTTGTCACCCCTTGTGATTTTCTCTCGACAATGAGGGCATGGTGGATAGTCTCTTACTCCAATGGTAGGTGGTCGATCATTGTCAAGTTTATTTTTCTATGTGCTTATGCAAAATCATGGACATCTAATGGAGGTGAAAGTGTTGCGTTTGAGGTCATGGTAGATAGTCTCTTACTGCAATGGTAAATGTTTGCTTCTTTATGTGTTTATGCAGAAGCATGGATATCTAATGGGGGTGAAAGTGTTGTGGTTGAATGCATTTGTATGTGTTTGTCATCAAAGTTTTTTGGCCCCAAAAACGTTATGTTTGAATGCATGTGCATCCCTTTGAACTTTGGGCATTTTGGTATTAGCCCTTGAACTATCTAGATTACTTCACAAATCTATGAGGAGTCGTATTATTATGTTCTTAAAATAGTATCGTATTTAATGTTATACTTCGAGATAGTTTTGTTTGCATTCAAATCCAGTCTCATTAGTTGATATCCATGTGAAGGGCGGTGGGTGTTGTCAGGGCTCTGGTGATCTAAAGGGCTTGTTTGGGAATGGTGGAGATTTCGTCACTATTGTTTCCTCCTCGGTCTCCAGCTCAAAAAAGCGCTGAGTTCATCTCCCTGCGCATGGTTTTTGGTTTTAAACAAAGGTTTGAGTCAATTATGCATGTTTATAAGGTCAACCATTGAGCCCTTTCTTGTGTTGATAGTGTATTCTCTTCCCATAAACCTTCTGAGTTTGTGAGGGCGTTTGGGTCTCTTGTCAACCGGTCTTCTATTGAGGCATCTTATCTTCATGGCTTTTCCGTGGACTCCCGCAATGAAACCAAAACTATAAAACCCACCATCCAAACTACTATTATGTCGCCTCCTCTACTAGAGGAAGCGCCTAGATGCAAAATCACAAAAAGAATGTCTTAACACTCAACCACAAACACATTAATTACTGACCCAAACAGATAACTCGACATCGTAGACACCTTTAGAAAATTAATTGTCCACCAAACCCAATATCTTCTCACCCAACAGTGCACTGGTAATTCCCCGATCTGGAGAGAGCAGGTTGGCAGTTCCTCGAGGCAGAAGTCTGTTGGGAAATTCGGGGCTTCGTGTTGCTTCATTGGGTTTCTCGGTGCGTCAAGAGGTGGTGTTATTAGCTAGTGTTCCTATCTTAGAAGTGTTTCCCTGCGACTTCATAATACAACCTATGTTGCGTAATTCCCACTCTAAGCCCCAACAGGGGGGAGCTTAAGCCAACCAAGGCAGGGGTTGTAATGAGACAAAGGTGACGGTAGTGGACCAGGTAACTAAGCATTCAACGTGGGGTGGTAGAACTGTTGGAAGTATGGTCAGGGCAGTCTTGGGGGCTCCTAGAGGTAGGGGTGGTGCAAGATCAGCTCGTGGTGGTTGTGTAGCAAGGAATGGAAAGTAGGGCAGAGGTATGCGTGGTGCTGGAGTTGTTGGGCGAGGACAAAAGCGTTGATCTGGGCGTGCAGGGTTGTTGGTCAGCAGCGGTGCTCTGAGGCTTGTCGGGACTTGGTCCAGTGCGTCTTGGATCGCCTGGAAATTTATGATAAGGCTAGGAAGGAAGAACACGAGGTTATGATTGCCACGCTCAACCAATTACATTACTTTCAGTACCATGTTAGAGAAAGGATCGTGGTGGTCATAATTTGTCATCTGAAAAGGTGTAAAAGTTGTAAACACGAATGGCTCACTTCGAGCAGCATGTCTAATGTACTTATCGTCCCCATCCCCCTCCAAGGACTGGACCAAACAACCCTGCATCTATTACCTCTGACGATTGGGCATGGTTACAGGTGTTCTGCTAGTTCTCTTTATCTTTTGTTTCTTTTGGCCTGTCAAGTTGTGGATTGCTCCTTTAGTTTTACTTTTGTTTATTTGTCACATGCTACTAGCTCTAGTCAACAAACCCGGTTGGGGTGAGACTACTTGCATTTTGATATCTATATACTCAATTTTTTATGAATGAATAGAACCTTGATTTACAAATAATAATAATAGTAATAAACTAAATGAATAATAATAATAATTAAAATGAATAATAATAATAATAAATGAATAAAACTGAAATAAGGGGGCTAAAAAATAAAAAATAAAAAAAGAAGAAAAAAATAAACTCAAGAAGCAGGAGTAGGGACCCAACAACCACTAATTTTTCACCCATCATCCCTATTGAAATTGTTTGGCCTCCTTTCAATATTTATAGCCTCCCTAAACTTATGGTGATGACAATGATCTATCCTAGCAATGACCTAAGTTTCTTCAATGCAAATGTGGTGTTTTGTCTTCTCCGCATGCTTTTCCAAAGTTGAGGAGTGGGTCCTCCCATGTTTGATGTCGGTTGCATGCACATTAATAATTTGATTTATTGAGTGGCCAGTTTCACCAACGTAGGGTGTCCCGCAAGAACATGGGATTATATAAACACTTTTCATATTCTTAGGGTCCACCGGGTCTTTTACATATCTTAGGGAACTTTGAATGGTATTTAGGGACCTAAAGGTTGAGGGAACCTTATGCTTTCTTAGGATCCTCGCAATATTATCTGTGGTTCCCTAGATAAAAGGAAGGTGCACCCCGGAAATCCGATCTTTGGGTTCTTTTTTAATCTTAGAACCATTTTCAGCTTTGAGGAAAGCCTTGAGACATTGGTGCAAATTATAATCATTATTTTTTTAAACATTAAGGAGATGGGTTTTCTCACCATCAAGGTGGATATTATCAGAAACTCTAAAGGCACGAGTAGCTAAAGTGTTTAGAACACCAATCTTTTGAGCAAGGAAATGATGGGACTTAGCATGAATATACTGCTCTATGTAAGTTTTCTTCCGAAAGACCTGGTGCAAGAATGAAATACCATCCTTCTTTGAAATAAATATGCCAAGAAAAGGAAGGCTCCCATTGGTTTCACATTCCATAGTAAACTTTATGGAGCTAGACAGGTTATTAAGAGATGTTGGAGAAAGAGATCCAACTTTTCCCAACCATGAGGCCATTTGTTGTTTAATGTGTTAAGTCATTTTAGATAGTTATATAGAGTATTCTACTTTGATGGTAAATTTTCATGTATAGTTTTGGGTTTTCTTACTTCAAAATTGTGTCAAGTAGTTCTTAGCCTAAGCGATTATCTAGGCTTCATCATTCTTATCAAGTGTGCATGGATAGATGTCATAATTATCCTGCGAGTGAAGTTGCATGGGGAGTCGATGAAAATCCTAGGTTTGTTTCCTTCATGGGGTTCATTTCATTCCCAATCTTCATGGTTATCTCCAATTTGAAAATAAATAACATATGATGACATTGTGGCTTTCATGATGCTATAGTTGGAATCATTTGGAAGTCTTGCTTCTTCTTCTTTTTCTTAAATAATTTACAGCACAAATTTTGAAATGTTTCCAACCCATGAATATTTTGCATTTGCATGCTTCTTTCTTGTTCTTATCTTTAATGTTGTGCAATTTTAGAGTATGGGGTTAGCCAAATGCATGGTTCATATTATGAGTGGATGGATGATATATATCATTAGTTTCATGTGCGTTAAGTTGCATGAGGAATAAGTGAACTTACTAGGATTTTTTCCTTCTTGAGGTTGTTTCATTTCCATTTTTTATATTAAACTCTATGTTGAAAGATAACAACATATAACAATGTTATGGTTTTGACTTGCCATATTTGCATTTCTCTCGTTCAAATATTTTTGTCTTATTGGTGAGTTGGATCTAAAGGTCGAGAATGCTCCATACTTGCTTGCATCTCTCTTGGTGTGAAATTCAAAATAGGCTTGAGGTGCTTGCTCTAAATGGGAAAAATTGTTGGTTTTTTTTTTTTAAAGAAATTTGAAAGATATTCCCTGGCATTCAATTTTAGAACTTATTCCTTGCACATTCCACTATCATCAATGCCCTTATGAACTAGCAATTAAACCAAAGTCATGTTATGGTTTTGTTTAAATATATGGCTTCCTGTATTACTTAGTAAATTTGAACTATAATTATGGTCATCATTGTTGTGCATACCCTTGCCAAGCCATGTTGAATATATCTTCAAAGTTGTTCTATGCTTGTTGCTTTCCTCATATGTCTTGAGTGCCACAAAGAACATTTGTATTTAAAATGGAGCTTTTGGTGCGTGTTGTTACAATAGTTATTATATATCTAGTTGATACTATATCTAGGGTAAATAGTTATTATATATCTAGT